>JAUMIR010000002.1:250610308-251235308 GCA_030847615.1 Gambelia wislizenii | reverse complement strand
TTCTGTTTGTACAGAACTTCTCCTGGCCAAGTTGACAGGTTCCATTGTCCTGGTTATGCTTGGTTAGCATCTTTGCTTCAGCTTCCAAGTTCCACCTTCAGCAATGCCTTGCACAGCAACCATTTGCTTTGGTTCTTTCAGGGCCTTGTCATACCTGGAACCCATTCATACACATATTCAGTGTTCTCTGTGACTCTAAGTCATGGAGAAGATCCCCCCACCCAGCGAGGCTGCACTGGGCGGGGAGAGCCTTGCTGGGCAGGGAGGGGGTCTTTTCCATGACTAAGTCATGGCTGCACTGGGTGGGGAGAGCCTCGCTGGGCAGGAGCGGCTGAGCCTCTCCCCAGGCAGGCAGCCATCCCCCATGATTCCCCAACTCGCGAGGAGGCTGGCGAGCCTCCTCGCAGGTTGGGGAATCGTGGGAGGTGGCTGCCTGGCTGGGGAGATTCCCCAGTCAGCCAGCTTCAGGAAGGGTGGATGGCTGGAGGGAGGAAGCTTTCCAGCCACCACCCGCCCTCCCCGAAACTGCGATCAGGAGCCCAATCGCGGCTTCGGAGAGGGCGGGTGATTGGGGGTCGTCTTATACAGCGAGTATATCCCAAACTCTATATTTTAACTTAAAATTGGGGGGCGTCTTATGCGCCCAGTCGTCTTATACACCGGAATATACAGTGATCCAAAGCTAGCCCTTGCTGCATTACCATTTGGCTCAACTCTTCGACATCAGATAGCAACATGCGGACAATCTCCCCGGTAGCATTTATTGATTTTTCCAGTCTGCATTTAAGTCTCAATATGCTCCTGTGATATTCTTGAGCAATGATCCCTGGGTATGCTCCCAGAGTTAAAGATCCAAATATAGCCTCTGCCGCTACTCTGCTCCTCAAAGTGTCTGAGTATTGAACATCAATTATAACTTCATCTGAACACACCAGTCTCAAATGTCCATCATATGTTTCCCACTTACGTCTAGTCTGGGGATGCTCGGAGTCATATACTTGGACTGGAAAAGTCAAATATCCCACCCACACACAATGGTAGTTGCCTGGATGGAAATTAGTGGCCATTTGTCAAAGAAAAAGTATAAGTTTGGACCTCGTGATTGCCAACCAGAACACATGCTCCCTATACTCTGTCCCAACCCAAGCAAAACACTTCCGTTCATATGAAACATTGGATATTCCAGATACACATCATGCAGTTTGATGTAAATCACTGGGTACATAACTCTGTTTATAAGCTTCATACAAATAAAATTTATCCCTCCAGTAAGTATATTTTTTTAAAACTCAAAGAAATCCTTGTGCTTTTCATAATCTTTCTATTTATTGTTCCAAGTCCCTTTATTCCTACAAAAACACATTCCCGCTATAAGTGGTTCTATATCTCGTTCTTCGAAATCAAGTGGCATCAAATCCATCTGGTACAGTAGAAAATATCATGGGAGGGCCCATCGCCGATTTCGCTAAGCCCAACAAAATGACATCTGGGTCCTTAATTAGGGCGTGCAAAAAAGACATACAGCCTACTGATTGTGGGTGTGCATAAACCAAGGTTACATCATTCCCATGATATTCAAACATGAGCTCAGCGTGTCATCTAATCCAATTCCCTTGTGTCTGTTTACCAATCAAAATACTCAAAAAAGCAATTTTTATCCACCACCCCCTCATTTTCATGGATGTCTCCACCTGATGTTTATCCTTTCCCCCCCCCCCGACTTTCTGGGGGATCCCAGACCCACTTTATTTCAAAGAAGTGATTCTTATCCCAATTGATATACCACCTCAAATGTTTTCCCTCTATTGTGTATATAAAAACCAGGTATCTTCTCACTAGCGCAACAGCCTGTAAAATATAAACATATCTGTTAGATCCTGAAGGAGCTAAGTCTGATTTTCCTGTTGAGGGGCCTCCCATTCATTTGTCTGGCATGAATTACTCCTCAAAAAGAACATGTGACACTTATTATTCATCAGCTTTGTACAATTTTATCTGGTTACGGTGAACCCACTTTGATTTCCCATCCTTTTCAATCAAATAACTGGTGGGCCATATTCGATCCATGACTACATAATGCCCCTTCCATTTGGGTCTCAAAGCATGTTCTTTTGGATCCAAGTAGAGATACAAAACTTGACTCCCAATCGGTATCATTTCCTTTTCTGTCTGAGTGGGAATTTCACTGCTATTTCTCATGTCCTATTGTATAAACCACCTAGTGTCCTCCCTGTCCTTTATAGATTGTAACCATTCTAAATCTTCCATATTCTCTTCTGGTATATGTGGTAATCCCAGATTCATTTCATTACCAAACAGTATTTCCTATCTCAAATCCTTCAGTATTTGGTATTGATCTATTTTGGTTCCCTCTTCTTTGAACATTTTTATTTCTTTCTTACTTTGTTTGACCAATTGGTCTACATATATATTAACTTGTTGTTTCCATTCTATTTTATTTCTCTTTTTCTTATCTTTGTGGGCTTTGATCCATGCAAATTTTACTTTTGGTAATTCTTTCATAAGAGCCCAAATTTGTTTCCATTGACTAATATGCTTTAAATCTTTACTGTCTGCATTTTTAAAACCATCTTTAGCCCAAAACTGAATGAACCTTGTACACTCATTGTATACATATTCACTGTCTATAATATTTCTCTTCCCCCTCTTTCTCCTCCCCCTCTTGTCCTTTTAACACTAAAAGAACATCAATAACTGCCTGTATTTCTGCCTCTTGTGCGCCCATCCCATTAGGGATGATCTCTCTTTTTTTTTATTTTCCCCTATTAGGATTGTCCCAAGGACAAAGCAGTGATTCTTTCATCCTTTTCCCACCAAGATCCTCCATCTGTAAAGAAAATGTCTTGTGATTCCATCAATGTATCAAGAGAAACGACCCTATCATTCCCTTCAATGTTTATTTCATCACACTCGTGTGGATCACCCTCCCTCAAAATCGTTATCATTAAGTCTGGTTAACTTAAGGTCTCAAAATCAATCCCCTTTTGATTTAATTTACCTATCCATTGATTGAGCTTAGTAGTGCTAATGGAGGGGGCTTTTCCTAAAAGTCTATAACTAATTTTCCAGTCTGTCTATTTCTTCTGGAGTCATATGATTTTCATCTGCTGCCTTCCATACTTTAATAGTCCACTCTACTTTTCTGCTCCCTGCTGTCCCAGAGATTCTTTTAATTCCCTCATTTCCCCAGTTGACATGGGATCATCTGAGACTGAATGTTTCACCAGCTTGTCCTTTTCTCCTCTCTTTCTTCTATGTGTTTTGGAGGTTCCTTCCCCTTCATCTGATTTTCCCTCACTTGCACTGGTGGACTCTCCCTCCTCTTCATCTATTTCATAAGCAGACATTCTTTTCCTGACAGCTTTTATTCTAGGATTATCATATTGACAGCCACACTCACTTGGCCATTTTTGCTTCCTTTTCCCTGTCTCCCGTAAAGAACTGCAATCAGGATTATCAGGACAGGATCTTTCACAACAACAATCATAATCATTTTAAACATTATTCTTTAGTTGGGATTTGTCCTGATCATTTTTTCCTATAAGGACTTCTTTTGACAGCTTAACTTTTTGTTTAACTAATTTTGCGTTTTCCTCTCTGTCTGCTAACTCTTTAGTATTTATTTCTAAAATTTTATTTTCCTTCCTTAGGGCATTATTCTCATCCTCCAGCTTAATGTTTTCTAGTATTCTACTAATATTTTGTAGGATTAAAGCCCCATTTTCCAGCTTTTCTTCCTCTAATTTTCCCTTAAACTCATTGGTTTTTAAATAACACTGATTTATCCCTACTAAAGCTAAAAGTGTCATGACTTTGGTCTGTTCCCATTTTCCCGCATTTATCTGCCTCCTTGCAAAATAAAGCAACAGCTTTAAGCAATTTCTCCTCACTCCTTTTGGTATCTTTCTCTAATTGTTCCTTAAAATATTGCAAAGCCTTTTTCCAGGCTTCTTCCATTTTACTGTTACTTATTATACTAATACACAAATGTATTCTCCAATTTCCTGGCTTATTTCCAAAATCCTCATCCAAAGGTGCTTTCAGTACATTTCCTTCAATTGAACAAAAGGGTTCCCATAAACAGATCCAACCTCCTTTTCCCTTCTTGTCCTTTTTCCTACCAAAAAGAGCCATATTTCCTTCTGACACTTTATTCAGTTACTCAGGAGCATCTCCCTGTTTTTCACTCTCCTACCTTAACCCCATCAAAAGTCCCAGAAATTCCCACTTCCCTTGATCCTGTTTGTGACGCCAATTTGTCAAGGCCAGCAAGGGGTTCTTTTGGGATCAGGGAGTGTTAGGGATTTTCAGACAAGTGACGAGCAAAAAGGCACAGAGAGACCAAATTTGGTTTTCAGTCACTATGCATGTAACATTTATTGAGACGTAAAGAATAAAACATTCATTTTACGTATCAAGAGCTCTTTCAAACACACAGTCACACACACATACTCACAAACACGATCACGATCACAAACACGATACTGAACGGTGATCAGATGTCCATGAAGGGATGGATGGCCCTATTGCCGCAGACAGGAACCATAAAGTGAAGCTGGAAAGTCCTTTCTTTTATCTTCTTTCATGAGGAAAGTATGTTATGGTGGTTACCATGTTTTCAAAACAGTTCAGTTTCTTATCTTGGTTTTAGACTTTGGTTCTTTCCGGGCCTTGTCATGCCTGGAACCCATTCATTCACATATTCAGTCACACTCTCACAGGTGTTGATAGGTGAGGCCTCAATTGGGCAATCACACTGTTTCTCTCTCGGAAATTTCTGGGACATTCCCCCACAACACAAATTCTGCTCCCTCAAATGAAATGTTCCTTTATTCCTGAAATTTCTAGCGTTGCAGTCACTTAAAACTTCAGAAATAATATACAAAGCCAGACTATGCCCCAAAATCCCAGGTTGGATTTCAGCTCAAGAGGCGTTTAGAACTAAGAAATTATGGTTCAGATGGCACGCTTATCTTTTTTACGGCAAGGACAAGGTCAACAAAGATTTTAACAACCATTTCATTAGG
This sequence comes from Gambelia wislizenii, assembly GCA_030847615.1. Classification (NCBI taxonomy): domain Eukaryota; kingdom Metazoa; phylum Chordata; class Lepidosauria; order Squamata; family Crotaphytidae; genus Gambelia; species Gambelia wislizenii. Next base: position 251,230,260 of record JAUMIR010000002.1, on the reverse strand, counting down.
AAAACATTATTAAAAATTTGGAGAAGACACAAAAATAGATTCTGCCCAAAAATTCCAATATGGACATCCCCACATGAAGCACTCTTTAGTAAAGAAGGTATCCCAACCAAAAAAATGGATTTCATATGAAGACATGTCAGTGATGAAAAAAATCAATATTTCATAAAAACGCAAGAGGAATTAGAAAAAGATGGGATCGAATGTCATTGGTATTTATATAGACAGATAAAGGAAAGGTATAAAATGGATAGGAAATCGGAGGGAATAGAAGCAAATCAACTTGGGATAAAATTATAAAACCTAGAAACAAAAATATGATTACGAGATTCTATAAAACCTTACTTGAATGGGAAACAGAAGACAATGTGATTAAAGAAGTCATGATAAAGTGTGCTCAAAATGTGGGTCACCAAATCGAATTAAAGCAATGGGAAAAACTGTGGATGTATAGGATGAAATATACACTAAGCCAAAATGTGAGAGAAAATAACTATAAAATGTATTTTAGATGGTATCTTTCCCCATACAAGCTGTCTAAAATGTATAAGAATACAAAGAGCAATTGTTGGAAATGTGATCATAAAGTCAGTTCTTTTTTTTCATCTTTGGTGGTCATGTAAAGCAGTAGAAGATTATTGGCGAAGAATACAAAAAACAATAAATGAAATTTTGAATATTAATATTCCATTTGAGCCAGAGTTTTATCTGTTGGGGATGATGGATGGAAAAATTGAAAGAGAAAACAGTAAAATATTATTTTATATGGTGACAGCAGCAAGAATTGAATATGCAAAAGTATGGAAGACCAAAACAACACCAACAACAGAAAATTGGATTTTAAAGACACGAGAAATGGTGGATTCAGATAGGCTGACAGTTCTTATGAAAGGCAAATCATTGGGGAAACATCATGAGGGAGCCCTGGTGGCGCAGTGGTTAAATGCCAGTACTGCAAGTCACCACGTTGCAAGTTCAATTCCAGTGGGCTCCACGGTTCACTCAGCCTTCCATCCTTCCGTAGGTCGGTAAAATGAGTACCCAGCTTGTGGGGGCAATTAACTAACACACATTGGAAACTGTTTAATGCAGTGTAGATGTGTAAATAGCTATTGCTTAAAACAATTTGTAAGCCTCTCTGATAGCCTTGTGGCTGAAGAGCGGGGTATAAATAAATAAAATAAATAATAAAATAAAATAAAATGAGGATTGGATGAAATTCTCAAATTTCATAAAAGATAAATGGGGAGATTTGGCAGCAATTAAAGATTAAGAAAACCTGATCCTTTGAGTAAGAAAAAGGGGAAAGGGAAAGGAATAGAGGGAACTATATATATATTTGTGTGTGTGTGTGTGTGTGTATGAGACACAGAAAATATTAATTACAAATAAGTTCAGCTACCGAGAATTCAAAAACAACATCAATATTATTAACCCATTGTAACTGATAGCATTATTGACTTTAAAGGGACTATGAATGAGGAGCAATACAGGAAAAGAGAAAACCCATATGGGTAACAATTTTAGCAAAAGTATCAGAGAGATTCAAAGTGATAAGACAGATGATTACAAGTTAAAGAATGCAGAGCTGGACTCAGATAGGAAGTTGAAAGGGGAGGGGGTGTCTTAGAGGTTTTTAGGGATTTTTTAGGTTTTTTTTAAAAAAATTGATTCAACATCTAATGTTTACACAATGTTTAAGTATAAGCATCTAATTCATACACAATGTTTAAGTTTGATATTTGATTGAACTTATTGAATTTAATCTAAGTCATAATTAGATTCACAGAGAAATATAAGTCGAAATTTGGAATCAGTTTGGAATTGGATGTTTTTTATATGTTATAAAAGTGTATGCTTCTTGGATGTGTTGAGATGTGCAATAAAAATATATTTTTTAAAAAGAACTAAGAAATTCTCTCTCTCTCTCTCTCTCTCTCTCTCTCTCTCTCTCTTTCTGGCTTTTCTTCGCAAACGAAGATTCAGGAAGGACTCATCCTGCACTTTTTGCAAGCACGTTGATGACTGAAAAGGCCAATCCGAGATAAACAAGTCCGGTTGCAGAAAGCACAGCAGAAGGTCCCCTTGGGTGGTGTTTCCGGGTTGTGATTCTTTCTGCGTTGTCGTTTGTCTTCAAGACTTGTTCGGTGTGAGTTCTCAAATAAGGCTGCAGCATTGTGGATAGTGCGTCTCTATGACTCCCAATGCGAAGCCAGGGCGGACCATTGTTGGTGATCAATTTGGCCCAACCTGAAATGTTGTTTCAGGGAATCCTTATATCGCTTTTTTGGAGCGCCCCTCTTATGCTGACCCGTGGCGAGTTCACCGTAGAGTACTATTTTTGGGAGGCGATGGTCCTCCATCCTAGAAACCTGCCCTGCCCAGTGCAGCTGTGTTCTCAATATCATGGTCTCAATGCTGGTGATCCCTGCTTGCTGAAGGACAGCAACATTTGTCACATAGTCAGTCCAGTATATATTTAGGATTGTAGGTATACAGCACTGATGAAAACGTTCGAGGAGTTGTAAGTGTTGGCGATAGTTGACCCATGTTTCAGAACCATAAAGGAGAATAGACAGTACAATGGCTCTATACACACTGATTTTTGTGTTTCGCCTCAGGTGTTTGTTACTCCAGACTCTTTTGTAAAGTCTTCCAAATGAGCTATATACCTTTGCTAATCTGTGATCGATCTCTTTGTCAATCTTGGCATCTGAGAAGATGATGCTTCCTGGGTAGGTAAACTGCTGAATGGACTTAAGCACAGATTTGCCTAATTGGTTAAGATATAGAGATTTTATGGTGAAGAAATTAGGCAAATGGGAAATTAAAGAATGGGAAGAACTGAAAAAAGTAGGAAAACAAATTCAATGGCTAAATTACTATGCAGTGAGGAATATAATGAAAGAAGAATTAAAAGAGATTCAATTTGAAGGAGAAATGTCCGAATTTAAAAAAATATTGAATATAGACAATCACTCAATAAACTCTTTATATTTAAGTACTACCGTATATTCCGGCGTATAAGACGACCGGGCGTATAAGACCCCCCCCAATTTTTAAGTTAAAATAAAGAGTTTGGGATATATTCACTGTATAAGACGACCCCCCTCTTCCAACGTTCGCCCCCTCCTCTGTCTTCCATTGCTCCCCAAAGGGGGAGAAGGCAGAGGAGGGGGGCGAATGAACTTCAAAACACTTTTCTTCACCCCCCTGCCCCATCTCCTGCCTCTTCGCTCCGTTTGCGAAGAGGCAGGAGATAGGCAGGCAGGCGAAGCAAAGTATATCTGGCGTATAAGACGACTGTCAATTTTGGAGGGCACTTTTGAGTGCTCAAAAGTCGTCTTATACGCCGGAATATACAGTGCTTAGATTTGACACTGAAGATGAGCAAGTGAAACATTGTATGGTTAAGTGGGTGGTAGACCTAGGATATAACATTGATAGGATTCAATGGGAAGACATTTGGAAAAGAGGATTAAAATTCACATGCTGTTACAATCTCAAGGAAAGCTTTTATAAGATGATGTATAGGTGGTATATGACCCCAGTCAACATAACTAAAATAAATGCAAAGGCCTCTGCTATTTGTTGGAAATGTGAAATTAAAATAGGAACCTTCTACCATATATGGTGGAAGTGTGAAAAGGCGAGGAAATATTGGTATAAAATAAATAAAGAGATAGAGGAAATAGTGGGTTTCAAATTAGGCTTAAGACCTGAACTATATTTGTTAAATATGATAGATATGAACAATTTAGAGAATAAAAAGGAAAAACAATGTTGAGATTTAATAACCTATCTAATTACAGCTGCACGAATAAGCTTCACAAAGAGATGAAAAACTAAAGAGATTCCATCATTGATGGATTGGAAAGAAAAAACAATGGAATTGGCACGATTAGATAAGTTAACGAACTTAGTGAGAGGTAATCCAAAAGAAAAATGTCTTGAAAAATGGAAATCTTATATAGAATTTATCAAACAAAAAGAAGGGGAAATTAGTATAATAGGATTCGATGAGTAAACAAAGGGTAATAGTAGAAAAAGACTGATAGACTGATTATTTATTTTAATATTCATGGGGGATTTAGAGTGAGGAGTTATTTGATATAAAAGGTGATATTAAAAGTTTTGAAATAGAAATGTTGATATAGATAGAAAAATATGTAAACTTAGTCTAAAGTTGCTTATGGTGGTTAATTAACAAAGTGATTTATGGAAGGAATGTCATTAGTATAGAGATGCAAATATGTATAACTGAATGTAATACGTAGGATAAGCTAATCATTAATGGAGGAGTAAAAACAATAACATTTAAGATACCGGATGTGATTAAGCAGGAAGTCATTTTAAATGTTATAATGTTATACGTAGTGTTATGTACCGGGGCGGGGGAGGGAATTTATTATTTGGTTATTGTTTGTTTCTGTTTCTGTTTTTGTTTTTTGTTTTTATACATCATTTTGTATTGTTAGTCTTTTGTGTTGATCTATGTTCATGTTTTTATATATGATTAAATACTTAAATAAAAATTACTTCTTAAAAAAACCCTTCAGAAATAGAGTTTAGGCCTCCAAAGAAAAGGGGCAGGCAAAGAGACCAAGGGAAGGCGAATGCAGCAAATAGAAGAGTTCTAGGTGCAAACAATTTTCAATGTCTCATTCTCTGCAATATTAGAAATTTGGGGACTTAAATCCCCTTTTGGGGGGGACAGAACTCTCATCTGGAGGGGCAATGCCTTTTTTTTTATCCCCACCCCCATAGCTACACCCTTTGTTCTGTGATGGAAGGCCTTTGTATGAACTTTTCAGTCCCTGCTGTTGCCCAAATTGCATGGGGTCCATGAAGAACCCACGCATGCCCAGATATTAACATGGGGAATTTTAATTAGCTGAATATAGCAGTGAGAGGTCAGGTAACTGCGGGACTTTTTGACTTGTGTATACAGGTACTAACTGACGAGACTCACAGCCAGGGAATAAAATTAAAATGGTTTTTATTGAAAAATAATCTCAGGAACACATACACACACACAGCCTTAAAGCAGTCACACCAGGCTAGCAAAGAGAGTAGGAAGTACTGGGATAGAGCAATAGAGTTTGAGGGGTGGGCTATACTATACCTATCCAACGAGCAGAGATTCATGTAGCAGAAGGTACTCAGAATGCAGTTCTGAGGGTCACATAGCAAACTGGAAGAATAACAAGCTGGGAGAAACTGCGAACACTTTGGTGATGTTTTGGGGTGATATTTATACTCTATATTACCCCAAAGGGGTGTTATGAGTGGAATACCATGTTTGCTGGAGTTTCCCATAGTTAGACAATGGAAGCTCCAGTTGTGTTATTGATTACTAATGGCTGAGACATTAAAACTGATGGGTGCCAGGCAACCTTCTGTTGTTCTCAGAAAGGTGTAAGGGAAAACAAGTTTTGCAAGGCAAAGAGTGTCCGGCCACTTTGGTTGAATTAGTGAATGACCCACTTCCAAGTATGTGCAGAACAATTAGCCCATTTCCACCCCAACTACTAGTCCAAGGCAGGGTCTGCATAATTACTACCCAGGCATGCTGTTTAGGAATTTGAGGTGGCCTCTTCCTCAGGTTTTCTGAGCACAAGTGGTTCACCCAAATTCAACTGAAAATGCAAGTTATAATCACTTCTCCAATCTCAAAATTATTCAATTCCTTCATGGCAAGCATCTTTAGTACTTAGTAGAGCACCCTTTTTCTGTTATGACCTGCTGCAAACAAGATGTATAGCCAGACATCAGCTTCCGGTAGCATTTGTGAGGAAGCTTAGCCCACTCCTCATAAGCAATGGCCTCCAGTTCAGTAATATTCTTGGATCTGTGTGCTGCAACTGCCTTCTTCAAATCCCACCAGAGATTTTCTATGGGGTTCAAGTCAGCTGACTGTGATGGCCACTGTAGAATATTCCAGGACTTCTTCTGCAACCAAGCCATGGTGGAATTTGAGGTATGCTTGAGATCATTGTCCTGTTGGAAGGTCCAGTAATGTCCAAGCTTCAGCTTCCTCACAGACGGCATGACATTTTCTCCTAGGGCTTTCGAATACTTCAATGAATCCATCTTGCCTTCCACATGCTGCAGGCTTCTAGTCCCAGAGGATGCAAAGCAGCCCCAGAGCATCACCAAGCCACCACCATGCTTAATTGTAAGCAGAGTGGTCTTTTCAGTGTATGCTTCATTCTCCTTCCTCCAGACATATTGTTGATCCATTGGGCCAAAAAGTTCCAGTTTTGTTTCATCGTTCCACAGAACAGAATCTAAAAAATTATATGGCTTATTTATATGATTTTGAGCATATTGAAGCAGATTTTTCTTGGGCTTTTGAGTCAGTGGTGTTATACGCCTTGGAGTTCTGGCATTGAAACCTTCTGCATTTAGAACATGCCTTACTGTGCTCACTGAAACCTCGGTGTCTGTTGCCACCAAGGACTTTATCAGACCACCCCTTAAACCCTGTTCTTTTGCCAGCATGACTTTGCCAATTTTGTGCCAGCAAAAGAACTCCCCATGTCACACTTACCTTCCTTCCCAAGAAAAGGCTTCCTAGGCACTAAAGGAGAGTGAACGGAGCTCCGTTCACTTCCTGGTTTAAGATCTTACCTAATCTCATGAGTAGACGCTCATGCAGGAAATTTTAAAAACAAAACAGAATAAACACACAAAAAGTTTTTAAAAGCATATAAACAGACTAAAAAAAGTCTCAAGTAAACGAGGGAGGGTCATAAAAAGTGTGTCACCTACCTGGGTGTCACAATCTCACCTGGATGTGTTCTGGCTGGATCGGTCATTGATGCTGCATTCACATGAGTGCAATGGTGCACAGATTCAAACGCCAGCAATGCTGGCACAAAAGTGCTAGGAAAGATCTATTGACGTCTTGAGCTGTCAATAAAATACAATTATTTATTTATTTATTTTTATTTAGTTAGTTATTTATACCCTGCTCTTTAGCCACAAGGCTATCCTAGCGGCTTACAAATTGTTTTAAGCAATAGCAATTTACACATCTACACTGCATTAAACAGTTTCCAATATGTGTTAGCTTATTGCCCCCACAAGCTGGGTACTCAATTTACCGACCTACAAAAGGATGGAAGGCTGTTTTGGCCAGTACATAAACACAAAAGGGCAACGTCATCTGGTATGCATGCCCTTTTGCGTTTATGTGGCATCTTTATGATGCCATATTTGATGTGTCTGATAACAGAGATTATCAAATGCATTAAAAGTGGTGTTACAGGAATGCCAGGAGATTGCAAAAGGGCTCCCTTATCAGATGACATCGTTCCCCCCTTGTTATGCACCCTTTCTGCTGCCGTTCTGCTGATGCTACTTTTTATTGATGGGAGAAGCTGTCAATAGATTCCCCCATTCCATTCCTGTCACAGATGTTCCAGTGTGTGACAAAGTGCCCCTTTTCGCTGGCGAGATCCCTTCATCAATGGGAGGTCCCTGCCAGAACACTCCCAGGTGAGATCGGGACATCCATGTAAATGACACACTTTTTATGACCCTCCCCAGGTTACTTGAACATTTTAAAGTGTGTTTTTGTGTTTGCTGTCATTTTTTTTTCGTGTTCTTTTTGTTTTTATTTTTTAATTTCTCACACTCACATCTTCTCGCGAGAATCCATGCGATTTTGATCCAGGAAGTGAATAGAGCTCCGTTAAAGTTCCGTTCACTCCCGGGCTGCCAAACCAATGGGAGAGGAGGTAAATGCAGTAGGGAGGGTGATTTTGGCAGGACAGGGGCAGGAGTGGAGATTGTGGGACAGGAATGCTTTTTTCATTCCTATCTGATAATCTCCAGCGTCCCAAGTCTTGCTGTAAGGCTTTTTCAGTCACTCAAGGGTTTTTCTCAACCTGCCTTCTCAGAAATCAGGTTGCAGCCATTGATGCTTCCTTTTTCTGCCCTGTCCAGGTAGTGTAGCCACTGTTCCTTTAACTATGAACTTGTGAACTATGCTTCCAACAGTCTCTAGGAACATTCAGTGCCTTCACTATCTTTTTGTATCCTGTTCCTTGTTTGTGAAGGCTGACACCCAGATATACTTCTCCATGTCTCGGTCATCAGCTTCGACTTCAGATGGCATCTCTCCTCTGAATGATTGTCTTAAAGCAGTAATGGACTGGATGAGGAAAAACAAATTGAGACTGAATCCAGACAAAACGGAGGTACTAACAGTTACAGGCCCAAAACCAGGTCTGGGAATACAAACTCCAATCCTGGATGGAACTACACTCTCCTCCAAGGATTGTGTTCGCAGTCTGGGGGTGCTCCTGGACCCGTCGCTCCAGATGACTAATCAGGTTAATGCGACGGTCAGGAGTGCCTGTTATCAACTTCGGCTGGTACGCCAGCTGCGCCCTTTCCTGGAAACTAGGGACCTCGAAACTGTGGTACATGCACTGGTAACCTCCCGTCTGGATTTCTGTAATGCGCTCTACATGGGGCTACCCTTGTGCTTGACTCGGAAACTTCAACTAGTCCAGAACATGGCAGCCAGGTTGATTTCTGGTGTTTCCAGAAGAGAGCATATAACACCGGTGCTAAAAGCTCTCCACTGGCTGCCTATTAGTTTCCGGGTACAGTACAAGGTGTTGGTTATGACCTTTAAAGCCCTACATGGCTTGGGTCCAACTTACCTCCGGGACCGCCTCCTTCCGTACGACCCTCCCCGCACACTTCGGTCCTCTGGGAGGAATCTGTTACAGCCTATGAAAACAAGGCTGTCGGTGACCTCCCAGAGGGCCTTCTCTGCTGCTGCTCCCAGATTATGGAATGGCCTGCCGGACGAGATCCGTCTTATTACCACCTTAGACAGCTTTAAAAAAGCTGTCAAGACGGATCTTTTCCGGCAGGCCTTTCCTGAATAATTATCCCGGCCCAAGACTCAGCTGCCCTTTCTAGGCTATGATTGTATGTTTTAATTTTTTTTTCTTCTAATTTATATATATTTTAATTAATCCATGTTTTTAATTCTTTGTAATTTAATATTATTTTAAGGGGTGGGTGGGCTAGGGTATGGTGACTATGGGGTTTTTATATTGTAAGCCGCCCCGATTGCATTGCAGAGGGGCGGGATATAAATAAAATTTTATTATTATTATTATTATTATTATTATTATTTAAACCATTCTTTTGACATAGCCATATTTCTAACAAGCAGTCAAACGTGACACTCCACAAACCCCTAGTCAGTTCAAGTATTTCATGTGTTCCAGCTTAAGTATACCTGATGCAACTAATGAAGCCCTTAATTGTGTTGTTGTGAGGGATTCTGTTCAGGGGGTTGAATAATTTTGAGACTGGAGAAGTCATTATAAGCTGCATTTTCAGTTGGGGAAACCACTTGAAGCATTAATTGTGTTGAGCTATTTCAATTGCTTTTGTTTGATCTGCTCAGTGCAAACAGATGAAAGTCTGTAATTTTGACATAAACCTGATTTGCAATGGGGGTTGAATAATTTTGATTATAACTGTACGTATTGTTATTTTCAGTGTTACCAGTCGTCAACAAAAATCCTAAAACCTGTTTGTTGAAGATGAACACAAAATTTATAATTTCAAAAATCAAATTGGGATCTGCATGATTTAGATATGTCTCAGACCACAAAGAAGAGATATTAAAAACAAAGGCCCCATTTACACAGCAAAATATTCCCTTGAATAAATCACTAAGATTCCTAATTGTTCCCACACATCGTGCCACAGTATTGCCTCATTCAGAAGGGAGGGAGCTCAAAAACTCACAAGTAGCGTGATAGGGGATTTTGCTACTTTTCTCAACTTCTTTGAAAAGTAGCACGACTTAGCACACTTTCGATTGTGTGAACTAACATTTTGCTAAGGGCTATGTGAATTACCAGCAATCTTTCCAATACAGTTACAGCAGAGTTTTGCCATGATTAGCTGAACTCACCAGGGAAGGTTTTGGACTGACCAGGAGGGGATGGAGGAGCTGTAAATGAAAAGATCCATCCACTGTTGTTTCCACCCACGGAAAATACTGAGCAAGTGCTATACCTATCCCAATCACCTAGCTGTCTCTTGCTTGGCTGTTCCATGTGCGTGTGTGTGCGTGCACGCATGTGCACGTTCGTTCCCTCACCCTACTGAGATCCCATTTCTGTGTGTCAGAAGAGAGAGGGGAGAGTGGGTGAGGGGAAGGGGGGCTTGGCAGGCTGACACTCCCTGCTAATGGAATACAAATTAGCAGGTATTCCTCTGGTAATCAGAGGGAAAGGTGCCAGCACTTTCTCTCTCTCTCTCTTCCCCCAGATGTGCTTGGGAGGCCATGCCCCCGCCTCAGTCTGTGTGTGAATTACAAAGTGGAAAAAAGCGGAAAACTAAATAGACCGATTTAGCAGTAAATCATGTGAACTATGCAGCACTGGTGCGAAACTGTGATAAAGCACAAATTACTGCAATAAAAACTGCCGTGCTACTGAGCCCACAGTTGGGGCCAAGAGCTTTATTAGGACCCACCAAAAGGCCACAGAAGGTTATGCAAGCTTTCCAGAATTCCTTATAGACTACATGCTACAAAAAAGTAGGTAAGAGATGAAACAGGTACATTTACATGGGGCAGGCAAAATTTCAGAGAAGTCATTTCAAAATTTAAATGTACATTTTCAGAACATCAAAATTCTCCAAAATTCTGGGTTTCAAACAGTACAAACAATGCTTGACCTTCTATAGAATTTTCCCAGATTTTCCATCCATATATGCATACCTGCTATGTCCTAGTAACCCAATTATTTATGCTTTTGATATATATTATGTATGTTTAATTTATAATTAATGTCACAAACACACGCACACTGCACAGAGCTGGCCCAAGACACTTTGCTGTACGGCCACGTCACATAGCACATAGTTCTCAAAGCCAACCCAGATATTTTGGTACATGAGGAAGAACATCAACACATACACTTGTCATTTGATATGCAGAGTGCAGTCATTCACTATGCATCCGAACAGTGATACATGCAGCAAAATAGCGTGAGCCTTTTGAGCAAAACAAGTACTCCTCTGGTGCAAAGAAAAAATGCCATCTGAAAATCCTTTATGGCTTTTTATTAATAAACATGTGAGAACAAAATAAACATTAGAAGACATTCACCCATGCTTCTATATGCCCAAGATTCTTCTGGAGCTAAGGCAAAGAGCTCCTCAAAAGCAAGAGAAAACACACAGGCTTGTAACTTAAAACTAGCTCCAATAACCCCTCCCAGTCATATAGCCCCTCAACACTCAGTCTTTCCAAGAAACGAAAGAAGAACTTAATTCCAAGTTTCGATTTCTCACTCTTAACCCCCAAAGAACAGAATAACAAGAATAGACAGATTTATGAGCTTCTGATAAACAGGCTGACTCCTGAGTGCCTTGGTGAACAAAAATTTACTCACAATATCTGTTTTCCCTGACACCCCTCTAATTTTTTTCACCCAGGCAAATATACTTTACATTTCACATATCATACCCAGCTTGTCACGCAGAAGGTCATGCTTAATGAGACCCAATGCTTTAGTAAACAAATCTGCTACATTTACTTCACTGGGACAATATACCAAATCAATCAAACCATTTTGAACAGCTTCTCTAACATTCTGAATTTTTACAGCCACATGTTTCGTTCTGTTCTTTACACCTTGCGGTGTTGCCATTGTTATACATGCTTGGGAATCTTCAAAAACTTTAATAGCTCCTGAAATTGGCATACCCAAATCACTGAAAATTTGTTTCAAATAAATCAGTTCATTCACCACGCTTGACAAGGCTGCAAATTCCAACTCTGCCGAACTTAAAGCAATGGTGGAATGCTTTTTTGACCCCCAGTGTATAGCAGTGCCAGCATAAAAAATTATCATTCCTGAATCAGACTTTCTATTTGAGATTTCGTTTGCGAAATTGGCATCGGCAAATGCTTCCAACTCATGACAACCTTGTGAACTGATCTTTACACCATAATTTAAGGTTCCACATAAATATCGTAACACTCTTTTTAAACCTTGCCAATCATGTTGAGTTGATTTTGACACTTTTCTGGACAAAACATTTACAGCATATTGTATATCTGGGCGTGACCATCTTGCAATATACAATAAACTTCCAATTACAAAATGAAAAAGTTCAGGACATTCAAATGGCCTAGTATCTGTGACATTTATGAAATCACAACACATTGGAGTTCGTGCAGGTTTACATTGAGACATGTTACAAAGATCTAAAACCTTTTCAATTTTTTGAACTTGACTCATTTTAAATTCACCATTTTCAAACCTTTGAAAATCTACTCCCAAATAGTTTTTAATTTGACCAAGGTCCTTCAATTTGACCTTTAAACCCAATTCCTGTTTAAACTTTTGCACCTGAACATCAGTTTGTGTAATTAAACATAAATCATCCACAAAAGCAAGGAGAATTTCATAATTCTGATTGACACCCCTTGTGTACAAACATGGATCAGCAATGCTGTTCTGAAATCCAACATTTTTCAGCTGTTCATCCAAACAAAGGTACCAACACCGGCCACTTTGTTTGAGACCATATAAGGCTTTGTCAAGCCTATAAACCTGCTCTGTTCCCCCACTGTGAAATCCAGGGGCCTGCTCTATATAGATGCACTCATCCAATGGAGCATTTAAATAAGCAGTCTCTACATCAAAGTGATTAACTGTGAGTTGGTGTAAACTTGCAATAGACAAAGCAATTTTGACACTTTGTACTTTAGCAGTGGGAGCAAAAACCTGGTCATAATTCTGATATTTGATCTGTGAATACCCCTTTGCAACCAAGCGTGCTTTATACTTAACACTCCCATCCTGCAATTGTTTCTTTTTGTACACCCAATGACAACCCACAGCCTTTTCTCCCTGTGGCAATGCCACAATACGGAAAACATCATGGTTTTTGACGGATTCCATTTCATTTTCCATTGCCTCCTGCCACTTCTGTTGTTCTTCTTCAGGCTGTTTCAAAACATCAGTAAAACTGTCAGGTTCAAAAGTCACCTGGCAGACTTTTACACTTTGTGCTGTGAATCTTAGAGGAGGCACCCCCTTTGTCTCTCTGTTAGAGCAGCGGGGAATGACAGGCTGGGCCTGATCATTGTCAGAATCTGCATTTGAATCACTCTCCACATCAAAAGACTTATGCTTGGAACCCTCCCCTCCCAAATCTGGGCAAGTATCAGTGCCTGACTCAGCAGCCTGTTGCTGCTGTTGTTCAGACTGATTTTCACCTACAAATGAAGGCAAAATCGCATCTGAATTTGAGTGAATAAGATTCCAACCTGATTGCTCCTGAAATTCGGCATTTCTGGAAATTAAAACTCTTCCATCTTTTAAAGCGAAACACCAGGCCTTTGAAGATTGTTTGTAACCGACAAACCTGAGCCTCCTAGCCTTGGGTTCCCCCTTCTTTCTGATTGCCTTAGGGATGTTTACCCATGCATAGGACCCAAGTCCTAATATGCTTCACAGATGGCTTCTTGCCATAAAACATAAAGAAGGGTGTATTTGAGACCACAGAACTTGGCACACGGTTACTCAAATAAGCGGCTGTCAACATGGCCTCCCCCCAGTACTTCTGTTCAATGTTTGCATCAAACATCAGGCTATCTTTAATTGTTTGCAAAACGCCAATTTTTCTCTCAGATATTCCATTTTGACTGGGAGAAAAAGGGGCTGTCAATCTATGGGAAATTCCTTTCTGCTTTAGCCAATTCTGAAACTCATTTGACATGAACTCCCCTCCCCTATCTGACTGAAGAGATGACAGCTTCTGAGAGAAATGTCTCTCTACATAAGCCACCCAATTTTTGAAAGTCTGAAAAGTCTCATCCTTACTCTTGAGTAAGAATACAAAGCAGAAACGACTGAAATCATCGACCAGGACCAGAATGTACTTGGCTCCTCCCAGGGATGGTGGATAGGGGCCAGACAGGTCCATATGAATCAGCTCAAGAATTCTTTTTGACTTTCTATCACTATGCTTGGGAAAAGGATGGACCTTCGATTTAGACCTCTTACAAATCTGACAATCCAGGTACTTCTGACAAGCCCTTAAACTCAGCCCATCCAGCATCTCAGGCATCTGCCTGAGAACCTTAAAGCTAGCATGGCCAAATCTCCGATGCAACAGATGCACACAATTATCATGCATGGGAGAATTTGCCATCACAGTACTAGTTTGAGGCTCCTGTATACAATCATACATATAATACAGTTGGTCATGAAAAACCCCTTCAGCCACAATAGTACCATCCTTTAAAATAAAACATTTGTTCCCTTTAAATTGTACTTCACAGCCCTCCTGTGTCAACTTGGCAACAGAGAACAAACACATTTTTAAATCAGGAACATACTGAACATTTTTTACATCCATGTTCAAACATTGTACAAAACATGTACCTTTACCCAAACATTTTGACTTGGATCCATCAGCCAAACTCACACTTGAGGGGCCAGTCTCTTTAAAGTCCTTTAAAAGGTCTTTATTATTGGAAATGTTTTCATTACAGCCGCTATCCAGACACCACTGAGATAAATCTCGCTTTTGTTCTTTTGCAGTTTGCAAAACAACTGCAGAAACAGTCATGCTGCTAGAAGCAGGCTTCTTCATCTTAGAATTCTTGGTTCTCTTTGCCTTGCATTCCTTGGAAAGGTGCCCCTCCTTTCCACAGTTCCAACAAGCCTTGGTCTTTACAACAAAGGCAGGAACTTCACCCCTACTGGAGTCTTTGGAGCCATCTGCTGGACCATTTGTAGAATTGCGGGCCTTTGACTGTACAGCCTTTTGAACAGGGGAAATCTTTCTCTCCAGCCACTTTGCCTCCTCTTCCAACAAGCAACCAGTAATGAAATTAATGGTCAAATTTGCTGGAGGCAAATTTTTGAAGGAAAATACTAAGGAATTGAATTTTTATGATAAACTGGACAAGAGAATATGGCTTTTTTCTTGTTCAGTAAAATGCACATTGACCTCCTGTAACTGGTCAAAATACTGGCGCAAAGTTGAAATGTGTGTGGCCACATCGCCATCTGGCTGCAGCTTTAGTCTATACAGCTTTCTTGTTAACATTAGCTGTGAACCTATCCCTGCATGGACATAGACTTGCTGCAGCACCTGCCAAATGTCCCTGGCCGTGGCACAACCTCGCACATACATCAACTGACTATCCTCAATTGCCAAAATGAGGCTTGCCCTCGCTCGTTCCTCAGCTTGAAGCTGTAATAAATTGGCCCCCTGTCCAGGGGGAGCAAGAATGGGGGCATGTATCAATTGTTGATGCAAATAAGCTTCCATTTTCACAGCCCACAAATGATAGTTCTTATCATTTAGCTTTTGGAAGGGAAATACTGCTACGCTCTGAGCCATTGTCCATAAACTCTCTAGCCCCTCTTCAGCTGAATATCTGCTTCCCTAGCAGGGGTAGCTTACCAGCTGGGCGTTGTAAATGGTTCCGTCTCAGCAGCTCTTCACAGGCGTTCTCACCTTCCAGACACCCTTCTGTGCTGGGCTTGTCAGCTCTTGCCAGGCGCAGATAAAAGCAAGCTCCAACAGCTTCAAAGGAAAAAAACTTCACACCAAAGGGACAAGTTGCCCAGCTTGCCACTTGTTAAAGCCTCTCTCAACTTAGGCTTAAACAATCTGCGGCCATAAAAGCTTCCACGGCTCACAAAATTCTGAGCCAGTTACTCTGGGCCCATAACCTGTCATTTGATATGCAGAGTGCGGTCATTCACTGTACATCCGAACAGTGATACATGCAGCAAAATAGCGTGAGCCTTTTGAGCAAAACAAGTACTCCTCTGGTGCAAAGAAAAAATGCCATCTGAAAATCCTTTATGGCTTTTTATTAATAAACATGTGAGAACAAAATAAACATTAGAAGACATTCACCCATGCTTCTATATGCCCAAGATTCTTCTGGAGCTAAGGCAAAGAGCTCCTCAAAAGCAAGAGAAAACACACAGGCTTGTAACTTAAAACTAGCTCCAATAACCCCTCCCAGTTATATAGCCCCTCAACACTCAGTCTTTCCAAGAAACGAAAGAAGAACTAATTCCAAGTTTCGATTTCTCACTCTTAACCCCCAAAGAACAGAATAACAAGAATAGATAGATTTATGAGCTTCTGATAAACAGGCTGGCGCCTGAGTGCCTTGGTGAACAAAAATTTACTCACAATATCTATTTTCCCTGACAACACTTCTTTCTCTTTCTCTGGGAAATACAACGAGAGCAACTCAAAGGATTGACCAGTTGCTGTTCTTGCATGACACCTACATCCGCTGTTTGAGGCGACTGCTTCATTCTGCGTAGGGCCAGCCCAGCCTATATCCCCCAGCCATACATCATTTCATATCAGTTACTTCTCTATCTACAGCCGTGTCTTATTTCAATAGCATATGACATTTTGACCAGGGTCTCTTAGCTTACTTCAGGCCTGCTGCACAGTGCTGAATAACTTCAGTGGGTCAGAAAACACATGATGTTTATGTATCAAGATCAGTATTTAGATTTAACCAACACCTCTGCCTCAGGCTTAATGATTCATTTGGAAATTATGCCCTTCTATTGTCTGTCTCACTCCAACCTCTAGAGTGTTGGATTTCTAAAGACAAAAGTTTCATAAAATAATTTAATCAGACTGAAGATGTCAGAGTAGCTAATTAACAGGAATGATGGGCTTGGCTCTTTGCTTGCTTGCTGTTACCAAATTTGCAGCTCATCTGACAGTTCTATTAACCAAGATATCATTGCAGGAACTGGCTCTTCTTTAGCCTGACTCAAGCGTCTTGGTTCCACAGCTCCTCCAGTTCCTGGATTCATTCGCTTGAGGTAGGCTCCCTCAGTTCCTTTCATGGGTGCCCTTCTTTCACAGACAGTCACTTTTGAATCTCTCTCGCTTGCTCACCCTCTCTCTCACTGGGAAACAAAGGACATTTTCAGACATGTCTTACTGTGCCAGAAGACTCCGGGAGAGGTATGAGGCTATCCTGCGACAGGGGGTCCTTTTTGGACACTGCCGTCCCTCTCACGGCATCGTCCGTGACAGTTCCAGGTCCCATCTACAGCAACCGCACCATTTTTTAATCACGGACAACATCCGTGAGTAAAAAATGGCATGGTTGCTGTAGATGGGACCCGTAACTATCACAGATGATGCCGTGAGAGGGACAGCGGCATCCAAAAAGGACCCACTGCTGCGGGATAGCTGCGTACCTCTCCTGGAGTCTTCTTGCGTGGTAAGACATGTCTGAAAATGTCCAAAGAGGCAGTTTCAAACCTGTATGGGGTTTTTAAGTGAGGTGATAGGTGTGATGTATGCCCTGCATACGTGCATGCCTTCAGGTCGCCTGTCGACTTTGCCATCACCTTCTTCTGTAATGTAGGACATTATCAGATGTGGCAAAAATTGTGGGATTACGATGCCAGGGTAGCACAAATAAGCTCTCTATCACACGACGCCATTGTCATCGAGTTATTACTCAGTGCTGCAGCCGCGAAAAAGACATTCTTTCTCATTCACAGGACAAGCTGTCAATAGACTGTCAATGGCACTCTTTTTGCGCTATTGACTATGGAGATTTTCAGACGCCTCTTTCAGCGTCTTGCCGCGCAAGCAGCCTCCGGAGCAGTAACGAGGCTGCTGCGTGGCAAGGGGTCCATTTTTGGACGACGCCATTTCTCTCTCGGCGTCATCTGTGAGTGTTGCACCTAGCATGGGAGGCGGCCGCACTGTTTTTTACTCACGGACAACTTCTGTGAGTGAAAAACAGTGTGGCCGCCTCCAATGCTAGCCGCAACACTCATGGACGATGCTGAGAGAGAAATGGCGTTGTCCAAAATGGATCCCTTACCATGCAGCAGCCTCGTTACTGCTCCGGAGGCTGCTTGCATGGCAAGATGCTGAAAGAGGCATCTGAAAATCTCCCGAGTGTGAACCCACATCCCATTGTAATCATGAGATTACAGTGTGAATGGGTGGTCCTCAGCAAGAAAACTTCCAGGTGAGAATGCAAAAATACAGCACAGGACACTGTTTTTATGAACTGTCCCCTTCAGTTTGCATGTTTTTAGGTTTGTTTCAGTGCTTGTGCATTCATTTACTTTGTTAATTAAGGTATAGACTCTGCATTCCCACACCAGACCCATCTGGGTTTTCCTGAATGGAATGGGGTTTCCTAGGTGTTTTTTTTTTACAGCATTTTCCACCCTGGCCTCACATTGGGAGGCATGGAGACACACTATCCACAATGCTGCAGCCTTATTTGAGAACTCACACTGAACAAGTCTTGAAGAGAAACGACAACGCAGAAAGAATCATAACCCGGAAACATCACCCAAGGAGACCTTCTGCTGTGCTTTCTGCAACCGGACTTGTTTATCTCAGATTGGCCTTTTCAGTCATCAGTGCGCTTGCAGAAAGCATGGGATGAGTCTTTCCTGAATCTTCGTTTGCGAAGAAAAGCCAGAGAGAGAGAGAGAGAAAATGGTTTACCTCAGCTTCACTTTGAATGTCATCAGGACTGTCCAGAGGCAAACCAGGGCAAGAGCCCTGCGTCGTTTGGACTGCAGGGCACCGACACAGGCATCTAGACAAGTCCTATGTGTAGATGCCAGAAGACACACCATTCATTCTACTGCCCTTCTGGATTATTGGCTGAAAGGATGGAACTGTTATTCCTGTTGTTGTTATTGTTATTACTAGTACATACCCTCTAACATTTTACAGATGAAAAACAAGACACAAGTAGTCAAGGAACCTGGGAATGTGGGTTAACACAGCTAACATTATCAATGAAGAAGAATACACAAGCTAAAAGAGGCTGCAGCAGTTTGCTTTTGCCTAAGCTTACTGGGAAGGGCAAAACTCTGCCTGCTCCTCTCTTCTCCCCGCTTTGCGTTTTTGAATACAAATTACTTTTGCAGTTTGAAATCAGTTTGCAACAACTGAAGTAAGCTTGAGGGCAAAGGGAGGGAGTAGGAAGAAGAGAGAGAAACTGGGACATTTTAAAAGCAGCTGAAAAAGTGGGATGACAGAAGATTAATCGGGACTGTGCTAAATTGGGACAGTTGGAGGGTATGCCATGATTACTATTGCTATTATTTATTATATAAATGGCAAGCAAGAGTAGAAAAGTGATGATGTTAGAGTCACAGGCCTACATCTTGTCTCAGATGTTAGTTCTGTTTCCTGTTAAGATGGTCTGAAGGGATCTCGGTGCAGGTATACCATCCTTAACTGACAACAGAAGTAACATCTGAGACAAAATGTAGGCCTGTGACTCCACCATTGTCACTTTTCTTCTCCTGTATGATTATTAACATCTTTGCCGGATGAGGAAGCCTGTAAGGCTTTGAAAGCTTGCATGATATATTTTGTGCATTTTGATTGGCCTATAGAGGTATCGTTCTTTTGTGGATTTTGAATTTTGTTGTATTTTGCTGCATGGCCAACATGGCTACCCCTGAATATGTCTCAAAGTCACCCTGTTATCAACAGCCCTGCTCGGATCATGCAAGCTCAGAGCTGTGGCTTCCTTGATTGAGTCTATCCATCTGGAATGTGGTCTTCGGACTTTTTCGGACGGCAATTTGTAAGCAGCCTCGTCCCCGTTGTGAGGCTGCTGCGTGGCGGGGGGGGGCATTTCGGATGATGCTGTCCCCCTGCCGATACTGTTCTGGAAGAGCTGGGAGGCTGCAACACCATATTTGGCGATTTCCTAATCACGGTCAACTTCTGTGATTAGGAAATCGCCAAATATGGCGCTGTAGCCTCCCAGCTCTTCTGGAACAGTATCGGCAGGGGGACAGCGACATCCGAAATGGCCCCCCTGCCGCACAGCAGCCTCGCAATGGGGACGAGGTTGCTTGCGTTACAAATCGCTGTCTGAAAAAGTCCTCTCTCTTTTCCTTCTGCCTTCTGCCCTACAAAGCATTATTGTCTTTTCTAGTGAGTCATGTCTTCTTGTGATAAGTCCAAAGTATGACAGCCTAAGTTTAGTCATGTTGGCTTCTTAGGAAGAGGGGTAGCTGTACCAGATGCAAAAATCATACAAAGTTCTGGTAATAGGTGTAACCCAACTGTATATCCCATCATCCTGATATGGGATCAATATTTAATTGGCAACAGTGTTCTGATATTAATTTGGCTGATAACCAGGCCTTCCACAGGCTGACGGAAACAAAGGGACTCTGGGAAACAGGAGTCAAGTAAAGTTCAAACACGTACTATACCAAGGAAACAGACCTAGCAAATTATCCAAAATTCACACCTTAACGACAATAATAAAGTGTTCCTTTGTGAAACAAGGGGATTCTTCCTGGAATGTGCAGGACATGACAGACAGTGGTCTGCAGAGTTGGGAGATTTCATTGCCTTGCAAATCATGGAATTATCCATACATCCTCTAGTCAAAGGAAAATTGCCTGTTAATCACTTCTTTTCATCCAGAGCACACCTTCAAAGAGATTTTTGCTATAAAAACCCTGGAAAACTTAAGTTCTTTGGTTCAGTTCCCATATCCTCCTGAATCCACGTCTCTCCATCCCATCAGTTACCCCTCCCCTCTCCGAAACCCCTGGCTCCTACTAATGCATCCCGGACTCCTAACCAGCCTCCCTGCTGAGTTAGATGCTCCATTCCCACTTTCCCAATCCTAACCTTCCCTTCCAAAAGTTACACCCACCCCACTTTCTGTTGCTGCTGCTCAACAGTAATGCCGCTTCTCCCGAGGAGAGCCCAGCTGCAGGTTCAGGTGCGGTATTGCCCCAAAAGCCTTAGCTTAATTCCCTAACTATTTCTTGCCTTACTCTGGTAGTCTTGTTTGATTGTTTAAATGAATGTGTGTGTCGAATGAATGATTCACCCCACTTTAATAAAGTTTCATCATTGCTTTGGATATCTGACTGTGTTTTCCTGGCTTCACCGTATTCATAGGTGTGACGCTGAGCCAGGTTTAAAGATCTCGTAAGTTATGCAATCTCTTGTAATAATATTGATTCCCCATTGTAAGATCATTTTCATGAGTGGATTTTTCATGGACACGAGGATTTTGCATAACATAGGAGAATGTTAACTTTATTTTCAATAACTAAGCACTGAGTCATTCCTTATATTGCTAGGTATTATGGAAAGATTCTCACATGCTGGTTTTCTTATCTCTTTCTATCACTTCTACCTCCTGCCAGCAGAATGGCTATCCCCAGTCCAGAAGAACTAAGAAACCTCCAGGAGAGTTTCCGGAAAAAAGAATCAAACCTATTTCATCTTGGGTGCGTCTGGTGAAACTGGGAAAGATCTGCTAGCAGAGATGTTGAGACAACAACTATTCTCCAGGGTGACACTTATCAGTCGAAGGAGGCTTGATTTGGAAGGACCGCTTTACACCAATGTGGTATCAGAACGATTGTTTATTGTTTTAATGGTTTATTTCATTTGTATCTCATATTTTCCCCCCAGGCAATACACATTATTCTCATCCTGTTCCCCATTACTTCATCTTCGCAACCATCTGGTGAGGAAGGGTGGACTAAAAGCTTTGTGGAGCACATGCCAGCCAAAATTTACCCAATTACTCAGCATCCTGCTGTATTGCCCAGTGGCAGCAGCACTGCTGCCACGTGTCACATCCTGTGAGGTCACAACAAAGGCCCCAGCATGTGATCAATGCTGGGTGCCTCGTTTCTGGCCTCAGAGAACATGATACATACCAGCAGCAGTGTTGGGCAATACAGCAGGACACACGTGAGGACAGCTGCCCATTCTCAGTGTGGAGTGTTCTGGTAATGGGGGAATCTGGGGCAGCTCCATGGCCAGAAAATTCTGGGCTGCCCCTGGGTTATCTAAGAGCCCTAAGAGAGTTTTGGTCCAGGATAACCAGAGACATTCATGAGCTTCTCCGATCATGAACCTGCTCAGGAATCTGACTTCCATATGTTTCTTTAAGTACCTCTTCTGTGAGTTTCACAGAAGGGGGTGACAAGGGAAGAGTCTTTTCCATTGTGGACCCTAATCCATGGAATGCTCTCCCCATTAAGACCTACCTGGCCTCATCTTTATCTTATTTTTAGTATCAGGTTAAGATATTTCCCTACTCTGAGACATTTGACAGGATATGATTGGCCAGTTTTTAACTCTCAACAGTATGCCAATTGGTCATTGTTGTGCCAATTAACTGTGAGGAAGAACACACAAGCTAACAAAGGCTACAGCAGTTTGCTTTTGCCTGAGTCTGTTAGGAAGAGCAAGATTTTACCCCCTCCTCTCTTCTCTCTTTGCTAAGTTAATTGAGAGCAAACTACCATTTCACTTTGAATTCAGTTTGCAGTAACTGAAGTAAGCCAAGGACAGAGAAGAAAATGGAAGGAGGACAGGAAAACTGGGATATTTTAAAAGCAGCTGAAAAAGTGGGATAACAGAGGATAATTGGGATTGTCTTTGCCAAATCAGGACAGTTGGAGTGCCTGCTTCCCCAGTCCTACCTGTCTTGAATTTCCTGATCAACCCATAAAAAATATAAAACTTCAAAGGTTAGAAAATCTTTACAGCCATCAGCAAATCACCAGATGTGACTTCAGGCAATAGGCCAGCAATGGAAAATGTGTGGCCTGTGAGCCCCCCATGGTCTTCAAGGTTTGTTTGTTTATTTATTTATTTATTTATTTATTTATTTTAGGTACACAAGTGTTAAGGATGGTAGCAAAATTCACCAGGAATTCCACTGATACTGGAATCTTCCCCCCTCCCCCATTCTGAAGAGATGGATTCTAATGGACTCTGTCCAATACTGGGGTGATTTTTTTTTTCTGCTGGCAAGTGAGAAAGATCAGCAGTCATCAAAATGTAGTGACCTAATTTATTTGGAAAATGTTGCATTACTTTTACAAATCCCCAAATGGTGGGGATTCACATAGAATATGCTGTCCTGCTTTCCACGCCAGCCAGTATTATATAACTATTAGTCATTGCCAGTTCCATCACCCTTCACCAGGTGTACTTGGAATGTGTTGCCTCCCATCCAACCACCTTGTTGCTCTGTTCCTTTGGTGTATGGCCTGCATCCATTTATTTTTTCCAGTTCTCTGTGTTCCTGCTTGAGGCATCACATTAGCTATACAAATACCTGCTGGCAATTGTCAAAAGAGATTAAAAAGAATTCCTTTTAGAGACATTTACTGGCTGGCATCCTATTGATTAGTCCCAACCAGATTACACCCATTCAATCAATTACTGAATGGTGAGTCAACACATAGGTAAAGTTAATTGATTCTGTGGTTTGACACTAGTCAAGTTCAACAAGAGAATTTAGGCCATAAAATGCCAAAAGGAAGTAGCTGCTTAGCGTTTGCCAGCATAGGACAGGAGGGGGTTTCCTAGATGTACCAAGCACATCTGTTACCCTAAGAAGTGTGGGGGGGGGTCTATGGGGAGCCCACTCATGATGCCAGCATCTGGTTTAATATATGGGGAAAATATTAGCTCAAAATGGCTGGCCTGTAAGAGGAGTGTAACTTTGGGATCTTTTCACCTATTTATACCAGTACTAACTGCAGAGAACTCCAGGTTAAGGTGAAATAAAATGTTTTTATTGAAAACAGCACAAAACGCATTCACACGTGCTACACGTGCTCACAAGAACCACACAAGGCTAGTGGAGAGTTTAAGGCTGAAAGGCTGGATAGAGGAATAGATTCAAGAAACAGGGTGATAGTTACCAGTCTGGAAGAGTAGCAAAGTACTCAGACTGAAGTCTGAGGGTGGCAGTTGAAGTTCCAATCCGAGGGCACACTAACAAAGTGGTATCATTTGGGGCTAATATTTATACCCTGCTTCGTATCCTTAAAGGGGCTAGAACAAAACTTAGATGAGTTTCCCACCGTGTATACAAAGGAAACCAAAATTTAGCTGATTGCTTTTAATGGTTGGGAGATAGGAATTGCTGGGTTTATGACAACTTCATATTGTAGGACAGGAGGGGGGTTCCAAGGGTATTTCCTACAAATTTGGGTTGTGTACAAGGTCACTTGATTGTTTAGGGTGTGTGACTCACCACTGAGGGGTCCAAGAAGGGATTAACAGAAAACTCCTTAATGGCTTTGTTTACTAAGAGGCGTCTTCATAATCCTAAATTGGGCTTGCTTGCTAAAATATTTCTAAGACACCTTCCCAGGTCCTTGTGACCTCCACCTGACCTCTTTTTGGATCAACCCAGTCAACTAGCCCCCTTCGAAGTGTCCAATATTTCCAATTTATGATATATTACAGAGAGGGGGTAGTAGGGCATGCTAACATACCAACCACTGATTCAGGACAAAGAGATAAAAAAAGAGCAAGCATATAAAATGTATAAAGCAATGCTTCTGGTGCCTAAGAGAGGAAGGAGGCATGATGGTGATGGATGGTGAGAAAAAAAACATATCTTCCAACTGTCATCATTTGGTGGAGACAGTCCTAATTAATCCTCTGCCATCCTACTTTTTCAGCTGCTTTTAAAATGCCTGAGTTTTTTCTCTCCTCTCACTCTCCTCCTCTGTCCTCAGCTTACTTCAGCTGCTGCGGACTGTTTGCATTCAATTAACTCAGCAGAGGGGAGAGAAGAGGAGGCAGCAGAATCCTGCCTTTCCCAGCAGGGTCAGGCAAAAAGCAAACTGCCACAATCTCTCCTAACTTGTGAGTTCTTCCTCATTAAGAACTTTTGCCATCTGGACCCCACTCTGATTTTGATTGGCCACATGTGTCTTGGTTTTCATCTGGTTAAATGTTAGGAGGTACCAAAGAGAGGCAAATAAACGAGAAGGAAGAACATTTCGAAGCACATTTTTGCCTGTAAAGTACAGAAATTAGAGATGAATATTATTTTGTGTATTACTTGTGAACCAAACCCATTAGCAGGGGGAGATCCAAAAAGATTACTCGGTGGATGATGGAGCAGACAAAACATCTCAACTGCCAATTAATTAATAATTTGATTAATAAAAAACAGGAGTGGATGGGGGTCCCTAAGTTAGCACTAAGATATTTATTAGCTAATAATTTGGCTAGCCTTCATTCGGGATTAGCAATTCACAGACAGCTTTGATCCCAGAATATAAAAGATGTTTTCTGAGTTGGGAATTCAGCATCTGCTCAGAGCAGTTGGGTTATCAGGGTTCAGAGAGTCAAATAGTTTACAGTTAACCCTCGGTATCTATGAATTCTGCATCAACGGATGCTACCATCCACAGCTTGAAAATACCGCCCCCCAAAAAAAGTCCAGAAAGCAAATGTTGATTTTGCCATTTTATATAAGGGACACCATTTAACTACGCCATTGGATATAATAGCACTTGAGCATCCACAGATTTTGGTATGGGGGGGTCCTTGAACCAAACCCGAGTGTAAACCAAGGCCCACTGTGCTGACAGGAATGGAATAAAAAATAAAGGGCTCTTTAGACAAACAGAACAATCTGTCTTTGATTGTTTGGCATTTAGGAAGTGACTGGCTGCCCTTAGGGCTAGCCACATACTTCATTTTATTGATCAAAACCTACCTACACCTAACAACAACAGCCTTCTTGTTCGTATTGTTGACCACCTCATTAGGTTATGTGGCAAGATCACCACAGACCAAATATAAAAAATACCATTATAAAGTGGCTGCAATGATACACTGAAATCTGTGCCAGAATTACGATTTACCATGGGCAAAGAACTGGTAGAAAGTCTGAAAAAGTCATGAAGTAAAAATTGTTGAAGGACAGTGAAGTAAAAATCTTTTGAGACTTTACAAGTCAAACTAATAAACAATTAGAACATAGTATGTCAGACATAGCTGCAACTGGGGAAAAGGAAGATTATTAGATGTGGCAATCCCAGAGGAAAGCAGAACTGAAGAGGGAAGGATATGAAATAACAAGATCTACAAATTGAGATTCAGTGCCTCTGGGAAAAGAAAGCAACTGTGATTCCAGGGATAATAGGTACTCTGAGGGCAATTCCAAAAAAAAAATGACAAAACATCTAAATGAGATCACCATAGGTAGGATCACAATGGCACAATTACAAAAGGGGAGGCTGCGTGGAATATATTCCACATTATCCGATGAGACCTCACTGATTCCTAGATTCTTACAAATAAAATCATCGATGGGCCCAAACTCCAGTCAGTAACATTTAGTAGACTGTGGAACCATCCATCCACCTGAAACTACTGTCAGTAACATCAGAAATATTTCTAATTCCTCATGCCATAAAAGCCCAAGTCACCCAATATATACAAGGTTCTCATAAATGTAATAGCACTCAATTGTTTTCAGTAAGAGCCAATGGCAGTAGTTCTCAGCAAAGGCAGTGAGGGCTGGTCTGTCTTCATCCACATGGAAGTCAATCTTCTTAACCAGATGTCAGTTATTCTCACACCTAAGGTGGTAGGTTCATCAGTAAACAAGGGTATAGCTACAAGGAGGGTAAAATGAGGGCATTGCGCCCCCAATAAAAACTCTGCCCTCCCCATGAAAGTATCCTTCATTCCCCAAATTTCCCGCATTTCAGAGGGTGGGACACTGAAAATCGTTGACACCTAGAACTCAGAGGAGAGTTTCAGACAGGCTAAATATGGCGTGATACCGACACCAGGATATTGCTAAAGGGCTTACTTTTCAGACGTCATCGTCCCCTTGTCATCATGCTCTCATTCGGCTGTCATTATGCCGGTGCTTCTTTTTATTAACAGGCTAAACCGTAAATTGATCCCCCATTCCATTTCTGTAATGGAATGTCCTGCAAGTGAAAAGGTACCCGTTTCCATGTTGCAATGCCAGCTTCAATGGGAGGTCCGTGCCAGAACGCTTCCGGGTGAAGGTGGGACATCAAGGTAAGTGACACACTTTTTATGACCCTCTCCATGTTACTTGCTATGTTTTCAGTGTGTTTTTGTGCTTGCTGTCACTTTATTTTATTTTATTTTCCTTTTTTATTTTTGAATTTCCCGCACGCTCATCCTCTCGCGAGAACAGCCAGGATTTCAAACCAGGACGTGAATGGAGCTCCGTTCGAGCTCCATTCACTCCTGAGCTGCCGGGCAAGCACGGCAAAGGTAGGTTTGAAACTTTTTGTTACTGTACCGGGATGGGGGTGGGAGAGGGGCGGGAGAGGAGATTGTGAGACAGGAATGCTTTTTTTGTTCCCATCCGAAAATCCCCTTAGTGTTTGCTGTGTTTCATTACCTTGGTAACTTTGCCTGCCCCCTCTTCTTCTGATGTATTTCTACAAACTCAACTGAAGTTATTGCAATGGTGGAAATTTGGGAAGTGAAGGAAAACTTCATGAGGGCAGGCAGA
This sequence comes from Gambelia wislizenii, assembly GCA_030847615.1. NCBI lineage: Eukaryota > Metazoa > Chordata > Lepidosauria > Squamata > Crotaphytidae > Gambelia > Gambelia wislizenii. The sequence continues at coordinate 251,202,893 of JAUMIR010000002.1, read as the reverse complement.
ATTTTTATTTGGGAAGCAATGCACTCATTCCCCTCTGCCCCCACCCCATAGCTACACCCAGCTAGTAAAACAACTTCTGGTAATGATGAAACATTTTCACAAGTTCTACAGTCACTTTCAAGGCTCCTCCTCTTGGCTCCCCCCAGTGGAACTTCAGATGGAGACAACTACAGTAAATACTTCTACATTTTCTGGGTGTCACTATGTCAGGAAAATTATCTGCTGAGATCAAATATTTTTAAAGTCACTGAGAATTCTTTAGGACAGAATATAGATTGGAATGCCCATATTTAATAAGCAGAATTTTCAATGGGGGGGGGGTAAAAATATCCAAAATGTCCAGTCCCCATACCTCTAAACCTGGCTGATGTTGTTTGCCTTCAAGTCATTTCTGAATTATGGCGACCCTAAGGCAAATGTAGACAAGTTAAATTGAAGCCTTAAATCTTCAAACTAATGGCATAAGAAATATGCCATTCCAGTAATAATCAAAACAGTCTGTACTTTCTTGGACTCTAGAAACTCTGAAACTAAACCATATAGATTCTTCTGTTGGTTAGCTATTTAAAAAAACAACAGCAGCAGCAGTCAAACACTTTAAAAAGGTTTAAAATAAGCTTAAAACATTTTTAAAAATAAGCTGAAATACAGGGATTCAGCCTGGATTAGATGAGGTTACACTCCCCTGAAATGCTGCTTTGCAGTTTGAGGGTTCTCCTGGATTCAGCTCTGAACCTTGGAGACTCAGGTGTCAGCAGTGACCAGGAGTGATTTTGCACAGTTAAAGGTAGTGTGCCAACTGTGCCTGTTTCCAGAGAAGTTGGATCTGACCACAGTGGTACATGCCTTGGCTACATCCCATTTGGGTTACTGTAATGCTCTCTACGTGGGGCTGCCAAAAGTGCTCAGAAATTTCAGTTGGTCCAAAGAGCTGCAGCCAGGTTCTTCAATGGCTGCCAGTCTGTTCCTGGGCACAATTCAAAGTGCTGATTTTGACCTATAAAGCCCTATACAGCTTGGGTCCAAGTTATTTGAAGGACCGTGTTTCCCTTTGTGAGCCCATCCGAGCTCTAAGATCATCTGGAAAGGCCCTTCTCTCTGTCCCACCACCCTCCCAGGCTCATTTGGTGGAATGAGGGAGAGAGCCTTCTCGGTGGCTGTTCCCAGACTTGGGAACTCCCTCCCTAGAGAGGCCAGGATGGCCCCGTCTCTACTCTCCTTTCAGCAACAGGTAAAAACATCCTTGTGCCATCAGGCGTTCACAATCTGATGGGGGCTGGGCTTGTATGTGTTGTACAGTTTGGTTTTTAAGGTGTATATAGTTTTATTGTATTTTTTAAAGTTAATGTTTTTGAATGTTTTAATACTGTAAATGGTTTAATCTGTTTTTAAATGTCATAATTATATTTATATATATTTATATTTTTAATGTTTGTGTATTGTTTTAAACTCACTGTTAACCGCCTTCAGTCCCTATATTGGGAGAAAGATGGGATATAAGTAAAGATGGTGGTGGCTGGCATATTCTGGGATCTGATCTTGGAATCTAAGCAGGGTCAGACCTAGTTAGTGCTTGGAAGGGAGACTTCCCATAGACTTACCAGGTGCTGTAGTCTATATTTCAGAGGAAGGAACTGGCAAAACCTCCTCTGACTATTCCTTGTTTAAGAAAACCCTATGAAATTCATGGGGTCACCATAGGCCGATAAGTAATGAAGACACACACACATATACATAATTCAAAAAAGTAGTTTTCCCAGACTGACTGATATCCTCTTAACTAAAGCTCATGGTTACCAAGCATCCCAAGCTAGAATGCTGACAGTTCCAGAATCTTCATTCTCCTTCCTGCTTTGTTTCATCACAAATTCTAAGCAGTTGTGTGGACATTCCTTGTTTCAGAATTACTCTCCACAATGATACGAATCAGTCCCACACCAGGAAAATCCATGATCACCACACCCCAACGCACTGCTTGTCCAGCTCGGGCCCTCAGATGTTTATAACAACGTGGATTGATTTCTTTGGCCAATTCCTCAGGGTTGGTGAAGAGCCCATTCCCAGAGCAAAAAGTAAGGTACAAAACAGCCTGGTCACCAGTGGTCGCCATATCAAGATGCTCCTTAACTTGGTCCCATTTGCGCTCTGGAGAGAGAACATGCCAAGCATCGCCAGCATTTACCTCCTCATAGGGTACTCCCAACACCTCTTTCTTTAGTTCCTCCAAAATGATAATCTTCCCCCGGGCTTGACCTAAAGTAGGAATGGCCTCCTTTTCCCAGACTCTGCCCTGGCCTTCTTTATCCAAATAACACCGCAAGCGAGTGGCAAAATCTGCATTGGGAATAATTGGGAGTTCCTCTTTAACTCTCATGAGCACTGTCTCCTGAGGATGTTGCTTGAGAAAGCTCAAGGTGTGTTTCAGGACATCAGAAAAATTGGCCTCTTGGAAAGTGTTGACATGGTAGATAAGGAAATGGCCACCTTCTAGCTTACAACGAATGTCCAGGAAGCGTACTCCAGCAACCAACTGTGCCTCAAGTGGCCAGCTCTGGCATCGAATCTTTGAGCCACCAAACAAACTCATGGAGTTATGCGTGCCAGGGACTGAGATTCCAGACAGAGAAAGATGGTCAGGTAAACCTGACATCCAGTCAGAAAGAGAAGTAGCAGGCCAAGGTGAGTTGTCAAATGCTTCCATTTGCTCCAGGTTTTTATTCTCCATGATACAAAGGAACGCACCTATGAGAGACAGGAAACATTTGTTCAAATAGAAGGATATTTCCTGCACTAAAGGCAGCTAAGAACTGGAGACACAAACACCCTTAAATACATTTGCCCCATTTGCCAGGTTGCAAGCTGGAAAAAATGTGTGTGTGTTTTTAAGTCCAAGTTCTTTCCATCTTAAATAAGGAAACATATGTATGTATATATTTATTAAAATATTTACTTATTTATTCAAATACAGTTGTCCTTCATACTCGCTAAGATTTGGTTCCAGGACACCCCGTGGATACCAAAATCCATGAATACTCAAGTCCCATTGCATATAATGGGACTTGAGTATTCACAGATTTTGGTATCCACAGGCCCTGGTGAATATGCAAAATGGTGCCCCTTATATAAGATGGCAAAATCGGATAAGAGCTGACTTAGATGCCAGTGTTATGACAGAATCTATAGACGAGGTGTCCTGCAACTCTGTTGATGAAATTTTATTGGATCAGCTTTAATCTGTGAGCACCAATGACGTGGACAAGCTCCTTGGTAGAGTGAGGAAGACGACCTGTCCCCTCAATCCCTGTCCATCTTGGCTGGCCACCCAAGGGGGTGACGCATTAAGAGTACTCCATAGGGATATTATCAATGCGTCCTTCAGGGAGGGGTCCATTCCACCCTGTCTAAAGGAAGCGGCAGTTAAACTGCTCCTGAAAAAGCCTTCCCTGGACCCCTTGGACAGGAATAACTATAGGCCAGTCTCCTTGCTGCCTTTTCTAAGCAAGGTGATTGAGTGGGCAGTCGCTTCCCAACTCCAAGCTGTCTTGGATGAAACCGATTATCTAGATCCATTTCAAACTGGCTTTAGGATGGGATATGGAGTGGAGACTGCCATGGTTGCTCTGGCTGACGACCTCCGCTTGGGTATCGACAGGGGTAGTGTGACCCTGTTGGTGCTCTTGGACCTCTCAGCGGCCTTTGATACAATAGATCATTCCATCCTCTTGGGTCACCTGAGGGGGTTAGGAATTGGAGGCACTGTCTTGCAATGGTTCTGTTCCTTCCTCTCGGACAGATCCCAGAGGGTAAGGCTCAGGGACAGTTGCTCTACCAGAATAGAGCTTAACTGTGGCGTTCCTCAGGGTGCCATCCTGTCCCTGATGCTATTTAACATCTATATGAAGCCGCTGGGAGAGATCATTCGGAGGCATAGAGTGCGGTGTCATCAGTATGCTGATGACACCCAGATATACTTCATGTCTCGGTCATCAGCTTCAACTTCAGATGGCGTTTCTCCTCTCAATGATTGTCTTAAAGCAGTAATGGACTGGATGAGAAAAAACAAATTGAGACTGAATCCAGACAAAACGGAGGTACTAACAGTTACAGGGTCAAAACCAGGTCTGGGAATACAACTTCCAATCCTGGATGGAACTACACTCTCCTCCAAGGACTGTGTTCGCAGTCTGGGGGTGCTCCTGGACCCGTCGCTCCAGATGTCTAATCAGGTAAATGCAACAGTCAGGAGTGCCTGTTATCAACTTCGGCTGATACGCCAGCTGCGCCCTTTCCTGGAAACCAGGGACCTCGAAACTGTGGTACATGCACTGTTAACCTCCCGTCTGGATTTCTGTAATGCGCTCTACATGGGGCTATCCCTGTGCTTGACTTGGAAACTTCAACTAGTTCAGAACATGGCAGCCAGATTGATTTCTGGTGTTTCCAGAAGAGAGCATATAACACCTGTGCTAAAAGCTCTCCACTGGCTGCCTATTAGTTTCCGGGCCCAGTACAAGGTGTTGGTTATGACCTTTAAAGCCCTACATGGCTTGGGTCCAACTTATCTCCGGGACCGCCTCCTTCCATACGACCCTCCCCGTGCACTTCAGTCCTCTGGGAGGAATCTGTTACAACCTATGAAAATAAGGCTGTCGGTGACCTCCCAGAGGGCCTTCTCTGCTGCCGCTCCCAGATTATGGAATGGCCTGCAAGACGAGATCTGTCTTATTACCACCTTAGACAGCTTTAAAAAAGCTGTCAAGACGGATCTTTTCCAGCAGGCCTTTCCTGAATAACTATCCCGGCCCAAGACTCGGCTGTCCTTTCTGAGCTGCAATCAGATTTTTTTAAATTATTGTATGTTTTAATTTTTTTTCTAATTTAATATATTTTTAATTATTGTATGTTTTTAAACCTTTATAGTTTAATATTATTTTAAGGGGTGGGTGGGCTAGGGTATTGTGATTATGGAGTTTTTATATTGTAAGCCGCACTGATTCCGTTGCAGAGGGGCGGAATAGAAATAAAATTTTATTATTATTATGTATTATTGTCAGGTAGCAGGGGGAGAATATAAGGAGATTATCAGACAGGAACAAAAAAAACATTCCTGTCCTGTCCCACAATCTCCTCTCCCACCCCATCCCATCCCTGTCACGCCACAATAACAAAAACAGTTCAGTATCTTAGTAACGTCGACAGGGCAGCCCAGGAGTGAACGGAGCTCTAACGGAGCTCCGTTCACTTCCTGGAGTGAAATTCTACCTGTTCTCGCAAGAAGATGCGAGTGCGGGGAATTCAAAGTTCAAAAGTAATGCGCTCTACATGGGGCTACCCTTGTGCTTGGTTCAGAAACTACAGTTAGTACAAAATATGGCGGCCAGGCTTGTTTCAGGAACATCTAGGAGGGACCACATCACTTCAGTTTTGAGGTCCCTCCACTGGCTGCCTATTGGTTTCCAGGCCCAGTACAAGGTGTTGGTTATCACCTTTAAAGCCCTAAATGGCTTGGGTCCAAGCTATCTCGGGGACCGCCTCCTCTCATATAATCCTCCCAGGGCACTCCGGTCCTCTGGGAGGAATTTGCTGCAGCCTCAAAAGTCAAGGCTTTCAGCTACCTCCCAGAGGGCTTTTTCTGTTGTCGCCCCCAGACTATGGAACGGCCTGCCGGATGAGATCCGTCAATTGACATCTTTGGACAGCTTCAAAAAGGCTGTCAAGACGGATCTCTTCCGGCAGACCTTTCCAGAATGGATTATCCCGGCCTCGGGAAACACCCCCCCCCCTCCTTCAGGCAAGTACCCACAACCTCCTTTGTTAACGGAACTGAATATTGCTGGGGATCTACTGTTATTGTTAAATGTATGTATGTGTTTTATTAAGTGTTTTAATTGTTGTTTTAATTTGTAATTTGATTTAATAACTTTTTAAGAGGAGGAGGGGAGTATACTGCTTTACTTTGTATGGTGTTTTAATGTTGTTAACCACCCTGATTGGGTTACCAAAGGGCAGTATATAAATAAATTTTATTATTATCATTTATTAAAAGAAAAATAAAAGAGAAAAGGTGAAAGCAAGCACAAAAACATACTTTAAAACTTCCAAGTAAACCAGGGAAGTTTTTAAAAAGTGTGTCACTTACCATGCTGTCCCGATCTCACCAGGAAGTGTTCTGGCAGGGACCTTCCATTGACGCTGGGATCTCACCAGCAAAACGGGGCACCTTTTCAGTCGCTGTCAAATCCATGACAGGAACAGAATGGGGGATGTATTGACGGTTTCTCCCATCAATAAAAAGCAGCACCGGCAGAACGGCAGCAGAACAGGTGCATTGTGAGAGGGGAACAACATCATCTGAAAAGGGAGTCCTTTAGCAATCTCCTGGCGTTGTTATAACACCATTTTTAGCATGTCTGAGAATCTCATAAGTCTTCAGTCATCACCTTTGGCACCCTTTTGGTGTACGGTAGGGCTCTGAAACGTCCTCTTTTAGGGTTCTGAGGCTCAGGGGCTGGAGAAGGAGGCTACCTTGAGGTTAACGTGGGATCTGGGCTCTCACTTCTAGAGTTCTGAGGCTTGGGTGGAAGTCCCCTGGGTTACCTTCCAATTATAGCACTTACAATAGCAATAGCACTTACATTTCTATACCACTTAATAGTGCTAAGCACTCTGTAAGCGGTTTACATGTGTTAGCGAATTGCTCCCAACAAGCTGGGTTCTCATTTTACCGACCTACGGAAGGATGGAAGGATTAGTCAACCTTGGAGCACTGTAGGAGCAAACTCACAATGTTGTGGCTGCAATACTGGCATTTAACCACTGTGCCACCAGGGAGCAACCCAAGTACAGTATTTGGATTAACCTCAGGGCTGAGGTGTCTCGCCCAAGGGGAGGCTTAAGAGGTTGTCAGGGGTCTCAGCTTGACCCGCATCAGGTTGCTCCCCCCTCTTGCTTCATTTCCAGGCCACCACATCTTAAATAGATTAGGCCAAATAAAGTGGCCCTTATTTAACCCAATTTTCTGTGTCTGGTCTCATTATTCCACAGTTGGTTATCAATGTTCCTACCCCAGCACATATATATTGTTATACTGTAAATGCCACCAGTGCCCAACAGGAGATTCTAAACCCTATTTGTTAAAGAAGAAAAACATTTCAAAGGACAAATGATGACTTTTGTATTTGGAGGATCTTTGAGATGACAAAGAATAGCCATTTTAGTCTCTTTTGGTATAAGAGGAGGGGTAGGGGGAAAGCGGTCTTGTGGCACCTTTAAGACTAAACAATGTATCGTAGCACAAGCTTTTATAGACTACACCCTATAGTCCATGAAAAGCTTAAATAATTTAATTAGCAAAAAACTGGTTAGTCTTAAGGACACCTGAAGACTCATTTTTCCTTCCTCCCCCACTTTTATCTTCATTAGAAAAAAAGAAAAGAAAAAGAAAGAAATTTAAAGAAAACAGTTAAGGGCAATATCTTAATTGGTACTACCAAAAACACCACAAAAGTATGCAAGCTTTCATTCTAGAATTTTTTCTCAGACTACAAAAAAAAAAAAGTAGAGAAGAGCTGTGCGGGGGAGTACCAGTAGTGGTGATAAATGTTTGGGATGGAGAGTATCAATGAAAAAAGTCATTTCAAAATGTAAATGTTCATTTTCAGAACACAACAATCATTCATGTCTGTCTTTCAGAGGCTTTGCTGGTTGTTGCCAATTGTTCAGCTGTTTGAGTTTTACTTCATTTAGAAGCATGCAAAGTTTCCATGCATAGACACATGCATGTTGCCTACCAGTACCCCAATTATTTATGCTCTCTTATCTATATACACAATAGTCATCCTTGCACATTTGTGGGATAAGCATTCATGGATCTGATGATTTGCAGATTTGATTCATATGTTCTCTCTAGGCATTTGCGGGTCCTGCAACATGATTATGTGGTCCACTTCTGCCAGAAGTGGACCATAGGGTTGCGCTGGAGGACCTAGAAATTCCTAGAGAGAACACTTCTTTAGGCATTTGTAGGTCAGCCAGTGCAATTCTAGGTTCCACTTCTGCCAGAAATGGACCATAGAGTTGCATTGGAGGACCTAGAGATTCGTAGAGAAGTGTTCTCTGAGGTAATTAGAGAGAGAGAGAGAGAGATTGTGATTTTTATTTCTATTTGCGGTTTTTCCACTTTCTCAGGTGTCTTGTGCCCCTAAACCTTGTGAAAGTGAAGGGCTGACTGTATATGTAACTGACATTCCAATCCAATCATTTTGTTGCCTAAGAAATAGCAGCAAATGGTGCCTCCCATCCACCCAAATCAAGATGGACAGGACAGAAAGGCAGCTACAGGGATTTTGGGCACATGAGGAAGAAAGCTGCCCACACATCTTTGCCTAGCTAGCAGTAAAAGTACAATAGCAAATCAAATAATTAACCATTTGCTATCCTTTCACAACACTCTGCTACCGGAGGCAGCTGCTTCACTTTGCCTAATGGTAGGACTGGCCAGCCAACACTCCACAGCCATACAATGTCTAATATCAATTTATTCTCTTGCTACCTCCCAGCCTTATTTCCTTGCTATAAGATATTTTGACCTGAGTCTGCTATATCACTTCCAGCCTGCTCCGCAGTGTTCCCTAGGTATGAAAACACACCACCTTCAATAGATAACCAAGCTCAGTATTTAGATTTAACCAATGCTTATGCCCCAATCTCACTTACTCAGTAAGAAATCACGCTCTTCTCTTCTCTTTCTCACTCCAAGCACACTCCAGAGTTTGGATTTCTAATGGCAAAGGTGTTACAAAAATAATTTAATTAGCAATTAATTGGAATGTCAGGCTTACACCACGGGCAGGAATGACTGGTTTAGCTGTCAGTTTGTGCCAAAGGAGGTGCCGGCTGCTCCCCTGTTCTTAACCAATCAGGAACATCACATCAAGCCCTGGCTCTCCTTTAGCGCTAGCCAAGCCCATCCCATGCAAGGCTTCATTTGCTTGTAGTGGGAAGCCTCAATTGCAGGCCCAACAGTGAATATAGGAAGGGTTATACTTGGCAATGAAACACATAGACATTCTTATACTGGAAGGTAAAAAATCTTTATTGGCTTTATTCCTAGAGACCTGGCCCTAGAGTAGTGAATGGCCTAAGGCAATGGTTCTTAACCTGGGGTTTGAGGGACCCAGAGGGCCACGATGTCCCCACAGGGGTCCGCAAAGGCTTGAAGGCTGCGTGGCCCACCTCCTGCCTGCAGTAGAGTGGCCACATGGCAGGAGCAAAGGCAAAGACTGGCTGGCTGGCTGGCTTGGTCTGCACATTGCCATTCAATCTGCTCTAGCCACAAACTTGATGGAAGAAGCAGGAGAAAAGTCTTCCCTCTCCCTCCAGCGCTTCTGAGGGAAGTTTAATGGATGCTGTAATTGTGTTGCTGTTGTTGTTGTTATCAGTTGTTGTTGTTGTTGTTGTTTATGGCTTTAAATCTTGAGTTAAGTCTTGGGGGTCTGTGGCAACAAAAGATATTTAAAGGGGGTCCCTGGTAAAGAAAAGGTTAAGAGCCACTGGTCTAAGGAGAGCCAGGGAGCTTCCATCTTAAACTGGGAATTTGGGTCCCCACAATTCTAGTCTGACATTATAACCACTACATTCAATAAATGAGTATGCTTAGGACTGCCAGTTATCAGGGCCTGTCCCTAACGCTCCAGTTTTCATGGGTCATCTCCAGGCAGAAACCAGGGTGCAAATTCTCCAGTTTTGGTGGGCTCAGCTCTGGGCAAAGGGAAGGACAGCCTGCAAACCTCCAGCTTTGCTTCTAGAGCAGTAACTGTCAACAATTTGCAAGACTTAACTGATTTGTTGCTGCAATTTGCAAAGACTCACAAGGGGGCTATGTATTTATTTAATTATCTTCCTTACTCCCTCCCAGTCGTGGTGCCAATGCTCACGCTCTGCTCTGTCCAACATGCACCTTCTGGTGAGAAGGAAGTAGTCTAGATTCAGGACATTATCAGACTAGCATCTAAAAATGCTGTAATTCCACGAATGAAGATAGGGGGAACATCGTGGCATTATAACACTTATTGTCACACGTAGCTGTAATCATGTGAAAGAAATGCCACGGAATCATCGCACAAAGACCACTAGCACTTCAAGAATGGGAGCTTACTTCCGCGATTTGGCATGTGCGCAATTTCGGCGGTTCTCGCAAGAAGACACGACCGTGCGTAAAACTAAAAAAAAAGCCTTAATTAACAAAGTAAATGAACATACAAGCACTGAAACAAACCTAAAAACATGCAAAAGGGGACAGTTCATAAAAAGAGTGTCCTGCACTTCCTTTTCATGTTCTCACCCAGATGTTTTCTCACTGAGGACTGCCTATTCACGCTTAATCTCGTGATTACAATGGGACGTGGTTTTGCATAGTCAATAGCGCAAAAAGAGTGCTATTGATGACATGACTGAGAAAGAACGCTTTATTCATGGCTGAAGCACGGGGTAAGAACACAAGGATGACAATGTCGTGTGATAGCGGGGCCCATTTGCACTACCCTGATGTCATAATCCCACAATTGTTGCCATGTCTGATAATGTCCTAAATGTTCTTTATCCCATCTCCCTCAGTAAGCAAGAAGGCCTTATTTCACGGGGTGTGTGTGTGTTTGAATTACAGGCTATGAGCATCTGTGGCTGATATTTAGGACATTTTCAGATGAGCTTTTTATTCCATTGGAGACATGGAATAGGGTCGGGAAAAAATCTTCCTTTCAGAAGACGTCAACCCTTTTCCGTGCCTCCCCCATCCTCATTCCAGATTTCCCTGTGATATTTTCATCACGGGGAAACATTGTTTTTGGACCACCTGTTCCGTTGTAGTAACAGAATCACAGGTGGTCTGAAAGGTTTCCCGTTCCTCTCCCACGAGGACAGCTGTGGAGGGAGGTAAGTGGCACCCTTTTCCCCCCCTCCCCGGGTTACTTGTTTTTGTGTTCGTGTGTTTTTGTGCTTGCTGTACTATTTTGACAGCTGGAGGGGCTTATTTTTAAATTTTCTGCGCGGGTGTTCTCTCGTGAGAACGAGCGGGATTTCAGTTGTTGGTTGTAAAAGGACGGGCGTAGCCACCTGGAGAGCTGCTGGTAGAAGGAAGAGGAGGACGGCTCTTCGCTACTCCAGCTTCATCTCACTTTCCTGGGCTGGGTTTCTCCTTCTGTCATGCCTGTCCCACACCCTCCAAAACCCAGTGACATTGAGCTCAGCAGCTGGACAGGTGCCTCCTCCCATCCCTCTGCAGCCAGAATCGGAGGCCACCACTACCACCGGGATAGATGAAGGGATGGTGGCTCTCTCCTCCTCTACCTCATAGTGGCCACCCTCCTCCTCATCTCCGGACACTGCCAGGTCACTTCTGGGTGCTTGATAGCAAGCCCGCCCCTGTGCACATCGGACCAATCAGACATTCAGCTTCACCCCCTCCGGACTGCACAACATACCACATTGGTTGTCCCACTTAGCAGGGATGTGCATTTCCTTTGGGGGGGTGTTAAAGTTTGGGGAAAGCTGCAAAGGCTTTCCCCACAGAGTATTGGTGTTTTCTGCCCCCCCCCTCCTTCCTAATATGTCAAATCACCACAGGATCCCATTGGGACAAAAAGTATTCTCCTTGATTTCTATGAGGAGTATTTTCACCATCTAGATAAGCCCCCTGTGATAGATCTACCTTAGGATTACCATAAGTTGAAAACCACTCAAACACAACAAAAACATAAATATCAGGAGAGATGAATGGATATAGAGTGTGGGTGGGCAGTCAGCTGTTGAGTGTCATACATACATCACGGAAACCCACCAGGCCCTTCCCAGAAAGGGCTGTGCCAGTTGTGAGGCAATACAACTGATTTGAGCCTTCTTTTCCCACCCTGCAGTTGAATAAGAATCCCAAGTAAAGATCTGACTTTTACTTGAAGGAACTAATCAAAACTCCTCTGCTTGGCTGATAAGGAGTGGGCCCAAATGTGGGTCTGTGAAGGCCCCATGCCAGCCTATCCAATTTACATGAAACTTTGTTCTCTATAGGTACATTACCCCCTGGCACATTTTAACCACTGGTTTCTGTGAGATAAGATTAGGGAGGGTGTTGGAGCAGATCTTTTCCCTGCCCTTTCAAAGACGATATAGTGTGGTATAAATCTAATTAACAGTTACCATAAATGTAGAAGCAGGTTCACAAAGCTATTTTGTGTTGAGTCCAGGGTAAAAAGGGTGTGATTTGGGCCCTCCAAAGAGTCTCAGGACCTTTTTAATTGAGTTATCTGCCCATTCACATGAGTTCAGAGTGGAGCATTTGGGGATATGAGGTAATCCTGACAATACTCTTCTCAGATATGTCCAGCTGGGAGAGAGAATGGCTTATCCAGTGCTCACCCAAGTGGGTTTTACTGTTCAATCACTTCAGGTTCAGTGCTTCCACCCACACTGTCCTGGCTGTTCCTGCAAGAGATCACACTGGACTGTTTTCATTCCAGGAGGGGCCACATTGCCTCAACAACATGGATGCCATCATTCCCAGAGCAGTTGGGGAATAATTCCAGCGAAAGTGGCTTGCTGTCTCAGATAAAGTGAACAGGTCATTGTGATGTTCCCATGACACCATGGCAGGAGCTGCCATTATGATGTCATGGTGCCTAGAGGTAAAGCCTTATGTCCTATCTGCAAAACACAGTTGAATGCTCCCTAATGTAAAACCAAGATGATCAGGCCCTAAACATGTAAGGGTTGTGTGTGCTCATTTCTGTGAACGTTCATTCTGAGTGGGAGGATGGTAGGTGAGCCGGGAACTTTCAGAAATGGCAATTGAGTTGAAATATGAGGAAAGTGTGTGGGGAGGGGAGAGACTGGAAACAGTCAGGAGGTGGGGCTTTTCTTTAAAAAAGAGATCAACTTCTGTATGCGGATTACAATGTTCCCCATAGATTACAGAAATTATCCGGTGCGAAGGAACATGCCAAAAAATCATGTTCCCAACCACGTCAGAAGATTGCTACAAGAACAGAAAGGGCGACCTTACCAGACGCTCGCGGCCTTCTGACGTTCCGGGGGTGTAGCGCTGCCGTAGGAATGGCTTCCCTTTTGCATTGACGGGGACAAGCCACTAATAAAAAGGGACGCCTTACTGACGCCCGTGCTACACCCCCAGAACACTAGAGGACAATGTTGTCTGGTAAGGTCACCCCTTCCTGTTCTCATTGTGATCTTTTGACACTGTTTTTGCCATGTCTGATAATCTCCTACAACACCTTTGATGGTTTATAACAACCCTTGTGGATCAGAATAGCTGTTAGCCTCACAAAATTCAATCAGCTGCTCTCCCAGGGGTGTGCCAAGACCATTTTCACTGGGGAGGGGGTAGAGGCAAAATTGGGAACAGGGGGCAGAACTTTTATAGAGTCATTGGGCACTATAAAAGAGGTTTCTGTGGGGGGAAATGCTTTCATAGGTAATGACAAAATAACCCCAATTAATGCATTTTAATTATAATCTACTTTGTGAAGCTTACAAAAAAAACCCCAAATTTAAAATACTGTACAATATTTTACATATGCAGAATAGTTCATAAACTAAATAACATTGACTAGAAAGTCAATGAATATTGTGCAAGTTATCCTACTATGGATGCCAATGTGATGTAGTGGTTTGAGTGTTGGACTACGGACTTTTTCAGACAGAGGGGGAAAAACCCCTGAGGAGGCTGGGAGAAGAACAGGACTGTTTTGCTTACAGAGCCCTGTTTCAAATGATACAATCCTCCTCTGTCCTCCTCCTGACCTTCCCCCGTGCTGCGAATGCTGCTTTTTATTGCATGCTTAAACTGTATTGTATTTCTAAATGGTCAAATGAAGTTTTAAGATGCTGAAATGCTTGAAATTTAAGGACAAGGAAAATTTAATAGGGAGTAGAATTCTTATTTGGAGGGGCAATGCCTTCATTCTCTCCCACCCCCGTTGCTACACCCCCATGCTTTTCTGCTTCATTTCTTGATCTTAGGCCAAATCATTTTTAAAAATTGGTTCTGCTATGTTTCCTATTTTTGTATTTCAATTGCCTACAACTATCAACATGTCCTGTTTTGGTGGTGTTAACAATTTGCAAGACCTGGGCAGTTAATGACCATGGTGCTTGGAAGTCTCTCGTTTTATATGCTGACCATGAGTCGAAGCTATCTCCATGGGAGCTCCATGGGAACTACAACATCAACAACCACAACTTACCAACCCATTTGACCCATACTAATAAGCATTCTTTGATACAAGTTTTCATGGATTATGATCCAGTTCATCAGATGCTTGAACCAAGTTATATTCCTCCTCCTCATCTAGTGAAGCTATCTCTTGTAACCATTAACTAAAATATCAGTATGCAAGGGAATCTTGTAGCATCTTTGAGACTGAGAAGGAAGTTGGTAGCTTACGCTTTTGTAGACTGAAGTCTACTCCCTCAGATGCAAGTAATAATAATAGTAATAATAATAATAATAATAATATTTATTTATACCCCGCCCCTCTGTTAAAACAATCGGGGCGGCTAACAAAGACTAAAATACAATACAAATAAAAATCTCTAAACATCCCCCACCCCCACCCTCCCCCATAAAAAAATATTAAACAAATGTAAATTAAAAGCAACAGTCTAAAATCACCTTTAAAAACAATAAATACAATAAATAGCCAGCGGACTAAAGTAGACTTAAGTCTATGAAAGCTTATGCTACCAACTTCCTTCTCTCACTCAAAGATGCTACAAGATCCCCTTGCATACAGACATTTCAGACGGCTATGTCTTTGAATACTAACTAAAATAAGTTACACTACAATAAAGTGATGTTATCTCTTGATAACTTAGTCATAATTCAACTTGATTATGCCTTAGTTATTGCAAAAATAATCTAATTACAAGTAACCAATTTAATGTATCTAGTTACTTCTAAGCTTTGGCTTTCTTCACCTGATGATATATTATAATTCATGCATGCAAGTCTTAATCATTCCTCTCTATAAATGGTATCTGTGTTCATTTATGTTATTTGAATATATGTATTGTGCTTTGTTTTGCTTTATATGCAAACTAGCTGTACCCAGAATAACATACGCCATTAAAAAACTCCCCCCAAAACGCTTGGTAGACCTCACGACAACCCTGTAAGGTAGGCCAGTGGATTTTTAAATTCGTCCTCCCCCTTCTCAGCATTCTGCACTTTTCCTGTAATTGCTGATGGTGACTTGCTCTGTTGCCCTATCACCACCGCAGCCCCAGTTGACTCTCTGGGTCCCAACGCAGGCATCCCACCACCACCGCCACTGCCACCAGTTGACTTCCTGAGTCCCATTGCAGGCAGCCCATCGCAGGTGGCCCGTTACCGCCGCCCAGTTGACTGTTTGGGTCCCAATCTGGGCCACAGATTGAGTAGCAGGAGTAGATTGTGAAATGGAGAGGGGATTTGCATATGGGTGGTGATTGGTTGGGTGTGTTTCCTGAGCAGCCAATCAGCACACTGGGAAAGGCAACATACCCAAGAGTTTTATATAGAGAGATATTTTATCAATCTATTAATTATATGATTATCTCTGAAGTACAACTGAGGGTTCACAGTTGGTTTAACTGAAAATGCAAATTGATCCTGGCCTGATTTGGATGAGACATTGCAAGGAACATTTCAATCAGGTTACACATACATATATTTGGTCTTGCTGTCTCAAGAACTCCAAGTAATAAACACGGTCTGACCACCACCATCTTCAGCTCACTCTCCTACACCATTCCCTACTGCATTATCCTACTCCACACTTTGCTTTTAATCTCAAAGCTTCCACCTCTGGGCACTCCTATTTTTCATCTGCCATTCTGAGAAGTAGTAGAATTTTAAGTATAGTCAGCCCTCCACATTTGCAGGTTTTACTTTAACAGATTTGGTTATTTGCTGGTTATTTGCTGCCACCGCTGCTGATGCCTGGAGCCGTGCTTAATAAGGACTGCAAGCCTTGAGAGACTAAGCATGCGGCAAGGTTTATAAGTCCCTAATAAAAATTATGTAGGATAGCAGCAGAGACAGCGCCAAGCCCACCAGCTGCCCACTTCTACCTTGCAAAGGAATCCCACCAACTCGAAGGCATCCGCGGTGGGCAGACTCCACAGATCATACCTTTTTGTGTGTTTTAAACATGGCTTGAGGGGGGGCTAGAGATATTCATGTTTTTCCCACTTTCATAAGGGTCCTGTGGCCCTAACCCCAGTGAATGTGGATAGCCAACTGTACCTTGCAACAGTGAACATTACAAAAATAAACCCTTGTGTATTTTAACCTTTATTCAGGTTTTCTTTTCTTAGAATCATAGAATCATAGAATTGCAGAGTTGGAAGAGACCACGAGGGCCATCCAGTCCAACCCCCTGCCATGCAGGAAATCATGATCAAAGCATCCCCGACAGATGGCCATCCAGCCTCTGTTTAAAGACCTCCAAGGAAGGAGACCCCACCACGCTCCGAGGGAGTGCGTTCCACTGCCAAACAGCTCTTACTGTCAGAAAGTTCCTCCTAATGTTGAGGATGTTCTTAGCTTGATATACAGGAGATCAAGAACAAGCTAAATTACCCCGTCTTTTCTGTTGTGCTCCTGCCACTGCCCCCACATTCCCCTCCATGTATTGTGGGGGAAACATCTGAAAGGGGCGAGCTTGATGTATTTGGAGAGGCTCTCCTCACAATTTACAAAGCTTGGAAAAGTTACTGTTTGTATTATCAAATCCTATCACCATGATGACAGCTGTTTGTGTTATCAAATCCTCTAGTCATCATGATGACAACCATGCTGATCAGGGGATTCTGGGATGCACAGTCCAAAAAAGTAACCTTTCCAAGGCAACTGATGGCCCTGATCAGGAGAGTTCTACATTCCGTTACAGCCTTCCTGAGTATAATAGGGGAGTTGAAGATGGCGGCGATGCAGTGGAGGGGACAGAGCTTGCTAGTACATCGCCACTCTCTTCACATGTGATTCTTAATATGTAAAGAAGGGAATGACTACATAGGATCACCATCTTTTGTGACAGCCATGCCATTGGCTTTTGACAGTTATAAAATCACCAGAAAGCCCCAGTGGTGTGCAAATTCCCAACAGAGCAAATGCCACATCTCCCTAATCATCACACTTACCGTAATTAGTGAACAGTAGCAATGGGAAACCACTAGTTATGCTGGCTAAGGAGGATGCCAGTTTAATATCTAGACACCATCCAGATACAGTGGACCCTTGGTATCCTCTGGGGTCTGGTTCCAGGACCCCCATGGATACCAAAATCTGTGGATGGTCAAGTCCCATTATGGCATAGTAAAATGGTGTGTCCCTTATACAGTAGGACCCCCTTATCTGCTGGGGATTAGTTCTGGGGAGGCTTGTGGACACCAAAAACTGTGGGTAATAGTGAATACCATTGATAATAATGGGACTTCCGGTTTAAAATACCTTAGAGTTGCCTTGTTGGACCTAGAAAATGGCTAGAGAGGACACATTGTCCAGGAAAACTCTATGGTAGGAGTGCTGCTTTGTGTCCTATGGATAATTGAATCAGTGGATAATGAATCAGTGGATATGGAAGTCCTACTATATAAAAAGGCAAACAGCAAGGTTTGCTTCTTGTAATTTTTTAAATTTTTCGAGCCATGGAAGGTGAAATTCATGGATGCCAAATCTGTGGATACCAAATCCATGGATACAGAGGGCTGACTGTATTTTCATTTGAGGGGAGAGCCAACTATTGAGAACTAAAACAAAAAGGCAAAGAAATGACAAATTGCTTATGTATAGCTTATCTTTAAAACTAAATGTGCTTCACTACATTCAAACTTGATAGTTGAATCAGGAGCATCTCTTTGTTTCTGCAATAACGAGGGGAAAAAAATCAATGTTATTTTGTATGTACTCTTTCAGAAGATTTAAATGTACTGTATGTCACTCCTGTTTAAACACTTTAAAATGTTATGAAATGGGGCACTGACTGTGCTGTTTTAATTACGCATTGAATTATTATCCACCCACACAGCTTGAAATAATGTTTGTTTCAGGATGTTTTTTTTTCCAGAAAGCTCAAAATATCAGTTGCAAAAACAAACAAACAGATGAACCAGCAGTTAGACACTGCAGCACAATTCAGAAGAATAAAATTAAGGATACTAAATTTATTGAATAGATTAATCAGCCTTCAGGTTTAGTGGACTCATCAGCCAATTTTAATTTTAAACAGGTCACATAGAAGGGCTATGCAGTTTTGGAGGCTTCTCCATTAAGAAGTGAAACAATTCAAAAACCAGGAAAGCTATTAGATTTTCCTTATTATATTCAATTAGCTATAATGTAAGTTTGTTCAAGCAGACTGTGGTTGAAATCCCGTGCCCATTCAAGTGATTCTCCACTGAACGCAGGGGGATTTACTGTACTTTCAGAGTAGAAATTTTTATCTCTTTATCTCTCAGTAACACACCTACTGGTATGAATCTATTATTCTCAAACCACTTCCAAAGAAGGGCACCTCACACTACCAGTTAGACAGCACAATCCAGTGATACAATTTCCCTCTTAATGGATTTTCTACAGCAAGGAAACAAATGGAAGAAGCAGTGCCATCCATGTCATTATTTCACACTTATTATTTGGTCTAAAAAATGTTTTTTCAAAGGCATTCTTTACAAACTACAACAATTCAGTTTCTGTTTTAAAATTTTAATTTTAAAGTTAGTTTAACTTATTTTTATTTCCTTTGAATAGAGATTATGTGACTTGAGAGAAACACAAAGGTGATTCTAAGCTGCATTAATAGGAGTATAGTGTCTACATCAAGGAAAGTAATAGTACCACTCCATTCTGCTTTGGTCAGACCTCACCTGGAATACTGTGTCCATTTCTGGACACCACAATTCAGGAAAGATATTGAGAAGCTGTAACGTGTCCAGAGGAGGGCAACCAAAATGGTGGGAGGTCTGGAAGCCATGCCCTATGGGGAGCGGCTTAGGGAGCTGGGCATGTTTAGTTTGGAGAAGAGAAAGTTGAGAGGTGATATGATAGCCATGTTTAAATACTTGAAGGGATATCATACTGAGGATGGAGCAAGCTTGTTTTCTGCTGCTCCAGAGACTAGGACACGGAGAAAGGAGTTCAAACTACAGGAAAAGATATTCCACCTAAACATTAGGGTAGGACTGGATGGCCCTCGTGGTCTCTTCCAACTCTATGATTCTATGCCATACCAAATTAGGACTCAGTACAGTGGTTGTAACGCAGAGAGAGAGAGAGAGAGAGAGAGAGAGAGAGAGAGAGAGAGAGAGAGAGAGACAGCACAAGGATGGGGAAAGAAAACCTTTATTTCTCAGATGTTTTGGACATAAATTCCATACTCCTTACCACTGAACAAGCTGGATGGTGCTGGTGAGAGTTTAAATCTAAAACATGTGACAGGTCAAAGTTTTCCCATCCCTGCAATAAAGTAGCTACATACTGTGCTGTTCTTTTTGTAAAGGAACCTTTTGAAGTAAAACAAAAAGGAAATGATGTTACTTTTTTGTTGTTAACATACTTTCTTTTAAGTTAAAGACATTTTAAAGGTATTTTGAACAGATGTTTTCAAATTTCATGATCAAACCTAAGTGTAATGATCAACATAAGTAAAAAATGATCAACATAATTACAAGAGTAATGATCAACATAACAAGTGACACAACACATAACTCTTACTATTGTAATGGTAATAACATTACTTTGGGAGGCTTATAGAAGGAACTGCTTTTAAATTCTGCACAAGTTAACTGAAGCAGGGTGGGAAAGATTCCAAACTGATTCTTAACAAAGAAATCCTAGGTGCTAAAGGAAGGAAGTAGCATCCTATGCTCTGGGAGACTCACTCTGACCGGGTGGACAATTAAGAGGGGCATGCACATGCTTCCCCCCCCCCTCTGGAGAGCTTATAGCTAATTAAACAAAACTCTTCCACTACTGAACATTAGAAGATTTATTGGTTCTGGTTCAATGACTGGGTTTTCAATAATTTAGAGGAGTGGTTGCAACTTTTTACAGTTATAAAGCAGGCAGCAGTTAACAGGTTAAGCTGTTCTTTGAAGAAACATTCAATTATCCAGAAGGCAAGTTCTGTGGGGACTTATCCCTACACTCAAGGAAGCTGCCAGCTAGTATAAATAGGGGAAATTGTTTCCTCTGTTGAATTTATGTGCATTATTGTTTTGTTGTTGTGTGCCTTCAAGTTGTTTCCAACTTATGGCGACCCTAAATAGAACCTATCACAGGGTTTCCTTAGCAAGATTTTTTGGGAGTGGGGGAGTTGCCTCTGAGGCTGAGAGTGTGTGACTTTGTCCTCAACTAAATTATGGGGTGGAATCTTGTCCTTCCCTGTAGGGCCAGGCAAAAGCAAACCGCTGTAGCCTCTCCTAGTTTATAGGCTCTTCCTCATTAACAAGTTTTGCCACCTTGGCCATATTTTAAGGTTGCTTGGCCACATGTTTTTCCATTTTCATCTGTGAAATGTTGGAAGGTATATTATTGCGGCCTTTGACCTCTCCAAACTGCCTTCCTTCTGGCCCCTAAAGGGTGGGTTGCCTCTTGTGAAAGTTTCCATAAGCATTAACTAACATTTGGTTACACACATGCACACTGTAAAGAGAGGACAGCTCCACCCTTAACACCCTGGGGTTGTCTGAATGGTGAAAAAACGCCTCACAGAATGCAAGGAGAATCCTACCTGTCCTAATGGCATCCAGTGTGATTTTGCCATATTGTGAAGGAGGGGGGCCAAAAAGGCCTAAAACCTCACCAGAAAAGCCTTTGTGGCTTTTCGCATCTTTAAAACAAAACAAAACAAAACAAAACAAAAACAAGGTGGTGCGTATTTCTGTTCATTAGGACAAGCAAGTTGATTTGATTTGCTAGCCCAAATGAGAGGGAGCACAAATCCGATTGGCCGGATGAGCACAGGGGGTGGAGCTTGCTAGCAAGGCAAGCACCTGCTGCTGCCATGTTGGATTTTCGCCATAGCTGGCAAGTGCTAAGGCAAGACAACAGGGTGTTGGGGTTTTTTTTGCTTTTGTGCGCAAGTGAAAAATTGCTCAATTGCACCTTGGACATTGGTTTTTTTAAAAAATAATAATAATAAAGTCGTCGGCAGGAAATTGAGGTAAGTGCAAATGTGAGTAAATCACTCACAGCTGCCATGTTTACTAGTGGGCATGCAAAGTTTTGGGCAACCCCCCAAAAAAACATTAGGACAGGTTGCAGCTGCTGCAAAATGTCACTACTGTGAGGAACTCTGTTTTTTATGGGCTCATATAGACAAGCCCCTAGTTTGCAACTTTGGGCTTCTGTTTTGAATTTGGAGGGACTCTCTACCTAGCTGCTATAGCTATTCAGTCCTACTTTGCACAATTTTAATACAGTAGGACCCCCATATCTGCTGAGGATTGGTTCTAGGGGATTCTGTGGATACCAAAAACTGTGGATAATAGTGAACACCACTGAAAATAATGGAACTTTCGGTTTAAAATACCATAGAGTTGCCTTGGAAGACCTAGAAAATGGCTAGAGAGGACACAAATTTCTAAGAAGACTCTATGGTAGGTGTGCTGTTTTGTGTACAGTCAATAGTTCAATGAGTGGATAATGAATCAGTGAATACGGGGCTCCTACTGTAAAATAAAAACAGAAGGTAATGAACTATAGAGCCTGAGCTTTTTCAAAAACACACGCAACGCTCCTATCGTATAAAATGCTGTGCAGAAATAATAATTATTATTATTATTATTATTATTTCTTACCTGCCTCTCCCTGTGGATTGAGGCAGGGAACAACAAATCAACATAACATTAGTTAAAAACGCGTATCAGTTAAAGCATATCAATTTTTTTTAAAAGACTATAAGATATTTTAATACAATCAGCAGTTAGTTTAAAATTCACAATTTAAAAAAGTCATCTGGCTTGGCCTGCCAGAATATTTATTTATTTATTATTTTATTTTATTTTATTTTTTATTCCCCGCTCTTCAGCCACAAGGCTATCAAGAGTGGCTTACAAATTGTTTTAAGCAATAGCAATTTACATATCTACCATAGAGTTGCCTTGGAGGACTTTAGAAAATGGCTAGAGAGGAGACATTGTCTAGGAAGACTCTATGGTAGGTGTGCTGTTTTGTGTATAATAGAATCAGAGGATAATGAATCAGTGGATACGGGGTTCCTACTGTAAAGGTAATGAACTATGGAGCCTGAGCTTTTTCAAACACACACACAAGGCTCCTATCACATCAAACGCTATGCCTACACTCTATACTGGCAGTTCCTCCCCCGCCCCGCCCCGCCCTTTATGGCGTCACAATCCGAACTCCTCGGTGGTTGCGAAAGGCCAACCGAGCCCTGATAGCTGCGCCTGCGCAGTCCGACCCGACGGGAGTGCCAAGGAGAGGCGGCCCCACATCGTGGCAGGTGAGGGGAGGCGGGCAGCGGGCTTGCTTTTCCCCTCCGCCCCACCCCACTCCGGGGGGAATCTGTCGCTTCCCTTTGTCCCCCTGCCTGCCCCTTAGATTAATGGCCTCTCCCTCGAGGGATTCAGGCGAAAGGGAGTGGAGCCAAGGATGGCAACAGCCTCTCCCGGGAGGAGAAACCTGCAGCAAAAACATAGGGGCGGAGGGGGGGATTACCATGATCGCTTCTAAGGGGTTGGGGGTTGAACGGTGAAAAGCGACAATGCTGTACAGTAGGACCCCCTTATCCGCTGGGGTTTGGTTCTGCGGGGCCCCGTGGATGTCGATAACCGCGGATAATAGCGAACGCCATTGAAAATAATGGGACTCCCGGTTTAACATGCCACAGAGTTGCCATGGAGGACCTAGAAAATTTTCTAGGAAGACTCTATAGGAGGTGTGCTGCTTTGTGTCCTGTGGATAATCAAACCAGTGGATAATGAATCAGTGGATATGTGGGGGAGGTCTTACTCTACAGCCTAAGCAAAGCCTTGCCAGGGCACCTTACAACTGGGAGGCGCTCAAGAAAGGACAGCCAGCTGTGGATCGTGCCTAGATCAGTGGTTCTTAACCTGGGGTCCGCGGGGGGGGGGGGCATAGTGTCCTCACAGGGGTCCACCAAGGCTTGATGGCTGCTCAGCCCAGCTCGTCCTTGCAGTGCAGTGGCCACATGACAAGAGCCAAGGCAAAGGATGACAGGCTGGCTTGGCCTGTGCACTGCCATTTGATCCGCTCCAGCCACAAACTTGCAGGAAGAAGCAGGAGAAAAGTCTTCCCTCCCCTTCCAGTGTCTCTGAGGGAAGGTTTAATGGATGGTGTAATTGTATTACTATTAGGTATTACAGTATTATGATTAGGTATTGTTATTACTATTAGGGTTTTAAACTCAAATCTTGAGTTAAGTCTTGTGGGGTCCATGGCAACAAAAGATTTTTAAAGGGGTCCCTGGTAAAGAAAAGGTTAAGAGCCACTGCTCTAGAATATCCAGAAATACACCCTAGATGCAGTGGAAAGACAGAATAGCCAGCTCTGGATTTAATTCAGTGTTGTTTCCAGTGGTCCACCAAGGGTGCCCCATGGAAAGGAGTGGTCCTTACATCTGAGTAGACATCCCTAGGGTTGCATTCGTAGCCAAACACTAGACCCTTATTCATGTCTATTCTGGAGTATGTTTAATGGACTGTATTCTCACTACGTTCCATGGAACTTGATTTTGAGGAAATGGGGGAAGAACTGCAGCCATAATTTGAAAAAGCACCCAGGACCTTGCATACTGAAGAATTATAGGGTCATGGTCCCACTTTTAATTTTCCTATGGAAGCCTGGGATTCGCAACATCCTATGGAAGCCTGGGATTCGCAGTTTAGGGAGGCACATTTAGAATTCTCAGCCTGAGAACACCTAGTCTGATGCTTCTAAGCAAACTACCAATCCCAGGATTCTGTAGGGTGCAGCCAGGCAGTTAAAGTGGAATCATAGCACTGGGATTGTCAAGTGTTGAAAGGCCCTCAGTCTCAGGGCTTCCCCTGGTAGGAGTGATCAGAGCAGCGTGACCTAATGGGCAGCATCATACATGGTAAGCCAGAATTCTGGCTTAGGGTGACAGCTGAATGTGTCCTGTGCTTTAAAAAGAATGTTATGTTTGTTTTTAAAAATTAAGCACTACCTTATTCCAAAGCTTGGGAAATGATCTTTTTCTTGCCTGACCAAACATCCTGTTTCCACTGCTTCCACCTCCTGCTGTCAGAATGGCTGCCCCCAATCCAGATGAACTGAAGAGTCTCCGGGAAATTTTCCAGAGAAAGAATCAAACCTGTTTTATATTGGGTGCCTCGGGTGAAACTGGGAAAGAACTACTCGCTGAGGTTTTGAGACAGCAGCTCTTCTCCAGGGTGACGCTTATTGGACGTCGGAAGCTGGATTTGGAAGGGCAGCTTTATGCCAATGTGGTATGAATGTAATCTTAAATGTTTATTCTTGCCTGTATTTCTTTTAAGGAACCCAAGGTGGAATACATGGTCCCCCTCCCATTTTTGTCTCACAACAAGCTTTTGAGTTAAGAGTTGAGAGAATGTGAGAGTTTCTGGTCCAAGTCAGCTTCATAGCCTAGTGGAAATTTCAACCCGAGTCTTTCCAATCCTTGTCAGGCATTTTACCATTCCACACACTGATTTTGATTCATTAGCCGGCTTTTTCATTTTGTTTCTATTTCTGTACTTTTATAGAAAGTGTTAGAATCATGCAGCCCTCCAGACTGTGGCTCCCAACATTCCTCACCATGGCTATACTGGCTAGGGCTGCTGGGAGCTGCAGTCCAAGCAACACCTTGGGGGCATACAATTCCCACCCCAATCTTTCTGCATCAGACAGACTCAAGGCCTCTTACAACGTCAGTATACAACCAAGCCACTCTGAATAATTCAAAACATTATAAAATCCCCAAACTAGTTCAAAAACACAGATGAAAGCCAATTAGAAGCAGCAAAACCTTTAAAATGTTCTCGTGAAGTGAACTTTCATTGATGTATGTTTTAACAAAATTTATAAGACACTCATGGGACAACTGTGCCACTTTTCCAATGTAGTGTAGAATTCAAAACTTGAAAACAAAGTTAAATGAAATAAAAGTTATAACTGTTAAAAGTACAATTTTTGTAAATGAAAAGTTATTTGAAAATCAAATGTCTTACTCCAGACGTTCTACATCTTCCCAAGATGCATGCTGTTACATGGGCAAACTTGGCTTGTTTTCATTCATTTTGTATATTTCCTGCATTTCCTGCATTCTCTTGTTTTTCACAATTCTGATCCACATTTAGTAAAGATGGTATTTGCAGGTATGTCGATTCTCTAATAAAGTATTTTGAAATGTGAAAGTACAGTTTTTAAGACCGTAGCATCACAAAGAAGACGGTCCCTGGTAGAGCTAGTGGTGGAACACATCTCGGATTAATTTAGGAGGAAATGTGGGCAGCTGCCTTGCCCTTCTTCAATTCCCCACTCCAGGGGGAAAGTCGGGGGGGGGGCAGGGGAGAAGTGGCTTTGTGAGTGGTGTCCATTCTGTGCAATACAGATGAGTCTCCCTTTTTCTCTTTTTATGGATTTGCCAAACAAACCATGCTGGAAACATCGTCTGTGCTTCAAATGCTGTCCCCATAACTCGCCAGACAGGGATAATAAGGCGGGGGGGGGGATTTGGGTTACATGCATTCATCATGGGGCTCCATAGCCACAATCCCAAGTAAAATCTAAAGCTGCAGGCTGCTGGAGTAGGCCATGTTAAGAAATCAGTTCTGGCAGTTTTCCAGTCTTCTGCAAAGCTAAGAGATTTTAATGGCTTGTTG
Source organism: Gambelia wislizenii (assembly GCA_030847615.1). Classification (NCBI taxonomy): domain Eukaryota; kingdom Metazoa; phylum Chordata; class Lepidosauria; order Squamata; family Crotaphytidae; genus Gambelia; species Gambelia wislizenii. The sequence goes on along the minus strand of JAUMIR010000002.1, from coordinate 251,176,994 downwards.
AAAATCAATTTACCCGAAATACTTAGCATTAAACCAAGAGAGCTACCAATTACATGCTGAGGAAACCTATTTGCCCACTCTGTGAGAATTTCAGAGCTTGTAAGGAACATGAAGGCTTGAGGGGGTTGCTAATTATGTTATTAACCCCACTAATTAAAAAGTCCTGGAGCTCTTGACCCTGTGAGCCTGGCTCCAGTGGGTGCTGGATGTGGATCTATTGCCACATTGATTCTTAGCAAATATCTTTCCTTATGGACTAATCTGAGCTTTCCTTCCAAACATGTAGAAGACTCCTAGGTTGAAGAGAGTGGGGAACGGCAAGGGTGGAGGGAATGAATATATTTCTATTCTTCACTTGGATGTTCAAGTCATGTGTTCCTCTTCTGTCTTGTCTCATTGCCCATCTCCTAGTCCCAAGAGGTTGTTGACTTTGAGAAACTGGACGAATCTGCCGCTGCCTTCCAAGGCCACGATGTGGGCTTCTGCTGCCTAGGTACAACCAGAGCTAAAGCTGGAGCGGTGAGGAACTCTGGAGAACAGGGGAATGAATATTTGTTGTGAAGCAGGAACTGAAGAACATGAACAGATGAGTGAGAAGCAAGGAGCAGCAAGAGAGCCATCCTAGAGATCTAGCAGAATATGCTGGGGTAGCAGATAGCATCTGCTTTCTTTCTCTTTGTGTCTAAGAGCTGTCAGGTTGAACTCTTCACGTCTAAGAGTTGATTGCTGAAAAGACACAGGCAGGGGAGAGGGCTGGCTTGGTTGGTGGTGGATGCCAACAGTTTGAAAGTTATCATTATTTGTATTATTACATAGATGCTCTATGTATCTTCCAAAATGCTCAGGACAAAAGGCATGGGCTTACCTCATTTTTATCTCTAATCTACCCTGTAAGTTAGGTTAGACTGTGAGAGAGAATAACTTGCTTGGATGACAGAGGATTTGAATCCAGGTCTCCCCAGTCCAAGTCCTATAAGGAACTGGTGGGCACCCAGTTTATTAAATGTATGGTCTACCTAATGAATGAAATCTTTTGATATGCAGGTTGTCCACCATATCCACAGGGGATACGTTCCCAGACTTACCACGAAGACAGGTCGACCCCCGTATCCACAGGACTGGTATCCGCAGTTTCACTTATCCATGTCCAAAAAAAAAGTCCTCTCTAGGCATTTTCTAGGTCCTCCAGCACTATTCTATGGTATGCTTCCACTGGAAGTTGGGCTGAAAGTCATTCATTTCAGTAGGGTTCACTATATCCATGGTTTCACGTATCCACGGTACGTCCGGGAACATATCTTCAGCAGATGTGGGGTGGGGGTACCTATAATTGAAGCCATGAGTAATAGCAAACCCCATAGAATCTCACTGGAGGACCTAGGAAATGCCTAGAGAGGCTGCCTCTCTAGGCATCTCCAGCATGACTCTATGGTAACTTCCAGCAGAAGTTACCACCGAGTCACTCTGGAGGATTAGGATATGCCTAGAGAGACCATATTTTTCAGACAACAGATAATTGAAACCACAGGTACTAGTCCTGCACATATGGGGTGGGGGGCTGACCTGCATCTTCTGACTCACCCCACACATGGGATACAGATGATGCTCCAAGTAAACTAATGACACTTCATTGCTGCTCCCAGGATGGATTTGTGCGGGTCGATCGTGACTACATTGAGCAGTCTGCAAAGCTAGCCAAAGCCGGTGGTTGCCACCACTTTGTCCTGCAGTCAACCAAGGGGGCCGATAACTCCAGCAGCTTCCTCTACCTCAAAGTTAAGGTATGTTTGATGGATGCGATCCTTCCCGGTGGCTTCCAAAATGAGACAGAGGCCGGGGGGCGGGGAATAGTTTCTGAGTTACTCCCAGTTTAATTCTCCTATAGCAAAGCTGTAGGCTTAACTTTATGTGCCATTGGCCCCCACTCTTCTTCCTCCTGCCATTAGGCAGGAAGTAGGATTATTAGCAGAAGGGATAAAAAATACAGTTGTTCACATTATTATCCCACCTTTCCTCTACAGCACTTAAAGCTCTGTATTTGGTTCCTTTTCTTTTAATGTTCACAATAATGCTGAGAGGCAGATTAAGCAGAAAGTTGGTGACCTGAAGAATTCTATATTCCCAAAATAATGCTATTTTATCTAGCCCTTGGAGCCCCAATAATCTCTCCTTATACCAGAGTCCATTGGTAATTTGTTTTAAATGCCACAAGAACAAAACATGAGCCTACTGCCATCACACATCTTTCAGGCCACAGACTCTACTTTGCCAAGTGTTTTCTGTGGCAAAGGAAGTACTTGCAACCTTCGTGGAAGCTTCTTGGCGAAGATGGCATTTGAACATGACTCTTCCCAGTCCTAATGTGACATTATAACAGCTGCATTCAACACGTGGTATATATAGCATTCATTATTTAATACAAAATTGTTGAGGCCAAATATCACTGCCAGGATAGGGTAGGGTGCTTGTAGATTGTTGGAACTTGTCCCAGAGGAGTGTAACACTGTTTCTTGGTGCAGAGTTGTCTTGCCATCATAACTTCCACCAGTGACATCCTTGGTTTGTTACCTCCTCCTATATCCACTGTGACAGTAGGCCAAAACCTCCTTTCTCCACTGCACTTTCTCTTTGGATCAGCTTCAGTTGCTAGCTTCTGTTATCTGGCATAGCATAGATTTACATGGGACAGGGAGCACTCCTAAATGAGTGGTGTCTGATTTAGAACAGAAAGAAGCAACTCAGTGTGCCAACCTGGGGACATTGGGATCACTGCATGGTAACCCAGGAAATCTCAGTAGGCTGGGTTAATACCCCCTATGAGGTGAGATTAGGTACCCCATCTTGCTTCACTCATTTTGTCAAGTCAGCCATCTTCTGTCTTTAGCCATTCACTTCTGAATGACAAAACAAAACAGAATACAGAATCCACATGTGTTTTTTTGCATTTTGGTTGGTCAATAAAGATACCACTCTTTTGTGGATTCTGGATTTTGTTTTGTTTTGCTGCATGGCCAAACACGGCTACCCCTGAATATGTTTCTTAAATCACAACGTTTAGGCAAAAGGATGTTTCCTCACTCAGCTGATCCTCCCTCTGCCTTTTTAAAAAATAGCTGTTGAGCTGCTTTCACTGCGTTTCTGTGAGAAAATGAGAGATCATGCCTTAACAGTCAGTTTCCTTTCCTCTCACCCCCTACAGGGTGAAGCTGAGGCCCGAGTCCAAGCAGTTGGGTTTGACCGTTGTTCCATATTTAGACCAGCGTAAGTACCAGGAAGTGTGTCTGACAGGGATGGGAGGGCACATTAAGCTCTCCCAATGTAGTTGGATTGCAACTCCCATCGGTTCAAACCAGCATAGCTAGTAGCAGTCCAACAGGTCAAGTATTTCCCCATCTTTTGTGCATGGATTAGGGAGGCATGGGTGTGACATCCATGCAAATGCTCACGGCTATGCCAGGATTGTGGACATTCATCAAAGGAGACTGCCTGTTGTGAGGGCAACACATATTATCATACATACAGGTCAACCTCTGTCTCCACATATTCAGTATCCATATCCAAAAAAATGTTCTCTCTAGACATTTCTATGTCCTCCAGTGCAATTCTGTGGTCAATTTCCAACATTCATCTCCTTGAAAATAATAGGGTTCCCTATTATCCACCGTTTCAGGTATCCACGTGGGGTCTTGGAACATATCCCCTGCGGATATGGGGGTAGACCTGTATTAAACATTTTTAATGTTTAATGTTTTAACTTATAAATTGTTTAATTGTTTTTTTAAATCTTATATTTATACTTTTATTTTTACTTTTGTATTACAGTGGGCCTCAGTATCCACTGGGGTTTGGTTCCAGGACCCCCCATGGATACCAAAATCCATGGATGCTCAAGTCCCAATGGTGTAGTAAAATGGTGTCCCTTATATAAAATGGCAAAAGCAAGGTTTGCTTCTTGGAATTTATTTTTGGGGAATATTTTCATGCCAAATCCGTGGATACAGAGGACTGATTGTATTTTTAATTTCTATTGTTTTAAATACTATGTTAGCTTTCTGGAGTCCCAATATCAGGAGAAAGGTGGAAAATAATAATAATAATAATAATAATAATAATAATAATAATAGTTGGTGTCCCCACAAGTAGTTGAATGTGATGTGCAAGTCAGTGTTTGGCTTTTGCTTGAAGAAACTAATCAAAACTCCTCCTTTTGGCTGTTAGGGAATAGGGTGCAAAGTTCACAATGCAGATTTAAGGAGGTTTCTTCCAAACATGGCCCATTTACAAGACATAAACTACAGTTTCATCTGTAGGGCTATGTGCCATGCCAGTTTTATTACAGTAGATTACATCTCAGCACCCTATAACCATCCTTTTGTATGATTTTGCTTAGTAAAAGCTGGGGAAACATATTTGCATTGTTATCAAGATTTCAAGATATTTCAAGGGCAGTTCTCAAGAGCAGGTAACAAATCCGTGAGAAGTGATCAGGCATGTAGAAACAAGTTCAAAAAGTTGGCAAATCCAAAGTAAATGGATTTTGATATATATATATATATATATATTGGCCCTCTGCTGCACTCCCAAAGGCTTCCAGGATTCATTTAATGTATTTACTGGCTTATCTGTTTCAAAATTCAGGGTGGCATCAGTTGGGATAGTACACAAGCCACATGACAACCATCACAAAATAAGTTAGGCTGAAGGAAATAATGACTTGTCCAAAGGTCACTCTGTTATTTCAAATGCAACACTCCTGTCCACACTTCACTCTAGCAGGGGCCACTTGCCAGATAACTTGGGCAACATGTGTGCCACTGCTCCCAGAACAGCTGGGGCATAACCCCACTGACATAAAAGGGTTTGTTGTTTCCACTGAAGTGAATGTGCCATTGATGTGTCATTATCACATCATGGCATGACTGGTCTAGAGGTCCAATTGTGTTGCCCTGTCTAAATATTCCCTCGTGTAAATCTAAGACAATTGATCCTTCAATAGCCTGCTGTCTCTAGAAATTCATGTAAAAAACATTGTCAGGCCTTACTCATATAGCTCACTGCAACATCCCCTAAATTATCATCATTCTCATAAACCTACTTCATGCCAGCTTGTTTCTAATTCATTGGGGCTTCAATTATGGCCTGTCCTCCTCCTCCTCCATTTCCCATTTTGAGCAGCAGTACAATCTGTTTACCTCACAAAACAAAAAGGAAGCAGGCTGTTCATTCTGTCTCCTTCTACAGGGTGCTTCTGTGTGATCGTCAAGAATCTCGGCCTGCTGAGTGGGTGACCAGGAAAGTTTTAGGAGTGGTAGCACACATCTTCCCCACAGCTATGTCAGTTCCCACAGTGACAGTTGCACGAGCCATGGTGAACAATGTGGTAATGCCAGGAAAGGATGGGCAGAAGGTGGAGATCTTGGAAAACGCAGCCATACATGCCCTTGGACAGACAAAATAATTGGGAGGCCTGCTTCCCAGGTGACACTTTGGTGAAGGGTGCCTTATCAACTCCCAAGTCCTAATCTTCACTATTTTTCTTTCTCTCAGAAGTTGTGCCTCAAGCAGTGAAGTCTTTCCTTGAAGCGAGGCCTGTTTCTCACCATAATTAGGCAAACCCCCATAATTTTTCCTGGTTGCTATTTTGAATAGTGTTTCTAGCTGCCACTACAACAAATGCCCAACTCCAGATGGCTGTGCCATGATCCTTTTTAAGACTGTAAGGCATACCGATCATTGGGAGGAAGAGCACATGCTGCTTGTGAAACAATTCTTCTCTGTGTTGTCCCATCTGTAGTTTGTATGAGCTTTGTTTTTTTACTTGATGGATCAAGTCGGATCTCTGCTGGGTTTGTTCCTCTTTTCAGGAATGTTACCCAAATGAGACAAGCCTTCCACGGAACTTGTTGATTATGTCTAAAGAATGTAGGAGTGTTCAGGGCAGCCATGTTTGAATGTACAAGCTTACTGTCATTATGCATCATTTGGACTAAACATTGTGCCCTAGTATGTGTTTTCTATTGGCAATGGAAGCATTTGTAAAGTGAAAAGTTCTACATCGTGTACCCTTCAGAAGTGTAGCTATATGATCTGACCCTTAGGACCTCAACTGTCTCCTTATACCAAAGTCAATTATAATGGAATATTACAGAATGTCTGTAAAAAATGAAAAATAGGGAAATTTCTGTAATACTTTTATGGTGTGTTTTGTTTTCAGGGATGCGAAATTTGAATTTGGAATCTATGTGTATTTGCAGATCACTTGGAGCATACATTCTGGTTCTCTGCTTTGCCCCTACCTTACTCAAAGAGAGAGCTAGAGAATCTTAGTTCTTATACCCAGGTTCTGGGTAGATATCAGTCCAAACATAGGGCTGAAATCCCATCAGTGCTCACCCAAATTCCTCTACTTGGAAATGCATTGCCACTGTCATATAAGGCTACCTCACATCTCTATACAGCTATAAACTGGCAAGGAACTCTAAAAAAAAAACCCAATACCTAGAGTAAACTAGTCCTGTTCAAGTACTATTCTCTTAACACAGTGGAGAGGGAGGTAGGGATTTGCTATCTAGTTCTGGACCTTATATCACATCCACCGTCCTGTGCACATAGGACAAATGTCTGCAGCAGGAAGTTGGTTGTGCTCCCTACTGTAGGATGGAATATGTAAAGCTGGCTAGCACATCCCCATTCTGCATGTGATTCACAGTATATAAAGAGGAGGATTTCTGTATATCACCCTTACCTCTTGCAACAATCACACGGGTGGCTTCTGCCAGGTGTACAGATACTTGGAAGTCTGAACTAGCCACAAGTTCCCCACAGGGCAAAACACAAACTTGCATCTTCATAAGGAAAGTTTTGTGTGAAGTGGCATGTGGATCGCAGATACAGTTGTCCCTCCATATTCACGGATTTAAGTATTCACGGCTTGAAAATATTCTTAAAAAAATCATAATCCAAAAAGCAAACCTTGATTTTGCTATGCCATTGCATATAATGGGACTTGAGTATTCACAGATTTGGGTATTCATGGGGGGTCCTGGAACCAAACCCCAGCGAATGTGAAGGGACAACTGTACAGGGTTTCAAGAGTGTTTGTATCTGAGAATCCATCTAATTTGCTAGCATCATCCAGGTGTGCAGCTCAGGCTAAATATTAGCAAAAGAATTTTAAAAGAAATGAAAAGTCCAACTTTGACAAATTTCCAATTTCATCAAATAAGTAGTAATAGAAAATGGGATATTGTTGAATAATCCGGACGTTAAAATTAATAATTGACATTTTTCCTTCCAGGGAAGGGCAGAGATGTACAATTTGAATCTGAAATATGTGTTTTCAGGTAGCCTGAATACAATTGGTGATTTAATATGTTTCTTTTCAAGTTAACATTCATAACATGCTTCAGACTGACTGGATGTCATCCTATGTGGAGCTTGCAAATCCACCTTATCATACCATTGTTTGTTTTGAACCACACTATGTTTCTCCATTTCTAATCTGTTTCTTCCCTGTCCCTTTTGTCAGCTGTGGAAACAAGCCATAGTTCTTGGTTTGAACATAACAAGCCATGATTTTAGGGGGGGGAAACCAGAATTCTCATAAGCCAACAACAAACAATAGCTTCTAATTGTGGTTTGCCACTGGCTAAAAAAATCATAGTTTGTTCTCAGGGACAGGTTCAGAAAAAAGCCAGAATTTAACTACCTACAACCTGGCTTACCACTGCATGCAAACCTGGCTTTTGAGAATCAAAGCAAATGAATGTCAAATGATTTTTCTGCTGCTAATAGAATTATAGCTTGTGTAAAACTAAACTTGCTTTGTTGCATTTGTTTTGTCAAATCAGGAACATCCACTTTGTTTCTGAAAGAATGAGAAAGGAACTAAGTGCTTTCGGTGCTATTTCTGAAGCATTAAATGTATGTCATCTGGTTTATACACTTAATAAAATGTTTTGAAATGCAACACTGGATATAGTGGAGTGATTACATGTTAAATGCAACCACAGCTTGAAACTTCACTACAGAACAGTGAAGTGTTGTTTCCTCCTTTTCTTAGCAGCCCAAAATATCAGTGATAAAACCAACATACTATTCAGCATTTCAAAGCAGCAACACAATTGAAATGAATAAATTTAGGGTTAACGAGTAGATGAAACTACTACAGCTTTAGCTGATTAATCAGGGAATAGTTAGTTTTAATCAGTACAGCTGGAAGGAATGACACTTTTTGAGGCTCTTCTCACAGTGGTCCATTACTGTAATACAAGGCAGCCTTTTCCTTAAGAGTGGTTTCTACTTTTTAAACAACATTTGTTTTCACAATTACACTGAGCCTTACCACACTCTGAAGAAAAATGGCAAAGCAGTAGGAATGTTCCGTCTTTCCTGCTGCCTTACCTATGGCATCGGCATTCTTCCGGCATTCTTTTGTTCCAGTCCTGTTGGGGACCAAGGTAAAACTGTGTGTTTTAACAAACAAACACATTTTTCTGGTTAGCAAAAAGATGCGATTTTACCTCGGTCCCCCACGGGACTGGAATGAAAGAATGCCAACATCATGGAAGGTTCCTGCTGCTTTGCCCCTTTTCTTCAGAGTGCAGTAAATTTTCTACAACATCTTAGCTGTTGAAATAACATCTCATTTATCTTATCAACAACCTTGAACATCTTGAGGTAATTGAAGTTTGAAAAAGTGTTATTTAAACTCTTAAATAATGTGATAGCCCTAAGGTGGAAAAGTCCCAAAATGGAATGGACCTTAATGCTAAGAAATGTCTCTAAACAAAAACACCTTTCTCTGAACAGAATGGAGTGGAAGATTGAGCTTTGGTGGGCTTCCAAGGAATGGAGAGGCTTGAGTCACAGTCAAGAGGCCTTGGATGCTGATTTGACCTCTGGCCAGCCAGCCCCATTCCTGGGTCTGCAGAACAGATATTGTTGGTTTATTAGCTCCCATCATTAATATACAGCTATTTGTAATCCAACAGCATCCGGGACCCAAGTTTGGGTGGTGGAGCGGGCACTGCCTGACCCAGATAGAAACTGGAGGAAGATGTGGCCTGTGGGTGTGTGTTTTTTTAAAAGAAATACATAGGTTTGTTGGGGTATGTTTAGTCACACAGCAGAATTCACCCTTTAGACCCACGTGTTGAAAGAGACTTCTCACGCCAAGTTTTAAGGATGAGTAAGTTTACTCAACAGGTAGGCAGCAGCAGTCGAACAACATGTATTTTCTTCATAAGCAGTTCAGAGTCTTGAGTCTTTAGCAGAACAAAATACAGTCCTTAGAATTACCTTCACACAGAATGTGCTTGAAGTCTTCTTACAGATCAGCAGAACAAAAACTATAATGCAGACACTCCCATGCAGCACACTTTTCACCCTCTCAGACACTCCCTTTTTATACAGATAACAGAGTGATTCAGCATTCCTTGTGCCCTAATCACCTGCTCTTTAGCTTGCTACATTCCTTTTCCTACTCCTTTAATTGAATTTATTCTCTGTAAAATACACATATACAAATCAAATACTAACAAAGTTTTAAGGGTTTAAAGACACAAGTGAATCCATTCAAAACCCCATTGAAACTACCCCATTTTTCTTATGACAATCATTGGACTAAAATGTAGGCTTTCTTCAGGTAAACACAATGGTTGCCGTCTATACCCGCTTGCTTAGAAGTAAACCTGACGATGCAGAATGAGTTTCTTTGGAGTATATACATAGGCTTGATCATGTGTCACCCATAATGTTTCATATGGCATGTACTTGTTTAGCATTTTCAGATACAGACATGCCTCAACAAGGCCTAAACAAGTACATGCCATATGAAACATCATGGGTGACACATGATCAAGCCTATGTATATACTCCAAATCAATAGTTTGGTACGTTCTGAGAAAAACAATGCACTGGTGAGCTCTACAACACAACAAGACCTGAACGCCCATGGAAGACAACAGTGGTGGATGATCATAGCATCCTTTCCATGGTAAAGAAAAAAATATTCACAACATCCAGCCAAGTGAAGAACATGCTCCAAGAAGTAGTCATAGCATTATCCTAGTCTACCATAAAGAGAAGACTTTATGAGTACAGATACAGAGGGTTCACCACAAGGTGCAAACCGTTCATAAGCCTCAAGAATAGAAAGGCTTTGACAAAAAATATCTTTAAAAGCCTGCCCAGTTCTGGAACAGCATTCTTTGGACAGATGAAACCAAGATCAACCTGTACCAGAATGATGGGAAGAAAAGTGAGTATGGAGAAAACTTGGAATGGCCCATGATCCGAAGGATACCGCATCATCTGTAAAACACGGTAGAGGCAGTGTGATGGTGTGGGCATGCATGGCTTCCAGTGGCACTTGGTCATTAGTATTTATTGATGATGTGACAGAAGACAGAAGCAGCCTTGTGGTGAACCCTCTGTATTTGCTTGGCTGGATGTTGTGAAGGGGTTTTTCCTTACCATGGAAAGGATGCTACAATCACCCACCATTGTTGTCTTCCATGGATGTCCAAGTCTAGTTGTGTTGCAGAGCTCACCAGTGCATTCTGTTTTTCTCATAATGTACCAAACTGTTGATTTGGCCACTCCTAATGTTCCTGCTATCTTTCTGATGGATTTTATTTATTTATTTATTTATTTATTTATTTATTTATTTATTTTTGCAGCCTAGGATGGTTTGTTTCACTTGCATTGAGAGCTCTTTTGACTGCATGTTGTAGGTTCACAGCAACAGCTTCCAAATGTGAATGCCGCATCTGGAATCAACTCCAGACCTTTTACCTGCTTCATTGATGAAGAAATAATGAAGGAATAGCCCACACCTCTCCATGAAACAGCTTTTGAATCAATAGTCCAATTACTTTCGGCCCCTTGAAAAAGAGGGAGCTACATATTAAAGAGCTGTAATTCCTAAACCCTTCCTCTAATTTGGATGTGAATACCTTCAAATTAAAGCTGAGAGACTGCACTTTAAGCCCATATTCATTATCCAACTGTAACTTGAATTTATTTTGGCAAACAGCCTAAATAACAAAACTTGTGTCAGTGTCCAATTATTTCCAGACCTAACTGTATATGTGAAACAAAGCTGTGGGTGATCCTTCAAAATTCTGGCCAGCTTGGCTTTGTTTTTAGATTTTCCTCTCCCAGATAACTACAAAGATATATTCTTTAAGAATGTGATATATTTTTGCCCCTGCCAATTATCCTATACATGTTGGCTGCACCACTGCAGCCTGTTTTGTTTGCATTGTTTCCTGCTGCATCTCTGTTGTCACTGTTCTTATCATATATTTAAGTATGTTTTCCTGGACAAGGGAATAGAACTCTCAGTAGAAACCAAAAGTGAGTAAGGATTGCTCTCCATTTGTTTTGGACTACAACTCATCTGATTTCTTAGCATTGGCTACACTGGCTGAGTCTGAGAGGAGCTATAGGCCAAAACATCTGGAGGGCTCATATTCACACACACACACCAGCAGAGATTTGGATGTGATGTGATAATAAAAGGGAATTGCTCATCAAAGCTGGTGAGCTCCACAACTTCTTCCATCTGAATCTCAAATGTTATACAGGCTGTTGTGATTATATAGTAGGGCAGGTGGGAGGACAGCCATCTATGCCATTTTGAGCTCATTGAAGGAAAAATGGGACATAAATGTTAAGTCATGAATAAATAATCCTAAAAGCTACTTCATGATTAGTTCTGCTATCTTCCTGTTCATTAGATGCTTCATGGCTTCCTTCACATCCTTGTTTCTCAAGCTGTAGATCAATGGGTTCAGCATAGGGATCATCAGAGTATAAAACATAGAGACTACCTTGTCTTGGTCTTGTGACCCCTCCTTGGTCCTTGGCTGGGCATACATGAAGATAGCAGTTTCATAGAAGAGACCTAGGGTGGTGAGGTGTGACGTGCATGTAGAAAGAGCCTTCCTCCTCCCTTGGCCAGTGTGGCCCCTCAAGACATTCCACAAAACCTGTGTGTAGGAGATGAAGATGACTGCTGGGGTTATCACAGCGATGACACTGGTGGAAGCAAAAAGGATCACTTCAGAAAGCCAGGTGTCTGAGCAGGAGAGCTTCAAGACTGCAGGGATATAACAGAAGAAGTGGTTGATGTGGTTGGGCCCACAGTAGGGTAGGCAGAAGGCACCGCTAGTCTGGATGATAGAGCCCACTAGGCCACAGCAGTAAGCACCCAGCACTAGGCAGCTGCAGCGGCCTTGGGTCATGAGCAAGGCATAGGTCAACGGGTGGCAAATAGCCATAAAGCGATCATATGCCATGGCTGCCAGGAGGAAACAGCAGTCACCAGTGTGGTGAAGCAGAACATCTGAGTGGCACAGGCTGGCAGGGAAATGGAAGCCTTGCCCCAGTGCAGATGAACTTCCAGTGCTTTGGGTGCAATGACTGAAGAGTAACAAAGATCTAAGAGAGAGAGATTATGAGGAAGAAATACATGGGGGCGTGCAGGTGCTGTTCAGCTCTGATCAAAGTGACCATCCAACCATTGCCCAAGACGGTAAACACATACAAGAGAAGGAAGATAACTGAGAAGAGAGAGAGCCAAGTTCAGACTTTTCTGTAAAGCCCAGGAGGATGAAGGTTCTCACTATGGTCACATTCTCACCTTCTACAGAATAAGGGCTCAGATGAAGGGATCTGTGAGCAAATGCATGGGCATGTTGCATTACAATATGCACACACAAATTTAGAGAGCGATGTCAGGAAGGCAAACTTTAACAAATGGATATGGACAGCCTTTGGGTGGGCTGAGACTCAAAAGTGCAGCTCACCCTCTCCCCAAAATTTAGGTGTATGTCTTTGGTGTAGTGCTTTGAGTGTTGGACTAGGACTCGGAAACCAGGGTTTGAATCCCCATTCGGGCATGGAAACCTACTGGGCGACCTTGGGCAAGTCACACTCTCTCAACCTTAGAGGAAAGCAAATGGAACCCCACCACCACAATAAATCTTGCCAAGAAAACTCCATGATAAGGTCACCTTAGGGTTGCCACAAATCAAAAATTACCTGAAGGCAAACAACAACAGCAACAACAACAACAACAACATGAACTGCCATCACCCTGGCTGCAGAGGGAGAGAAGGAAAGGCAGGCAGAGCTCCATCCTGCCTCAGCCCAGAAGCAGAATGGCCCTCCCTTCATCCCAACTGCCATTGCTCTGGCCAAGGAGGGAGAGAAGAGAATGCTAGACTTAATCCCTTCCCCTACTGCCACCCCCTTTCCTTTTGTATCATGTCTTCATTAGATTGTAAGCTTGAGGGCAGGGAACTGTTTTGTTGTTGTTTTTCTTGTAAAGCACCATGTACATGGATGTCATCATCATCATCATCATCATCTACCATGCAATACTCTCATGTTTTTTTTCTTCTTGACACATCTGCAGTGTGAACATATGGATATTCATTGTATTTCCTGAACTTTGAAAAAAATAGGGTTTTAAGCATAGCACATGGAAAAGGAGAATAGCACTTGGCAGAATTACAGAATGCTCCAATAAATGAGCATTTGGGGGCATCTGTATGCTTTGGAACAAGGTCCAGAATGTAAGCTTTCTCAAGCTTATATTAACTCAATTCAGTTTACCAAACATGTAAATGTAGGTTGTGTTCTGAATCTGGTTTTGTGAACTTGTCCTTCAGTTTACCTTTAGTACTTAATTTCTAAAATGATACAAGTGTGTGTGAGTATTCTAATAGTAAGGATTCAAACCCTGGTCTCCATAGTCATAGTGCAATGCTGAAACTTCTACAACACTCTAGCTCTCTTAACAGAAGAATATAAAGAATATAAATTAAAATTTGGAGTAATATTACTGGGAACAATGGTTTTATTGTTGTCACTAAAACACCAGTATCCCATTAGTGTTATGTGAGAGGCATTGGCCTAGAGCAGTGGTTCTTAACCTTTTCTTTACCAGGGACCCCCTTTAAATATCTTTTGTTGCCCCAAGACTTAACTCAAGATTTAAAACCCTAATAATAATAGCTAACAACAATACAATTACACCATCCATTAAACTTTCCCTCAGAGGCACTCTTGCTTCTTCCTGCAAGTTTGTGGCTGCAGTGGATTGAATAGCAATGTGCAGGCGAAGCCAGCCAACCTTTGCTTTGGTTCCTGTCATGTGGCTGCTCCACTACAGGGAGGGGGTGGACCAAGCACCCTTCAAGCCTTTCTGTACCCCCTGTGAGGACATTGCGGACCCCAGGTTGAGAACCACTGGGCTAGAGAATGCTGGAAAAGGAACAATGCAACCAGACCTTGAGAAGGGTGCTGGCAGGGGGATTCTGGGAGGTGTAATCCAAGAGTAACTTTCCCAGACTCTGAATGCAACCTAGAATCATAGGGCTGGAAGGGACCCCAACAGCCATCCCATCCGATCAGCTTCTGCCCTGCAGGAACACACAATCCAAGCATTCCTGACAGATGCCCATCCAACCTATGTTTTAAAAAACCAAAGAAGGAGCCTCCACCACACTCCAAGGCAGCAGTATATTCCACTTCCAAACAGCTTTTACTGTCAGGAAGTTCTTCCCAATATTCAGGTGGAATCTGTTTTTCTGTAGTGTGAACCCATTGCTCTGTGTCCTAATCTCTGGAGCATCAGAAAACAAGCTTGCTCCTTCCTCAGTATGACATCCCTTCAAATATTTAAACATGGCTATCACATCACCTCTCAGCCTTCTCTTTTCCAGGCTAAGCATACCCAGCTCCCTAAGCCATTCCGCATAGGGTGTAATGGCTTCCAGACCTCCCACCATCCTTCTAGGTATCTTTCTTGAATTGTTGTGCCCAGGACTGGAAACAGTATTCCAGGTGAGGTCTGACCAAAGCAGAATGGAGTGATACTATTACTTCCCTTGATCTAGACACTACTCCTATTAATACAGCCTAGAATCGCATTGGCATTTTTTGCTGCTGCATCACACTGCTAACTCATGTTCAGCTTGTAATCCACTCTTTCTTTTCTTTGAGGAAATCTACACCATTATGTTAATTGCTAATAAACAAAAAATATTATGTTAGTGCCTATAATATAGTTTTTAAACTAAATTATTGGTGGCAAATTATGTAATACAGTAGGCCCCTCTTATCCACTGGGGATTGGTTCTTGGGGGGGGGCATGGATTTTGAAAACCATGAATAATAGTGAATGCCATTGAAAATAATGGGACTTCTGTTTTAAAATACCATAGAGTTGCCTTGGAGGGCCTAGAAAACGGCTAGGGAGGACACATTTTCTAGGAAGACTCTATGGTAGGTGTGCTGTTTTGTGTCCCATGGATAATGAATCCGTGGATACGGGGGTCCTACTGTAATCTGAACATACTGTATAATGAATAGGTTAGGTTACATTGACCTGAGATAAACATATGGGGCCCCCAAAATAAAGCATTGCAGGGGGGCCTAAAATTCCTTAAACCGGCCCTGAATGTAGGACAAAATACATTGCGGTACATTACCAAAATGTGAGGCAGTTAATACAGGAAGGTGTCCTGTGTCTGAAGTACTGTCCATCAGAGAACAATGTTGCAAACCTGCTCACAAAAGCCCTACTAGCAGGAAGCCATGAGGAGATGGCAAAGAGGCTGGGCCTTGTCACTAGTGTGTAAGGTGAAAGGTCAAAAAAGGGAAAGGTCAACCGACAGACGATTGATGTCTAACAATGTATGTGTATGATGCTATGTTGCAATGATAACATGTGTCCGGCACAGTAGTTTGACCATTTTGGAGGGGATGGTCAGGAATTGGTGACTGAACCCTAAGTTTTAAAATGGCCAAACAACTGCAGAAATCATGCTGAGTCACAATGACTGACTCCATGACTCCACGAACTGCCAGTCATGCTAATCATGCTACAGCTGCATGAGAAGGATCGCATCAGAAGAAGGGTTACTAGAGTACAAAGCCATGAGTATGGAAATCTGATGCAATGTAACCATGTGCTTGGGTAAGCCAATGCTGTGCTGAGATGTATATAAGAGAGCCAGATCAGTGTTCATTCTCTTCCTATGATCCTCTGATGCCTGGCGTAGCGCTTTGTCTGTACATACTGAAACTACTGAAGATTAAAGCACCTCCTGTTTTCTGGATGCCGAACACTTTGTGTGTGAGTATTCTTGGGAAAGGGTTGCTACCTAGTCTGCTAAGACAGTTTTTGGCTTCTGCCGGGGATTGAATGTCCTATCATCCCCTGACATGAACTTGTCTGGCTGCGTATGAACAAACAAGGACATAAACTGGAAAGTCAGGTGAAACAGAAGGTTCCCACATATGCTCAATCTGCAGAAAATAGTACATGGGAATGTCTGAACCACTTGATGCAACAAGGATTCAAATCAATGCTTAGGCATCATTTTTAGACACTGATAATGGGTTTGGGTGGACTTGATCACATTCACAAGGAAATGACAAAAAAGAGGACTGATAAAATGCTGCTACCTGTCACTGTAACAATACCCCTATATCTGCAGCTATTGGCTGATATTCTGTGTTGTCACAGAACCACAGTGGCCAGAGTTCTGACTTCAGTTATTAAAATGATCCCACCTGAACAACTGGTTGAATTGCTGTGAAGTCATGAGCTATTCATAAATATTTTTACTTCTGGTTAGGAGTGAAAAGCAACCTTTTTGGTCTACCAGAATCCCCAAGCCAACACATCCACAACAGCCAAGAAAGATGTAGAGGTCTGGATTTAGAACAATTATCTTTTGATTTCTTCAGAAACTTCCACTTGTACATGCTGGGAAGGATAGTATGTCTAGAATTTCTCAACATTATGTATAATATTACCACTACTGTATTCTATGCACCCCTTGATCATGAACAGGGACTCTCTTATAACCCTAACAAATATTAGAAGGTAGATGTGTAAATTGCTATTGCTTAAACAATTTGTAAGCTGCTTTGGTAGCCTTTATGGCTGAAGAGTAAGGTATAAATAACTAAATAAAAAATAAAATTAAAATAAATACTGTAGAATACAAATCTGGCCTAACTTTTTTGCCAGAAAAGTAGTGTAAACTATATGTAAACTGCTTAAAGATTTTGTGATATTAAATATTGTTGGGGGGATAGTGTATATTTCAAAGACCCACATGACTACTCAGAAAGAGGTTTCACTGAATTCACTGGAACATACTTCCAGTTAAGTACTCTTAGGATGCAGTCACTGAACCTACTTAGGACTGGCCTGTTAAAATGCTTTCGAAAGTGATGCTCATATTGGTGTGTACATGTCCTGCGTCTGTAACACAAATGTAAATTCTACTTTTGCTCAGATATACATTTGAGTTCCACTGGATCCTCTGTCATCCTTGTTAAGAACATTCTTCCCTCATCTGCACAAAATTATGTGAGAAGGATATAGTATCATATGAGAAAACAACACACAGTAATTGACGAAAGTGTACACTTTATTGCTTAAAAGCCTACGTCCCCATTCACTAGTCCCCCAAAGAGTACCTTCCATTGGAAGACTTACCTTCTCTCGGGGAGCTGCGCACATGGTGGAGGTGACAAGCAAGTCAGCAGACAAATCCCTGGAAGGAAGAAACCACTTTGACCACCTAGTGCTGGAAATCCGCTGCCACTGTGTGAGGTCTCTACTGAAGCGTACAAATCTCCTGCAGGCTCCTGTGCCCAACAGCGTTCTTCAGATGTCTCCTCATCCTTTTATGTGATCTCACCAAAACTGGAAAGAGCAAGAGGGAGGGCAGGAAGGGTGAGGAGGAAAGCACAGGATCCAGGCAGAGCCAGAAAAGTGAACATGCTGAACAAATATAAACCGAAGTTGGCAAAGAACAGCCCAAGGGCCACAAATCACCCCATAGTCATTTTTTTACCCCTTGTAGCTCCTTAGAATATTTTGGATGTTACAAACTGTTTGGAGAATGGGCCACAGCCTGTTTGAGACCTAGCAAGGCATTTTTCCCAAAACCAAAACCAGACAATCGCATACCCCCTACCGTCCCAATTTGGCAGCAACAGTCCCAATTAATCTTGTGTATTCCTACTTTTTCAACTGCTTTTAAAATGTCCCACTTTCCTTCTCCTCCTCCTACTTCCCCCCTTTATCCTTATTTTACTTCAATTACTGCAAAACTGAGGCCCTGTCTACACAACAAAAAAATTCTGAAAGATCGATAATACGTACATACGGCCATTCGGATACATTTGTGTCTTTCGGAAGGGGGGCTAGCAAGTCCCCCTTAAAGTCCGTGAATTCAGAGTTTGGAAGAAATAGTGGGATCTCAGCAAAAAATCTGTACAGTCATTCGAATGTTTGATCATTTGTACACCCCCATTCGCACACATGCAAACAGGCAGTGCAATCTGATTGGCTGGCTGAGCAGAGGGGGCAGGGCTAGCAAAGAGGGGAATTGGGAGCAGCTGCCATGTTGGATTCCCAGCTAAGCGAGAGTCTGGTAAGTCCATGAAACTGACATTTTTACATTTATTCATTTTTATTTCATGTTGTAAATACAGAAAAACAACTGTCTGCATCACAGGGGACTTTTTAAATAATAAAAAAAAAGTGGTGGGAGATTTAAACCCGCCAGGTAGATCACTCGCTGTGGCCAGCTGGCTAAGCAATCGTACGGAGTTTAGGGAGTCTAAAAAATTGTGTAGGCAGATCGTACGCTTGCAAACATCTGCCTTTTCGGATTTTTAACCCCCTGTACAGATTTTTTATCCATCATGTAGACGGAGTCTTAGTTCAAAGTGAAAAAGTAGTTTGCACCATGTTAACTCAGCAGTGCTGGAAAGGAAAGGAGAAGGGGCAAAATCTTGCCCTTCCCAGGAGGTTCAGACAAAACCAAACTGCTGCAGCCTCTCCTAGCTTTTGGGATCTTCTGCATTAGTAATTTTTACCATTGTGACCACATTGTTTCGTGGCCTCATGTGTCACATTTTTCATCTGTGAAATGTTGGAGGGCATACAATCACTCCTCCTGGACGTGTCTGGAGGCATAGTTGGCTGATTGCAGGCCAAAACCATTAGGTGGGGATTTAGGGAGCATGGATGGCCCAGATCTCTAAGGCCCAGGGAGCTCATTCAGCATTCCCCTCTGTTACCTACTTTGACAGCCCCCCATCTTGGAATATCAAATAATTGGCTATATTTAATAGTTTGGCTTAATGTGGTCATCCACATAGTTAGCAGGTAAACCAGGGACACCCAAATACCAAGGCTGGAGTCATATATGACCAAGGGAGGGGCCTCTGGAAATTCCCCAGACAAATACTCAGGTCAAAACTTAACACTTGGAGGTGAGTCATTCACTAATCCACTCAACAATAGCAGAGTCCTTGATGCTTGTAAAACAGGTCCTTCCTTCCCTCCTTCCCTTCAAAAAGACCTTGCCTGTTCCCATTCGTTTCCAAATACATCAACCATTAACAATTATTAACTCTTCCAGAGCACCCATTGTCTAGCCTTGGGATCCTCCAAGAAACATTGTATTCCACTCAAAATCCTATCCCTTTGGGGGAATTATTCCTTATGAATATCACCCTAAAACACCACCCAAGTGCACACAATTCCTCTTCCTCTTGGCTCCATGTCAGACTGTGTAGCCAGGTGTGCACGAATCCCCTGCTTTCCAACTTCATGTCAGTTTGTGTCACCAGTCTATCGTCTGGACCTCTTCCCTGTCAGTGTACTTCTCAATCTCAGCTCTGCAGGATTGGTACAGTATAACCAGCAATCCCCTTACTCTATTCCTCTATCCAAATATTTCCTACTTTCTTTGATAGCCTTGTGTGATTGCCTGACGTCTGAGTGTTTGTGTGAGTGCTGTTAATATTAATTTCCCATAAAGATCATTTAATTATACCTTTTGGCTTAGAGTCTCCTCTGTTACTACCAGTATACATAGGTTAAAATATCTCACCATTACCCAACCTCTCGCTGCTATATTTGAGCTAATTAATATTCCCTACAATAATTCCAGACACTAGTGGGATCCTCGCAGACCCCATGCAATTCAGGTAACACCTCTGCCCCTAGAGATTGTCTATCCCTGGTCTAAATTAAATAAAAATATTAATTGGACTTATTTTACTTTAGATATGGTAATTTTGTTAGTTAATCTTCTTTGTTTCTTTGATTCTAAATATATTGGCAGTTTCTAAAGGCTACAGGAGAGCAAAGGGAAAAGCAGATTAGCCTGACTCACCAGCTTCCCCCAGCATGACTATAAAACCCCATAGATTTATAAGTTTGGCCATCAGATTTGACCAATTTGACCAATTCCAGATTTGGGGCAGAGCCTGGAAATTATTTGTTCAAATCAATCTATTACCCCCAATTCATTAAACTTTACAAATACCGGTTCAAATGTTATTTTAATCACTAAAGGCCACCAATCTTAATTTTTCTTGAGTAACATTTAATATTTCATGTTATTGTAATTTACAACTTTAAGAGGGGTGTTAACGGGTGACAAATTAGAGCCACTTGTAGACATTTTGGCAGCCAGATTGGTTACTGACACATCTAGGAGTGATCATATTACACCAATATTGAAATCAGTCCATTGGCTGCCAATTAGTTTCTGGCCAAGATGCAATATGTTGGTTGTTACCTTTAAAGCCCTACATGGTTTGGGTCCAGGTTGCCTATGGGACTGCCTTCTCCCATACAATCCACCTGTAAATTCAGGTCCTCTAGGGAAACATTTTCTTCAGTCAGCCGAAACTAGGCTGACAACTATTACCTAGAGGCCATTTTCTTCAGCCACCCACAGACTGTGGAATGACCTGCCAGAAGAGATTTCACAGCTGGATATGCTCTCTGAGTTTAAAACAACAGTAAAGACCAGTCTCTTCCAGCAGTCCTATGCAGATGGTTTTTAAATTATCAATGTTAAAGTATGCATTGATCATTTTTAATATGTATCTATTCGTTGTTTTTAATATGTTCTTTTAGTTAATGTTATGTGTTTAATCTGTTGTTCTTCCCCACCTCAATCCACAGGGAGAGGCAGGTAAGAAATTATTATTGCTGTTATTGATTTTTATGACAGAATTAAGGGTGGAATGTAGAAAGGAGACAAAGTCTCAGGGTTTTGAAAAAGATGATTTTATTCTTAAAAATAGCCCAACATGTTTCAGCTTTAAAATATGTAATGGCCTTCTTCAGGGGAGTGCAAATTTAAAGCCGCGTGCAGGGTTTCTGGAAACAGTGTGTCTAAATCTTATCCCTGGCGAACAGAATTAACACATTTTATTAAGGGTTAATGTAATGGATCAGCCTTATAACTTTTGTAATTGCATTCAAATGGTCACAAATTACATTGCTGTAACATATTAACATTAATGAAATACAGTGGGCTGTCAGTATCCGCTGGGGTCTGGTTCTAGGAACATGCACACACACACACCTGTGGATACCAAAATTCATGGATGCTCAAGTCCCATTATATACAATGGCGTAGTAAAATGGTCCCTTATACAAAATGGCAAAATTAAAGTTTGCTTTTTGGAAATTTTTCAAGCTGTGGATGGTGGAGTTCATAAATGCAGACTCTGTGGATTCGCATTTTCCCCAAACTCCCTGCCCAGTCAGCCCTCCGAATCTGTGGATTCAGAGGGCCGACTGTAGAACTAACACTAAAGTTTTTAATTTTGCAGGGAGCTTGGGGGAAATGCTAGTGCTAAAGAGTGATCTCACCCTCTTTGATTCTGTGGATACTCCAATTCTTTGTCCTCTTCCTCCAGGTCAAAGGTATAGCTACGGTGTGGGGGGGGAGGCAAAATGAAAGTATTGCCAACCACATAAAAGTTCTACTCCCTCCCCCCATGAATTTTTCCTTCAGTATCCAAATTTCTAGCATTGCAGAGAGTAAGAAATTCATAATCATTCACACTCAGAACTCTAATATTTATTGGTGTTCTCATTTCCTTAGTAGTTTTTCCTGTGTCTTTCTTGGGATGCCTAAACTGCATACCCTTCAACATTTCACAGATGAAAACCAGGACATCTCTAGCCAAGTGACATCAGAGTGTAGTCAGGATGGCAAACGGTATTAATGAAGAAGAATATACAAGCTATGAGAGGCTGTAGCAGTTTGTTTTTGCCTGAATCTACAGGGCATGGCAAGACTCTGCCCCTCCTCACCTCCAACCCTGCTGCTGAGTTAATTGATTTCAAACTACTTTGTGCTTTTTTAAGAAATGTAGCATTCTTCATGCACACACACACACACTTAGTAAGTTTAGGGAAATTTCTTGCATGCTTAAGTTCCTACCCCTCCTTTCAAAACATCTTAGCCATTTGTAGTTATGGGGTGGCCATTGAGTCATTCATCACATGACCTCATGATTTTAAAACGTTATGATTCTTTGTTCATCCCTCTTGAGGAGAGAAGCCTCAAGCATGAGGTTCTCCATTTTCTCTCTCTTTCCCTTACTTCCACTCATCTGACCCCTATGCACAAAGAAGACAGATGAGCTCTCCCTTTTTCTGAAGAATAAAGAAATATGATTATTACTGTTGTAATACTTAGAAACTTCTGATTTGTTTATGCGATCCTAACCTGAGACTCCCAGGATTGGGTGTGTTTACTACCCTGAATATCCTTTTAGTTAGTTAAGGACCTAGCCTTGCTTTGAATATTGACAAATTGGAGCATGTCCAGAGAAGGGCAACCAAAATGGTGAAAGGTCTGGAAACCATGCCTTATGAGGAGAGACTTAGGGAGCTGGGTATGTTTAGCCTGGAAAAAAGACGGTTAAGGGGCGATATGATAGCCCTGTTTAAGTATTTGAAGGGATGTCACATTGAGGATGGAGCAGGCTTGTTTTCTGCTGCTCCAAGAGACTGGAACACAGAGCAATGGATGCAAGCTCCAGTAACAGAGGTTCCACCTCAACATTAGGAGGAAATTTTTGACAGTAAGAGTTGTTCGGCAGTGGAACGCACTCCCTCGGAGCATGGTGGGGTCTCCTTCCTTGGAGGTTTTTAAACAGAGGCTGGATGGCCATCTGTCAGGGATGCTTTTATTGTGTATTCCTGTATGGCAGGGGGTTGGACTGGATGGCCCTTGTGGTCTCTTCCAACTCTACAATTCTATGATTCTATGAATATGTAGATTGCTATACCTTCAGTAAATGCTTTGATATGCGTTTTTAAGCCAATGACTATATTGTCTTTAATTTGTCTGAGTGGCTTTAATGACTAGGTGATTCAGAATACATACAAATGCAAATTGAGTCTGGTCTGCTTTTTGTCTCTGCTAACTCTGCTTAGTAAACTGAAACTTTTCTCAAGAAGATATTCCCAAAGGGCTTGCTCCCTGGGATCTTTAATAATTTTTTAATTTTTATGCTCATACCCCCCTACAGCTTTGAATTCAGTTTGCAGCCACTGAAGCTGAGGACAAGGGAAGACAGTAGAAGGAAAGTAGAAGAAAGTAGAGAGAGAAACTGTTTTAAAAGCAGCTGAAAGAATAGGATGATAGGGGATTAATCAGGACTGTCCCTGCCAAATCACGATAGTTGGAGAATATAAAATTATGTTTCTAAAGGCTCCACTGAAGTTTTAAGTGACTGCAATGCTAGACCTTTGAGGACTGTAGGAAAATTTCACAGAATTATTATTTGCAGGGGGAAATGCCCTTGTGCCTACTCAGCCCCCATAACTACATCCCTGATCCATGACCAGGGCAACTGCAGGGCAGAAGGGGAGGCAGTACTCCTTCTTGATCTGCCAAAGCTTGTGTGTTTGAATGCCCGGGTAGGTAAGAAGGAGAAATGAAGATAGTAGACCCTCACAATCAACAGTGGATGGGAGGAAGCACTGTTGTGCCATGGGCTTCAGCAGATGCCCTATAATGCTAACTCCAGAGGGTGGCTTTATCAATAACTCACCCATGACACTATGAGCTGATGTGATTTTGAGTGAATCAAAGAGATTGGGACCTATCGCTTCAGAGCCAGGCAAGCTGTGTGCCCCCTGATTATGTTGGACTGCAGTTTCTATCTGTCTTAACCCAGCATTGCTAATGGTAGGGGATGCTGGAAGGTATAGTCCACCAACCAGAGGACCACAAACTGCATGAGGAGCACTTGGTCATAAGTGTACATGATAGACTCCAACACCAAAGCAGTCAACGGAGCATGGAAGTTTGCTCCCTTGTTGTGAAATTAATTGCCTATCTAGGGGATTGCTGAAAACGGCAAAGTTAGTTAATGACAAGAGGCTTTCAAAGTATACTCTGTAGGACAGCACAAAGGGCCTTATTAAAAGTCTGCAAAAGTGTCTAATGCTAGAAGCGAGGGGGATTTATTTGTCGGCTCTTAGGGGAGAATGTTGTGTTTTGGAAAGAAAGAGGCAAGTCCCAGAGGATGAGTGAAAGACTGGTTTAATTTAATGAGAAACTTTTCCTTTGAATAACAAGCTCTCTTGTTTGTGAGGTTGAAAATAAAAACATACCAATAAATAAAGATGGGATCAAATTAGCATCTTCATTTGGACCATCAAGAGAATTTCATTTATGTATTTTCACTGATTTGGTTTAACAGATTTTTAAGGTACAAGAATGGCTACCACAGGCTCATCAAATGGCCTCCAATTATTACTGTCTCCAAACCATTCATATTTGGGCAAAAACATCAAATAAAGTCTGACGTTAATATCAATTGAAAATGGAAGAAAGTAATCCCTATGGCAAGACTGTCCCAGTAGTCAGTCCCTCACACAGAAAGTTTTTTTTAAATTTATTTCACATAAAAATCATTCCTATTTCCTTTCCTTTAAGTCACCAGTTATAAATCTTGTCGTTCTGTCTCCCTCTGCTGGATTAAACAACCCCATGGAATATTCTCTGAATAAGGACTATTCTGAAAATATCTGCAATACAACGTCTGGACATAGGGCAATCTGACCTTCAAATTTATTTTTAAACCCATATATTAAAGGCACTTAATTCCAGGAAAGTTGCCTAAGGTTTATTATGGCATGAATGGACCAGATAGACAAATAATAGGAGCATCCATCACATGTGGGTGGATTCACCCCAGAGTTTAAAATATCTTGGTTGAGAATTGTTTTAGAAGATGGCAAATGCTATCAGTTCTGGCTCCATAGGATCTATATAGGTTTTCTCTTAGGCTATTTAGATCAAAGCTTCTTAAACTGTGGGTCACAACCCCATATGGGGTCACGTAATTGAATGTGCGGGTCACAAAAAAATTGGCATCAATATATTTGATTTGTATACCTATTTTATATAGCTATATACCTGGGATCACATAAAAAATTCTCGGACAAAAAGGGGTCCCGATTCGAAAAAAAGTTTAAGAAGCCATGATTTAGATGACAAGTTCACAGATGGAATGGGGAATCTTAAAAGTCCTTTAAGAAGTTACCACATTGCAGAGAAATAGGTGTGGGGCTGTGGACGCTATGAGCCTTTAAAAAAAAATTAAATTAACCTGCCTGTTTTTTAAAAAATGGAAAACTGGAAAAATTTTACATAGTTGTATCTTCTGATGGCATCAAGATTGCCACTTTTCAGACAAAATAGGTACATGGATTTGTGTGCAGGAATAAGTTTTTCATCAAGATCATCCACTCAAAATCCCCCTGTATATCTACTGAATTTATTACTTATTTAAGTCAATTGTTTATCACTTCTCTGCCATCAGAACCTCCAAGGTGGATAAAAAATTTATAAACAAACTAAAAATTCCTCTTTAATAACAGTGCTAAAAATCACAGACCATTGAAAATAGTTTTAAAAAGCAGCCACTGCTGATTTTAAGGACCAAATGCCAATTGACATTAACACAGATTTAGCTGCCAGCAGAAACTCAGAAGGGATGGCACTCAGCTGACCTCCTTGGAGAGGGAACTCCACAGTCAGGGTGCTGTGACAGAGAAAACACTATACTGTATACACATACCCACCAGCCTAGCTTTGCAGAATTTGGATTGTTGCTATGAAAATGGCAGAAAAGCATAAGGGTAGTCACCAATGGCTCCTCTTCATCCTGGAGAGCAGTGACCAGCAGGGTGCCACAGGGTTCTTTCCTGGGCCCGGTGCTATTTAAGATCTTTATCAGTGACTTGGATGATGGAATAGGGGGCATTCTTATCAAGTTTGCAGATGGTACCAAATTAGGAGGGGTAGCTAACACCCCAAAGACGGGATCAGAATTCAAAATGACCTGAACAGAAAGCTGGGCCAAAACTAACGAAATGAATTTCAACAGGGAGAAGTGTAGGATACTACATTCGGGCAGTAAAAAAATGAAATGCACAGATATAGAATGGGTGGCAGCTGGCTTGACAACAGTGCATGTGAAAGGGATCTAGGAGTCTTAGTGGACCACAAGCTGAACATGAGTCAGCATTGTGATGCAGCAGCTAAAAAAGCCAATGCAATTCTAGGCTGCATCAATAGAAGTATAGTGTCTAAATCAAGGGAAGTAATAGTGCCACTCTATTCTGCTTTGGCCAGATCTCACTTGGAATTCTGTGCCCAGTTCTGAACACCACATTTCTAGAAGGACATTGCCAAGCTGGAATGTGTTCAGAGGAGGGTGACCAAAATGGTGGGAGGTCTGGAAGCAATATGCCCTATGAGGAGTGGCTTAGAGAGATGGGTATGTTTAGCCTGGGGAAGAGGAGGATAAGAGGTGACATGATAGCCATGTTTAAATATTTGAAGGGATGTCATACTGAGGATGGGGCAAGCTTGATTTCTGCTGCTCCAGAGACTAGGACACAGAACAATGGGTTCAAACTACAGGAAAAGAGATTCCACCTAAACATTAGGAAGAACTTCCTGACAATAAGAGCTGATCAGCAGTAGAATGTGCTGCCTCAGAATGTGGTGGAGTCTCCTTCTTTGGAGGTTTCTAAAACAGAGGCTGGATGGCCATCTGTTGGGAATGCTTCGATTGGGGACTCCTGCATGGGAGGGGGTTAGACTAGATGGCCCTTGTGGTCTCTTCCAGCTCTATGATTCTATGATATATAAGCCTTGTGGTCTCTTCCTTCACCTTGCCTCCAGAAACTCTGCCCAAGATGACTTGGGAATCTTTGACACATCAGAGGGTGAGAAAAAATGTGTGTGTCTTATTCTGTAGACCCTTAAGCTCTTAAGCTCAGCTACACCCCTCTATTCCCCCACACACACACACACCAACTGTTCAGGAATAGGGTTTTAGCATCTGTGCCATCACTTCCCCTCTTTTCCTTTGAGAAACTGCTATTAACAGCTTGTATTGAGTATAGACTGTTCTATTGGTTTCTACTGTTATCTTTTTCTATTTTTATAATAAAGAAATAATTTTTTGCTGCAAAATTAGCTTGTCCTTGACCTGATTTCTTTCACTTGGAGTCACTCTGGTTAATTGTCTGGTTTAAAAAAGCTTTAGCCTGTAAGGTCCTGCAGAAAGTTAGTGCCTGGTAAAGCTCCCCCCCCCCAAACCAGTTAAACCCAGTGCGCTGCTCTTAACACTGCCACAAAGCTTCATTTGTGGTTCAGTTCTGGTTCTATCAGCTTTGAAGGGAAGGGAAGCATTCTTTGCCTAAAGAAGCATCCAAACAGAGCTAGTAGGGCTTGATTCTGATTGAACTTCAAATCCAACCCATATCCCTATATCTATCATCAATTTATCTATACAGTAGGACCCCTGTATCCACTGGGGATTGGTTTGGGGGAGGCGTTGATACTGAAAACTGTGGACAATAGCAAACATCATTGAAAATAATGGGACTTCTGGTTTAAAATACCATAGCAGAAATTTTCTTCGAGGACCTAGAAAATGGCTAGAGAGGACACATTTTCTAGGAAGTCTCTATGGTAGGTGTGCTGTTTTGTGTCCCATGAATAATTGAATCAGTGGATAATGAATCAGTAGCTACGGGGTCCTACTGTTCAGGCATACCTCACTGATACAGTGGGTTAGGTTCCAGACCATTGCCATAAAGTGAATATCGCCTTAAAGCAAATCACAGCCTTCCCCCTCCCCACTTGCCAGTGCTTATAAAAGCCTAAAAACATATTTACGCTATCATTCATTAAGTGTGCAACTAGGCCTAAAAAAAGATGCAAAAATAAAAATAATAAACAAATTACCAGAATATGACACTGAGACATGAAGCTCACAAATGCAATAAACAGACTGAGTGCAGGTAACAAAATGACACTGTATTCTATAACCAAAAAGCACTGTCTAGGCAAAGTGCTCTAAAGCGAAGTACTTTAAAGTGAGGTATGCCTATATGTAATTTTAGCAAATAAAACAAAAGATTTACAGGTATATGATCTGAAAAGAAACCCGGCATACTCCATTCGTAAGCACTGAAGGGCCTTCACATTAACATGGTTCAGTTCTCTCTCCTCAGCTGTGCTGAATGGAAGATTTCAGAAAATCCCCTTCTCTGACCACATGCGCTCGCGTGGCTCAAGGGAAGCTGAATTCGTGGCCAATGTTCTTCTTTATGGCCTCTCTTATTACAACATTAGGAAAACCTTTATTAAACCTGCCTTATTTAAATTGTCACAATGTTCAAAGATTCTTTTTGTTTCTTTCCTCCACTCTGATGAAAATGCATCAATTACTTTTGCAGTTGCTAAATTTTGGGCAGCTGCATGCACTTTTTGACAAGCCTGCATACAAGCCAGCAGCCTCCTTATCATCACCCCACTTGGAAGTAGAATGGGTTGCATTCCTTGTCTTGTCCATTCATTTAAATTAATCTTTTTGTACGCTTTTTCTTTTATAAGGCTGGTCATAAGCCTTGTTTAGACGAGGCAATAAAATGTGGGTTGGTGTGCAGTAATGCCAATTTGCAGTAGCGTTCATTTGTCTTCATGGTTTGTCTTCATGGCAGGCATGTGAAGTTATCCATGTTTGATGTTCTCATGGGGCACGCCTGCAAATCAAGATGGTGGACATGAGTGAGTTACTCTCATTTTTGTTCTCCCCAAGTTGCCACCGCCAAACTTTTTTTTTTTTAAGTAAAGCCAAGGTGTTGAAGTGCGACCTTCCACTTAAACAAGGTTAAAGGTGGGGGGGACAATTTTGTCACCTCAGCACACGATTGCTACCACAACATTCAACATGGTGGTTCCACTTTGTTGTTGCCAAGCTCCACCCCTGCACACATCTGACCAATCAGCAATCCACTTCTGTGCTTGCCGAGAATGCACTGCAATCCGAATCATTGTCCCAATGAGCAGGAATGTTTTTAAAACTTCAGGAATAACTGCAAAGACTTTTCCCACCCAGTATATGGTGTCCCCCCCCCCCAAATACAGGGAATCGCCCTGGGATCCCATTTAGACAAAAGGTATTGTCCTCAAATTCTATGAGGAGTATTTTCACTGTTTAGACAACACCATAGACTTTAATAAAGGTTGATTGAGCAAACAAAGCATGACTCCTTGTATCAAAGCATGCCAAAATTTCACCATCAATTCACAAGAAGTGGGTATGCATTGGACAGTTTTTATTCTGCTTTCTTTAGCTAATCAGGGTAATTATTCGGATTGCTTAAGCTTTGCAAATTGCCTAACATTTCTGCTCAAAAAGAAGCCCATCTGTCATCTTTCCAGGCTCCAAGCAGAGATCAATTCCATGCCAAGAGCTTCCTGGGCTGCAAAGAACAGCTCCCATAGCAGCAAGAGAAATGTGGTCCTCATGGGAAACACTCACAAACCACATGTTTCCCATCCATAATGTATTTGTCATGGAGTCGCCATAAGTCGACAAGTGACTTGAAGGCACATAGACATACATACATAGCGCCTTTTATTATAAATCAGAGATGGGCAACTGTGGAAGACTAGGGGGCCAGTTGAGTCCCCTAGGACAACTTGGAGGGCCACACATGTTCCCACTAAATAAATAAATAATAACAATAAAATAAATTGGCATTACACTCCTGTATGGGAGCATTTTCACCATGTTTTACATTTCACCAAAGGCTTTTCCTGGGCCTAAATTGGCCCAAGAGGTCACAAAATGTGATAGAAATGCACCATAGGCCCTCAGTGGATATTTTGGAGCATTTTAGGGCCAAAAAAAATTTATTTATTTATTTATGAAAATTATTTTGACCCCTGGGAAGCCCAGGGAGTCTCCAAATGCCTTCCACACACTGGGGGGGGGGGCTTTAAAAACATATTTGCAAAAAACATGGCTTTTTGACCCCTTGGGTGCCCTGGGCCACAGAATCGGCCATGGGAGGCTGCTGCCCCCTTTGCTTACTCCTGCTGTAAAGATCAAACCCTCCACCTTGCAGTTTTATCATCACATTGGGTGGCTGAAAGCCCTATTGCCAATGTTGTTGAACTATAACTCTCACAATCCCTATAGATAATCAAGGAAGATGCAGTTTGGTAACATCTGGGGAACCCTATTACAGAGTGGCAAGAGGCAACATCCAATTTTATGCTTCCAAGGTTTTGCTCAGGCTATGATTCAAGTCATTTATTATTTTATTATTTTCATGAGATACTGGGAGCAAGAGAAGGCTTGGGTTTTCTGGTTTCTTTTCCTGCCTGCTTGTTGTTTCCCAAAACACTGGTGCAGAGAAACCTCCTTCTCACACACAGATCTTAGATCTGCTAGTAAGGGGGCTTTCTCCTAGAAATGACCCAATTACAGTCAGTGGCAGCAGCCAGCAGCTAAACCCCAACATCACACAAAGAGCAACTGCCTTCTAGTACAGTCAGTGAGAAACAGATGGGTTACAAGAAGCCCAAGATGTAAACAGGTTTACATGATACTAACTTGTTATATTCTTTAATGTTTTTAGACTTGTCCACTATTGTTTTAAATGTTCAAATTATTTTAAATTGCTTACACCACACTTTCTTAAGCTTTTTACTCGGAAGGAACCATGAATAATTTTCAGGTCTCAGGGATCCCCTGCATAAAAATTAATGTATCTACAACTAAAAAAAAGGTTTTCCCAATCATAATCTCTCACAGAACCTCTAGTGACCTCTCATGGAGCCCTAGGTGGCCTGGGAACCCTGGCTGAGGAACTGATTTTATTACATGCTGTCCTGAAATCTTTTGATAAAGGATTAACATTGATGGATAAACATATTTTTATTTTTTTAAAAAATAGACAATCTCTCTCTCTCTCTCTCTCTGGCTTTTCTTCGCAAACAAAGATTCAGGAAGGACTCATCCCGCGCTTTCTGCAAGCGCGCTGATGACTAAAAAGGCCAATCTGAGATAAACAAGTCTGGTTGCAGAAAGCACAGCAGAAGGTCTCCTTTGGTGATGTTTCTGGGTTGTGATTCTTTCTGCATTGTCGTTTCTCTTCAAGACTTGTTCAGCATGAGTTCTCAAATAAGGCTGCAGCATTGTGGATAGTGCGTCTCCATACCTCCTAATGTGAGGCTAGGGCGGACCGTTGTTGGTGATCAATTTGGCCGAGCCGGAGATGTTGTTTCAGGGAGTCCTTGTATCGTTTGGTTTTTTTTGGAGCGCCGCTCTTACGCTGACCCGTGGTGAGTTCACCGTAGAGTACTATTTTGGGGAGGCAGTGGTCCTCCATCCTAGAAACGTGCCCTGCCCAGCTGTGTTCTCAATATCATGGCCTTAATGCTGGTGATCCCTGCTTGCTCAAGGACAGCAACATTTGTCACAAAGTCAGTCCAGTGTATATTTAGGATTGTAGGTATACAGCGCTGATGAAAACGTTCAAGGAGTTGTAAGTGTTGGCAATAGGTGACCCATGTTTCAGATCCATAAAGGAGAATAGACAGTACAATGGCTCTATACACACTGATTTTTGTGTTTTGCCTCAGGTGTTTATTACTCCAGACTCTTTTGTGAAGTCTTTCAAATGCGCTATATGCCTTTGCTAATCTGTGATCGATCTCTTTGTCAATCTTGGCATCTGAGGAAATGATGCTTCCCAGGTAGGTGAACTGCTGAACAGACCTGAGCACAGATTTGCCGATGGCAATGTGGGGATGGTGGTGTGAAGACCTATGTAATGAAATGGTCATTGTGTCAACAGTGTGTAGAAATTTTGTGGATAGTATCATCTCAACTGATCTGCTGCAGTGCATGTGATTCTCATGATGCAGAGAGTCTAGGCATTTGGAGTTCCCCAAGACAAGACTCCAGTCTGTGAAATTAGTACCATCAGTATAAAAAAAATATTATAAAGATAAGACAGTAACCTTCCCTGGATAAGATACCAGAAGCACCAAAGACTGATTTTTTAAATGTCAGTCTCTGGAGCTCTCTATATGATAGATACACCAGGATTCCCGGTTTTGGAGCTGAAGCCATGCTTTGGGGTAGGGAAGCTGTGGCTCTCCATGTTTTTAAAAACTACCATCATCTCTGATGATAAGTCTCTGGGTAAGTCTGATCAGAGTTGCAATCCATATCTGACAGGCCATAATTTGTTCCCTCCTACTCTAGGGAAACACTCACTATATGGCGAGTACTGCTATAGATGATCACTGGGTACCATCCATGAATGGACAAAGTACACTGGAATACTTCTTAACAATCTTACACACTTGTGGTAGAAGATGAAATGATTGTAGGTAAAATGGCTTTGAATAAAGGTTAAGATTGACTCATGATCAATCTTAAAGAAGATTGTTAAACACACTGCTTAATCTTATAGTCGTCCCTTCACATTCGCGGGGGTTCCGTTCCGCGGACCCCCGCGAATGTGAAAAATCCGCGAATAACAAACACCCCTCCCCCTCCCTCCCCAGGCCTTCGCGGGGCCTTGCTAGGCCCCGCGGAGGTCTCCCCGGCCCTCCCTCCCTCCCTCCCCAGGCCTTCGCGGGGCCTTGCTAGGCCCCGCGGAGGCCTCCCCGGCCCTCCCTCCCTCCCTCCCCAGGCCTTCGCGGGGCCTTCCTAGGCCCCACGGAGGTCTCCCCGGCCCTCCCTCCCTCCCTCCCCAGGCCTTCGCGGGGCCTTCCTAGGCCCCGCGGAGGCCTCCCCGGCCCTCCCTCCCTCCCTCCCCAGGCTTTCGCGGGGCCTTCCTAGGCCCCACGGACGTCTCCCCGGCCCTTCCTCCCTCCCTGCCCAGGCCTTCCTCCCTCCCTCCCCAGGCCTTTGCGGGGCCTTGCTAGGCCCCGCGGAGGTCTCCCCGGCCCTTACCCCTCCCTCCCCAGGCCTTCGCGGGGCCTCCGGGGGTCCCGCGAAGGCCTCCCCACCCCTCCCCAGGCCTTCGCGGGGCCTCCGGAGGGCCTCCGGGGGTCCCGCGAAGGCCTTCGCACCGCTCCCCAGGCCTTCGCGGGGCCTCCGGAGGGCCTCCGGGGGTCCCGCGAAGGCCTCCCCACCCCTCCCCAGGCCTTCGCGGGGCCTCCAGAGGGCCTCCGGGGGTCCCGCGAAGGCCTCCCCACCCCTCCCCAGGCCTTCGCGGGGCCTCCGGAGGGCCTCCGGGCGTCCCGCGAAGGCCTCCCCACCCCTCCCCAGGTCTTTCACGGGGCCTCTGGAGGCCCCGTGACGCGGTTTTGGGGGGGGCCGGGGGGGGCCTCCCAAAACCGCGAATAACCGAAACCGCGAATGTCAAGTTCACGAATGTGGAGGGACAACTGTATACACAAGAAAAGAGAGAGAATGTGTATGTGCCTTCAAAGTTGCCTGTTGACTTCTGGCAACCCCATAAATTTCACAGAGTTTCCTTAGGCAAGGAATATTCAAAGGTGGTTTGCCATAGCTTTTTCTGAGTATGACCTACAACACTGGGCACTCCTTGGTGGTCACCTTCGTAGTACAGTTGTCCCTCCGTATCCACGGATTTGGTATCCACGGATTTAAGTATTCACGGTTTGGAAATATTCTTAAAAAATAATAATCCAAAAAGCAAACCTTGATTTTGCCATCTTATATAAGGGACACAATTTTGCGTCTGCCATGGCCTCACATTGGGAGGCATGGAGACGCACTATCCACAATGCTGCAGCCTTACTTGAGAGCTCACGCCGAACAAGTCTTGAAGAGAAACGACAACACTGAAAGAATCACAACCCAGAAACATCACCCAAGGAGACCCTCTGCTGTGCTTTCTGCAACCGGACTTGTTTATTTCGGATTGGCCTTTTTAGTCATCAGCGTGCTTGCAGAAAGCGTGGAATGAGTCCTTCCTGAATCTTTGTTTGCAAAGAAAAGCCAAAGAGAGAGAAAGAGCATATAATGGGACTTGAGTATTCACAGATTTTGGTATCTACAGTGGGTCCTGGAACCAAACCCCAGCAAATATGAAGGGACAACTGTAGTAACCAGACTCCACTTAGCTTCCAAGAAAAAAAAAAGTGAAAACTATGAGATGTCATAGAACAATGGAAGGAATCTTAAACTAGATCCATTTGTGCAAGAAACAATAAAATCAATACACAATGAGGGCAATTTCAATTCTCCAAGTGCCAGTACTTACATAGCCCAAAGGATACCACTGGTAGTTGAGAGAAAGAAAGCAGCAGTATGCCCGGGCTAAAATTCAAAGCCTGGAGAAGTACTGTACAAGAATTTTTAGGAGGAGAACCCTAGGGGAGGGAGAATCCCAAAACACAACAATTTAAGTGTCTGCGACCAAAGAAGGCTAATAGAGCCATGAGGTGGAGAAAGAAAATTAGATAAGACAGGGAATAAAGTAGAGCACCATAGAAAACTGCATGGATTGGAACAATGAACAGGCACACTCCATACAACTATTTGTTACAGGTCCCAATTTTTAGGCCTTTTTTGAAACAGGAAGTGATCAGAAAGTTACTTCCGCTCACTTCCTGTTATTAAAAAATGGTCTCTCTTGGGCCCAAAATGTCTCTGTATGTGGGGGGGAAATGGCAAAATGCCCCTCGCACCCACTAAAAGGCATTTGGGACAAAAAACCCACCAATTTTTATAGGGGATGGAGCCCTCCGAGGTCTCCTGGGGGCTAATGTGGCCCACTAGCCTTCCACAGTTGTCCCCTCTTGCTGTCAAGACAGCCACTTTGAATCCCACTTTTGGGGAAAAGGTGGAATGTAAATAAATTGATTGATAGCACTATAATGACCAAGCAACTCTGATCACCAGATCACCAGGCATATTGTGGCACAGGAAGACATGCCTTCCTAAAACCATTTTAGTGTACTGATTGCTCAAAAAAGAAGAAACAAAGAATACAAAAATATTGAAGTTGTGTTAACACAACTTTCAGTTTTTACAGTCATAAAAAAAGGAAGAGGAGGAGGAGGAGAAATAGACCTAACTTGGTACTTCTCAAGTATGAGACAGTCCTTGGATGGGGGAGTAGGATCACTATGCAAAAAATATTATCAAATTGGAACAAAATTTCTGAACTTAAACCTATTTCTAGTCCTTTTACATATTTTCCCTAACTAGTCTCCAAACCCACTTCAGTGACCATAGGGACTAGAAATTTACTCATCCCAGATTAAACAGTACCAAATCAGTTATGCCAAACTAATTGAGATAGCTCATGAACATGGTTAATCACAGAGCTCCTATATAACACTAGCGTGAGATTCTGTTTCATGTCACTGCTGCCTCGGGCCTGTGGGAACTGGGTTCAGACCATTATTATTACTGTAGTGTGCCTTCAAGTTGTTTCCAACTTATAGTGACCCTAAGGTGATCACAGAGTTTTCTTGAGTTTGATTCCTGTTTTGTAAAAACATAACCCTCACCCTTTTAAGGCTTTGTGAAAAACAAGGACTTCAGTCATGTGTTCTCCTGTCCTATTAAAATTTATGGAAATTGCACAAGAGTTTGTGTAGATGCCAGTGGTGAACCATGCCCCAACAGTGCCTCAGGCAGGGATTGGTGGGTGAAGTGTGAATACTTTTTGCATCAGGTCCCCGTAATTCACACACACACATTTCATGAGCCACTTCTAGTCTCTACCTGTTTACACGAGGCATACAAATGAGGTCGTCACAAACTGACCTGTCTGAAACAACCTGAGAAGTAACATTGGTGTGAGATTCTTCTTTGTACTAACCCTGCCTCACACACATCCCAGCAGAAGTTCTTGTATTTTTCAATGGAAACATTCCTGCAGATGCACTCCATTTTAAATATATTCAACAGTATAAATTTCAATTGTCTCTGGACACTGAATTAGTGTTACTTGCCTACTCCAGCTGTGGTCTATTTCCAGTTCTGTCAATGCAGCTGCAGACAACAGAACAAAGAAACATGACCCAAGTCTGTCACAGGCAAACACATACACGCCACAGACCTGTAGCACTCATTGCCTTTATCAGCAAATGTGATGGAGAGAATACTTCTGATTAAGGAGAGTGCATGAGGAAATACTTCTTCTGCCCAGCAGGTTTATGGGAAGATGCAAGTCCCTTCAAATCCTTAACACAAGGGACAGGGAAGGGGTGGGACAAGTGAAAGAATGTGGTTAATCAAAAAAGGCATTGTGCAAGCAACTCCCATGTGCTGTAAACAGCAGGAAGTTGCGGAGTAGGCTTCTGAGCTGTGTATGTATTCTGTGAATATGTACTCATTAGATCTGGAGGAACAGTCCCACCCATCCTGAAGTATTATCTGCTAGGAGGGTTCAGAGGATCAAGAGAAATGTGACAGAAGAGCTCTGTAGATTATTATCTTCCACTACAGATCTGCAGGTGATTACCATGTCTCACACATGTCTCTCTAAGCCAGTCTTCCACAACCTGTGGCCCTCCAAATGTGTTTGACTACAACTGCTATCATTCCCTCCCAGAACTGGCCATACCCACGGAGATGAAGGAAGCTGCAGTATAGCACATCCGGAAGGTCCTAAATTGGGAAAAGCTCAACTTTCCAACAGCATCCATATAATGGAGTTAGACATTTTATGTCAGTTACGGAGATTGCAGCTACAATGGACACAGCTGTGTCAAGGTTCATACACTGTATGAAATGTGTGGTGCTTCCTGAGCAAAGCAACCACAAGTACACATCTTGAGGCATCGCAATTGTTACTGGAAGCCCAGTCCATATTGTGCACCAAGATGGCATTTCCCTCCAGCTTCCATGAATGTACAGCCAGGCTACCATTTGTGATCTCCTCAAAGTCTCCTAGATATGCTTGCATCCTTTCTATGATCAATACCTTGCAGTGCTTCCCATCCACCCAATTGTGTACAGGTGTGGGGGGGAGTGCTTCCCTTAACAAGCCTGGTGACTCAAAGAGACATGCATGAAGAAAACAATAAACCTGAATAACAACATAGATCAAAGGTACTTGGTTGATGGCAGCTCGCCATGCTTCAGGAGTCTATGGGCCATTAGCTTTCCACTGTTTCAGTTCTAGCATCCACCTTTTTAACCATGACCTGCAACATGAGACATGTTTTTAATTTTAAACTCGTTCTCTTGCTCTCTTATACTCCTCCAATCTTTCCTTTTTTAAACTCAAGCCATCTACCTTAATAACTGCCTTCACAGAACTGTGATTTCAAGTAATGCCAACTGCAGTTTGAGATGGATGCTATAATAAGGTGCGATTTGAAAATAAGATTATGTAGTTGCAGCCAAGGACCAGTGGAAGACATCGTGTATTACGTGTTAACTTGTCCCATTTATAGCGACTCCAGAGAGAGAATTCCTAACACCCTTGCTGACAAATATAAGTGGGAACCCTCCAGTAGAATCGGTTCAATCTCTTTTGAGTGATACCAATGACTATGTAACACATAAGGTGGCCCTTTTTGCCTTGGCTACAAAAAGATTAGAACGAATTCGATAAAATTGCTACAAATTGTCATGGAGACTCAAAATATTAAATTGATGTTCATGTTGGCAATTTAGACATTTAAGTTTTTACTTTTCATCCCAGCTTGGCAATAACTTTGGTTAGTGCATGTAAAATTATGTGGTGTCTTTTGTATTTTTGTACTCTTGTACTTTTTATCTTAAACGTTTTGTATTTTAAGCTCTTTGTCACGGTCTTTGGCTAGCACAATAAACATATTGATTGATTGACTGATCTTTCCTTTTTGCTCAAAGATTGACTTGAAAACAAAAAATGAAAAAGGTGGTGGTGGAGTTAAGTGCATAAGAATCATCATGCTGGATCAGACCAAAGTCTCATCTAGACCAAGGTTCTGCTCCCACCACAGCCAATGGGAAATCCATCAGCAGGGGCAATATACAGTTGTCCCTCCATATCCACAGATTTGGTATCTACGGATTTAAGTATTCATGGCTTGAAAATATTCTTTAAAAAATAATAATCCAAAAAGCAAACCTTGATTTTGCCATCTTATATAAGGGACACCATTTTGCTATGCCACTGCATATAATGGGACTTGAGTATTCACGGATTTTGGTATCCATGGGAGGTCCTGGAACCAAACCCCAGCGAATATGAAGGGACAACTGTAATACAAAGCCAAAACCCACCTGTAAAAGACGAATGCTAGAGAGTACCTTGTGATAATGCATGATAGTATACATAGTTCCAGCCCTATTTTCCTTGGTGGTTTGCATATCCCATTACACAACTGTGATTGTTGGGCAGTACAAATTACTATGCACCAGGGCACTTTTTTTTGTCCTTTACAGGGTATGACAAGAAGCATTCTCAAAAGCTGTTCACCAGCTCATGGAGACTTGCGCCATTTTGTGTCTTTCCATAACCAAAGCATAAGGTCACAACTTCAGCACTGCCAAAGCACCACAGAAAGAACAGCCAGTATTCTTTAGAAAGCACAAAGTTGTGACTGGTAAAAAATTTATATAAAAATAACCAAAGAGGTCTCAA
Source organism: Gambelia wislizenii (assembly GCA_030847615.1). Classification (NCBI taxonomy): domain Eukaryota; kingdom Metazoa; phylum Chordata; class Lepidosauria; order Squamata; family Crotaphytidae; genus Gambelia; species Gambelia wislizenii. The sequence goes on along the minus strand of JAUMIR010000002.1, from coordinate 251,138,227 downwards.
CCGTACACCAAGATATTTTTTCCCCCTGACACAGAGCTTTATGACACTGGAGTCTATTACTCTGGACTGTGTCTCAGACCCAGTATCTCAAAGACTAACCACCACCATCCTCTTCTCCCAGAAGATGCATGGTTCCCTGTATGGTACCGATCATTCAGAGAATAAAACTTCTCTTACATAAACACATATGTTAAGGCCTCATCTGCATCATTTTTTTAAAAAAAAAGAGGGGGTGGTGATGGCAGGGCAAGCAAACTCAACCATTTCCGTACTGAGCTCCCCATGCCACTGGGAATGGAGTTTACTCTTATGCCTTGCCACAGAGTATGATAGAAGTGGCAAACCCCACGGCTGAAACTGGAGAAAATCTCCACCCTCAAATCCTGAGGAAGGGAAAAGCCCTCTCCTCTCACCATTCTCACATCCCATACCCCTCTCTGTCCCCACACCGCCCACCCCAGCTTCATCTGTGCCCCCAACAGGGTCATAGCTCATCGCGGGCTGTGCTGTCGAGAGGGGACTGGAGCACATCAGTGTTCCTGGCCTCGCTACTCAGCTCCTGCTGTTCTTTCATCTTCTGGGACTTGGCCCGGTCCCAGTCAGTTTTGATGTTCTCATTGTCCCACACCACGGAGGTCTCTGTGTCACTGATGTAACCATCATCACCCGTGTAGTGTGTTGGGTAGACCAGCAAGGGCTCAACAGAGAAGGCCAGCAGGTTCCGGTTCTCGAAGTGCTCCATGTACTCAGAACTGTGGGGAGGAGAGGCAGAGGTGAGATGAAAAAAGGTCCTCCCTTTGCTACACGTCAACTGCTTTTATTTTAACTGTACAAAACTTTAACTGTGGGCCTTCCTAGGAGGAATGGCTGAACCTCATTTAAATCCAAAGCCTCGTTGTCATCATACTCTCTACCTATGTTCTGTTTCCAATAGGGTCAGGAAGATGAAGCTTCATACTCTTGAGAAAGGAGAGTCAATTTTGGAGAAAACACATTCATAAAAACATAGAACACATTCCCCAGCCTAAAATTTAAAGATATAGTGCTTGTTCCATTAGAACAGGATACTGATGTGTGGCTCTCCAGATGCTTCTGAGCTCCAAGTCCCATCATCCTTCAACACTGAGCATGCTGGGCAGAGCTCAGGGGGGTTACACTCCAACAATAGCTAGAGGACTATGGGTTTTCTAGCCAACTTTTAGAAGTTTCCATACAACAGAGGAGGTCAAAGTGTGGTCTTTCAGATATTATTGGGCTACAACTCCAAGCAGCCCTGGCCATGTAGGAATGCTGGGAGTTTCAGTTCAACAAGTGCTATGCCCACCCCTGCTGCACAATTAGATCTTCTGAAGCCCGTCTAACTTTTCCTGCTCCCATCCTGCCTATAAAGAGGGACGTTTCCCTGGTGTGCATAGCCAGTTCCTCACATTCCATTTTCCCGTCTGACGAAATAGACTGAATCCATGAAATCTTATACTACAAACTTCTTTCTCTCAGTCTCAAGGGTGCTACAAGAATCCATTGTATACTGATACAGACTAACATATCTTTGTCTTGGAATTCCATTTCCCCATTAGAGAAACTAGAATTTAGCTCTCTGGGAAGTTTTCATGTTGTATTAAAATCTAGATTCTTCCAGCATTAAAAGCTATTTCAGGCAAAAATAATTTCTGATTTTTCAAACAACACAGAAATCTAACGAGATACAGGGAAATCCACGTCAGCTGCCCCAAAATCCTTGGCTGCAGCAGATGGTGCAGCCAGAGTAGTCAATGCACTACACCTTATAACAATGAAAGAGAACATAGGATAGCAAAAATGATTGGGGACAAAGCAGGGGAAAACAGGAATAGCTAAATCACTTCAAGAAAATATGTGAGTGCAAACAAAAAGCAGCTCAGTTAATGCCCCAAAAGGAGGGCCACTTGGACAACACAAAATGTACTTTTTGAAACCAGATTTACTTAAAAAGTTAGATGACAACCTATCGCCTTTCTGTCCAACTCGGTCTATGAGGCACAGCTCCACACACTCCTGTGAATGAGGATGGCCTACAATTACTATCTTATGGAGACCCACAAAAGACCGTCTTTCCATTCCCCTTATTTTTTGAAGCCATCCTCATATATCAAAAGTACGCTGATACAAGCCCACCATAAGCTTTACTGGTGGTACCAAGAAATCCCCCTTCACCTCTCCCACTTCCCCACTCCCAGGAGTTTCAAAATCCAGCCTTACACAGGGTGCTTGTCAAACATGATAGGGAGGAACTCATCCACAGGCAACATCTTGGAGAGGGGCTTGGCCTCCAGTAGCTTTTTGGCACCCTGGAGGGAGATTATGTAGCCCAGTGTCCAGTAGGAGTAATCGGCTTCCACCAGGTTGCGGACGTGGGGCACGGCTTTCTCTGGATGCTCTACCTGCATGCGTTTCCGACCGATGTAGCTGAGAGGAAGAGAGGAATTGTGGTAAAGAACAAGAGGAAACTCCTTTTGCAATGTCCATTTTCAAAGGAACATGTAGCTATCATGCAGCAACAACAACATGAAGTTCCATTTGAAATACAGCTGGGGCAGGCTTACGTGCAATCACTGAGAGTTCATTTTAAGTTCTTCCTCTGTAACAGAAACATGTTGGTAAGCTCAAAAATGATCCTCAACTCACTTTTTTAAAATTAAAATTTTTATTTGCTATTTCTATTATTAAATAGCAATTTGCTGTTGCTGTTCCTATCACTTGCATGATTTCATATCAGAAGAACTTCTCAATAGTTCCTAACCTCATCACCTACAGCGAGTCTGAATTTCTTTCAGGTAGCCATGTAGAATAGTTTAAATAAACTAGTTCTTTGAAGTCACAAATGATCTTACATAAGCCTGTCAGGCCACTAATGTCTTATTTGGAGGTGGGGGACTAGTACATTTTATGGATTTCTTTGCAAGAAGTGTTACAAGACTATTCCAGCATGTAAAACCACAGGAGGCTAGGCTGAACTTCTGTTATCCTTCTGCCAAGTAGGCAAACACCTTTTTTCTCCAGGTTGGCTTTTGGCAATCGACCTGTTCCTCAGGAAGGGCCCTCTAGGGGGTAGGTGTTATACCTCCATTATTGCCAAGCCTTTTATTTGCTCTTAATTCAAATGTATTTTAATGTTATAATTTGTTTAACTGCTTTAATATTATGATTTTATGTTTTTTTACCTGTACTTTTATCTATCTAATCTTGTCGTGAGACACTATGAGGTTCACTTTGGGGAGAAAGGTAAAATACAAATTAAAACAGAACTGAACCAAATATAGTGGTTTAACCAACAAAATATTATTTAATGTGACATAGAAATGGGGAAGTGTGACACTCCAAATGTCACGAGACTGCAACTTTCATCACATATCACCACTAGCTTTGCTGATTGGGTTTGACGGGAGCTGCAGCTCAACAGAAATATCAGTAAAGAGAAAATATAAATGAAATGATGGGTACATATGGGAACTATGTATGCACCGCTGAAAATGTATGTATTTGACAAATGGACATAGGCTTCAGTCTATAGGGAAAATGTGGTTAAAATGTTAGTAGTAAATACAAACTGCATAGAATTTGGGGGGGGGGGAATATACATGAATTTCCATGCAAAGGGGAAAGGTCTTGCAACCTGATACAGAATGGGGACAAGATAAAAATGCTGGTAGGAACCTGAGATAACACAAAAAATTTCATCTCTTACTTATACCTTTAGCACATTTTCTCTTTAGTACTTTTTCTCTGATGGGTTAAAGAGTTGCACGCACATGACCTCAGCAGCCCTTGCAACACCCCTCAAGGTACGGCACTGTGTGACTAAGATAACAAGCTCAGCCACTCAAGTGACTTCATCACATAGATGACGAGGGGGCAAAGTGTGGCCCACGGGTTACAGGTGACCCACCTTTTGCACCCTCCCAGAGCCCCCACACATCCTCTATGCCCTCCACACTTAAAAGGCTAAAAATAGCCCATTCCTCACTCAGAACCTCCAGGGGCAGCAACTGGCTGTTTCACAATATACCACCCCCCCCTGTTTTACACTCCCTGGTGTAAAAGAAGGCCACTTCACATTTGGGGCAGGGGAGCAGGGAAGCCTGGGCTAAAATGGCTCCAAAGGCACACGTGCAGAAACAGAATATGGACCTATGAAGGCTTTGGGGGCATGGGCTTGGACATTTTATGCTCCCAAAAAAACATTCCTTGGGTGCTTGGGGTAGGAGGTTCCCAAAAGTAACAGGTATGAAGGGGGTGCATCCCTCTTAACAAACTGGAGATGGGTGATTTCCCACTCCATAGAGTTGGTCACCCCTAACTTCGTAACAGAGTGGAACTAAGAAGTTTTCATAAATAGCAGACTTGTTTTGTTCTCTACCTGCTAGTCCTTTCTAGGATAATATATGTTAGACATATTGTGACAATATAACAAAAGACCAGCTGAGCTGCAGTTTCCTCCTGTTGTTGCTATTTCTCCTGCCACCCATTTTCTAGCAATATGCACATATGTTTTCATGCATACTGTATACAGTTGTCCCTCTGTATCCACGGATTTGGTATCCACGGATTTAAGCATTCACGGCTTGAAAATATTCTTTAAAAATAATAATCCAAAAAGCAAATCTTGATTTTGCCATCTTATATAAGGGACACCATTTTGCTATGTCATCACATATAATGGGACTTGAGCATCCACAGATTTTGGTATCCACAGGGGGTCCTGGAACCAACCCCCAGTGAATATGAAGGGACAACTGTATAAGCACATACGGTATGTTGCTGTTCATGAAATCCCCAAACAAGCCATGTCTCCCATTGGGAGATGCTTCTGTCAAGATTTCCCAGCCAGTTGCAATGACAATAACCACCACCATCCCACTAACTCACATCAAATCCCAGTCCAGGCCTTCCTCTTCCAAGTCATACATGAGATTCATGATGCGCCGTTTAAAGAAAATCTCGAAACGCAGGTCGTCCTCAAACACCACTGACTTCTCCAGGCCTCTCTCAACAATCTGTAATTAACAAAAAGCAAAAGATCATTGGCCTCTTTTCTGCTTTTTATTATACCACAGTGGGCCATCAGTATCAGTGGGTTTGGTATCTGCAGATTCAAGCATCCATGGATTGTCGCACCACATGCCTAAAACAGTGGTGCCCATACCTAAAATGATGGTGCCGTATACCTAAAATGGCAGCACCCATGACTAATATGGGACTCAACCATTCATGGTTTTTGCTATCCAAAGGGGGTCCTGAACCAAATCCCTGTCGATAGAGATGGCCCACTGCATTTACTTAAAAGAAACATTTCTATTCAGGCTTTTCATCAAGGTGCCTAGTAGTTAAATCACATCAGCTGTTCTTTCACCTTCTCCCTTCCTATTTTTATGGATCATCATATCATATCACCAGGTATAACCATGAGGACAGTTTCTGCATTTTGATGTCCATCTCCACCCACTTTTCTGCCGCAACTCATGCTGCTAAGACCTGACCACCATCAATCCTCAGCCCCCATGTGGTGGTGGAGGTGTATTCCTTCAAGTCGTTTTCGACTTGGCAACCCAAGGCAAACGTATCACTGTGTTTTCTTGGTTCCTTAGTAAACCAAAAATAAAATTTAGTGTCCAAATGATCTAAGAAAAGATAAAGTGTGCAAATTGTCATGTATTCGCCATACTGCCACTGGTAGGAAGACAAATAAAAGATTTCTAGTTCACTCATGTCCAACCAATATCTATCTATCTATCTATCTATTTCTCTCAGGTATGTTGCCATTTCCAGTGTGCTGATTGGATGCTTAGGAAACTGACCAACCAATAAAAGCTTGGTTGGGCAGCCAGTCAACACACTGGGGGCAGGAACATGTGGACTTTTAAGTCCTTTGTAAACATGGCCACCGGCAGCAAGGTGTGAGTAGCATGGGGGGGATGTGGCATGGTGTGTGTGCGTGGGGTGGTGGGAAGGGCGGCAGAGGGCAGCAAGGGGTGTGGTGGGAGTGGGAGGGCGGTGAGGGTGCATGGGGGTGGTGGGGAGTGTGGGGAAGGGGGCGAGGGGCCGCAGGGTGGAGGTGGTGGCAAGGGTGATGAGTGGCACAGTGGAGGGGAGAGGGGCCGCGGGGTGGTGGCGGTGAGGAGCATGGGGGGTGGCAAGAGGCGGCACGGGGTGCAGGGTGGGTGGCAAGGTGGGCCAGTTGGTGAGGAGCACGGGGGGGGGGGTGGCGAGGAGCATGGGAGGGTGGTGACGAGGAGCACAGGGGAGGTGGCGAGAGGCAGTGTGGGGCACAGGGCGGGCAGCAAAGTGGTGCAGTGGACCGGTCGGTGAGGAGCATGGGGGGTGGCGAGGAGCACGAGGGGGGGGGGAGAGGCAGCGCGGGATGCAGGGCGGGCGGCAAGGTGGTGCGGTGGGGGGGCGGTCAGCGATGGGCACGGGGGGGCGAGGAGCATGGGGGGATGGCAAGGGGTGGCGCAGGATGCAGGGCAGGCGGCAAGGTGGTGGGGTGGCACGGTGGGCCAGTCGGTGAGGAGCACGGGGGGTGGTGAGAGGCGGCACGGGGTGCAGGGCAGGCGGCAAGGTGGTGCAGTTGGTGAAGGGCACAGGGGGGCAGGGAGGGCGGCGATGCGCAGGGTGGCAGCGCGAGGGAGTGGCGTGTGTACCGTCTGGGGTGTGTGTAGGGCGTGGGGGATAACGGTGTATGCTACACTGGTATAGCTAGTGGGTTTTTAATGTGACAAGTCTGCTAAAAATATTTAATGATTCATAATGAAGAAGTCAGATGGGTAGATGGGCAAAACAGGAATCACATTATAGCTACATTACAAATAATGCAATAGTTAACATCTGGAATTAAATAGTGAGGTAGCAGGATCTATCCTATAAAGTCTTCAAAGAAACTCTAAGGCAGGGGTGTACAAAGAACAGCCAGCCCACAGGCTATGTACAACCTGTTTTGGGAGGCCAGGAGACCCCAGGGTTCAAAATTATTATTTTTTTGCAAAAAAATGTTTTGCACCCCCCAAAATGTAATGCTCCCAAATGCCCTTTGTAGGATGCGGAGGCCATTTCCACCACATTTTGAGCCCCTATTTGCAAAAAAAAAAAAAAGGGGGGGGGACACTTTTGTCCCAAAATGCTCCGAAATGTCCACTGGGGATGAGGGATGCATTTGCACCACATTTTGCAGGCCCTGTGGGCACATTTAGGCAATGGAGAGGCCTTTTTTTGAAACCTAATCATGAAAATGTCCCCATAACCCCAAGAGGTGTTTTTTTGTTTTTTTTGCGGGGTGGGGGAAGTTGCAGGAAAAGATGAGGGCATCCAAGGTCTCCTCGAGGCTAAAGTGGCCTGCTAATCTTCTGCAGTTGCCCTCCCCTGCTCTAAGGTGAAAACACTACAGTGAATCCCTGAACAAATGCTGAATCGGGAGGATGGCACATGGTGGCAAAACCAAGTTCACTGGGCAGGAAAACATACAGCAAAGTTTACAAGTGCTCATGAGGCTGACCCTCCGGTAGAAATATAAGCACACAGATGAACATCACGTGACAGGATAAAGCCCATAAGACATCGCAGAAAGATAAGAAAGCAGACCTAGCAAAAACCCCAGTCAGCCAAATTGTTGCATAATGCCAACTATGCAAATACCTCCCAGACAAGACACAAAGCCAGGGTCTTAGTGTATTGAATTCTAAGAGACACCTGGGTTGTAAATTGTCTTTTTTATGATACGGTAAAATAATTGTAAGATTAGATATTAGTTAATAGCAATAAATTTTGAATTCTCTTAAGAAGCAAGGACCACTTAGCATTGAGAGTCTTTAAGAGGTATATCTTTTTGGTAACAAAATCCTACATAAAAGCTCAAAAAGAAAGGGGGAGATATTTTTTTCCTAGCAGGAGTCAGTGGGCTTGTTTCATTGGCTCTGGAAAGAGGGACTATTACACTTGTATAAAAACATATCCTATTTGCAAATAATCCTGACATCTCCTGAGGTGAGGGTGGGGTATGAATATGTTAATAAATAAACACATAAAATTCTTGTTAAGTTTATATCTCTGTGCATTCTTGTTATATTGTGACTGAATCACTTACCTACATTCTGTTTAACACTGTAAAATATCTTACAATAAAACTACACAACCACATTTGGTCATAAGGAATAACCTCAATTTAACTAATTTACTATATATAAATGCTCTTATTGATTCCAACACCTTTCTAATACTAGGAGTGACATTTGGTCGTGAGACATTTAGACATGTTAAATTACTACCCAATATAGGGCTGGCAAAACAACAACCAGAGGGCATATTTTGAAAGAACCCACAATAAGAAATAATTTGTCACAAAAATATATTTGCATACCTCCTCTTATTTTGTACATTTTAATTCTGCACTTTGGTTTTTCTGTAACATACTCTATGTTCACTAGTCAAGGAGGGAGTGTGCAGAATATGAACATATAATGTAGCAATAATGACTACAAACTTGCTTTTAAAAAAATGACTCTAAAGAAGCATAATTCCCTCCTCCCCCATTATCACCTTTTGCACATTTTTTTGGTACATGTGCAGAACTTACAGCATACACAGAAATGTCCTGCAGCATTTTGGGTATTAAAGGTAAGAGGTGCCCATTTTAACAACATGCAGGTCTGTCTCCCCTATTGGGTCCCATATTGGAAGAAAAGCGGGATATAAAAATAAACAAATAAGCAAACAAGCAAGCAAGTAAAGGAGCAGGACTGGCACATAGATTTGAGAGTATCAGGTGCTGAAGGCTATATTTCAGAGGAAGGAATTGGCAAAACCACCTCTTGAACATTCTTTGCCTAAGAACATCTTATAAAATTAATGGGGTTGTCATAAGTCAATGGGTGACTTGAAGGTGCGCGCACACACACACACACACACACACAGTGTAATTGTCGCCTAAGGGATCCTTTTATTTGTACATCTTTTCACATCTAGAGCAATGATTTCCAACTTGCAGCTGATGGGAATAATTTAGCATGCCCAATGGGTGGCAGTACAGAGTTAAGAAAAACAGAGAAATCCAGAAGGTGGAGTCACTCCTGCTCATTAATGCTATTTTGGCAGACTTTGAGCAAATCTTGCCCCATGATAGGTTCACCTTAGGGTCGCCATAAGTCAGAAATGACTTGAAGGCACATAACAAACAACAAAGTGAGCATGGCTGCATAGCAGTACCTAAGCTTGGCTCTCAGGCCAAAGTAAAGCCAAGATCCCATAAGTGCCAGTATAGCAGGTCAGCTCTGGAATGAAGGATTTCTGTGCAACACTGAAGCTCTCATGTTTCTGTACTGATAGATACTGATCCAAAAAATTATATTGGTTCAGCCCTTTAGAAACAAGACAACTGTTACCTATACTGAACAGTTCTCACCCATCCCAGGAGGAAACTGAGACCCTAATTATACAAATAATGTTTCATACTTCCAAGTCACAGTCTAAAGCCATAGACAGCTGGTTCATGCTTTACAATCCCCACCTGTCCTGCTTCTATCTCTGAGATATGTAAAATGGCCTATTTATATAGCAAAAGGATACTCATGGAACTCAGCAGATCAGAGGCAAGCCTGTATATATGGACTACACTTTTAAAATTCATGCATCAAAATTCTGAACTTCATTAATGTGTATTCTGCAACATTAAAGGCTGAATGCTTCAACCTGTAAAATTATTAACATTAAACATACAGTCGGACCCCTGTATCCATGGAACCAATATCCACGGTTTCAGTTATCCACAGGACACAAAACAGGAACACATACCATACAATCATGCTGAAAAATGTCTAGAAAGGCATCCCCTCTAGGCATCTTCTAGGCCCTCCAATGCACCTCTATGGTATGTTTTTACCAGAAGTCTTTTATTTTAATAGGGCTCACTGTTATCCGCATTTTTCGGTATCCGTGGTAAATCTGGGAACCAAATCCCTGCAGACATAGGGGTCCAACGGTACTTACATATATCCCTTATTTGCCTAATTTATTCCATGATAAGCACTGAGGCATGCTACAGAAGTCTCTCCCCATTACACAAAATCTCATAAACAGCTCCCACTCAAAGCACTCAAGATTTCACCAGATACAAGTCGACCCCCACATCAAAAGGTTCCGTATCCATGGTTTCACTTATCCACATCTGAAAAAACATGTTCTCTCTAGGCATTTCTAGGTCCTCCAATGTGATTCTATGGTCAACCTCTAGCGTATGTCTCATTGAAAATAATAGAGTTCTCCATTATCCACGGTTTGAGGTATCCATGGGGGTGGTCTTGGAACATATCCCCCGCAGTTACAGGGGTTGACCTGTATTGGCTACTGACTTGCAAGTCTAATAATAAGGACTAGAAGCTTTCTTTGTTTCTAAATGGAACAACCCTAAGGACCTAAAGATTTTTAAAAATTTCTAAATTAGATATTTAGAAAGCAGGATCCTGTACCCACTACAATGACCTGAGGTTTTAGCTATGCTTGTACAGAATCCAAGTTTACACATACAGGTCTATTTCAAAAGATTTCCAGGTTTTCATATGAAAAGATAGCTTGAAGCTTGCTTTTACTTCAGGAACTAGGATGTCTTTCATCCCCAGATATTTTGGCTATGACCCACTATCCCAATCCAGCAATGGCCAGTGCTAAAGGATTGTGGAAGTTGTCATCCTGAACACCTGGAGGACCAAAGGTTCTCCAACTCTGTTTTACATAATGAGCCTCACTTACCTCTTCCCAAACTTTATAATGGCTGAGGAAACAACCCAATTCCCCCTTGGTGAGTGGGCGCCCATGGTATGGATCCTTGTAACCTGGCAACATCTTGATGCCCATGGCTTCCACTTGGCTGCTGTTCATTGCTCTAAGGACAGACAGAAAGAAAGGAGGGAGGGAGGACAGCCAGCATACTATCTAAGTGAGGGGGGCAGACACAATCTAGGTTGATTCCTGCTTTTGCCAAAGATACATTTATGCAACCTAGAGCTGCAAACAATAAAAAAAGAGAAAAGCAATGCTTTCTGCCTGGACTAATTTCAATTGGTGTAGATGTTTCTAGCCAGCACAGATATCTCTGCTGAAAAGCATGGAAAGGCAGCTAGATCTCTGATCAACTCAAAGCTTGTATGTTTTTACACCAACTGGAGCTGGTCCACTACAACATTGTTTCACCTGTTGTTTCTGTCCTTCTGTGACCATTTGGCAACTGCTTCCTATACGCAGCCAAAGGCAAGTCAAGTTCTAGGCAAGGGAAGACTAAATGATGAGGAATTTAGGAAACTGCTTTATTCCAGATCATATTATTCAGCCATCTCACCCAGACCACATCTGTTCTGAATGGCAGAGAAAGGGCTGTCCCATTGTTCACTGCCTGAGTCCAGAGATGCCAGAGACTGAACCTGCAACCTTCTGCATGGAAAGCATGCACCATGCTGCCTTTCCTCATAAATATGTTGTAGCCTAAGAGACCATCCAGCTCTTTTTCAGGAATGGAGAAAAGAGTCTGGAGTGGGTTACTCCTCCTCAATGCTCCAGAAGGCAGGGTCAACCACTCAATTATTTGGACTGCCTTCTCCTGGGAGGACAGTAGCTACTTGCACCTATTTCCAGTCCTGCCAATTCTCGACCATATAGCTGCTCTTCCATTCCCATGTGTCTTTAGATATTTTTGAACTCTTTTGAGGATAACTGCCTTTTCTCTTGAAATGGCTTCTTTTAGGCTTCCGGAAACAGATAGCACAGCTTTGTCTCTGGATTCCTCTGAGGACTGGGAGGGCCATCATAGAGGTAATTTTCCCTCTTCTCAGAAGCCCCTAAAAACAAATCTATCCCACTGTGTAAACAGGCTTCCCCTGTATCTGTTGCTAGTCCAGAAGGACTGCAGACAACAGTTGATGTCCTGGGAGGCAGGGGAGATTCCACATCCTCTCAGACATCTAGTCCTGATGACCACCAGGCACAGACAATCTCAACAGGTCCTTTGGGGAGTGAGTCTGTGTCATCTCTTTCCCGCAACCCCCCCCCCGCACCTGTTATCAAGGGCCTAGCCCTACCTCCTCAAGGTAAGTCCAACTTGCCAATTACATTAAAGCAGTGGCCACAGTCGCAGCAGATATTCCCTATCAGCATGACTGAGATGCATGCACTGCATTCCACCTTGGAGGGCAAAGCCCCCCCTCCAAAAAACACTGTGCTCATCCCAGGGGCCGGGTTGTCACCTCCAGGTCACTCACTTCCCATCCACAGCCTCCATGATTTTGCAGTCGATCTCCTGCTCATGCAAGGTCTGCAGCATCCGCTCTCGGCGGTCTCTCCGTCGCTTCAGGTTAATCATGAAGACCTACAAAGAAGGGAGAGACATGGCAGTCACATGAAAAAGGCCGCCAAGGGGCACAAAGGCAAAGAAGGAAGTGAAGCCACCTGAAAAGGCCTCATCAATGCCTGGTAGTCAGAGTCTCAAGATGTCAGAAAGGACTCTTCTCACTTCACACCGGAAATAGAGATGCTGCTTTTAAATACTTTTTTTTAGAAGTCCCTGGAAGTAGAAACTAGCAAAGAAGGTGGCAAATAGGTCTAGAAACTTTCTGATGTGCCACCTCCTTATTTGCTGGGACTTTATGTGGAGGCCACTCAAAAATGGGATTCCCCCATCACCCCCAATGTAAAATGCACTCCTTTAGCTCAAGACCTGACCAGCTCATTCTTCAGCTTGGGTAGACTGGGTCCCACATGGAGATATTTCTCCATACTAAGAAATGTATCTGCACATACATTTGAGGCATCAGAACCACATAAGGCAGGGACTCTGAGTGCCAGAAAACTGGGGAAATTTAAGCCTTTGCTTTCAGAACTATTGACCATGGCCGTGCTCACAGCCCCTTCCAATGAAAACTGCCAAAAAGTGCATCTCAGTAACCCTACAAGAAGGGAGATTAATTGGACTACTATAATAATCCTAACAACCATACACAATCAAAATTCAGCATTTTTCTCCTAGATGATAAGGTGAACTAGACTGTAAATAAAATGAGTTTGTATATAGTGACTTCTTTTTCAGAATTTATCTTAGTTGTTTATTTCTCACCTCATCAAAACCCATCTTATCGGGGACTTTGGGAGGCACAGACAGATATCGGGAAGGTTCCACTGGAGGGTTCTTAACTGTAGGGAAAGCAACATGGAGTCAGATGATGAGACAGATTAAAAAAACACACAACTCTGTTAGAGGCTAAGTGTACATGTTGCTGAAGCGAACCATTCTTCCATTACCTTTTTTTTTAAAAAAAGAAAGAAAACAGAGAGAGATTTTATGATGAGCTCTCCCAAATTCTTGGCCTACTGCCAATGTAAGTAGACACAAACATAATTCTTTCCCTACAAACACAACTGCATCAAGTGAACTTTCAGGCATACCAAGATGGCTTTTAAAAGTGAGATTTTCCCTTAACAAACTGTATTTTTAATTTCTTGGAATCTAAGAAGGAGTTCACTCCCTCTGAGTTTACATCACCCTTCTAAACAGACACTTGCCTGATCATCTCTGGTGAATAAACATTATCTCCTGGTAAGCAGATGGGAAAATTCACCCTTTTCTTGTCCGCAAACAATGACAACAGGTGAATTGGGGGGTAGGGGGAAGAGAGAGTATTTTAAAATTTATTTGATTATGGTTTTTAACCCAAGGATTGGCCCAAGATCTCTCAGTGTGATTCACGTGTGAATGGACATTTGAACTTAGGTCTCTCTACACCAGGCTGACTCAAAATATGGGCTAGAAACTTTAATGGACTCATCTGCAAGGCTCATTCATTTCACAAAAAGAAGGTGTACCAGACCAAAAATATTCTCTCACAAAAAGTGAAGAACCACAACTCAAACTGTTTCCAGAAGGACTGTTTTTAAGGAGTGTATTGCCAAGTGCTGCTTTACCTTCCTCAAATTTAGAGTTCTTCCATTAAAAATAAAACCATGAATGCCTGTGAGTCAGAAGCGCTTTTTTAGATCTGTAACTTTCACTACATGGCTCTCTCACCTCTGCCCCACAGCTGTATTCTACAAGAGGGCCGAGATAACTTTTATTCAAGTTTATCTAAGATCCTACATTTGTAAGAAAGCACTATGGAGTCCTTGCATTCAATGGATGCATAAAAGAGGAGGGTTTTTTTTATTCCACCCTACTACAGAAAGAGGGTTGAAGAAACAGCTGAACGGTTGGGGGGGATTACTAGAAATGTGCCTCTACACCAGTCTTCCCAACTTCACACCTTCCAAATCTGTTGGACACAACTCCCTGTGGCACAATGGGGTCTGGAATACAAAGACTCTGGAGGGTACCAGATTAAGGAAGCTTGGTTTCCACCTTTCCATCTCTTTCATGGGTCGGCGTGGGGACTAACCTTGCCTTTAGCCAGTGTGACGTAGTATTAGAATATTGGAGTAGGATTCCAGGAGACCAAGATTGTAATTCCCATTCAGCCGTGGAAATTCATTGGGCGACTGGGCAAGTCACACTCTTTCAGTCTCAGAGGAAGGTAGCCAAACAAACAAAAAACCCTCTGGAACAAATCTTGCCAAGAAAACCTTGTTAGAGGCTTACCTTAGGATCCCCGTAAGTAAGTCGGAAGCAACTAAAAGCCACACAACAACAAATCTTGCCTTTAAGTTACTATGAGTTGCCATTTTGCCAAAAACAAATGTGTTCTCTCAGTCAAAACAACCAAAGCAGCAACAACACAACCAAGTGTTACTTGGGGTGAATGACATTTAGAAACAAAACAAAAGCCAGTTGTTCCACAATGGCACAAATTTCACGTCACAAAATGCCTGAAACGAAACCAGTGTGTCTCTGCCAGTGGAGGTGGAAAAAACAAACTGAGGGGGCCGCAATGTCCTCACAGGGGGTCCGTGAAGGCTTGAAGGCTGCTCAGCCCACCTCCTCCCCTCATTGTAGTGGCCATGTGACAGGAGCCCAGGCAAAAGATGGCTGGCTGGCTTGGCCTGCACATTGCCATTTAATCTGCTCCAGCCACAAATGTGCAGGAAGAAGCAGGAGAAAAGTCTTCTAGCGCCTCTGAGAGAAGACTTAATGGATGGTGTAATTGTATTATTATTGCCATAATCATCAGTTGATATCATCATCATCATTATTATTATTATTATTGAGTTAAGTTTTGGGGGTCCATGGCAACAAAAAATATTTAAAGGGGGTCCCTGGTAAAGAAAATGTTAAGAGCCAGTGGCACAGAGGTTTTCTTTTTATGTGGAAACTTTCAAACCAAAAAGAATTTCGAGGTAGCATAGTTCCTTGAGACAACTGTAGCATCCCAGAAACAGCACTCTGCTAAAAATCGTCCTGTTATTTATAAACATGGTGTCTTCATTTAAAAAAACATAGAAGTAAAATTACCAGTGGAATGTGGCAAATTTTCCAGACACATAGAACACGTCATTCAGATTGCCACGTTAAAAAACCTTTAGGTACCACTTCCCCTTTAAGGGCAACTGGGTGTCATAAAAGGATCTTTGTGCAGCTGCAGGATGGACAAAGAGTGCTTGTGCAGCAACTCCAAGGGAAAGAGTCCAGTAAACTCCTCCAGAAGGCAAAGGATGACAGACTTCCACACAGGCTCCTTTTGATACCAGAGGGCCTTATGCTGAAAAAAATTCAGTATGAGGAGATCCACCTCATTCCCCTGAATTGGAAAAGCATAAGGTTTAAGCCAGCAAAGAACAGGTCAGGTCATATTTGCAAAGCTGCTGGCTCTTCAGAATTCAATCGCACTTTGACAGAGCTATCCTTGCCCAAAGTAGGTCCAGCTGATTATGATAAGGCTTGCACCTAGATTCGGGCACGCGTGGATGCAGGATACATTTGCAACGTACTGTTGCAATGTGTATTTTGCAATGTACCCTTTTCACAACAATCCTGAGGTGGGTCCCACAGAGGCAACTGGGGTAGAGGAAGGAGAGTTTTGCTCAAGGCAGCACAATGAAACTATGGCAGAGGGAGAAAACATATCAAAATTTTCATTACTTGGGCTAGTTTTCATGATTATGAATTCCCCCCTCTGGTTTAAAAAAAAGGTGCAAAGACCAAGCATCATGGAGTACTCACCCATGACCTCCAGCTGCACGTGCATGAAGCTCTCAACTTCATCACGCAGGGTGCTGTGGGATCGCAAAGGCACCGGTAGGAAGCCGTACACCTCTTTGTTGCACAAATACATCTGGACTTCTAAACAAATAGGATGGTATGAACAAGGGAGAACAAGCACACAAGAGCATAAGGAAATTGGGTAGCAAGAGATCCCTGACCCTTGCCAGGTTAAAGAGCCTTTGGCAACATAATGTTTCACCTCCATGTGAATGAACCCAGGTAAATTCTTGCTCAAAGGTTCCAGCACCACAGCCAGCTGCCCACATGATGGTCTAACATCCTGTTCACAGATTTAGGTATGAGACCAATGAAACCATCATATTAATCTGAATTCTTATGGCTGCATACACAGCACAACTCCATTTCAGAGAAGTTTTCAACACACTGCTTTCCAGGCATGGGCAGGGCCAAAGGAAAAAAAGGATGGACTCCCAAAGACCAGTGTATTTTAGTTAAATTAGTTGGCATTACAGAGCACAGCCAGCACAGAGGACTTAGGGAAAGCAACAGGCCACAAGTTAGCAGATGACCAAAGCAAGGATATATGTAAGGTGCCACCATACCACAGCCTACAAGGCAGCCCTAGATGTTGTCTAAACAGTATACTCCTCATAGAATTCAAGGAGAATATGATTTGTCTAAATGACATCCCACATCAATCTGCAGTATTTGGAAGGAAGGGGACCAAATCCACCAAAAACTCTGAAGGAAAAGCCTTCGTGGCTCTTTCCTGAGTTTTTAAAAAGCTCTGCAAGGAATGAGCATTCCTGCTCATTGGGACAATTCGATTTGCATTCATTCACATTCCCCATAAGAGTGGAAGTAGAAAATTGATTGGTTGGACATGTGCAGGGGGCGGAGCCTGCTCACAAGATAAGTGCCTGGACCCATCATGTTGGATTTTTGCCTTAGCAATTGGGTGCTGAGGCAACAAAACAGCCTTTTTTTCTCTTTTTTTTTCTTTAGGTGGAATATTGAACTTTCATACCATAGATACACTTTTTTAAAAAAAATACTGTTCAGCAGCAGCAACTAGTGACAATAAAAATGTGAGCAATTCACTCATGCCTGCCATCTTGATTCGCAGGCATGCCTGTTGGGACAGCAAAAGCGGATAGCTTTGCATGCCTGCGATTTTGCCAAAACTCCATTAAGACAAATCAAAGCTGCTTCAAATTGGCATTAGTGTACATCAATCCACATTTTTCCCCTTGTATAGACAGGCCCTAGTTACCAAAGTTGTCACAATTTACTTTTCTGTGTTCCTCATAAAAAAATGTCTCTGGCTTGACTGAACAAGGGGGCAATTGTTGAGCAGTCATACAAGCTGGATTGCTGTTCTTCTTAGTAAAAGAAGGCACCATGTTCAACTCACCAGCCTGCCTGCAGGCAAAGGCAAAGACGATGATGTCATCGAATGCCCACGTGTAATCTGGGTGGGGTGGGTAGAAGACGAGGTTCTGGCTGGCCTCTTTCTGCAGGTTGATGAGGAAGGTGGAGTGCACCATGGGAACAGCAAAACAGCCCTTGCGGTCACGTTTCCTGATAGGGATGTAAGCAGGTGTGCGCTTGTAATAGCCCTAAAGGAAGGAAATTTCATGGAAGCTTAACTTTGAAGAGAAGCAGGCGGGGATCCAGAACAACCACTTTTAATATCATGTGCAAAAGATAAAGCAGAGGTTCACCATAAGCAGCCTATGAGTTTGGATCCATGTGGAATATTTGGGAAAGAGAAGAAATATGGCAGTGGGCATCTTGACAAACCAAATGAGATGACAGATTACAGGTGATAGACAAATGGATCTTACCCTCTTGTCTGATTTTCACCCAGTTAAAGTTTCCACCATACTGATTTTCCCATTAGATCTTAACAGCTGGCACTCTAATCCCAGGCCAGAGAAAAGGAAACCTGCTATAATTCAGGACTCCATTTTGGACCAGTCTGTTGTCCTCTAACATTTATCACCAAAATCTGGATGGAGGGAAGTGGTAGGAGTTTTCTGACACAATTGTGTCAGACAAGTTATTCAGTGATACAACAACACAGATCTAATGGGCAGTGACAGGCAGTTCTTGCTATTAAGGTGCTATCACCTTTCCAGCTATTCTATCCAACTGTCAAAACAAACTGCTGATATCCGAGGTTAATCAGTGGCACTTAACCTTTTCTTTACCAGGGAGCCCCTTCAAATATATTTTGTTGCTGCAGACCCCCAAGACGTAACTCAAGAAATTAAAACAACAATAACAATATCTGGTGGTGATGATGATGATGATGATGATATAATTACACCATTCATTAAACCTTCCCTCAGAGAGACTGGAGGGAGAGGGAAGACTTTTCTTCTGCTTCTTCCTACAAGTTTGTAGTGGAAGCAAATTGAATGGCAATGTGCAGGCCAAGCCAGCCAACCAGCCTTTGCCTTGGCTCCTGTCACATGGCTACTCTACTGCAGGCAGGAGGCTGGTCGAGTAGCCTTCGCGGAGCTCCTGTGAGGACACTGAGGCCCCCTGGGGGTGCCAAGAACAGAGGTATTAGGAGATAATAGGGATCCTACCACCCTACTACCTCTCACCCCTGAGTTGACAGACATAAACTGGCATCCTGTTAGTGACATACACAAGTTTAAATCTACCTTACATTTGCACAGTCACTGTGGAAGTTGGTATTCCTCCCTCTGCAACAACCAAAGCCTCCCACAGAGCCAATGAAGCCTCTCCCCATGGCCAATTCCATCACGGGTAGAAAAGGAGGGAGTGGATCGGAGAAGCGTCTGGCTACATCCTTATCACCAGACACAGACTGATTACACCATCCGATGAGGCCATTGAAGGGCCCCACCAGATCTTGGTGGAAGATGTCCCAAGTCTGCATCTGGCCATGGGGACATAGCCAGATGCTCCTCTGATCTCCCTCCCCGCTCTCCACCAGCCATGGAATGGCTATGGGAGAGCTAATGCAGCACAAATGCAAATCCTGTGAGTGGTGACAGAGGAGCCATAGCAGCGTTCCACATGTGAAACTTTTACTCTACACTCAATCGCGCAGGATCTCAGCCACAGATGCTGAGGGGAAGCTTCAGTCCACAAGGCCTATTATCCTGGGTGACTTCAGGATTCACACAGAGGCCACCTTATTGGATATGTCAAGAACTTGATGGCCACCATGACAACCAACTGGTAAGTGGATCTACTTGAGTTGCAGGATCTATGCTTGTTCTGCTGTTTGGTTCTGGACAAGAAGAAAATGGATCTGGGAGGGAGGAGAGAACAGAACTGCTTGCTTCAGCATGGACAGATCACTCCCTGGTTACATTTAGACTTTTGTTAGCTTCTAGACTCTGCAAGGGGATTGTAGTCACACACATCTTGAGAGCAACAGGGTGGGGAAGATTGTGCCAGACACTGGATACACAGAGCCCTGTATTCCCATCTCAGCACACGGAAACCACAGAGGCATATCACGTTCCACTGGTTTAGTCCTCAATTGCCATGAACTCACGGAAGCATGGAATGTAGGTAAGCCAGAGAATCTGCAACCTACATACCTGTGAGGTCATCCCGCACCAAAAGTTTGAATAGGCTGCCCGTGAGTCCAGCATAGGGGCCACCACAGTCTTGTTCTCAGCTATCAAAAGGCCCAACGTGTCAGGGTTTGTCAGCAGATTGTCCGAATCCACAAACTGCAGAGGTGTGCATTAAATTAAGAGAGAGAGAGTATATAAAGTTAAATCCACAACAGGTCCTCCAGTTTAAAATGTTACAAATCCCTAGGCTCTAGCATGTAACTTTCTTAGTTGTTGGTTGGTATAAAACCTTAGCTAACCAATTACTGTACTGCCATTTCTTTTATATCTGTTTCTACCTTGCACTCATAATAGGTTAGGATTTTCACAGCATACACTCAGGTAATACAGTCATCCCTCCACATTCGCGGGGGTTAGGGGCACAAGAACCTCGTGAATGTGAAAAAACCGAATAAAATACACCTATCCTCCCCCGCCTGCGGGCAACCCCCCCCCCGCCACCCTTCCAAAGTGGTGATGGGGCTTTTGAAACCTCGTAGCCACTCCTCAGCCGCCAAAACCACCCTCTCAAAGCTGCTCTCCAAACAGAGCCAAGGCCCAAGAGAGCAGGAAGACTGGGTCTAAAGCACCCGCCTCCCTTCTCTCTCGGGGCTTTGGCTCTCCAGTTCAAATGGAGGCAAGCCCCAGGAGAGCAGAGGGGGGCTTTAGACCTGATCTTCCCTCTCTCCCTGGGCTTGGCTCTGTCTGGAGTGGGTTGCCAAACCCCCCAGAGAGCAGGGAGATCAGGTCTAAATCGCCCCCCCTTGCTCTCTCAGAGCTTTGGCTCTCCAGTTCAAATGGAGGAAAGCCCCTGAGGTGGATGGAGTTCCCTCCTGGGGAGGTGGAGGAGAAGGAAGAGAAACCGCGAATAGTCAAAGCCACGAAAGTCAACACCGTGAATGTGGAGGGACGACTGTACAGTTACAGATATTTCAGTCTAACTTGAGAAACCAAAAGTAGTCAAGATCGTATTGGATACAAGGTGTAGAAAGTGATGGCCATGAGGTAAAAAAACAAAACAAAGACGGTCAAGAAAGGAGAGCCTTCAACAAACGTTACACAAGGAAGAGGCAATTATAGAGCAACTGATGAGAGAACAAGAGATTCTCAAGTACACAAGAATGACTGCAGTGAAATAACAGAAGGCAAGAGCAGGTCTTCCAACACCAGCTGCAGAGAAGAACCTGCTTAGCCTGGGAGGAAAACTGATACAATAAAGAAACCATTTCAGGGCTGTATTCCACAACTGGAGCTTTGTGCAACTTCCCAAATAAATAAAAATAAATAAATCTTGAGGTACTAAGTGCACCTTGTGGGCTACAGACTAAGCGCCATGGATATTGCAAGACTAAAATGAACCTGACAACAAACAGGTGCTGCCACTTTTCATGAGCAAGGAGGAAAGATGCAATGATCTGCTGTCTAGCTAGCAGTAGCGAGAGGTATGGATAATATACAAATCATCCCTCTGCCAGTATTTCTGGGCGGCAGGCCAGCACCTCATTCCAGAACGGAAGTACAAGGCAGGACAAGCCAAGGGGCTGAACTCCCAGCAAGAACAGCTGCTCTGACTGGGCTCCCACTTCACCCTGATATCCCACCACAGCTGTTCCTGCCTGGGAAATGGAAACACCAGAGAGCTGGGCACATGCTGGAGATGTCAAGGTACTTCAGCTGTGTTCAGAGGAAGGCTGGTTATCATGACGGTGAAACATTAGAAAGAGACAGATTTAGGGAGGAGGAGACAGGGAAAATAATAATCCCTAACTATTCCAAGCCAAGGCATATTTAATTCCATCTTGTAAAAATTATGCAAGGCAATACAACGCCTGCATGTGTTTAACTTTACTCCCCTGGTTTTTCTCTTTTTGGCTAGTTTGATAGTACTTCAATAAACAGAATATTGGCAAAAAGAAGGGGGTGGGTAAGAAAGGAGGTACACAGGTGAGGAGAGAACGACGTGGCAGTACATTTTTATTATTTGTGTTCTGGTTTTATTCAGTTGAATCACCTGGTCTAGTTCTCTCTCTTTTGCCTATTTCACTGGAGACATCTGGAGCTGCCATAGTCGGAGCCAAAGGCACAGGTGGTCTGAGCATGCACTCCAGTAACAAATCTGGGAGACACATGGGATGAGTTTTGTTTTACACTCAAATGGAAAGGATAAATATAATCTTACATATCAGGGTTGGGGAACATGCGGCCCTTCAAATGTCATTTGACTGCAGCTCTCATCAGCCCTAAGGTGCAGTTCAACACTGTCTGGACGGCCACACTTCAACATCTGGATGATAGTATATTCCCCAGCCTTGCACTACCGTATCCCTAGAAAACCTTCTGCTTCCCCTTCTCCAATGCACTTGTGCCTACCACAGAATGTACAACTGCCCTGCCTGCACTGGTCTCTTGAATCCTCCTCATCAAGCCTTTGGCTGAGCAGGGACAAATTTCCAAGGCTTATAGTCTACAAGGCTGCAACACAACATATGGGAAATGCCTTAAGAGGAGGTCCAAGGAGGATGGAAATCTAATCTAAACCACCTATTCCCTCCCACTAGGCTTCCCTTCCAAATTTTTTCCTCACCAAGATGTAGTCAGCCCAGATGTCCCGTGCAGACTGCAAAGCCGCCTGACGAAGCTTCATAACATGTTCGTAACGGGCGTTGGACCAGTGCTTAGGACCTTCCTCATCTAGATAGGACCTGGCATGGATAAAGAGGTTCAGTTCTGAAGGCTTTGAAAGGGATATCCCCTTATCTCCACCAGCCTTCCCCCAACAGATGGAAACCATGCAGGACTCCCCACATAACCAGAATAAATACACCAAGTGTCTGAGGCAAAGTCTTCCTGTTGGCTTTTACTGAGAATAGAAAGGGACTTGTTTTCTGTCAAGTACAGCATGCCTCTGGATTTGGCAGACAGATCACTGGAAACTAACAGGATTTCTGCTCTGTGACATTCAGTAATCTAAAGGTCCAAGAAGGATCTGAAGGAAAAACAATATTCTGTGGCATACCCAAATCAATATTTTGAGTGCAGTGGACTTAAATTTCACAGCCAGGCCTTGCTTAGGTTATTCCATGCCATTCCTCCAAGATGGAAGTTTCATTGCATGGGGCAATCATTTGTATTTGGGCAATCACTTATACCAGAGGTGTTGTTGGCCTACAGCACTCATCAGTCCTAGCCAGCATAGTGAAGAATGATGGGAGCTGATGTGCAACAACTCCTGGAAGTTGAACAGTTGCACAGTCCTTAGTTGAGGTGTATTTATAGCAAGCCACAGAGTAGGCATTCCCTCTTCCTGAAACAGTCTTGCTCTTTTTCAATGAATATAAGGAACAGCATAAATTATGTAAAACAAACATATGGAAACAAACATAATTTACAATTTAAATTTTTATATTTACATTTACAACAAATGTATGCTATTTTACAAAATTCAGATTTTAGGGAGCAAGTACTTTAAAAAAAGAACTTAAAACACTGGGTACCTATCATCTACGTCACAAAGCAATCTTTCCTAGGTAAAAGCAATAACCATGTAAAATCAAGCCACCATTGTGCCTAGCTCTGAAACAACTGTGTTAAATCTTCCCACTCAACATCATATCAAGAAGTAACTGACACATATGTCAGCTAAGCCTAATTATTAGTTAACCATCCTGGGTAGATTTATTCTTCTTGTAAAACGTTTCCATTTCATACAAAACTGATGCAAACCATCTGCACCTCTAAAATCAAACTCAAGCCAAGTTACAAACAAAAAAGTTCAATAAAATTGAACAATCCTAACAATAAAACAAAATTTAAAATGAATGTTTAAAAATGTATTAGCAACAGCAAGAATAAAATAACATGAGAGGCCTAGAGAACAAGCAAAAACAGGGCCAGAGCTTCTCAAAAGGCTATTTTCATAGTTTAGGTTCACAAACTGAGAAGGTAATCTGTGTTTTCTGTACTTTCTGTGTACTTATATTGATGAAGGGAAAAAGGGAACCCATCAGAGCACTGGCTGTCAACAGGGATGGGTATATGATATGGTTTTGTGGTTGATAAATGATATGGAATGGATAAATTCAGTTTCCTGGGAATCTGTGGCTCACTGTTGTTCTTAGAATCAGGTTTCTAGCCCTTACAGCAGTACAGACATGACTGACCCCCCCCCCGCTCAAAAAAGGGTAATTAACTGTTTAAAAGCTAGAAGGGTGGCTAAAGCAGATTTCCAGCACAATTTCACTGCAGCGCATGGAACCTCATCCATCCTCCTCACTGGTAATATGAATTAAGCAAAAACAGTGTGCATGTGTGAAATAGGGAGGACATTATGCACATACATCCAATTTAACTCATTTACATAAGCAACAGAACCTGGCCTCTTGGGGGCAGATTCTCAGCAACAAATTTTGACTAACCTCCTCAATCAGGTTCACTTTTAAGGGAGTGTCAGTATGGCCCAGTTCATTCATAGCTTCAACATGTCATTTGTAGACATGATGGGCTGTGAGTGTACAGGTTGCCTCGCCCCCCCCCATATTTGCAGGACCAGTACCCCCGGTTTCAAACATCCGTTTTGCAAAAAGTATGGTCTCTCTAGGCATTTCCTAGGTCCTCCAGCACGACCCTACGGTAACTTCCACTATCATAGAATGCCTTCTCTAGACATTTCCTAAGTCCTCCAGCGCGATTTAATGGGGTTTGCTATTACCCGTTGTTTCAAGTATTTGTGGTAAGTCTGGGAATGGATCCCCTGAGGATACGGCAGGCAACCTACATTTTGCACCTTATGTGATCCATCCATCCCACTTTTTTCTTTTTTCTTCTTTTCTTTCTCTTTCTCTCCTTCTTTCTAGCAGACTATTTGTCCATGAACTACATCCGCAAAATACTTATTTCTGGTGCACCTTCTTCAGATCTGGCTTCCAGGTTCTCTCCTCTGCCTAAAAGGTAGGCCACATATCCCTCCCTGTTTCACTACAGTTCTTGCTTTGCTCACCTGGGTTGCTCCATGGGCCGCCACTCCACAGAATGATACATGCTCTGAACATTTGTTAACCATTCCCGAAGTACAGCTGTCGTGTTGTCCACATTGTGATCCGTTGCCACCCTATAGAGACATTGGACAATGAAAACATGGCTCAGCAGGTAGCAGTCTCATTTTGCACCTCCCACCACCCCTGCTCCAGGCTTATCATCAGTTCCTTACTCAGGTCATACAAAACACATGCCACCAGTGTTCCGGAGTCTACAACAGTGTCTTATCAGCATATGGTATGAGCACATGTAGGTGCCCTCAAGTCTCCTGTTGACTTATCGCAACCCCATTAATATCATAGCGTTTTCCTAGGTCAGGAATACACAGAGATGATTTTTCATAGCCGTTCTCAGAATATAGCGTACAGATCTTGGAAGCTAAGCAGGGTCAGCCCTGGTTAGTACTTGGATGGGACACCACCGACAAATACCAGGTGCTGTAGGCTACACTTCAGAGGAAGGAACTGGCAAAACCACCTCTGAGTATTCTTTGCCTAAGAAAACCCTATGACAGGGCACTTGAAAACACATGTACATACACACCTAGTATCCCTTCGTGGTCCCCCTTCCAAGTACTAACCAGGCCTGGCCCTGCTTAGCATCTAAGATCAGACAGGTTCTGGTGCCTTCAGAATATTTAGGCTCTAGGGCATAATACAGTACTGGTTTTAACATTATCAGTTCTCTCTCTCTCTCTCTCTCTCTCTCTCTCTCATACACACACACACACACTAACTTGCTTGTGTTGACGTGTATAAATGTATTAACCCCTGTGGTACACAGCCAGTCCAGAGAGAAAATATAAAGATACTGTGCTTCCAAAGTCTGCCCAGCTGAGAGCCCAGTGCTAATTTGTATCATCACAAGTGAGTGGGTTGTGCTAAAACAGTCTTCCTTAACCCACTGCTTTCTAAGCAAGTCGAACTACAACACCCATCACTGCCAGCCATCATCTCCCCCATGGTGGTTGGGGATAAAGAGAACTATAGTCCCACACACCTAGAAGGCATCAGGTTGGGGGAAGGGAATGGATTAAAAGACAACTACGATAATTATACCAAGAGGTCAAACAACATCTGAGGGCAGATGTATCTAAATTTTAAAATCACGTTTTTTAAATATATATAGTTGGAGAGGGGAAGCATGAACAGAATCTGAGCAAGCATGGAAATGAAATTTAACCCATTCCTTATATTCCTACCCATGTCAAAGAAAATCCTTCCCCATAAACTGGCATTTGGATGAGGGATACATTCTAGTGGTAACTGAGCTCTGATCTATTCAAGACCATGTGTCAGCTGTAGGCAAATGTCAGGATCACTTCTGCATATTTGAGAAAAATACATATACACCATCATCATAAACACCAAGTTTGGGAAGGAGGGTAGTAACCCCCCTCCCATAAAATAATCCATGGTAAAAGGTTGCAATTTAAATTTCTATCCTAATCCTAAACACAGAGCCTGAGACACGCAGAGAAAGAGAGGCATATACATTTGTTCACAGAGGTCTCCATATTGTAAAAAGGGCTGTCAGAGTGAAATGACGAGAATGCACAATGCTATGGACTTGAGGTATCTGTTCATAAATCTGAAAAAGGATTATACTATGTGGGCTTTTGTGGGGGGGGGGAAAGGACACTTGAAACATAAGCCATCTATCCTGTTCAGTGGAATTGTGGGTTCCACCACATGACAGCGGCTTTCATTGTGAGACCAGAAACATATTCTGCATCCCTGAAATAGATAAGAGGCCTGGAGAGGCACCACCGTTCTAGCTCTGCAATTCCTTCCCCAAACATGGACCAAAGCTCCTCATAGATTCTTCCTATTTGAGCAATCATCCTGCTAAATCCAGAGCTTGAGAAAGTGACATTTTTGGACTAGAATTCTCCAGAATCCTCTGCTGGGAATTTGGGAAATTGTAGTCCAAAATGGGACTTTGCCAAATGCTGATTAAATCTCACTGATTTGCATATGAATATGCATTCATTTGCATATTGATAAAATATTTCTTATTCATTTGTATATCATTCATTTACATATCAATAAAATAACTATTCCGAAGAAAAGCACTTCTTAGATAATGCACACAGCACATTCCATGCCTTTTAATAGGTATTTCCTTCAGCTTTAGGGAGAAAGTAGAATGCTTTCTTTAAAACGGTGGCCTCTACTAATTTTTTTAAACATACTCACTTTTTTTATTTCTCCAGCCATTTGATCAAGGACATATTTTTAATCAAACACTTTCCAGTCATTTGGTGTGAATAAATTGACTGACGAAACATTTATTGTCCCAATTTGGGTTGCAGTACTAATTTTTATCCCCAAAGGCAGGGCTGAGGGATGGTCGCTTGACCAACACCATAACAGTTCAGCCTCTTTAAAATGAGGGCATGTGAGAACGTGGTTTGCCCTGAGGTTTTAAACTGGGATAAGGTTACTATTTGAAAACCATAAGGGAGAATTGAGCCTGGTTATTAAAAGGAAAAAAATGGCAACAGAAGGACAACTGGATTTGTCCACATGTACAGTATCTCTCTAGCCAAGAGACTCAGACAACCAGAATGGGACCCCAAGCAGAGAGACTGGATGAGAAAACTAATAGATTCATGGCAAGTTCAAAGGAAGGAACATGAAGACAACAGTAGTAGTCTGTTGGCAAAAAAAGGCCACAGCTCACTGAGGGGCATTTATGAGGAGAGGGCAAGCCAAAAACAACATGAGGGGAGCAGACAGGCAGTAGAAACTGGTTTGTGTCAACACCCTGCAGGGCTAAGTACAGCTGAATACTGGACTTTACCACCCTGCTGAAGAGGGATGGTCCATATCTCTCAGAAACCTCAGGGTCAGCTATGACTGAGGGGAAATGGATGCCATTAGAAAATTTCTGTCAGGATGGGAACATGCCCAAGGATAGGCCTGACTGGAGAGCACAGAAAGACAACCATCCTTGTGTCTGTGTGTGTGTATGAGCCTTCAAGTCACCAGCTGACTTATGGCGACCCCATAAATTTCATAGGGTTTTCTTAGGCAAGAAATACTCAGAGGTGGCGTTGCCAGTTCCTTCCTGTAAAACAGTGGTTCTTAACCTATGGTCCAGGGACCCCCAGGGGGCCGCAATGTTCTCACAGGGGGTCAACAAAGGCTTGAAGGCTACTTGGCCCACCTCCTCCCTGCAGTAGAATGGCCACATGACAGAAGCCAAGGCAAAGGCTGGCTGGCTTGGCTTGTGCATTGCCATGCAATCCACTGCAGCCACAAACTTGTAGGAAGAAACAGAAGAAAGGTCTTCCCTCCCCCTCCAGTGCCTTTGATGGAGAGTTTAATGGAGGGTGTAATTTTATTATATTATTACTATCAGGTATTATCATTATTATTATTATTATTATTAGGGTTTTAAAACTCGAGTCAAGTCATGGGGGTCCATGGCAATGAAAGATATTTAAAGGGGGTCCCTGGTAAAGAAAAGATTAAGAGCCACTGCTCTAAAATATAGCCTACAGCACCTGGTATTCCTTGGCAGTCTCCCAAACCAAGTACTAACTAGGGCTGACTCTGCTTAGCTTCCAAGATCAGACGCCTTTAGGGTACTTAGAGCTGAAAATATACCCTGGGGGAAAAGTGCGGATTGTCAGTGCTGATCAACCAATTTCACCAATAACTCCCTCAGAGAAATGCTAAACAGGCTCATTTCTAGAAAGGAAGCTTTCCACCCAAACCTACTCTAAATACTTGGGGAAAAAGTACTCAGTAACATGCTGCATCCTTGGCCTTAAGTACTGAGCTAACTAAAGCAAAATCACAGCAAAATCCATGTGGACTGCACTGCTACAATTGTTCTACACCAGAAAGGAGACAATAGGGCAGGGGGTAAGCAAGAAGCAGGTGGTGTTGAACTGCAGCTTCCATCATCCTGATGAGAATTGCAGTCCAATAACATCTGGAGGGCTACACATTGCTCACTTGATGAAGGTATTGATCTGTAACGGGTGAAGGTGGTTATACCGGAGGGTACAGCGTGGACAAGTCAGATATGACAATGCTCTTTCAGAGCCCTTTCTAATAACTAATGGAGTGAAGCAAGGTTGTGTTCTTGCACCAACTTTATTTACAATCTTCAGCATGATGCTCCAAAGGGCTACAGCAGAGCTTGAAGAAGACGACGGCATCTATATACGTTCCCGTACTGATGGTAGCTTGTTTAACTTAAGCCGTCTGAGGACTCACACTAAGACTCTAAACTATCTAGTCAGTGAGCTGCTCTTCGCTGACGATGCTGCCCTTGTTGCCCACACAGAAGCAGTTCTGCAGCGCCTAACATCCTGCTTCGCAACAGCTGCAGAGCTGTTTGGGCTGGAAGTCAACCTGAAAAAAACAGAGGTTCTTTACCAGCCTGCACCACAGGACGAACACCACCATCCCCACATTGCCATCAGCAAATCTGTGCTCAAGTCCGTTCAGCAGTTCACCTACCTGGGAAGCATCATCTCCTCAAATGCCAAGATTGACAAAGAGATCGATCACAGATTAGCAAAGCCATATAGTGCATTTGGAAGACTTCACAAAAGAGTCTGGAGCAATAAACACCTGAGGCAAAGCACAAAAATCAGTGTGTATAGAGCCATTGTACTGTCTATCCTCCTTTATGGATCTGAAACATGGGTCACCTATCGCCACCACCTAGGACTCCTCGAGCGCTTTCATCAGCACTGTATACGTACAATCCTAAGTATACACTGGACTGTCTATGTGACAAATGTTGCTGTCCTTGAGCAAGCAGGGATCACCGTCATCGAGGCCATGATATTGAGAACACAGCTGCGCTGGGCAGGGCACATTTCTAGGATGGAGGACCATTGCCTCCCAAAAATACTACTCTACGGTGAACTCGTCACGGGTCAGTGTAAGAGGGGCGATACAAGGACTCCCTGAAACAACATCTCAGGCTCGGCCAAATTGATCACCAACAATGATCCGCCCTGGCCTCACATCGGGAGGCATGGAGAAGCACTATCCACAATGCTGCAGCCTTATTTGAGAACTCACACCAAGCAAGTCTTGAAGAGAAACAACAATGCAGAAAGAATCACTACCCGAAAACATCACCCAAGGAGCCCTTCTGCTGTACTTTCTGCAACCGGACTTGTTTATCTCGGATTGGCCTTTTTAGTCATCAGCGTGCTTGCAGAAAGCACGGGATGAGTTCTTCCTGAATCTTTGTTTGCGAAGAAAAGCCAGAGAACAGTGTACAGTCGTCCCTTCACATTCGCGGGGGTTCCGTTCCGCGGACCCCCGCGAATGTGAAAAATCCGCGAATAACAAACACCCCTCCCCCTCCCTCCCCAGGCCTTCGCGGGGCCTTGCTAGGCCCCGCGGAGGTCTCCACGGCCCTCCCTCCCTCCCTCCCCAGGCCTTCGCGGGGCCTTCCTAGGCCCCACGGAGGCCTCCCCGGCCCTCCCTCCCTCCCTCCCCAGGCCTTCGCGGGGCCTTCCTAGGCCCCGCGGAGGTCGCCCCGGCCCTCCCTCCCTCCCTCCCCAGGCCTTCGCGGGGCCTTCCTAGGCCCCGCGGAGGCCTCCCCGGCCCTCCCTCCCTCCCTCCCCAGGCCTTCGCGGGGCCTTCCTAGGCCCCGCGGAGGCCTCCCCGGCACTCCCTCCCTCCCTGCCCAGGCCTTCGCGGGGCCTTCCTAGGCCCCGCGGAGGCCTCCCCGGCCCTCCCCGGCCCTCCCTCCCCAGGCCTTCGCGGGGCCTTCTTAGGCCCCGCGGAGGTCGCCCCGGCCCTCCCTCCCTCCCTCCCCAGGCCTTCACGGGGCCTCCGGAGGGCCTCCGGGGGTCCCGCGAAGGCCTCCCCACCCCTCCCCAGGCCTTCGCGGGGCCTCCGGAGGGCCTCCGGGGGTCCCGCGAAGGCCTCCCCACCCCTCCCCAGGCCTTCGCGGGGCCTCCGGAGGGCTTCCGGGGGTCCCGCGAAGGCCTTCGCACCGCTCCCCAGGCCTTCGCGGGGCCTCCGGAGGGCCTCCGGGGGTCCCGCGAAGGCCTCCCCACCCCTCCCCAGGCCTTCGCGGGGCCTCCGGAGGGCTTCCGGGGGTCCCGCGAAGGCCTTCGCACCGCTCCCCAGGCCTTCGCGGGGCCTCCGGAGGGCCTCCGGGCGTCCCGCGAAGGCCTCCCCACCCTTCCCCAGGTCTTTCACGGGGCCTCTGGAGGCCCCGTGTCGCGGTTTTGGGGGGGCCCGGGGGGGGCCCTCCCAAAACCGCGAATAACCGAAACCGCGAATGTCAAGTTCGCGAATGTGGAGGGACAACTGTACACCTATCTCCTGAAGATGATGAGAGACGTCGCCTTGTATGCATCTGGGAACTGCCTTTTTTGTGCACTTACCAGTAAGTTTCAGGACTCTTCTCAAATCACAGTCATGGGAGCC
The DNA here is from genome assembly GCA_030847615.1 of Gambelia wislizenii. Lineage (NCBI taxonomy): Eukaryota > Metazoa > Chordata > Lepidosauria > Squamata > Crotaphytidae > Gambelia > Gambelia wislizenii. The sequence continues at coordinate 251,107,013 of JAUMIR010000002.1, read as the reverse complement.
AAAGCTAAGAGCTTTAAATCTAATTGCTAGTCCCAGCTAAATGAATCAATAGGATCTACACAAGTTTTGACTTACCATTCTGCACTTGATTCCAAAGGAGAGTTTTCATCCATAGTGAGACAACCTATCACTTCAACTTTTATTTAGAACTTAACTCTACAACATATTTCCCATGGAGCAAAATCCTATTGAATTTTGGGCTTACGTTGACCTAGATGTGAGCAGGATTGTCCTGTAAGTCCCTTCTGTGTTAAGCAGAACATGCTCAAGTGTAACATTGCAAAGTAATTCCTATTCCACAAAGTAGGATTTCACTCTGAGTAAGACCAAATCCATACTAAGCAAATAATCCAGTTTCAAACTGGATTATTTGCTATCGCTCCTTCCTGTGGAATCCTGGGATATGTAGAATCATAGAATTGTACAGTTAGAAGAGACCACAAGGGACATCCAACCTCCTGCCATGCAGGAATACACAATCAAATCATTCCCAACAGATGGCCACCCAGCCTCTGTTTAAAAACCTCCAAAGAAGGAGACTCTACCACACTATGAGGCAGTGTATTCCACTTCCGAACAGCTCTTACTGTCAGGAAGTTCTTCCTAATGCTTAGATGGAATCTCTCTTCCTGTAGCTTGAACCCACTGCTCCGTGTCCTAGTCTCTGGAGCAGCAGAAAACAAGCTTGCCCCATCCTCAATATGACATCCCTTCAAATATTTAAACATGGCTATCATGTTCCCCTCTTAACCTTCTCTGCTCCAGATTAAACAAGCCCAGCTCCCTAAGCCCCTCCTCATAGGGCATGACTTCATCCTGTTCACACTCCTCTGGACATGTTCCACCTTCTCAATATCCTTCTTGAATTGTGGTGCCCAGAACTGGACACAGTATTCCAGGTGAGGTCTGACCAAAGCAGAATAGAGTGGCACTGTTATTTCCCTTGATCTAGACACTATACTCCTAATGATGCAGCCTAGAATCACATTGGCTTTTTTAGCTGCTGCATCACACTGCTAACTCATGTTCAGCTTGTGGTCCACTAAGACTCCTAGATCCCTTTCACATGTACTGCCATCAAGCCAGGTGTCACCCATCCTATATCTGTGCATTTCATTTTTCTGCCCAAGTGTAGTATCCTACATTGCTCCCTGCAGAAATTCATTTTGTTAGTTTTGGCCCAGCTTTCTGATCTGTTAAGGGGGTCATTTTGGATTTTGATCCTCTGGAGTATTAGCTACCCCTCCTAATTCGGTGTTATCTGCAAACTTGATAAGCATGCCCTCTACTTCCTCATCCAAGTCATTGATAAAGTTGTTGAATAGCACTAGGCCCAGGACAGAACCGTGCAGCACCCCGCTGGTCACTTCTCTCCAGGATGAAGAAGAGCCATTGGTGACTACTCTTTGGGTTTGGTCAGTCAACCAAATAGTTTTACAAGGTCTTTATCCTTCTCTGCCAAAGAGTGTGGGTGCCCCCCCGAACTACAAATCCCAGGATTCCATAGGAAGCAGCCGTGGTAAATAATCTAGGTTCAAACTGGATTATTTGTGTAGTATGGATTTGGCCTAAGCATGCATGGCATAGGACCACAATCACAGAATACATCTACACTTCACTATTACAGTACAGCACTTTGACTCAACTTTAGCCTGCCGTGGCTTCATCTCATCCATCTATCCATCACTTTATTTATATCCCACCTTTCTCCCAGACTGGGACTCAAGGTGACTCCATCCTATGAAGTCCTGGTACAGGAGTCTTGAAATTTGTAGTGTGGTGGAGTACTCAGAATCCTCATCCTGGAAAATCCCTGAAGCCTTCCTACGAACTACAATGGAGAATTCTATGGTAATGGTTCTTAACCTGTGGTCCAGGGACCCCCAGGGGTCTGTGATGTCCTCACAGGGGGTCCACAAAGGCTTGGAGGCTGCTTTGCCCAACTCCTCCCTGTAGCAGAGTGGCCACGTGACAGGAAGCAAGGCAAAGGCTGGCTTGACTTGCACACTGACATTCAATCTGCTCCAGGCACAAACTTGCAGGAAGAAGCAGGAGAAAGGTCTTCCCTCTCTGCCCCCCACAGTGCTTCTGAGGGAAGGTTTCATGGATGGTGTAACTGTATTATTATCATCAGGTATTATTGCTATTATTTATTTATTTAGAGTATTTATACCCCGCTTTTCAGCCACAAACGCTCTTAGAGCGGCTTACAAATGGTTGATTTACAGTTCCCTGCTGTCAGGTTTACAATCTAGGGGGGCATCCACACTAGAGAAATAATCCAGGTTGAAACTGGATAATTTGTGTGGCTCCTTCCTATGGAATCCTGGCATTTGTAGTTTGATGAGGCACCAGTATTCTGCCAGAGAAGGCGAAAGACCTTGTATGCATCCAGACCACACAAATAATCCACTTTGAAACTGGATTATTTTCCATGGCTCCTTCCTATGGAATCCTGGGATTTGTAGTTTGATGAGGCACCAGCACTCTGCCAGAGAAGGCTAAAAACCTTGCATGCATCCACACTACATGAATAATCCAGTTTGAAACTGGATTATTTTCCATAGCTCCTTCCTATGGAATCCTGGGATTTATAGTTTGGCGAGGCACCAGCACTCTGACAAATAAAGCGAAAGACCTTGTAAAACTACAAATCCCAGGGTCCCATAGGAAGGAGCCAGTAGCAGATTAGTGCGGATTAGCAATTTGTAAAACTACCAATCCCAGGATCCCATTGGAAGAAGCTATGCAAACCCTCCAGTTTCAAACTGAATTATTTGTGTCGTGTGGATTCCTTCAGTCTTGGGGCAACAAAGATATGGAAAGGGGGTCCCTGGTAGATAGGTAGGAAGGTAGAAAGAAAGAAATCCAGGTTGAAACTGGATTATTTGTGTGGCTCCTTCTTATGGAATCCTGGGATTTGTAGTTTGGTGAGGCACCAGCACCCTGCCAGAACCACTAAAGGATTTCCCCAACCTGAAAATCACGGGACTTGATGGCTACGGAGCCGCGGCGGGGAAAGCGGTATCAAACTGGTACCAATGGGTAGTGCAGACACACCCTCAACTACGCATGGCGTATGGGAGGGGGGCGACTGGGAGAGCTGCTCCGGGGTAGTTAAGGCGAAGAACGGAAGCCGCAGAGGCTGTAACGGGGGCGGGGGTGGTTCGGGACTCACCAGAGGGCGATGCGGTCCTTGGGGTGCCGCAGCCTCTCCAGGCAGCCCAGGGTGGCGGGCAGCGAGTGAGCCCCGTTGCGGGCCAGCAGCGCCAGCAGGACCCGGGGAGGCCGCAGCGGGGACTCGGGCATCCAGCGCTCCTCCGGGAAGTAAGCGCCCGTCCGCCCAGGGCTCCACGCCGCCAGCAGACACAGCAGCCGCCACAGCAGCCCCCGGCCCGTCATGGCCCACACGCCGACAACGACGCCCTCGCTCGCTCGCCCTCCGACGGGGAAGACGCCGCCTTAAAGGCGCAGGGCCACGCCTGCCCGCCGACAGAAATGGGGAACGCCTCGCCCTGGGTGAGGAGGGGAGGGTGGAGCCCAGGGCTTCATCAAGGCTTCCCTTTAAGCGAGATAGGCTTCGCTGGCCGACTGTAATGGACTTTATTTATCATACTACACAGTTATAGTGCTATTATTACACCTCAACTGCTCTGGCTGCCTCCTGTGGCATTCTAGGGTTTGTAGTTTAGTGAGGCCTAAGAGCTCCCAAGCTGAGGGGGTCTAAATATCACACACTAAACTACAAATCCCAGGATTCCACAGGAGGCAGCCGGAGCAGTTAAAGTGGCATCATAGCGCTATAACAGTGTACAGTTGTCCCTTCATGTTCACTGGGGTTAGGGACAGAGCACCACCACAAAAGTGAATAAAACACCAATAAGCTATGTTTAGCCTGGAAAAAAGACAGATAAGGGGCGATATGATAGCCCTATTTAAATATTTGAAGGGATGTCACACTGAGGATGGAGCAGGCTTGTTTTCTGCTGCTCCAGAGACTGGAACACGGAGCAATGGATGCAAGCTCCAGGAACAGAGATTCCACCTCAACATGAGGAGGAACTTTTTGACAGTAAGAGCTGTTCGGCAGTGGAACACACTCCCTCGGAGCGTGGTGGGGTCTCCTTCCTTGGCGGTCTTTAAACAGAGGTTGGATGGCCATCTGTCAGGGATGCTTTGATCGTGATTCCTGCATGGCAGGGGGTTGGACTGGATGGCCCTCTTGGTCTCTTCCAACTCTACAAGTCTATAATTCTATAAGTTAAGCCCTGCCCCCAACATGCATACTTTTTTAAAAAAATTATTTACTTATTTATACCCCGCTCTTCAGCCACAAGGCTATCAGAGTGGCTTACGAATTATTTTAAGCAATAGCAATTTACACATCTACACTGCATTAAGCAGTTTCCAATGTGTGTTAGCTAATTGCCCCCCACAAGCCAGGTACTCATTTTACCGACCTACGAAAGGATGAAAGACTGAGTGAACCTTGGAGCCCTCTGGAATTGAACTTGCAATGTGGTGACTTGCAGGACTGGCATTTAACCACTGCGCCACCCCAGCATACTACACTATGGTATTGTAGACTCCTCTCCTGCCAGCAGGACTGCCAATACCTGCCACCACACAACTCCAGCTTACTTTCTTACCTTGCACCAAAACAGTGCTGCCCATTTAAAACAGTAAGGTTTAAAGTAATGGGCAATGATGTTTAGTGCAAGGTAGGAAAGCAAGCTGGAGTTGTTTTGTTGCCAGGACAGGAGGAGAGGGGAAGAGGGTGGGGTCTTGGAGTTTGAGCTAGATGAGCAGCATCTACAAACCGCAAATATGCAAAACTGTGAATGTGAACACCATGAATATGAAGGGACAACTGTAGTATTATGGGCCATGACTTTAAGGGAGATTTGATGATCACACTACACTGTTATAGTGCTAGTATTAGGCCTAATCCACACTACGCAAATCATCCAGTTTGGAAACAGGATGATTTGCCATGGCTCTTTCCTATGGAATCCTGCTACTTGTAGTTTTATAAGGTCTTTAGCCTTCTCTGCCAAAGAGCACTGATGCCCCCACAAAAGTACAAAGCCCAAGATTCCATAGGAAGGAGCCATGGCAAAGAACCCAGTTCCAAACTGGATTATTTGGGTCATGTGGTTACACCCTCAGTTGCAACAAATTTTGCACATTTTTGGTGGCACGGCATCACTCCAGCAAATGTTCCTTGGCATAGGATGACATCTTTCATGGCCAGGCCATATTTTTTAATATTTGGATTGGCTTTGTATGTTTGTGTCTGTATGCAATATCCAGGGGATTTAAACAGCAACAATAAAAACTATTCTAAGAAGATCCCAAGCACCACTGCTAACTTTGAAGAAAACAGAAAAAAACCATTACAGATATGTTTTCAAAGCAGACACACAACATGCCAACTCTTTCACCACATCTACTCTGGCAGCAATATTATAGGGGCCAATAACATAACCCACACCGTCAGAAGTACATTAGCTTGCTCTTCCTCCAGTGTGATATACGCAATCCTATGCCAACAATGCACATCTACACTCTATCTTGGACAAACAGGACAGTCTCTACGCAAGAGAATAAATGGACAGAGATCTGACATTAAAAATGGCAATACATGAAAACCAGTTGCAGAACATTTCAATCTTCCTGGACACACAGTAAGGGATTTACAGGTTGCAATCCTTGAACAAGGAAGGCTAGAAAGAGAAACTGATGGATTGAATTACATGCAAAAATAAAAACCAGTTAGTCTTAAAGGTGCTGCTGCATTTACAGAAGCATGGCAAGTGTAACAGTATCTTGGGATCTAAGAGCTGTATTTTGCCAGGAAGAGCAGAATTATTGCATCTGGGACCTTGTAGGCATGCATATGCCCACATGAACAGAACCATTCTTTTGTTCTGATAAGAACATTGGCTTTAAAAAAGAACTTAAAAGTGAGGGGCACATTCTTCTTTTTCATCAACTGTTCAGTCATAAGAATTGAGAAATTAAAGACCAAGAACATGTCCGTCCTTTGAAATGTGGCAGTTACTGTTAGTTTTGCACCGTTCCGATAGTAGACAGGCATCTTGTTATAAGAAAGATGGACACTAAGAATCTTAAGTAACAGGGAGTGTGACATCTTTTCTTGGGTGTATGCATAATTTATTTTATTTTATTTTATTTTATTTGTATCCCGCCTTTCTCTCAACATAGGGACTCAAGGTGGCTAACAATGAGCTGATAATCAGCGTGGTGTAGCGAACTGAGTGTTGGAGTAGGGCTCCAGGAGACCAGGGTGTGAGGGACTGTGGGCAAGTCACTCTGTCTTGGCCTCAGAGGGAAGGCAACAGGCACACCTCCTCTCAATAAATCTTACCAAGAAAATCCCATGATACGTTCACTTTAGGGGTGCCAGAAGTGAAACAACATGAAGGCACACACAAAGCAACAACAATAAACACATAAGGTCACTAACACAACTCTCAGCACCTGCTACAATTGAAAGGTTTGGCCTGTATTTTTGGAATCTGGAGCAATATTCTCCAGGCTGGAAAATTTGTAGGCAGATGTTGACAGCCTCGCAAAAAGTGGCTGAGCGGGGTCCAAGATTTGCATTTGCAGCTGAAACTCTCTTAAGAAGTTATACCTCTGTTTGGGGGTGGTTTTATTTTATTTTATTTTATTTTAATTCAGGAGCTGGACTTTGACTTTGTTACACTATAGTGTTTTCATCATCATCAGTCTCTGGGCTCTCTGCATATGTCTTCTTTGGGATTGTCAACTGAATCACTTGGTTCGTTTCTTGGAAATATTTGGTGGCCCTTCCGGTTTCCGCTCGGCAAGGTGATGGACGTTTGAGGAGGGAGCTGTGTCTCAAATGACCTTCTGGAGTGGCGTTTTTTCTCCTCTGACTATCGGAGAGACCTCTCTTTGGGAGAAGAGGGGTAAAGGAGGGACTCATAGTGGCTGCTGTGTCTGACTTTAGCGTCTTGGAGCGGAGGTTCCAAGTCACGAGAGTCAGCGGGCGAAGAGTCTACCCGCGTCACCCCAGAACTCTCCGATGGTAGTGAAGGAGGGGCAAGCTACTGCCTGAACGGCAAGAGACTTTATTATAGAAATAAAAAAGAAGAAAGGGGTTCTTCCCTGCAAGAAGAGAAGAACCAGAGGGGACTTTGGAATTGACAACATTGGTGCAGTACTTCAGCGTTCTACCACTCTGTTGTACGAGGGAAGGAGGAGGAGAGCTTGGAGTAAGCGGTGTCAATTCACCAATTAGAGGTTGCCTTCCTCCTTTGTATTTTTTTTCTTCTCCTTTTTGTGAGACTGCATTTTTTTTCTTTTTTTTCTTGCAAAGATTGCACTCCCCATATAGCGTTGGGTGGTTGTGGCTTGGACAGAACAGAAAGGCGCAAGGCGACGTTGCTGTTTCTTCGTGAGGGATCTTTTTTTTTCTTTTCTTTTCTTTTCTTTTTTTTTTTTGAAAGCCCCCGCGCCTCTTACTAGCTGACATTATTTCTTCGCTGATTTCCGGCTCCTCTGCGGCTTCTGGAGAGAAGGTGAGCATTTGGAAGGAGGAGCTGCACCTACCCCGTTATTCTACATAACTACATAACTACAAGATTAGATAGTGCGGTGAATTCCTAAGTGAGGGGCTGAGAGAATTGTGGATTGAGAACGGAGTGGGGGAATGGGAACTGGGAGTTGCGAACTGTGAACCACGAATTGAGGTCTAAGAATAGAATTAAGAACTGTGAGTTTTGAGTTGTGAATTGTCAAACGAACTGTGAACTGTGGAATCTGAGGAAGAACTTTTTTGAGTAACACGGGGGATACAACAGATGAGCCCAGATTTGTGAATTGCGAACTGAAACTGGAGAACAAAGAACAGACTCGGGGATGATGAATGGTGGGCTGTGAGTTACGGAACATAAGAAATATAAGAAAGTATAAGAAAACTGAGATTGGGAATATAAGTTTGGTATATTTGAGAACATAATTTTATATTACTAAATTTCTGAATCAGAGGTTTGACGACTTACCCCTTGTGTATTTACTTTGTAACCTTAGTGTAATTATCACATGACACGTGTATACTGTGACTGGTAGCAGGGCTCAAGTGAGAAAGTTTACTACTGAAGTTTGGAGTGCGAAGATATATATAAACAAAGGGGAGGATATATATTAGCAAAAAGATACTTACCAACAAGGGGAAGGAAAGAAAGAAGGTGGGAGTGGAAAGGAAAGGAAAGAGGGAGAGGTAATATTGAACATACACAGATAACAGAAGGGGAAATTATAAGAGAGTAAGGAATAAAGAAGGAACCAAAATTAATGAGATTTAGGGGGTGGAAACTTGAAGTAAAGTAGTAAAAATACAGAATACAATTTTTGGTATTTGAGAGTTAGAGCTTCTGAAATAAACATTTGGGATCTGGGAAGGAAAATATAGGTGCCTATATATATATGTATATGTGTGTATGTGTATGCGCATATATACATATAAATAATTTCAGGATAGAAGGCGTAAAATAAGAAAGTAATTAATATATATCATTTAACCTATCCTCAAATCAAAGAGTGGAAATGGCCTCAGGAACTAGAAAAGGAGCAACGCAAACGCAGGTCATTACTAGAAGAGGCTCAATAGAAGCAATGAAAATATCTGAATTACACTCCCTGATAGTTGAAGATCTAAAAACTGAATTAAAAAATTTCAAACAGGAGATAAGGGCGGAACTTAAAGAATTGAGGAAAGAGATAAAAATGGACAATAAAAAAGAAACAGAAATACTGGGGGAAAAGATAGATAAGATTCATAAAGAGATAGAAGAAATTAAAGGGGAAATTAATACATTAAAAGAGACAACAAATAAGACAGATATGCTAGTAAAAAAATTAGAAAGTAAACAACAAGAAGAAGACCTTCAAATTTTGAATCAAGAATTAAGATATAGGGAGAAGTGTGTTAAGTTAAGAGGAATCTCTGAAAGAACAAATGAAGATTTAATGGAGAGGCTAACAACACCACTGGCTAAGTTCATCGGTTATACGAAAGAAAAACTTGAGGCAGACCTTGATAAATTATTCAGAATTAACTCAACAATAGCAAGAGATAAGAAACTTCCCAGAGACATTATTATTGTGTTCACCAAAACAAGGACAAGAGATATGGTAATACAGCAAAGCTACAAAAACAAATTAATAATAGATGGAGATGAAATTAAGATTTTTAAGGACATTCCATCTAACATATTGAAGAAGCGTCAAAACTACAAGTCTATCACTCAAATATTAACGAAAAAGGGCATTAATTATAAGTGGGAACGAACTGAGGGCATCTCATTTACTTACAAACAAAAATGATACAGAATCAACACATTAACAAAAGCTAAAGAATTCTGTAAGAAAGTTGAAAAAGAGCATGAGAAAGAAAAGGTGAAAAAGAAACAGCTAGAAGAAAAGGAAACAGAATCGGAAATAGAGGAACGAACACAAGAAGGGAACTTAAGAGAATGAGAAAGTGAGCAAGAAGAAGAAGAAGAAGAAGAACTACCTGAAAAGGAGGTAGGAGCAGATACTAGTGAAGAGGAAGAGGAATCAGAGGAAGTCAAACAAAAAGAGAAGTACAACACCTCAGAAGAAGATGACCATTAAAGTAACAACATGGAACATAAAAGGTCTTAACTCCGAATATAAAAGACGACAGATAATGCATCACTTAGAAAGATTGAAATCAGACATAGTCTGCATACAGGAAACTAAAATTAAAAATGAAGATATCAGATTTTTAAGAAACCCAAAACTAGGAAATCTTTTTTACTCAGCAATAAACAACAAAAAAAAGAGAGGAATTGCTCTATATGTGAACGGCAGATATACATCTAAAGAATTGTTTAAAGACGAAGACGGACGAGTGGTTGGAATAGAAGTAACATTCCAGGAAAGAAAGTTAGTTATAGTGGGAATCTACGCACCAAACAATAGACAAAAAACTTTCTTTGAAGAACTTCATAAAAGGGTAGAAAGATATGACAAGGAGAATATTATAATCATAGGAGACTTTAACGGGGTGATAGACCCCAAGATGGATAGAACTACAAAGAAAGAATCAAGATTTCAAGGGAAACTTCCAGAGAGCTTCTTTGAGATGAAAACCCAATTGAACTTGGAGGATGTTTGGACAATTAAGCAAGGAAAGGAAAAAGGATTTACCTTTTACTCTGATAGATTCAAGACCATGTCTAGAATTGATCTGATTTTAGCCTCAAGAAACATGCTACCAGCTATTCTGAAGATGGAAATATTGACAAAAACAATATCAGATCATAATCCAATTCAGATCTCAATAGAAATGCATAGAAAAACATTTCATTGGAGAATGAATGAGCAGCTATTGAGAGATGAGAGATTTGTAAAGACATTAAAAAAGGAATTAAGGCTTTACTTTAAGGAAAATATGACAGGAGAATGCCAAACAAAAACAGTTTGGGATGCAAGTAAGGCGGTTATACGAGGACTTATGATTAAGAAAGGTGCTGAAGTCAAAAAGGCAAAATCAGAAAGATACAGATATCTTGTTAAACAATTAGCAATGAAAGAGAAAGAGTTAAGAGAACATCCAAACAAGGAAAAATTAATGAAACAAATCAAGTTAATACAAAGTCAGATTAACATGGAAGAACTGACACTAATTGAAAGGAAAATGAGAAGAACTAAACAGAGAAATTTTGAATATTCAAATAAAGCAGGAAAATGGTTGTCATATAAATTGAAAAAAGAGTTGGAAAAAAAACTTATCGTACAAATTAACAAGAAAGATAGGATAATAACTGAACAAAAAAATAATAATAAAAGTCTTCCAAGAATATTACAAGCAACTATTTGGGGAAAGGAAGTTCAGCAAGGAAGAAGAAGAACAGATGGGAAAATATTTGGAACAACAAAACATACCTAAGATATCTGCTGAGCAAAAGAAGAAATTAAATGAGCCTATCTCAATCGCAGAGATTGCTACAGCAATAGGTCAATTAAAACTAAATAAAGCACCAGGTCCGGATGGATTTTCGGCCCGTTTTTACAAACTGATGGAGGATGAAATAATCATACCATTACATCAAACTTTCAAAGAGGTGGAAGAAAAAGGTATCCCAGACTCATGGACTTTGGCAAATGTAGCTTTAATACCAAAAGAAGGTAAAGATAAAAAAGAGGTAGCAAATTATAGACCCATTTCCCTGTTAAATACAGACTACAAAATATTCACTACAATACTTGCAGGAAGACTGAAAAAAGTCCTAGTAGAAATAATACACGAAGATCAGAATGGCTTTCTCCCAGGTAGGCAGATAAACAACAATACAAGAATAATATTGGACATGATAGAGTATTTTGAGGCAAACAATGAGAGAAAATTAGCAATGTTATTCATAGACGCGGAGAAAGCCTTCGATAATGTGAGATGGAACTTCCTATTGGAGGTAATGAAGAAGATGGATCTGGGCGACAAATTCATAAAGGAAGTGGGGAAAATATACTATAAACAAAATGCCCAGTTAATTATTAATGGGGAAAGATCGGAAGTATTCAGTGTGAATAAAGGTACTAGACAGGGGTGCCCGCTTTCACCTTTATTATTCATCTTAGGGTTAGAAGTTCTGAATAGAAGCATAAGAAACAATGTTAACTTCCCAGGAGTTAAAATAAGAGGTAAACATTTGAAGCTACGTGCGTTTGCTGACGATCTAGTGTTTTTTTCAGAAAATCCGACAGAAGATATAGAACATCTACTAAATAACATAACCACATTTGGACAACAGGCAGGATTTAAGATTAATAAAGAAAAATCAATCCTGTTAACCAAAAATATGAACAAACAAGAGGATAAAATATTAATGGAAAAATTTGGTTGTAAGGTTGAAAATAAAGTGAGATACCTAGGGTTATGGATAACTAAGAGAAACTCGGATTTATATGAAAACAACTATAAGAAAACATGGAAAGAAATCAAAATGGAAATGGAGAGATGGAAAAAACTAAATTTATCAATACTGGGGAAAATAGCAGCCTGTAAAATGATAATATTGCCTAAAATGTTATTTCTATTTCAAAACGCACCGATTATAATAAATCAAAAATGCTGGAATGAATGGGAAAGAGATCTAAGGAGCTTCATTTGGAGCGATAAGAAGTCCAGAATAAAATGGAAATATATCATTGATGATAAAATGCGAGGAGGATGGGACATGCCTGACCTAAAAACATATTACTACTCAGCTGCCCTCACATGGATACAAGACTGGGTGGGATTGAACAATGAAAGCATACTAAATTTGGAGGGCCATAACAACAGATTTGGGTGGCATGCCTATCTCTGTTATGGTAGAGACAAAATTAATAAAGAATTTAATAATCATTACGTTAGAAGGGCTCTTCTTGTATGGAAGGAAATCAAAAAGCTGTTTTACAATAAGCTGCCACATTGGACCTCACCACAGGAGGCTTTTCAAAATAGATGGAAAACATCATCAAATTGGTTAAGATATAAAGAGATAACAACTGTAAATGAGGAAGGGGAAATAAGGTTGAAATCTAAAGAACAAATAGAAAAAATAGGGAAAACTAATTGGTTTACCTATTATCAATTAAAGACCAGATTTTTAGAGGATGTTAAAACAGAGGGCATAGAATGAGAGGAGAATGAGGTAGATAAAATTCTATGTTGTGGACAAAAGAAGAAAATGATCACTAAGCTGTATAAAATATTGTTGGAAAGGAAATTAGAGATGGACAACATCAAAGACTATATGGTCAGATGGGCAGCAGATTTGGGTCATCCCATAGATTTAGAAGCGTGGGAAAGGGCAAGGAGAAAAACTAATAAGTTTACCATCTGCCAAAACTTGAAAGAAAATTACATGAAAGTTACCCACAGGTGGTATTTCACACCGGTTAGATTGAACAAAATGAATAAATCTTTCAATATTAAGTGTTGGAGATGCCAGAGTAACAGGGGTACTTTACTCCACATGTGGTGGAGTTGTAAAGTAATTAAGAAGTTCTGGTGTAAAGTACATAAATTTCTGGAGGATATGTTGCAAATTCACTTTGAGGCAAAACCCGAAATGTATCTGTTGAATATAACTGACATAATTAAAAAAGAAGAGGAAGGTAAAAATTGGAGAGTTATATTGTATACAATTACTGCTGCAAGACTGGTAATAGCGCAGAGATGGAAATCTGTGAATGTACCAACTACTGAGGAATGGATGGGAAAACTGCAAGAAATGATGGAACTAGATATCTTAACTGCAAAAATACATAATATACCCAAAGGGAAATCATTGAAAAAATGGTTTCCAGTATGGCAACAATGGGAAAAAAGGGGACTGATGTATGATACTGAATATTTGAAATTGATGGGATAGAAAATGAGATATTAAAAATTAAAAGGATCAGAATGAATTGGCAGACAAGTAGAGATTTATTTTTGACAGAACAGATGTAACAACAGAGTATGGAGGGAAAAAAACAATGAATAGAAGGTCACATACTGGTACTCGAGGGAAAGAGAGGTTGTTAATCCAATAATCCCAAACATATAGGAAGTCTGATGGAAATCTAAGTTTGTTATAAAACTAAGGAAATCATATGAACATATATGTTATGTGATTATATGTATGTATGTATATATATATGTATGTATGTATGTTTTTCTGCTGGTGTTATATGGTGGATGTTATAAATAAAATAAAAAAAAAGAAATATTTGGTGGCAAAAAAAGTGCAGATGCAACTGCTCGGTCAGTGTCCCATTGTAAATCCTGTATAAGCAAAAACACACAGTAACAACAACAACAATCTGCATACAGGATTCTGGGGGAAATGGAATCACACAGTCAACTTTGTTAGAACATCTGGGGTTGCATCAGATTGAGACTATGATCCAAGCATTTCATATCCCGCCACACAGACCATATCCATGGATATTTTCCTCTCTCATTCCTGAGAGGACCATAAGGACATAACAATTGCCTTGCCAGAATGAATGGCAAGCCTATGTGTGATTTAATCCAGCCTTTTCTCCTTTGCAGTGCTCAGCCAGATGTGCCTAAAAGCTCACAAGTGCTAACAGCTGTGGCCTGCTGTTGGTTGTTAGCTCTGAAATTAAGAGTGGGAACACTAGACAGAGGGAAATTGAAATCTTGCTGCTCAAATCTTTGCACAGAAATAGCTAAAAAGAAGCGCAATTCAATTTTCCTTCTGATGAACCCCCTGGGTCATTATATCTGACCCATGAAGGAATTTGCTAGTGTTACTTTACTAAATTATAATAAACTCTGCTGTGGTTTTTAAACCAGTTTATTACATGCTAATCTTATTTGAGGACCTGTTTATCTTCTTTATCTTTATCTTCTTTAAATATAAATTGGGAAGCCTATATACTTTAAATTTATTAATTAATGAAAATGCTAATCTGAGCAATGTGCGTGCATGTCCCTTCAAGTTGCCTGTCAACCTATGGCAACCCCACGGATTTCATAAGGTATTCTTAGGGAATGAGTACTCAGAGGTGGTTTTGCCAGTTCCCTCCTCTGAAATATAGCCTACAATTCCTGGTCTTCATTGGTGGTCTCCCATCTAACTACTAGCCATGGCTGTCCCTTCTTAGCATCCAAGATCAGACAGGATCTGGTGGCTTTAGGGTATGTAAGCTGAATCTGAGCAATAGTTGATAGTTTTTATTATATTGGGAAAACTACAATATATTTGTAGGTTGAATTATTTTGTCCAGCTCAGTTTTAAATAGTTTCTAAGCAGTGCCACCTTGCATGTGTCAGCTGAGACACAGGCCCCATTGAGTTCAATTGGACTTATTATGAGGTAATAAAATCACAGCCTAGTAGATTGGATCCAAATTATACTTTGAGAAGGCCTATTAAAATCAATCAGACTTCAGTTAGTCATTGATTTCAATGGGCTTGCTGCAAGTATGATTAAATCTGGAACCAACCCACTGTGGGCTTTCTCTGACATTTTCATTAAAATATATTCCTATCAATGGCTGTAGCCTGCCATAAATCAAATTGTTACTCCCAACTAGAGCAGACCCATTGAATAAATAGGAACTTGCTAAGTCAGCACCCATACAAGTTATACTGATTCAGTAGGTCTACTGTAGTTAGGACTAACTGGATTTGGGTAATTTTGTTTGTACATTGCCTTGTCTAATGGTCAAGATAAAGGCAAGGAATGGTTTAGATAATAGATAAAGAAGTGTGACTTTGTTTCACATCATTCTGCCTAGACTTGAATTGTACAGCTGGAATTTTATGCATGCCTACTCAGAAGTACCCTCATGTTCACAAAGACTTAGGTGACCCATTCATAGGGTCACCATAAATTGAAGCTGACTTGATAGCACATCATAACAACAACAGCCAAAGTGTGCACTTAGTTGCAACTTAATTCAGCCCTAGGGGAAAAAAATTCTAAACCAAAAGCCAACCAAACATATTTCTTTAAAGCATTTCAATTATTTTGTGATTTGCCTTTTGAAACTGCAGCTTTTTTCATTCTCCAGTCCTGCTTCCATGCCTTGAGCAAATATTTCCATGTGGATAAGGAGATCCTCATAGAGATGTCTGCAAACATATTTCTCGCTAGATGAGAAACCATGGGCAGAAAGCTGGTGCTGCCTGTCTCTGCAACATTCTTTCAACTGGATGCACATCCCCACTCATATTATGGCACAATTAATTAGGTGCAACCACACATGACTTGAACTGGATTGGGTTAGAGGAGTGGGGACAGAAATTTAGCAAAAGACATTCCTGTACTTGTTCTTGACATACAGACACAATGGTGGGGGTAAGTTTTTAAACTAAGGCACAAAAACAGGGATAAGGAAATGGGTGGATCTTAAAGTGCTGATAAAATATTACACCTACCATTCTTCACCAGTGGCCACACTGGCAGGTGTTAATTGAAGATGCAAGAACATGTTGAAGGTCATAGATTTCCCAGCTCTTCACAAGAATGTGGCCAGGATGGTCTAGGAAACCACAGAAATATGCAGCATATTGAAAATTGAGCTGTACAACAAGAGTTTCAGTCACTTTTTTTCATGAGAACTTTGAAATGATGCTTTTTATTAATTAAAAAAGATGATAGGAAGAGGAGAAGTGAGAAAAAGTGAAGTCAGACCTGAGTGTATCAATCTATAGGCAATGAAGCAATTGATCAAACAAGACAAAAGAGGGAATACAGTACACCAGGGAAACCTAGGGCTTGTCTAGATGGTATGTCTACCCCAGCTTCCCCCTGTCTTGGAGCCTTGCAGTCCAAACGATGCAGGTCTCTTGCCCCAATTTGCCTCTGGACAATCCTGATGACATCTGAGGTGAAGCTGGCAAAAAGATTTTAAAACATTTCAAAATAACCCCCAAGAAACTCATGTAATGTGGGAAATCCCAGATGGGTCTGGTCCTGGAATGCCTCTGCCGCTGCCCCTGGTGTCATTCTGAAGCTGGAAAGGAGGCCCCCAGCCTTGATCACATGCTGAGGGCCTCCTTGGTGGCTTCAGAGAGTGCGATACGTGGCAGCAGTGGAAGCAGCTGCTAATACCAGCCAGCGTGTGCACAGAGACTTCTGCCCATTTCGTCACAGTAACGGGGTGGGGATCTGGGCCAGCTCCGAGGTTAAAATACACCAGCCAGAAGACGGCATATTCTGGCCAGTGCAGACAAATCCCTAGCTACCTGCTGTTAGCTCTGTTGCCTTCTACAGATACACAGTTGCTTATGCAAGCATAGTTGCACCTTGCTCCACTTCCATAAGGGGCCAGGGGGTCATCTGCATATAAGCATGCTTATGCGTATGTGTTCATATTTGTAAACTAGAACTGCCATTCTTGATGTTCCAGCTCTCCCTACAGGGCACTAGGCTATGGACTTTATCAAATGAAGCAAATACGGCGTCATAAGGATGCCTAATGAACGTGAAAGGGTGCGCACACCAGATGACGATGTCCTTTCATGATCATGTGTAGGGAATAAAGTACGGTATACTTGTTTATTGATGGGTCAAGCCATCAACAGATCTCCCATTCTGCTTTTGTGCCAGCATTGCCAGCGTTTGAAACTTTGCACCATAGTGCTAATGTGAATATAGCGTGAATGACAGAACACGTCCGGGTGAGATCAGGACAGCCAGGTAGGGGATGCTCTTTTTTTTTTTTTGCCTCCCCAGTTTACTTGGGACTTTTAAAGTGTGTTCCTGTGCTTGTGTCTATGTTTTATGTCTTTATTTTACTTTAATTGTTGAATTTCCCATGTTAATGTCTTCTTGCGAGAATTGGTGAGATCTCAACCCCAGAAGTAAACAGAGCTCTGTTGTGCTCCGTTTATGCCTGGGATGCCTCACTGACACTCCTAAAGGTAGGTCTGGTAAGGGGGGGGTGTCTTTTGCCAGCATTAAAAACACCACAATTTATGCCAGCAAAAGAACATTAATGGGGAGGGGTCTGATAAAGCCCTATGTCAGAGATCATTTCTGATGTCAATGGAGCTTTGAATCTGGTCCAGGTTTTAGTCTGAACATTAAAGGAGCTATTCAAGGCACTGAACCTTATTCTCCCCCTCCAAATTGGTTTGGCACTCTGGATAACTCCTTTAAAGTTCAAACTAAAACCTGGACCAGATTCAGAGCTCCCCTGACATCAGAACCACCAGCCCCCACAGACCCTGTGAGATTCTTAAATCCTGGCTGAGGTTGGGGAAGGCCAAGGAATTTTCCACACAAACCTCTAAATATTCCCTGGCACCCTGTTCTGGGCCAATGCATTTTGCTGCCTAAGGTAAATAACGACATGAAACTCCCTCCACAGTCCACATACAGAAGCTGGTTGGACTGGGAGCTAAACATTACTTGCAGTGTGGCAGTATGCCATACCTGAGACAGGAGGCTGGTTTGGAGTGGGCATATGGATCAGCTTTCTGTATGGCTCTGCATAGCATAGTTGTTCCACATGCAGAACTACACTACAGCTAGTCATTCACTAACACACCCACCCAGACTTATTGTAGATCCACTAGAGCCTCCCACCACAACCATTCCATGGCTGATAGAGAGCAGGGAAAGCATCTGGCTATATAGCCAGATGTGAAATGACTATATATCATTCTCTGAGAGGTCTCAGTGGATGATGCAATCATTTAGGGCCTAGCTACAGGGACATAGCCAGGCGCTTCTCTGATTCCCCACCATACTCTCTCCAACAGTCACAGAATGGTTGTGAGGTTGGTACAGTGGCTCTATAGTAAGTGCAGGCGGTCTTTGGCGATTGTGGAGGGACAAAGGGAATACTAACCACATCATCAACCAAAAAAAGACATACATAGGTGTAAAGTTGACTTATCCCTGTGTAGACCACTAACAACATGCCAGCCATGATGTGGCATCCCCAGCACTATCCTCTAGCAGAATGGAAAAATCAGGAGGTTGCTACTGCTCCTGCCCCTATCAACTTCCTTCACTCTGCCTAATGGTGTATTTATTTGTTGTTGGATTTGTTGGATGTAGACAAGCCTGTCCTGCCCCACCTTCTAGTAATGACTAGTCACATGCAGTGGCTAGTCATGTTCTAGCTGTGAAGCTCCCCTCCCCCCCCCAAAAAAAAATCTACTTAGTGATTGGCTGGAAATGTGAACTGACAAATGCACTTTAAAAGAATGTGAGAAGAGACAATGATATCATCCAAAAACATCTCAAGTGAACTCAAAAGCTGGGCTTTGAGAAAGCAGTAAACCTGTAAATCATGAGATGGGAATTATGCAGCCCTCCAAACTACAGTTCTCAGCAGCCCTGGATAACATAGCAATTGGTAAGGAATGCTGGGAGTTGCAGTGCAACAATTTTTTATTTAGATATTTATACCCCGCTCTTCAGCCACAAGGCTATCAGAGCGGCTTACAAATTGTTTTAAGCAATAGCAATTTACACATCTACACTGCATTAAGCAGTTTCTAATGTGTGTTAGCTAATTGCCCCCCACAAGCTGGGTACTCATTTTACCGACCTACGAAAGGATGGAAGGCTGAGTGAACCCTGGAGCCGGCTGGAATCGAACTTGCAACGTGATGGCTTGCAGTACTGGCATTTAACCATTGTGCCACCAGGGCTCTAGAGGGCTGCGTGTTCCCACCCCTTCAATAAATACCACATTCAATTGTACTTCAGAATGGATGTAAACACAGAGGGAGGTTTTCTATCCCAAAGAACAAAGCACTGCCATAGTCTGAGCGAGAGATTACCACCCCCTTGATCTTGTGAATCAACCAGCAACCATATAAATTACACAACCAGAACTAAGGGCTTTTCTATACGAGGGGAGAAAAATGTGGATTGGTGCGCATTAATGCCAATTCAAAGTAGCTTTGATTTGACTTAATGGTTTTTTGGCAAAATTGTAGTCATGCAAAGCTATTCCCCTTTTGCTGTCCCAATGGGCATGTCTGCAAATCAAGATGCTGGGTGTGAGTGAATTTCTTGTGTTTTTATTGTCACCAGTTTATGCCACTGAACAATATTTTTTAAAAGTATAAGGTGCAAAAGTGTGATATTCCACCTAAATAAATAAAAAAGAAGAAAAGAAAAAGGCTGTTTTGTCACTTCAGCACATGATCGCTAAGGCGAAACTCCAAGATGGAGGCTCTTGTTAGCAAGCTCCGTCCCTGCCCACCAATCAGCTTTCTACAGTTGTCCCTCCACATTCACGGATTTGGCATTCATGGTTTTAAGTATTCACGGCTTGAAAATATTCTTTAAAAAATAATAATCCAAAAAGCAAACCTTGATTCTGCCATCTTATATGAGGGACACTATTTTGCTATGCCATTGCATATAATGGGACTTGAGTATTCACGGATTTGGGTATTCACGGGGGTCCTGGAACCAAACCCCAGCAAATGTGAAGGGACAACTGTACTTCCACTCTTATGGGGAATGCGAATGGATGCAAATTGGTTGTCCCAACAAGCAGGAATGTACATTCCCCTCGGAGCTTTTAAAAAACTCTGGTGTTATCTAGACGGTGAAAAAAATCCTCTCAGAATGAGAGGGAATACCTTTTGTCCAGATGAGCTCCCAAAGCAATTTGTCATATTCAAAGGGAGGGCCCCCCAAAACTCCAAGTACTTTGTGATAACAGCCCTTACTGTTTATCGTGAAGTTTAAAAAAATATATATGCAGAAATGCACATTTTAGCCCATTTGGACAGCCAATTAAATTGGGACACATCCCAAAAGTCAAAATGTGATTGGTCAGATGTGTGCGGGGGTGGGCTTGTTGGCAACAAAGTGGCTGGAGCCGCCATTGTTGATTTTCATGGGAGCGATCGTGAGCTATTTTCGAGCAGCAGAGCAATATATACATATATATGGATAATAATAATGCATGTAATCCACTCGCAGCCAAGCATCTTTACTCATGGGCATGCTCCGTGTGAATTTCAAACACGGATAGCTTCCCATGCCAGCAATATTGCGAATGCATCATGGAGACAATTGAACGCTGCTGCAATGGTGAGTTAATGCACTATCTTCTGCAATTAATTCTTCCATCTTGCTGAGCCAACCAAGAAAAGACATGAAAGCTTTTCCTTTGGAGTTTTTGGTGGATTTCCCTTCCCCCTGTTCTGAATACTATGGATTGATGTGGGATGCCATTTAGACAAACTGTATTCTCCTCGAATTCTATGAGGAGTATTTTTGCAGTACAGACAACCCCTAAGAGATGAGGTGAGTGGAAAAGCATGCACTGTGTTAAATAATTTCAGCAACTCAGTTGTACAAAAAGAAGAAATAAAAAATACCAATGTCAATGACAGGAATTTAGATGATATCAGTATATATAAATATATAATAAAATGGTGATGATTGTGAGTTGTTTCTCTCCCCACATCTCCCATGGAATCACATCTGAGATTCACATTTACCCAGGGCAAGAAGACTCACCCTCCAAAATCCACCCCACTCCCTGAATTTCACTTCCTAGGGGAAACCCCTTAACTGTGTGGATACATTTTGTCTGGTGCTTGTGCCCATTTGTGCATAAATATCTATGTGTGAGCAGTGAAAGGCATATGAAATGGCAAATGCAGATACATGTCATATTACCCCAGCTGCCTGTCTTAAATTGGAAACACTACAGTGCTTACTGTAACATGATCAAGATAGTTGAAGCAGGAGAAAAGTGGGGGGGGGAGCATAGCCATTTCCATGTTCCCAATCATCCCTCTGCAAGTGACTTTTCCTGTTTAAAAAGTTTAATGGGGATATTATTACATGTGCCTCTTCTTCTGTATGCAGCAGCACCGACTTTGGCCGGAGGCATCCAACAGCACATAGCTGTTCAACATGCTGGATTTGGCAAGATGATTTTTTGGAACTATTTCAGCTATATTCTGTTTCTCTAACTTATTTCCAGCTCAAAAGAACAAGCAGCTTCTATTTTTAAATTGATCCAAGGATGTTGCGGGGTAAATGAAAACAGCAAACAAAGGGGAAGGAGACTTTAGCAGTTAGATGATGGTGTGTGACTCTGTGTTTTGGTGTGAGAAAAAAGACGAATACCCAACATTGTGCTTCTATTTCCATCAGACAGAATGAGCCCAAGAGATTAGGAACAGCTCCTCCATCAAAGAAAAACCTTTGGTTCTCTAGTGTTGCCTTCTTTATACACCAGTGAAGCTCTGGCTGCATTCACGCTTGGCCTGACAGCAATCTCATGTTCTTAAAAATATTATGGCTGAACAAAGTTTGTTGAGTCTATAGTATTTCCCCAAATAGCACATAAGATAATAAATCTTAATGTTCCAGTTTATAGATGGCACAATATCTATCTGCTTATTTACTAATTGTTTGTCCGAATTTGGAAGGGACCGTTCTGATTAAGCCTCTGTCATCCCACTTTTTTTTTTAGCTGTTTTTAAAATGTCACACTTTCTCACCTCATCCTCCCACTTTTCTCATCTGTCCTTGGCCTGCTTCAGTTACTATAAACAAGAGTTCAGAGCGGCACGGGAGATGAGAAATGGGGGAGGAATCTTTCCCTTCCCAGTAGGCTCAGGCAAAAGCAAACTGCTGCAGCCTCTCCCAGCTAGTGTATCCTTCCTCATTAATCCAGGCAAGGTATAAAGTGTTGGTCATTACCTTTAAACCCCTTTATGGCTTAGGGCCAGGCTACCTATGGGATCGCCTTCTCCCGTACAATCTGTCCCATACCCTTAGGTCCTCTGGGAAAAACTTACTTCAGGTGACTGAAACTCGATTGGCCACAGTCACCCAGAGGACCTTTTCCGCTACTGCTTCCAGACTGTGGAATGGCCTGCCAGAGGAGATCCGACACATTAACAATCTGGGGATGTTTAAGAGGGCTATTAAGACGGATCTCTTCCGGCGGGCCTTTCCAGATTAGATTAGATGCCCGGCTGTCACTTTCCAGTTTACTATTCTGTCATTTAAAAAAATTGTTTTATGTCTTTTCTTATTTTAAGTTATTTTAATAGGGTTTTTATAGGTAAAATTTGAATTATGTACCATTGTATGGTAGTTTTAATGATGTTATTTTAATGTTTGTAGATTATGGATAATGTTTTAAATGATGTTTGCCACCCTGATCCTCATGGGAGAGGCAGGATATAAATAAACATTATTATTATTATTATTATTATTATTATTAGTCACTTTGGCCAGATTTTGGCACTGTTTGGCCACACCCATCCCAGTTTTCATCTCTGAAATGTTGGAAGGTATGGCATTGAAACAGAACTTCACAGTCTAGTCAGGTCATGATTCCTAGGCCTCTGAAGCTTCAACGAAGAGAAAAGTTTGAACCTGGCATTGAAACCAAGCCAAGAATAAGGCCTCCAAGAGGACGGTGTTCCACAAGCTGGGTGAACCAGCAGAAAAGCCCTCTTCCATGATACAGGGAGACCCCTCCTCTCTTGGTTGCCTCCTCTGTAATTTGGGAGAAATGGACCTCATTTGAACTCAACTATAGATTATGACAAACTGTCACATTACTATGAAACATGTCATCCTTCCAAATTTGCAGGCAGTGCCCCAACGTCTGCCCGTTTCTGTACAAACAAGCTGTTACAACAGCATGATGGTGCCACAAATTAGAAATTGTGTAAGAAAGACACTCAGCTGGGTTTTCTGCAAAACAAGAGATTTTAGGATGCAGGCCGCTGTGTATGCCAACAGTAACCACTTCCGAAGGGTATAATTTTGTGGTTTTCAAAGAAGTGACTCCCAGACAGCAGTCTTTGTAATTTTCCAGCTGATCTAAACATGTCCAAGCTCCTTGTACAAGATGATTCATATGTCCATGCTGGCCAAGAGCAGAGGATTATTTTCCATATGTGCTTGAGGCCAAAATCCAGCTTTTCTTGAGCTGCACTCACATCAGCCTTTTTCATTCCTGCTACTACAACCAGGATAACTTCTGTTCTTTTCAACAGAATTCAGGAGTGGTTAACAGGTCAATAATTCAAAACATAAGATAATAAAACTGTGCTACTAAACTACACTAATAGCAAAATTCTCCAGGCCCCACAATCCAAGATTTAAGGAGCAGAACATAAGATGAAAACCAGACAATAACAGCAATCAACAGAACTTAAAAAAAAAAAAATCAAACACTTAATCAAATTAGTACAAAGAGTTCTGTTATGGTTTAATGAGCCTTTCCCCACCCTCCAAGATGCAAACCAACGCAAGTACGCTCTCTGACACCTTTGTGAAGAATAAAGAGGCTGTTGTTTCAAAAGGTGCGGACAGGTCAAATCGGCTGCCTAGAAAGGGTAAGCGAACACTTTTTCTAGGCCTTTTGGTTTTTATCCACCAGTCTCTGCTCACTAAAAGGAGGAAGGGATGGGGAAGACAAAAATGTGGCAGCACCTTTAAGATGAAATGGTTTTGTTTTTTGTATGAGCTTTCCTGAGTATTAACCCACTTTTTTGGGTCCAGTACTGAGTGTTATTAAGACATCGGGTATAAAGCATATTTATACAGTTGTGGGAGTGGGAATAGAATGTAATAGGATCCAGAAAGATGCAAATAATTTCAGCAGCCTTGAGGACTAGAACCATGTTTTGTAAATAAAAAATGATGTACCATGTTGTGAGGTGTTTTTGAGAAGGTGGACAACACACAAGCTTTTAATAAGGCCATTTTCTCTATTCCTGTGGAAGCTGGTAGCATTAATGTCAGTGGGCAGTGAATCTGCTCCCAGTTTTAGTCTGAACTTTAAAGGAGATATCTACACTATTGAAATCTATCTCCAAAACAGGTTTGTTATCTTGGATAGCTACTTTAACATTCAGAGTAAAATCCAGATCAGGATTTCACCACCTCACTATCATCAGAGCCTCCAATGGCTAGTGCTCCATTCACTGGAGTTAAAGAGGAATGTAACAATTCCTTGGGTTATTCAGATAGATTTGGCAACTAAGATTTTTGAATGTGAATTTGGAAGACAATTTCATAGTGGCTGCTGCCACACTGCAAAAATAATGCAGTTTGACACCGCTTTAACTACCATGGCTTGATGTTATGGAATTCTGGATTTGTAGTTTTGTGAGATATTTAGCCTTCTGTGTCAGAGAGGTCTTGTGCCACAACAAACTACAAATGCCACGATTCCATAGGATGGAGCCATGAAGTGGTGTCAAACTGCATTATTTCTGCAGTGTAGCAGCAGCCTTTGACTTTCTCTTATCCTGTGAAAACTAGTCTCTTATAACCATTTTCCATTAAAGTCTACCCTGCTGCTACCATGCCCATCTGTAATGCTTTGGAAACCTAACAACATTTTGGTCACTTTCCTCTGCTGTAATGTAATACAATATTTTAAAAGGGACATGTTCCAATAGGGAATATATATTATGAGAGTTTTAAAACAGGGTAATAAAGACTCGCTGGTTTGGGACCTCATCTAAACGGCAGAGGATTTGCCAAGGCCTTTTTAAAAGCCACACACATTATTGCAGGTCTTAGCCAGTAACATAAAATCTCTCTTCCAGATCCCTGAAAGGCCCTATATCATTTTGCAGTACAACATTTCCTGGCTATATAAAGAGACTTTAATAGCCTTCTACCAGTGGAAATGGTAGCAGGAAGGGATAAAGAAAAGTGGAGAAAGGATTGCACCTGGCAAAGGGAAGCTGTCCTGATGCAGGAATCGCCTTGAACCAAGAATTCACTTTTGGAAGTGACTTTAGAGTGGAAACCACCGTTCGTATTCTCTATTTTTATATTCATAGAGTGGGCCTAGCAGCTGCAAACAATAAATAATATTTCCAGTCAGAACATCCTGTACTTCCTTATGCTGGGGTGGGGGGGAAATAAAAGGTGGGGAGACATGATGCTAGGCAAAAAAACATTTATGTGTGTATTTTAATAAAGTCAAAAAGAAAAGGTGAGGATATTTATATTAAGCCAAAACATTAAAATAAAAAATAACCCAAAAAGATACCCCACGTTTCTGCATACCATCCAACTATTCTGATTTGGCGGGGACTGACCCAATTACTCTTCTGTCCTTCCACTTTTCCAGTTGCTTTTAAAATGCCCCAGCTTCTCTCTCCTCCCCCTCCACTTTCCCCCTTTGTATTCAGTTTACTTCCATTGCTGCAAACTAAGTTCAAATGCTAAAGTAGCTTGCACTCAGTTAATTCAGCAGGGAGGAGAGGAGGGGGTCTGAGCCTTGCCCTTCCCAGTAGGCTCAGGCAAAAGCAAAGTGTTATAACCTCTCTTAGCTTGTCTGTTCTTCATCATTAATAACTTCTGCCTTCTTGACCATAGGTCTTGTCTATACGAGAGGAGGAAATATGAACATGTCCAAAAAAGCAGGCATTCGCAATGATGCGACCTGTCTTCACGGTCAAAAGAGCCCCCCTAAACTCCGCATGACCCCCTAGGCAAGATGGCAGCCGCGAGTGATTTGTTCATTATTTTAAATCTACTGCTGCAATTTTTTAAATTAAAAAAAAAAAACAGTTTCCCATGGTGCGCACAAGCAATAGTTCATATTTACAGAGGGAGGGAGGAAAAAAGGAGCATAAGATTGCCGTGTTATCGACTTACTGGACCCTCACTTAGCCAAAAATCCAACATGGCGGCTGCAGGCGCTTTCCCTCTTTGCTAGCCCTGCCCCCATGCTCATCCAGCCAATCAGATGATGCTGCCTGTTTGTATCTGTGTGGATGTGAGTGTTCAAATGATCACACGTTTGCATGTCGTATGGAGCTTTTTAAAAACTTTGCAGTGGATTTGGCTGCCCCCCTTCCAAATGACACATATTTATGCGCATGTCCATATGAACGGATCACAGTATGTTCTCATCCTATTCGTATTATTTTGACCTCATAGACAAGACCTTACTCTGATGTTGCTTGGTGACACGGTTTTGATCTGAGAAATGTTGGAGGGTATTGCTTTTGGCAATATGTGATATTTAATATTACTGAAGACTACCATTGTATTTAAACACATATGTAAGGACTTTCCAGTGCATAAACAAGATACATGCACAAATGATACCTGAACAGCACTCAACTGGCATATAAAGCTCTTCATAAGGTAGACTGATAGATACATGGCAGTGGAAAGTAGGAAGGTGGCACATTCACTTTCAACAGCTGTGTCATAGCTAGGAGCTGAGCAGACAAAGTGTCCTCAATCACTCCAAGTAAGGAGGAATTTATTTGTTAAATTTTCAAATGTTACTCAGCTGTTGCCCATTCCCTGTGCCTTAAAAGTACAGTCACAGAATCTACAAATTATTATATTTTCAATGCCATGTTAAGACAGTTCTCTGCCCCAAGACATTTCATTGGATGGGAATGTCTAATTTAAGAACAGATTACTCCTGAGATTTGTGGGGGGAATTTTATGTATTTTTCTATGTTATTGTTTTTAACTTTGATATACAGGTTGACCCCTGTATCTGCAGGGGATATGTTCCTGGACTTACCATTTTAAATGAAACCACAGATAATAGCAAACCCTATTAAAATAATGTACTTCTGGTACAAACATAACCGAGTTGCATTGGAGGACCTAGTGATTCCAGAGAGGCCAACTCTCTAGGCATTTTCCAGCATGACTCTATGGTATGTGTCCTATTTTTTTAGCCGTGGAGAACTGAAACTGCAGATATTGGTTCCACGGATACGGTGCATTTTCATTATAAGTCATTTAAATCCTTTTTGGGGAAAGGTGCAAAAATGTTTTAAAAGATACTGATTGTGATTATGGCAAGAATATATTCAAATACACCCAACCTCTCTGTATTTGTAGGATATTAAAATTATTCTATAACTATAGCACAAATTGGCAATTTATAAATATCTATTCAGTTGTATTCCTGTTGACAGGGAAATACAGCCCCTTCCTTGTAAGAAACTTCATTCCACTGACTAAATCCTCTGAGATTTTCTGATCGACTGTTAATTTCCTTTACAAGAATTCAGAATTTGAAAATGTAACATTTTGTTCTGAGCATCTAAAATACCACAGCCTTTCCAAAGAATCAAATCAATTTATAGAGATGGAAGACACCATCTTGCCAAATGCACAGTACATTTGGTGTATATGTCTACTCAGAAGCAAGTCCCACTAGATTCACTACTCTTAAGTGTAAATAGATTCACACCAAATCCCATTGTTTTATTCACCTGTCCTTGAACCATGGAATTTTTTAAATGTTCAGTTTAAGATTATATGTTTAACATTTGCAGTGTTCACTTTAAAAGGTCAAGTACGCAGCAATCATGCATATCATTCAGTTTTATGCATCACGGAAGTAGGACTAGATGCAGTTCTCTACTAGGGGTTGCACAATATTGTCAAACCCAGCTTTGTTTGTGCATATTGTTGTTGTTGTTGTTATTGAGTATTCCTTATCGGGAATTCCGAAATACCGTATATTCCGGCGTATAAGACGACACAGCGTATAAGACGACCCCCCCCCAATTTTTAAGGGGAAAGGCAGAGTTTGTGATATATTCGCCCTATAAGACGACCCCCCTCTTCCAACGCATAGCCCCCGCATGCCCCTCCTGCGCTCTCTTCCAGGAGGGAGTGCAGGAGGAGGATGCGGAGGCTGTGCGCCCAAAAGGGGCACGTTCGCCCCTTCTCCCCACCTTCCAGGAAGGTGGGGAGAAGGGGCGAATCGCGGTTTGGCCGCGCAGCCTCTCCATGCCCCTCCTGCGCTCCCTCCTGGAAGGGAGCGCAGGAGGGGGATCGGGAGGCTGCCCGG
Organism: Gambelia wislizenii; assembly: GCA_030847615.1. NCBI lineage: Eukaryota > Metazoa > Chordata > Lepidosauria > Squamata > Crotaphytidae > Gambelia > Gambelia wislizenii. The sequence continues at coordinate 251,078,675 of JAUMIR010000002.1, read as the reverse complement.
CCAAACCGGGCACGTTCGCCCCTTCTCCCCACCTTCCAGGAAGGTGGGGAGAAGGGGCGAATCGCGGTTTGGCCGCGCAGCCTCTCCATGCCCCTCCTGCGCTCCCTCCTGGAAGGGAGCGCAGGAGGGGGATCGGGAGGCTGCCCGGCCAAACCGGGCACGTTCGCCCCTTCTCCCCACCTTCCAGGAAGGTGGGGAGAAGGGGCGAATCGCGGTTTGGCCGCGCAGCCTCTCCATGCCCCTCCTGCGCTCCCTCCTGGAAGGGAGCGCAGGAGGGGGATCGGGAGGCTGCCCGGCCAAACCGGGCACGTTCGCCCCTTCTCCCCACCTTCCAGGAAGGTGGGGAGAAGGGGCGAATCGCGGTTTGGCCGCGCAGCCTTTCCATGCCCCTCCTGCGCTCCCTTCCAGGAGGGAGCGCAGGAGGGGGATCCGCAGACTGTGCGGCCAAACGGGGCACATTCGCCCCTTCTCCCCACCTTCCTGGAAGGTGGGGAGAGGGGGCGAATCGCGGGTTTGCCTCGGCCGCTGCAGAAGCGCTCGAGCAGCGGCTGCGGCAAACCGCAATGTTCGCCCCCCTCCTCTTTCTTCCGTTGCTCCCCAAAGGGGGAGAAGGCAGAGGAGGGGGCGAATGATCTTCAAAACACTTTGCTTCACCCCCCTGCCCCATCTCCTGCCTCTTCGCTCCGTTTGCAAAGAGGCAGGAGATAGGCAGGTGGGCGAAGCAAAGTGTATCCGGCGTATAGGACGACTGTCAATTTTGGAGGGCACTTTTGAGTGCTCAAAAGTCGTCTTATACGCCGGAATATACGGTACTCCAAAATCCAAAATTGTCCACATGGGTGGCTGAAATTGTGACACCTTTGCTTTCTGATGATTCCGTATCCTCAAACTTTGTTTCATGCACAAAATCATTAAAAATATTGTCTATAAATTTACCTTCAAGCTAAGCATATAAGGTGTATATGAAACACAAATGAATTTCGTGTTTAGACTTGGGTCCCATCTCCAAGATCTCATTATGTATATGCAAGTATTCCAAAAATAAAAACAAGCAAACACTGAAATACAGAACACTTCTGGATAAGGGATACTCAACCTGCATTATTATTATTATTATTATTATTATTATTATTATTATTATTATTATTATTTAGTGCCATCGCTCTCCATGGCACTTTACAAATAAAATAACAACCAAACAGTTCCCTGCCTTCAAGGCTTACATTCTAAATGTAACACCATATCATGTGTTAGGGAGGGATCACGCACCCAGACTCTACAATTTAATCCAAGGCATGTACTGCACATAGCACAAGCAACTGGCGTAGCAGGTGTCTGATTTCATTTTCTATTACAGTATTCCTCTGCATAGACACTGCTTCCTGTTTAGTTTTTATGTTGTTTTGGATCAAAGGTAGCATTCTACTAAAGAGGTGCTAATACTCTCACAACTAGCATGAGCAAAACGTCTACCTGTACTTGTCGTCTTGGCTACTGACCTACCCTGATCTTTCAGGACTGGATGTGCTTCCCCTCCTTGCTTTCTTTTTAAATGTTGTTATTCTGTCCTGCTGCAGGTGTGGAGAACACGTGCCATTCCAATGTACTGCAGCTCTCATCATCCCTACCCAGCATAGCCCATGTTGAGGAATGCTGGGAGTTGCAATCCCCAAATCTCTGGATGGCCCATGTACTGTACAGAGATTTTCAGATGGGCTCAATATTCTGTGGCAGGCAAGGAACAGGATCGAGAAAGGATTTTCCTTTCAGATGATGTTGACCCCATTCCATCCTGCATCCGTGCTGCCCCCATGCTGCTCCCGGAATAAAGTATTTACAACGAAACGGAATCATGGGTGTGGGAATCATGGGTGTGGGAAAAGGAGCCCTGTTCCTGTTGCGAGATGACAGCCACAGGGGGCAGGTCCATTCCCAGCACTTCCAGGCACGATCGGGACATCCAGGTAGGTGGCACCCTTCCTCCCCCCCAGGTTACTTGTATTTTTTGTTATGTGTTTTTGTGCTTTGTTTTTAGTTTTGACGTTGGGGGGGCATTTGTAAATCTTCCGCGCAACCGTTCTCTTGCGAGAACGGGCAGGCTTTCATTTGCTGGTCGTAAATGCAGCCTTACGACGGCTTCATTTACGACTGGCCAGTGAGAGGAGGGGGATGACTTTCCTGCCACGGAATGAAGGTAAGTGTGCGAACATTTTTCTTCTGTTCCGTGGCAGGAACTGGAATGGAGGTGGCGGGGCAGGAACGGGGTATTTGGCTCTGTCTGAAAATGTCCTACATCCATTCACCATCAACACTATGTTCATGTCGCTTGATAAAGGAGCTTTTCCTAAACTGTGTACAAACTGCTGTACCACACAAAGATCTATTTCAACGTCTTCCCATCAACTCTTTTTAGACACACTGCTAGAGTTGCCACATTCTATTTGGCAATGCTCCTATGCTTTTAATAGCAAGCCTCAATCTGATATGTTGCAATTAAGCCAGTGAAGTTTGAGTGCTTGGCATACAGATATATGGGAGGTGGAGGTGAAATGTTGCCTGCTATGTTTCTGTATGTCACCCTGATATTAAAGGCACAGTGTCCAACTCAGTTGCATAGACAACAACTCTACTCACACTCCGTGGCAGCACGGGGGGGGGGGTGTGCAGAGAGGCCAAACTGCACCAGATGACTTCATCGGAGGGAGGGGTGACATGGGCCTTAGTAACGCCACAGCACGCACTGTATCCAAGTTATGAGAGGGGCAGAGATAGATATACTGTGTAAGTGCAGTTGCATTAATTCAGTGTTCTTTGAAGAGGAGTGTTGAGTGTACCAACCTGCACCAATACAAAGAGCATATTAAACATTATGAGAAGAATAGTACAGAGGCAAAATAACATTAAACTACAGGGTTAACAAACAACCACAACTATTAGTACCAGTTCACTACCAGCTGAAAAGGATGCAGAAAATGTTCAACGCGATGACCTAAGAGTCCCCTAGTACTCAATGATGGAAACACACCAGCTATCCAGACTTAAAATCTAGCTTTACAGTAAATGAGATTACCATTATGGGACTTTGCTTTGAACAACAGGAGGCTTCTACATCTGAGAAAACTCATGACTTGTTTTACTCCTGTTATGCACTTTGATTAGGGAGCGAGCATTGCAGAGGTTGGGAGAAAGGGAGACATTGGCCAGAATCCTTTATCTGTGACTTAGTAACCTTTGCTGGGCTGACCCCCCCCATCCCAAAACCTGACAGAAATGACATTCACCCATGCTCCAAGCACTGGCAAAATGGATCTTATTCTTCCCATACAGCTGCTGCCTGGCAAAGTAGGTTTGAGGGGTTGTTAGGATAGTGGCAATCATGGCCCCCACAAGGAGGGGGGCTGACAGGGCTCTACCCTGGGAGCCCAGGGGCCTGGAATTAGGAGGGGAGCCCGGCGTTATATTATTGTAAGTTTTTATTATGTAAATCCATTTAGCTTTTTAAAAAAATAAATGTAAATATTACTTTGGTGTCATCATTTAAACTGACTTATTTTAATTTTTATCCTAAATCCTGTAGAGCATCTAGCTGACCATAAACTTAGCAGTAGGTAGGGGGCCCACCAAAGATCCTGGCCTGGGGGCCTGCTTTAGGATGTGGGGGCCATGGTGGCAATAATGTCACAATCCTGACCAAGTAGTGATTGTGAATACAAAACAGTTATTTAGATTTACTCATCCCTAACTGTTTAATATTCACGACTGTTATTTAGGACTTTATCAGATGCAGCAAAAATCACACAATTACAATGCCACGATAGTGTGAACAGGTCTCACTATCCCATGACATCATAGTCCTCCCATGCTTACTGTGTGCTCCAGGCACTTTTCATTGATGGGATAAGCCAGCAACAGCTCTCAATGCTGCTTTTTGAAGAGTGTGCGAAAACACGTCCTGCCGTAATCACAAGATTACAGTGTGAATGAACAGTCCTCTTCCCCCCTTCCCGTTCCAAGCAAGAAAACCTCCGGGTGAGAACATGAAAACTAGCCACAGGACATAGAATTTCCTTGTTTTTTTGCAGGCTGTGAGGCCGTGTTCTGGAAGAGTTTACTTCTGACATTTAGTCTGCATCTGTGGCTGGCATCTTGAGAGAATAGTTGGGTAGGAGTGTGTGTGTGTGTGGGGGGGTTACATACTGTGAGTCCCTGTTGGAGAGGATGTGTAAATTTGTGTATTTGAATGGCTAGTTTCTGGGGGGATTAGTGCCTGGTGCCTGTTTGGCTAATGGTTGGTTAATGGTTCATTATCTGCTGGAAATTCTCCTGTCCCTGGGTGGAGTTCACTTGCAACTGTTGAGTTCTGATTTTAGTGTTTTTCAGGACTGGCAGCCAGATTTTGTTTACTTTTAGAGTTTTTTCTTTCCTGTTGAAGTTGTCCAGGTGTTTGTGGATTTCAATAGCTTCTCTGAGCATTCTGGCATGATAGTTGTTGGCCTGGTCCAGAATTTCGGTGTTTTTAAATAACATTTTGTGTCCAGGTTGGTTTATCACATGTTCTGCTACTGCTGATTTTTCTGGCTGGCCCAGTCTGCAGTGTCTCTCATGTTCTTTGATCCGTGTTTGCACACTGCATTTAGTGGTCCCTATGAAAACTTGTCCACAGCTGCATGGTATGCGGTAAACTCCTGCAGCTGTGAGAGGGTCTCTTTTGTCCTTCACTGAGCGTAGCATTTCTTGGATTTTTTTGGTTGGTCTATAGATTGTTTGGAGGTTGTGTTTCCTCATTAGTTTCCCTATTCTGTCTGTGACTCCTTTGATGAATGGTAAAAATACCTTCCCTTTGGGTGGCTGTTTTTCTTCTTCATTCCTGTGTTTTTTTCTGGGTCTGGCTGCTCTTGTGATGTCTGATTTGGAGTAGCCATTAGCCTGTAGGGCCCAGTTTAGGTGCTTCAGTTCATCCTCCAGGTAGTGGGGTTCACAGATCCTGTGTGCGCAATCTACCATACAGGATGCTCTTTGTATGACCTGTCTCATTTTGGCTGCATGTTGTTAGGTGTGTTTAAGTGTTGATTTACTTTGCTAATAAAGTTTTTTTTGGTGTTTTAAAGCGCACTCGTGTTTTCTCATGAGAACCACTGAAATCTTGCCCATGCTGAATCACGGAAGTCCTGTTCCTACAGTACTAGTGGTGGTCGTGTGATAATTCCATGGTGGTTCTTTTGCGCAATTACAGTGAGGTTCAATAATACATAGTTGCAATAATGCCACTATGTTTCCGCTTTCCTCATTTGCGGAATTACAGCGTTATTAGCCACTAGTCAAATAAAGTCCTTAATTATTATTCTGATACTATTGCCACCATCCCCCCCCGCCACCCAATCTACTTTACCAGGCATCAACTGTATGGGGAGAAGGGGGTTCATTCTGCCAGCGATTGCAGCAGGGGTGAATGATGTTTCTGTCAGGTTTGGGGGTGGGGTGGGGTCCAGCCAAGGAAAGGTTATTTAGTTAAGCATATCAATGTTATTAATTTATCATTATTATTATGATTAAAGTATTTGTATACCACTCTATAACCAATCATTTCAGGATGGCATACAATAAAGTCAATTTAAACAATTTGAAACAATTTAAATTTTAGAACGGTAAAAAAAATTACGGTCTAAAATATCTATATATATACTTCTCTTCGGTATGTTGCCATTTCCAGTGTGCTGATTGGCTGCTTAGGGAACTGACCAACTAATCATAGGTCTGTTGGGCAGCCAATCAGCACACTGCGGGTTGGACCATGTAGATTTCAAACATGGCGGATGGAGAGGGACAGTGAGTAACATGGGGGTGGATGTTGGGTGTGCCGGAGTGCAGGGGATGGGGGGGACAAGGGGCAGAATGACCAGCAGGGGGAAAGACCGAGCGGTGGGGGGTGGCAGGGGGGCAGAACGAGCGGCAGGGGGTGAGTTAAACCCACCAGTCTACCTCAGAGGGTTGTCATGAGGTCTCCTGGGCATTTTGGGGGGAGTTTTTAAATGGCGTATGGTACGCTGGGTCCAGCTAGTTAAATCATATAACTACTTTTCTAAAAGTTAAAATAGTTAAACCCATGTACCTGTACAAACTGGATAAAATCATTGGACCTGAAAGGATTTAATGAAAAGCTATGCTTTAACTTGGCATCAGAATGAAGCCAGTGAAGGCAAGAGTCAAGCATTGCACTAGTAGGGTGCCACAGCAGAGAAGGCCCTTTCCCATGTCTCCACCCCCACCACCCCCAAGGTGTGACAGGATTCATACCTCAAAACCCACAAAAACCTGAAGGGGTTTACAAGAATTCAGCCAGTCAGTAGCTGGGCCTGAGGGCTCTAACAGGAATGTGGGAAGGAAGCTCCCAGGTGTTCTTTCTCTAGCCAGGAGATGTGGGGTGGATCAGTCTTCCTTTTGCTGTTATACTCTTTCCTGCATGGCAGGGGGTTGGACTGGATGGCCCTTGTGGTCTCTTCCAACTCCATGATTCTATGATTCTTCCAGAGAAGCAGTGGTTGCAGCCTCCCTGTGGCATTTAACACCTGATCAATGGGGCTACACTGTGCTTCTTTGAACTGTCTTTAAGGGCAGACCCATATATAATGTCTGGCTATCATCAGAGAGACAGATGGGAAGTAGGGCTGTCCATCAGTTCCATTGAGCCACCAAACCCACTGGACTTCTCCTGTCCCTGAACTGGTCATTATAAGAACCACTATATAACGTTAAGAACTAGATCCTGAGTTTATGTTCCTCTGCCCAACCAATCCCTCTTTCCTTTTGTGCCATGAGATTCCTGTCGTCTGAGAGAGCAAGGGAGACTTGCAACAGCAGCAAGGGCCGGTCTGCCAGGATGGACTCCTGCCGGACACACAAGGTCTGATCCATTCCTTCCTGGTGGGAATGGATTAAAAAATATAGTATTGGGCCCCACTGTTATATTAATCCCTACCCCGCCTTCCCCATGTCCCAACCCCAGGGGTGGTAAGAACTGCCCAGGGAAAGAATGGAGCACCTGCGTCATCATGACTGCAGAGCTCTAAGATGGGGACAAGGCGGGTTATATTGCGTCTACAAAAGCTTATGCTACCAGCTTCTTTCTCTCAGTCTCAAAGGTGACACAAGATCACTCAGAAAAATGATGTGCCACTCCCTCCTTGAACTTATTTCAGAAACACCTGTTAAGCACTCATCCAGGGCTGTGCCAAAAACGTTTTTTTACCTGATTATGGCTCAAAGAATGGTGTCACCCCCATCTTTGCAATTTGAAGTGGACACTACTGAAAGTCAGCCAAGTTACTTTGCCACATGTGAAAACCTCTTTCCAACCCTGCTATTAAAATGGAAGAATAACAATCACAGTATGTGGCTAACAATATGTTGTCCTTCCATGTCACCCAGAATATTAGGCCCCATCTATACGAGGAGGGGAAATACCATCTTCTCTGAAGAAATAGCAATTCATAGTGCTGTGACCTGTCTTAACGGTTAATAGAGCCCCCCTAAACTTTGCATGCCCCCTAGCCAAGATGGCAGCCACAAGTGAATTACTCGCCATTTTAAATCTGCCACTGCTGAATTTTTTAAAAAAATTCACCATGATGCGCACAAAGCGATACTTTGTATTTACAGAAGAAAAAAGTATAAAAGATAGTAAAGGATCACTGTTTTATCATCTTACCAATTTCTTGTTTACCCGAAAATCCAACATGGCAGCCCTGTGTGCAAGCTCTGCCCCCATGCTCATTCGGCCAATCAGCTTGCGCTGCCTCATTGCAACAACACAAATGCCACTGTCTTAACAATCACATATTCACATCCCCTACGGAGCTTTTTAAAAACTCCGGGGAAAGCCTTGAAGGCTTCCCTGACAGAGTTAAAGGTGGATTTGGCTGCCCCCATTCTGAACGAGGCGTATTGATGTGAATATCTATATAGACAGATCACCTTCCATTGGAATTCCATTAGGATTATTCTCACCGTTTCGACGGCCCCTCAGACAGACATGCTCCACATTGCCTAATGGTAGGGCTGGGCAACATCTGTGTAGCAAAGGAGTTGTCAAAGCAACACCATGGAATCCTGAGTCTCTAAGAACTTCAGAGCATTGCCACAGCAACCAGCTGCCAAACAAAGGCCCAGAGACTCTGAGCCAATGGTTCAAAAAGGAGCCCCGAGGAAGCCCTAGCCACACTATACATGATACAGCAGTTTGATGCCATTTCAGCTAAGATTTGCAGTTTGGCAAGGTACTGAGAAAAAAATCCTGTTGGAGAGTTCTCCTAATGCTATACAGTATTTATATTCTGACTTTTCTGGCAGTATAGGTGGCTCTCTACCATTCCCCGTGTACACTTTGTCCTCACAATCATCTTTTGAGGTAGGACAGGGTAAGAGTGAGTCACTGGCCCAAAGTCACCCGACGACTTTCATGGATCAGTGGGGAATATTTTACTGTTGCTATTATTGCAGTTGTTATTTTTTTGTATATTATTTTTAAAAATTAAGATAATATATATATTTTTAAAAATAACAGCAGACCTGCTGCATGTTCAGGGGCAAGAATAATGTAAAATCTTAAGAATACCAGACAGAAATATACAAGTTCCGATTGCGTCTCATTAATAATTTTGGCCATGCTCACCACACTCTGATGTTGCTTGGCTGTATTTGTCCTGGTTTTCATCTCTGAAATGTTGGAGAGTCTGAAGGGTATTGTAGTTGTCCATAAGAGCTGATCTTTAAAAAAGGAAACCACACCTTTTCCCTTCCCTTTTTATATTGAAACAGATGAACACAGGCATTCCTTGTAAAGTCCATCCAGTGAGTTTCATGGCTGAATGAGGTCCTCCTGACCCACCACCTCTAAACTGCCTACAACCACATTTTGGTGGGGAGGGGTGCAGTTCCAGACATTGTTCCTTGGGTTAATGTTTAGAGGGCTCTGTGTAGGCTTTCCCTCCCTTAACAAATATTCCCTGGTAAGGAAAAAAGACCAAAGAGTAGGGACAGTTACAGTGGGTACCCCACAACATCATGTGAAGTCCTTGTAAAAATTCAGTGTGTGATCATAGCCTCATGTGGAATTGCTTTAGCTCTTAGGCTTGCCAGATATCAGGGCCTGGCCCTGAGTCTCCAGTTTTCCTGAGTCATCTCCAGGCAGGAGACAAGGGTACAAATTTTCCTTGGTTTTTTTCCGGGCTGTGAGGCCGTGTTCTGGAAGAGTTTACTTCTGACGTTTCGCCTGCAACTGTGGCCGGCATCTTCAGAGAATGGTTGGGTAGGAGTGTGTGTTTGGGGGTTATATACTGTGAACCCTAGTTGGGGAGGTTATGTAAATTTGTGTATTTGAAAGGCTAGTTTCTGGGTGGAGATATGCAAGGAGGATTAGTGTCTGTTTGGCTAATGGTTGGCTAATGGCCCATTATCTGCTGGCAATCCCCTTATCCCTGGGTGGAGTTCATTTTGCAAGTGTTGAGTTTTGATTTTAGTATCTTTCAGGACTCGCAGCCAGATCTTGTTTACAAACACCTGGACAACTTCAACAGGAAAGGAGAAACCCTAAAAGTAAACACGATCTGGCTGCGAGTCCTGAAAAACACTAAAATCAGAACCCAACACTTGCAAATGAACTGCACCCAGGGACAGGATTTCCAGCAGATAATGGACCATTAACCAACCATTAGCCAAACAAACACTAAACCTCCTTGCATATCTCCACCCAGAAACTAGCCTTTCAAATACACAAATTTGCATATCCACCCCAACAGGGGTTCACAGTATATAAATCCCCCACACACTCTTACCCAACCATTCTCTGAAGATACCGGCCACAGATGCAGGCGAAACATCAGAAGTAAACTCTTCCAGAACATGGCTTCACAGCCTGGAAAAAAACCCAAGGAAAAGGACAGGTTGTTTACCTGTAACTGTAGTTCTTCGAGTGGTCATCTGTGAATTCACACATAAAGGGTTAATTCTGCACCTGCGCAGAGCACTTCGGAAGATCGTTAAAGCCTCATTCAAATTTTGGTGGTAGCCCCGCCCACTCTCCCTCCGGGTATATAGGCTCTCTCAGTGCCCTCCCCTTCAGTTCTGTCGAGCCGTGAAAGCAGCTTGTAAATAGTAGGAGAGATACATAGGACACCCGAAGGGAGGATGGGCGGGTTTGTGTGAATTCACAGATAACCACTCGAAGAACTATAGTTACAGTTAAGCAACCTGTCCTTCTTCTTCGTGGTCTCTGTGAATCCACACATAAAGGGTAGATTAGCAAGCTCACCCCCTGGTGGTGGTGGGGTGTCCTATCTATTAAAAGAAGACATGGATCACAATGAATTACTAACACTGTAACAAACTTTATTGGGAAAGATAAAGCAGTTAAGTGGAGCAATGTCCGATGCAAAATAGAAGGACCACCCTTTCCACCGCCGTGTCAGCTTGTGAGGTGGCGTCCACCTTGTATATTGTAACAAAGGTCAAGGGAGTAGACCAAGTCGTGGCCCTGCAAATGTCCTGTAAGGGAACTCTGCTCAAAAAGGCTGTGGAAGTGAAAGTTGACCTAGTGGAATGACTGCAAATTTGCGTAGGAGGTTCTTTCCTTAACAGCTGATAACACTAGTCATATGGTTGATGCTACCCATTTAGAGAAACACTGGGATGAAACGGGGTCGTCCTTATGGTGTCCTGTGTAACAGATGAACAAACGTTTAGACTTCCTGAAGGATGCTGTCCTGTCCACGTAAAAAGCCAGAGCCCGCCTTTCATCTAGCGTGTGCAGAGTTCTTTCAAGATCAGAAGCCGGGTTTCTGAAAAAAGGCAGGTAGAACATCTTGGTTGATGTGGAACGATGAAAGAACCTTGGGAAGGAAGGTGACATCAGGACAGAGCACCACCTTATCGGGATGAAAGCGGATATATGGGGGGTCTATCCAAAGGGCACATAGCTCACTAGCACTATGTGCTGACGTGATCGCGAAATGCCGATTTTAGTAATAAAAGCCGAAGGTCTCACATGGCCATGGGTTCAAAGAGTAGCCTAGGCAAGGCTGCTAGTACCAGTTCTAGGCTCCAAGATGGAGTTGGCCCCACTACTGGTGGGTGGAGATTCATGTAACTTTTCAAGAAGTTTCAGATGAGGGGATTTGTGAAACAAGTGCGCTGGAGATGCCATGACACGGCCGCTACATAGCCCTTAATGGACGAGATCAAAAAACCTTGGGACAAAAGCGAGGCTAGGAAGTCCAGCAGTACCGGTACATCAGCTTTGCTGCATGGGATGCCTTTCTGATCCAGAAAGGCACAGAATCTTTGCCATTTGTATCTGTAGGCTTTCAGAGTCAATGGTCATTGTGCTGCATCTACAATGGCTCTAGCAGGGTCTGAGAGGGTTGCTAAGGAGCTATCAGCCACACCGTAGGCTGAATGGTAGCTAGGTCGGGATGGTTGATCTGCCCGTCCTGCATCGACAGAAGGTCTGGATGAAGGGGAAGGTGCTTGTAGCGGCCGTTGGAAAGGCGGAGGAGAGGTGTGAACCCGGTTTGTCGGGGCCACCATGGTGTTATTAGAATGCATCTCACTTCCTCCTGTTGCAACTTGGATACCACTCTGGGTATCAGAGGGAAAGGGGAGGACGTGTAGAGGAGAGGGCCCTTCCAGTTGAGGAGAAAGGCATCCCCTAGGTTCCCTGGGCCCCATGGTTCCCTGGAGTAATAGGTCTTGCACTTGGCATTTGCTCTGGTCGCGAAGAGGTCTATTGAGGGGATCCCCCATGTGATGAATAGTTTGTGGAGAACTGTTTGTGTCTGGGACCATTCATGGTTGCTGGAAGGCGTCCTGCTTAGGGCATCCACTACTGTGTTGTGATCCCCCGGGATGTGAATGGCTGTGAGGGATATCTAGCGTGCTACGCACCAATTCCAAATTTGAAGGTTTAGGTCCAGCAGTGTCCTGGACCGAGTATCCCCTTGTTTGTTGAGATAGAAAACAGTTGTAGTATTGTCTGATGTTACTTGTACTAGGTGTCCCCTCAGTGAGAGTTCAAAGGCCTTCAGGGCCTTGTATACCACAAGAAGTTCCAGAAGGTTGATGTGGTATTCCCTCTTGGGCCCTGACCAGTGCCCCTTGATGGTGAGTCCATGGGAATGAGTTCACCATCCTGTCAGCGAAGCGTCTATCGTGATCACCCTAGTGGTTTGACGTTGGGCAAACAGGGTACCTGCTTGCACCATCTGAGGATCTGTCCACCACTGGAGGGATTTTCGGATTGGCCGTGGGATCGACAGAAGTCTATTCAGGCCGTCTCAGAAGGGGCAGAACTTGGAGATGAACCAGGCTTGCAAAGGTCTCATCCGAAAACTGGCAAGAGGCGTCAGGGCGGTTGTGGATGCCATGTAGCCGAATGTTTGTTGTATTAATTATGCTGTGACTCTTTGTCTCCGCATGCACCGGGTGATGACTGCACGGAAAGTGGAGAAGCAGTCGTCTGGTAGATAAGTGCCGCCTGTGGTGGAGTCTATGGTAGCCCCAATGAAGTGGATGATTCTGGAAGGCTGAAGGTGGGATTTCTCATGGTTTACCATGAAACCCAAATCTTCTGACAGGCATGAAGTCAAACGCAGGTCTCGTTAGAGCTTTTCTGCTGAGTAGGCAGTGAAAAGCCAGTCGTCTAAGTAGGGGAATATGATGACCCCTTTCTGTCTGAGTCATGCAACCACCACCGCCACACATTTTGTAAAGACTCTGGGCGCTGTGCAAAGAACAAAGGGAAGGACTCTGAACCAAAAGGCAGATGGTCCCACAGTGCAAGCAAGGAACCGTCTGTGTGGGGAAGCAATAGGGATGTGGAAATATGCATCTTTAATATCCAATGTGGCGAACCAATTCCCCTTTCTCAAAAAGGGAAGAATCACTGAGAGCGAGACCATTCTGAATCTTTTGGGGTGTATGAACGCATTTATGTCTCGAAGATCTAGGATGGGGTGGAGGCCTCCGTCTTTTTTGTCCACCAGGAAATACCTGGAGAAGAAGGTTCCCCTTCTCTGAGACTTTGGGACGGGCTCTATTGTGCCTTTCTGCAGTAAATTGGTGATTTCTTCTGCGGTCACTGGAGATGGTGGTGTAAGTCTGTTGAGCCCTGTGGGAGGAAGCTGTTGGAACTTTATGAGATAGCCTTTCCATATTATGCGGAGGACCCAGCGGTCCGAGGTGATTTGCTGCCAAAGGCTGAAGGAGGCAGTGAGACGGTCTGCTGGTGAGGTGTTGGAAAGAGGAAGCGGTGGTGGTGGCACACAGTCAAACACGCTGCTTTGTCGAATCGTGTTTCTTCTTACCGAACTGAGGTTTGGGGCGGAAGGAAGAATGGAATTTCTTTTGTGACTAGTAGTGCAACAACGATGTTCTGGCACGTGTAGAGGTCGGGCTGTACCGTCTTCTGTACGCTTGGCCGTAGCGTCATGTAGGAAACCGAGCACATGATGTTTGGTAAGGCGCTGGAAGGCTGAACTTCTTTGCTGTCATTTGCATTTTCTGTGTGTGTTCCAATTTATTGTCAGTATCATTATGAAAAATGCCAACCTCATCAAATGGAAGGTCCTCTATCATGGAGTGTGCTGTATAAGACAGGCCTGAGGAATGGAACCATCGAACTGCAATGGAGTTGGCTATGATCGTTCCTGTACATTCAGCGAAATGTTTAGCAGCTTGCCTTTGGTCAGATTCCTTCCTCCCTAAACGAGTTAACAATTCTCTGGTCTTGTTCAGAGTTTGGCAATGTGAGGAGCCAGGGCATCCCAGAGAAACTTTTGGTAAGCCACCATGCAGGCTGAGCAAGCTGTTATCTTAGTGAGGAGGCACGCCGATGAGTAAAATTTTCAGCCTATAGAGCCCAGTTTCTTCCCTTCTTTGTCCATTGGTGTTGACTGTAATTTCTGTGAAATTTTCATTTGTGCTGCATCTACCACAACTGAGTTAGGCTTAGGATGATAGGTAAGCCAAGGAGCAGATTCAGACAAGATCTGGTAGAGGAGGGTGGGACTGATGAAGGTGTCACCCATACGTTCTTAAGGGTCTGTAACAGATAAGGTGAAACTGTAATGGACGGTATGGATGGAGAGTGGTGCTGAAGGTCTTCAAAGATGGGATCCTCCACCTGCTTGTCTGGTTGGGTGGCCTTTATACCAAGCGTGCCTGACACACATAGCATGAGGTCTGTGAATGCCTTCATGTCATCAGTTGGCGAAGGGGGATCTGGGTGTGCCCCTCCTGGTGTTGGAGAAGGTTTAGGAGATGGTGACCTAGATGGAGACTCCGATGAGGAGACTGATGGGGTATGAGAAGGTGGCCGCCGGTGTACAGGCATGTTCGGCTGCAGGCTTTTGGGGTGTTGACATGTTGGTTGCTTAGCAGTCCCTCGAGATCTGGGGGGAGGTAGTAGACTTTGTAGGAGGAGACCTTTGTGGTGTCATAGACCTAGACCTTGAAGGTGTAGTGGCAATCGGTTTCTTTCCCTGATGACCCTCAGTTGAAAACATCATCGCCCATGTTGAATCTGCCCTCTACCGTCTCCCAGAAGAAGAGGCAGAAGAGATAGGAGGAGAAACAGCTAGGATCCCGAGGAAGGCAAAACCACCACCCAGCAACATAACCAGAAAAGAAAGAAAAGCCATCAAGGATCTTAAATCAGACCCAGAAATCATTATTCTCTCAGGAGACAAAGGCAATGCCACAGTAATCATGGAAACAGAAAAATACAGACAAAAATAAGGGAACTCTTGGGCCTTACAACATACAGAAAACTCAAGCAAGACCCAACCAACAAAATCACCAGAAAAACAAATGCCTTGATCAAGAACTCATCAATTCAGCCAATCATACACCAGAATCTATGTAGATCAGAGGCTCTCCCACCAAGACTATGTGGACTTCCCATGATCCACAAGGATTCCATTCCACTCCGACCCATAGTGAGCGCAATTGGATCCCCCATGTATGACTTGGTCAAGTTTCTGGCCACACAATTACAAACCCATGTAGGACAAACCCCTCACTATATCAAAGACTCAACTCACTTCATAGAAAAAATCAACAACATCGAACTGAAACCTGAAGACAGACTGATCAGTTTTGATGTTGTCTCCTTGTTCACCAAAGTCCCCATAATGGACACCATGGCAGTCATACCACAAATATTTCCTGAGGACATCACAGCCTTGTTCAAACACTGCCTCACCACAAGCTACTTCTAGAGGGATAACGAATTCTCCGAACAGATAGATGGGGTAGCCATGGGCAGCCCTCTGAGCCCCGTGATAGCAAACTTTTACATGGAACTTTTTGAAAAGTAAGCCCTAGAAACAGCAACAAAAAAAGACCACAACATGGTTCCAATATGTGGATGACACTTTCACCATTTGGAACTATGGAGAAGAAGATTTGGTCTCATTCCTGAATCACCTGAACAGCATCCACCCAAATATCCAATTCACAATGGAAAAAGAGAAGGAAGGAACACTGCCATTCTTGGATGTCCTAGTCATCTGCAAACCAAACCAACAGTTAGGCCACAAGGGATATTGATCCACGGTACCATTGTTATGGAGATAGTCTAACTGTCTGAGGCTTGACAAGTTCCTAGTGCTGCTTGAGTGGCTGAAAGAAAGAAACTGAAGGGGAGGGCGTTGAGAGAGCCTATATACCTGGAGGGAGAGTGGGCAGGGCTACTGCCAAAATTTGAATGAGGCTTTAATGATCTTCTGAAGTGCTCTGCGCAGGCGCAGAATTAACCCTTTATGTGTGGATTCACAGAGACCACAAAGAAGAATCTATGGATGCTGGCCCCACTTTAGCTGAGATTTCTGTCTTAATTCCCGAACAGGAAAATATATTGTCTGTCTGTATGAATGACAAGCTGTGAGCAACTGTGGTGTGTACTTAATGTATGCAATCACCAGGGGCTGTCTCTAGGTCTCAGGTTTCCGCCTGGAAATCTCTGGGCCTGGGACTCTCCTGAACTGGCAACCCTACAGTGGCTCCCAGTGTTGCAGCTCAAGGAGTATCTGTACTCTACACTGTTTATAGTGCTATTATTCCACTTTAAGTGCTATGACTGCCTCCTGTGGAATTATGGGATTTGTAGTTTAGTGAGGCCCAAGAGCTCTCTGACTAAGAATGTTAAATGCCCTCCCTAAACTGCAAATCTCAGGATTCCATGGAGGCAGCTGTAGCAGTTAAGTGGAATAATAGTGCTATAACAGTGTAATGTGATATTGTCTGGTCTCCAGCCCCAGAGGTATGGGGTGGGGGGGCACATCTTTGGCTCTAGCCTGCCAGAGGTCCCTGCAGTACACAAGCCCTCTATTATAACAAAAAGGCACATCATTAGCAATAAACTATTTTGACCTTGTTTTTGGCCCAGAAACTCTGCATGCCTGAAGACAATTCTCACAGAGTGAGATAGAGCTTATTAACACCCTCTTCTTGCTCAGCAATCCCTGCTGAAATGCAAACACTCCCTATGACACACACAAAAACCAATCAATTCAAACAGAAGCCCAGGGACCCACTGAGTGGACAAAAGGCACCCCCTGCCGTCTTTGTGCACTCTTCCCATTCTAATTAATTCCTCCTCCCCTCCTTTTATCCCCCCTCCCTCTTTCCCTCTCTCAATAAAAGGCTGCTGAAAGCTGGCTGGCACCAGGCGGCCACCTACAGTCACTGGTTCCCATGCTGTTTGAAGCCATCCTTGACTAATGAAGGTCCAAGCTGAGCCACTCAATGGCAACCAGTTATTCCAGGAAGCATTGGAGGAAGATTTTAAGCAATACTGAATCTATAGCAGCCCCTTTACCTGGTAGAACAGCCTTCAGTACCCTTGGATTACAGCTCCTGCTATCTATCCCCAGCTTTAGTGATGCTTCTGAAATTCACCAATCTTTGTCATGAAATCACTGAACACACTCTCTCTGAAGGCAATGTCCCTGCCCCATATTTGGCAGTATGTAATGTTTCTGCCATGACAAGAATAGAAAGGTGAACATACAGACTTTCTTGTGCCTTCATACTATGTCTTTTGCCACCCTTAGGGAATTCTTGTATTAAAAGAAATATGATTCACACTGTTTTCATTTCTTTTCATTTCCTTGTTGAAAGTTCCGTTTTTCCCTTGTCAGAAGGCACAGTTCTCTTTTTCTAGATGCTCTGCTGCTGTTTCATCTAGGTCAAATCTATAGAATCCACATTTGCTCTGGTCTCATCTTTTGCAGTAACAGCAACATTTGGTCAGAGAGAGAACTGGGGAGGGGCCACATGGGACAGCAGTTTCTGCTTTTAAGGAAGTGGTCAAGAAAATGCATGCTTATTTCTGCATCGAACTAGCAGCTGTTCTTGCCACATTCAAAGTATGTACAACTTTCTCTACATGCTCTCCCTTGGTCATCATAAGAAATTATGCAAGTGACTGCTTGAGGTTTTAGTCAGCAGGGAGGGATCATGGAAGTCACAGTCCAATGACATCTAGAGGGGGCCCATTTCCCTCCCCTGCTCTAAACATGAAACACAACTGATCTTGCAAAGTTACAGAAGGGCAGCAGATCAGTGATGTCATGCCAAGTTGGCATGTTGGACTGACCATACATACACAAAAATTATGTGGGAAGAGATAATGTGGTCTTGGGCAGTTAAGGGAATCTCAGTCATTTTGTTTTGAATTACATTCCTAACTCTTACAGCTCTGAAATACACCTGAAGGGTAAGGTAAAGTTTCAGAAGCTAGAGAAGTAGCCCATCAGAATTACTGTCATCAGTAACAGATGAAGAATGGGTGGCTCTCCCGATGTTACTGGGCTGCAATTCCCACCAGCCCTAAGGTAGTCAGTGTGAGTCGCAGACCATCATCATCTGGAGGGCCACATCTTCCACACGCCCCATTTGTAAGAAAAGTTTCTTTGTGAACGATCAGTACAAACACTTATACAAATAAGCCAACCCACAGAGAATTATGAAAAGTTCAGGAACAATTAAACAAATCTGTGCAATTTATAGTGGTCACAGCCTTTTCTTGGCTTTTAAAAAATATATATTCTTCTGATCAGGCAGGCCTCACTGCCCTGCTGGTATACACAGTAATTTGCATCCTGTTTAGAAGACTGTGGAGTCACACATTTAAACTAGCCACTGCGAGATAGGACTGAATTGATAAGATGGGTCTGATTCATTTTGTTGATTGCATATACCAGGGCTGGGGAATTGGTGCCCTCACCAGGCTGGCCAGGCCCATGGTTCAGCATAAGGAAATAACAGTTAATTATCTGGAGGGCCAAAAGCTTATATCGTACCTTACCTATATCCTTGCAACCATCTCCTCTCTTGTATGCTTACCACTTATTAGACCCCAATGTCCCACAAACAGGCTTCAGCTGAGGAGCATAAAGATTCCATTAAATCTGTTTTCAATTTCTCATCCTCCAGATGCCTTGGACTTCATAGAATCAGAGAATCCTAGAGCTGGAAGAGACCACAAGGGCAATCTAGTCCAATCCCCTGCCATGTAGGAGCACCCAATCAAAGCATTCCCAACAGATGGCCATCTGGCCTCTGTTTAAAAACCTCCAAAGGAGACTCACAACACTCCGAGGCATGCATTCCACTGCTGAACAGCTCTTACTGCCAGGTAGTTCCTCCTAATGTTTAGGTGGAATCTCTTTTCCTGCAGTTTGAACCCATTGCTCCATGTCCTTGTCTCTGAAGCAGCAGAAAACAAGCTTGCTCCATCCTCAGTATGACATCCCTTTAAATATTTAAACATGGCCATCAGGTCACCTCTTAAACATCTCTTCCCCAGGCTGAACATACCCAGCTCCCTAAGCCATTCCTCACAGGACATAGCTTCCAGATCTTTCACCATTTTGGTCGCCCTCCTCTGGACATGTTCCAGCTTGTAAATATCCTTCTAGAACTGTGGTGTCCAGAACTGGACACAGTATTCCAGGTGAGGTCTGACCAAAGCAGACGTTCCCACCAGTATGGCCAGCGTGCAGGTATTATAGAAACTGAGGTCCCAAGTATCTGGAACACCAGTTTAAGAACCACTGCGTCAGAGTACGAGGATAATAAACATGTGGCCCTCCAGATATCATGGACTGCAACTCCTATAATCCCTCACCACTGGCTATGCTGGCTAGGACTGCTGGGAGTCACAGCCTGACAGCATCAGGAGGGCCACATGTTCTCCACCCCTGTGGAGTTTGCTGTGTATTAAGTACATAATCATTCAACATATGGCATTTCTCATTTCTATGGATGGTTGTGAATTATCAGTGCCATTGTATTTCCAATTTCTATATATGGCTTTGAAAGCTGGACTGTGAAGAAAGCTCACAGGAAGAGAATAAACTCTTTTGAAATGTGGTGCCGGAGGAGAGTTCTATGTATACCGTGGATTGCCAAAAAGATAAATAAATCAGCCCTAGAGAAAATCAAGCCTGAGCTCTCACTAGAAACCAATGTCTAAACTGAGATGATCTAACTTAGGACATATCATGACAAGACACTATTCATTAGAAAAGACTATAATGCTTGGTAAAGTGGGAGGCGGCTGGAAAAGAGGAAGACTGCACTACAGGTGGATTTGATTCAATCCGGGAAGCCATGACTCTTAATTTGGAAGACCTGAGCAGGGCTTTTGATGACTGGGAGTGTCTTGGATTCTCTTATCCGTAGGGTCACTGTAAGCCGAAGCTGACTTAATAGCAAATTACAACAACAAACCTCATGATCTGCCACTTTAGAAACATGTGGAAAAGGGGACTCACCTCCATCTTCTTTCTCCCTGATTTTTAGCAGTTGAAGGAAAGTCACACACAGAAGGAGAACACACTGTCCAGCACTGAGTGGCTTTAATTTACATTTTTAATTGTGCATTCACTTGTACACCACATTAGACCGTTCACATGATAAAAGACTGTATATAATGCCGTTCCCTGCGACTCCTTTTACATCTAGTAGCTGGACCGAAGGGGTCCCGGTTCACACTTTGTCCTGGCTAAAGAAATAATCATATCAGTTACACAGTGCTCCACAAATGTACCATTTTAAAAAAAAAAATTAAGAAAGAAGGGAGGGAAAGGGGAAAAAAAAGAAAGAGAATGTGTTAGTTTAGTGCCGCTCCTGAGCGCTACAACCAGACGTGGAGACTGTGCCCTGGAATGTTAGCAGGCTGGGGCTCTACCCACAACCCGCACTTGGTGGATTTTCCCCAACCCAAAAGGGTGCAGGAGATGAGATTCTACAAGATGGAGTGCTTCTCAAAGGGAATCGTCAACTCCTTTGCAGCTGGCTCATCCAAAAACCAATACAGCTTCCCAGTATGAGGCTGGACAAGGGCAGCTGGCAGCGGGTTTTCCTCATCACCTTCCAAAATGCGCTGTCCCGAGAAAAAAAGAAGGGTTAGAACCTGACAACTTGGAATTCTACAGGTTGTACATGGTACTCAAAATGCAGAAGGTCCAGAGGTTTCTGTTACCTCCCCACTAACACATACCTCCAAAATCCAAGATTTAGAATTGTTTTACAGTGGTTTCACCAACTCCTAAACTCAGCATCTGAGGAAGGAGACTCAGGCCAAATCCACACTGCACAAATAATCCAGTTTGAAACTGGATTATTTGCCATGGCTCCTTCCTATTGAATCCTGTGATAGTTGGATTGAGGCACCAGCACTCTTTGGCAGAGAAGGATAAAGACCTTGTAAAACTACAAATCCCCAGATTCAATAGGAAGGCGCCATGGCAAATAATCCAGTGGATTATTTGTGTAGTGTAGATCTGGCATAAATCTATGAAAGTTTAGGCTACAAATTTCTCTCTCTCAGTCTCAAAGGTGCTACAAGATCCCCTTGTTACTGATATTCCAGACTAACATGGCTATCTCTTTGACTTCAGCATTACTGTAATTGTTAATGTGCTTTCAAGTCCACTTTGACTTATAGTAACCCTATCATAGAGTTTTCTGGGCCAGATTAATTCAGAGGAGGTTTGTCCATGCTTTCCTCTGAGGCTGAGAGGGTGTAACTCACCCAAGGTCACCCAGTGGGTTTCTATGGCTGAGTGGGGATCCAAACCTGGTGTCCCAGAATTCTAATCCAGTACTCAAATCACTAAACCATGCTGGCTCTCTTCAGCATTAATACGACCGTGATATCTACTGAACTGAAAAGGTACTTTGAATCCAGGTGATTGGCAAACAACTGGGGATACAGTGGCTTGAAAGCAAATGGGGTGTGCTTTCAACGTCCAAACCTAAAAATCTGCCATTGTAAAGGCATGTGGGGTAGTCTAATTTTTAAAAGATATATGTATGTTTTCTTAAGCTGTAAGAGCTTCTGTAAATTCAGACAATAGTTGATGAAAACTCGAAAGTGCATGAGTGTGTGAAAAAGAGGTGGGCAGTCTGAAGGCTACCTAGTGGTTAGGGCTATGACTTCATTTCTTTAGACTAAGAGAAACAGAAATTATACTAAGTAGTTCTGGGCATAAAAACTTGCTTAATTTCCATGGTCACCTTTTAGGGGCACATAAATCTCTCCCTACCCCCCCCCCAATAGTATTCCGTGTTCCTTGGTTCTGAAGCACATAGATCATACAATCCATCATAATCCATTTCTTTATTTATATTCTACCTTTCCCAAAAAAGTGGGACTCACAGTACAACAGCATAACTTTGATAGCATCAGATAAGCTATTAGTCCCTAGAGTTCCCTTGGGTTTTTTTCCGGGCTGTGAGGCCATGTTCTGGAATAGTTTCTTTCTGATGTTTCGCCTGCATCTCTGAAGACGCCAGCCACAGATGCAGGTGAAACGTCAGAAAGAAACTATTCCAGAACATGGCCTCACAGCCCGGAAAAAACCAAGGAAAATCTATGGATGCCGGCCATGAAAGCCTTCAACTTCACAGTCCCTAGAGTCTCATCCAGGACTATTTCTATGCTTCACTATCAAATAAGGTGCCAGAGCTTAGTGGCAGAACACACAGGCTGGTGGACAGAGGGTCACAGGTTTAACACCTGGGCATCTCTATAGGGAAGCATAGCAGGACAATCCTTGAAACAAGTAAAGCCTTGCTGCTTTAAGGAAGGAACGGCCACCATGTGACTCCTCCTCTTCCTCTCCGGGCAACACAAAAAAAGGCCAGAAGTAAGGTGATCTTAAGAGCTCAGTATTCCTAACTGATTTTTTTTGCCAAGGAGAGAGTTTGTCCCCTCTTAGAACAGACAGAAGGGGACTCTAATCTACACCTTTCATGAGCCAGAGAGGGAGCCTCTGGGGGCTGTATCAGTCCCTATGATTTCCCCTCCCCTGCTTGAGAGCTAGGGTGCCACTGGATGAATCTCCAACGACCTTCCGGCAGGCCTATCCAAATTATTTTCAAATTATGAATTTCAAAGTGTTTATTGATGGATTTTAATATGTATTGGTTTTATATGTTCTTTTAACTGATGTTATACATTTGCTGTTGTTCTCCACCTCGATCCATAGGGAAATGCAAGTAAGAAATGATGGTGATGATGATGATGATGATGTCGACAATGACAACCAAGTCTGGCTTTACCATTTAACTGGGCCAGTTCTGTAGTATTTAAATGTAACAGCATTAAACATTCTCTCTTTAGCCCAAGGAAGGGGAATGGGCCTAATTTAGCCCAGGGAGTTGCCCCTTCAGAACACAGAGGAGCCTGGGAAATCCTTTGCAGCACTCACTTGAAGAGAAAGCCATATAAAAGCAAGTTACCTTTATCACAGCAGCCTTGCTATCCCCAGTGGCAACAAACACCACACTCCTGGCTGCATTCAGCACCGGGAGGGTCAGGGTGATCCGCTCCGGAGGTGGCTTGGGAGAATCACTAATGGCAGCCACTATCTTCTCCCGCTCCTACCACAGGAAGGAGGGTATCAAACACAGAGAAGGAGAGAGGGATAACAGGGGTATTATAGCACAGCTGTGTTGCCCAAGTGATAAGAACAAACAAACAATAAAGTGTTTTGCCCCACTTTAGAAGCTGACAAGTTTTACTTGACTGCTGATGAAGTGGGCAGCAGTCCACAAATGTACAGGCCAAATAGAAATGATTAGGCTTTCAGTTGCCACAAGACTCTTCCTTACTTCTGCTGCAACAAATTAACATGGCTCCCCTGGAAATTGTTCCAGAGTTATTTGAGAACACATTGCTCTTAAACAGTAGAATATGCCACGCAATGGTTTTCAACCTGTTTTCAGCATAATATTACTTTTTAAAAGGAAAAACACTTGCAATGTCACTACCCCAAAATAACAAACTACAGGCTGTCTCCCTTATCTGGAATTCCGAAAACCAAAATATTTCAAAATTGTCCACATGAGTGGTTCAGATAGTAATACCTTTGTTCCTGATGGTTCAATGTACGCAAACTTTGTTTCATGTACAAATTTTTTAAAAATATTGTCCATAAAATTTCTTTCAGGGTATAAGGTATATATGAAAATGAAACAAATATCATGTTTAGACTTGGGTTCCATCTTCCATTATATATACACAAGTAAAGTCAGACACCTGTATCCACGGAACCAATATCTGTGGTTTCAGTTATCCATGGGACAGAAAATAGGGACACATACCATAGAGTTGTGCTTGAAAATGCCTAGAGGCATCCTCTCTAGGCATCCTCCAATGCAACTCTATGGTATGTTTTTACCCAACATCCTTTATTTTAATAGGGTTTGCTGCTATCCATGGTTACTAGTAACAGGGGTCCAATTGTATTCCAAAATCCAAAATACGTCTGGTCCCAAGTATTTTGGATAAGGGAGACTCAACCTGTACAGGTAATACTGTTACCTGTAACACATTAGTTTCATGCTCCATATATAGCTAGCAGTGAGCCATGATTCTAAATAAACTATAGAGATGCGTGCCCAACACATTCATATTCACTTTCTCTTCTTTCCTTACTGTATTTATTTATCACAAAACCTTATCCAGGTGGTTTACTATACATATGCTCTAAGAGAAAATGGCATAGTAAAATGGTATCCCTTACATAAAATGGCAAAGTCAAGGTTTGGTTTTTGGTATTTTGGGAGGCGGAATATTTTTATGCCATAGATGGTTGAATCCGTGAATGCAGAATGTGTGGATACAGAGGACTGACTGTATAGCCAAAGTAGCTTTGAATACCATAGTGGACTTTCTTCCCTCTCACATTTAAAGTGTTGATGTTTTTGTACACATTTTGAAGCTGCTCTTGGCATAGTTCCATATTTAAGAGAGAGCAAGAGTGCATACGTGTAGCTCAGCCATGGCACATGAAACTTCTGAAATGCATCACTAAGCCAAGGAGATGCTCAACTCTCCCATCACTTGAGCACTGAGTTTATTATATGTAAGCAAGCCTGTTTCATCACTCTTGTTTTGCTCAACCTAACCCCTCAGGGATAAGCCACAGCAGAAATCTAATTAAAGGGAAAGAATTTCTCAGCCTGCCACATCAGCTTTCCTCCTCTGCAGTAACAGTGTAACAATCAGTAACATATCAGCATGCCCTGAAAGAGACTGGGGGGAAATTTGGAGGGAATCCAGGGAAAAGCTTCATGTTGGCAGCTACTTTGAAATGTTACCACAGGGTTTTGATGCTTCTAGCTCAGCTGGGAAATAATGCCCCCTTCTTATTCTGTGTTTTTTTAACAGGAGTGGCAGCAGAAAAAAAAAACCCAAAATAGTAAACATAGAAAGAAATCAGATAAAATTTCATTGCCTTATTATAAAGTTTCAGCCCCTAGTAGATCCCTTAGTTTATCATCCAGCTTACGTTTTATGTAATTCAGAAATTGCACAAGGCAAATTTGATACTATTCCTGTGAGGAGGGAAAGTCAAAATATTGGTTAACTGGCTCATCTCTTTTGACAGGACTTTTTAAAGCCATATTTTCTGCCGATAAACTCCTGCCAACACAGTAATATGAAAACAGGAAGCTATCAACAGTTTAACTGGTTAATAAAGGAATACTTTGATTAACCGGTGCGGGCAATTTTATTTTGCAGATCTGCAAGGTAACCACTGCTTGTTTAATTCTGGTGGCTATTTTTGTTGCTGTGTATTACCACAATAGAGAATGAAACAGAAAACATTACAGGTATTTCTTCAAACAGTCAATTGGTTGCTTTTGTTTATGAAGTTCAAGTTCTCTTATTTGTTCTTTCATGTCTCACCAAAGGCACAAATGTTGAAGCTTTGGTACTCTGTAAATCTATGTATATTTAATTGAATGTATTGATTGGTCAGACAAAGACAGGTGGTTAGGCAACCTGTCCTTAAACTGGATGATACTCCCTAAAGATATGTTTCAAACATCCTCAGGTTTCTATCTCAGAACAGGGACTTGGGCACTCAGTGCCTAGCTGTTTTAAGAGAATCATGCAGGCAAGATTAAATGTTCTCCCATTGGCAGATTGGATGGATTGGTATAACAGGGTTCCTGAGAAGGACAGGGTATGTGGTTGTAATTCTGTGTCAATATTAGATATAATTCATGTACTGCTTGAATGCACCTTTTACAATGATCTTAGAAACAACTACATTCATCCATTGTTAAGATCAATGAAAGGAAGGTTATCTTTTGTAAAAGTTTGTTTTCTGTTGTCTGATGTAGAGAAGTATATATCTTTTAAAACATTTAAATTTCTTGTTAAGGCTCTACAAATATCTGCCATCAAGTTTAAAGAGGGTATGGAAAATGAATTAACTCTTAAAGGTCAATTAGTAGAAATTTAAATTGCTTCGTTTCTTTTCCTTTTTGTTTGTTTTCTGTAATTGAGTACAATGATTGTTTGTTAAAACACAATGAACTTGAACTTTTAAGAGAATCAAGAATTGCTGCTTGGCACAAGCACCCTTCTTCATGGCAAGTGTGGGAGATCCACTTCAGGCTGAAGGTGGCATTGCTTCTTTAGAAATCAGCTCCTGACAGTAATAGGTGGGCCCAAAGTCCCAGCAGGAATTTCAACCACACCTTATCTCCCCAACCCTTTTATTAGTCTCCCTACCCCTGCTTATTAACGTGATAGCTCTCTCAGTCTTAAAATACAACTGTTCAGTGAACTCCCTCTCCTCACTGCTAAAAACCCCCATCTCTCTCATTGTGTTGGTTAGCTCATTTCTTTTTTAAAAAGACAGCCTGCCTTAAGGACAGAGCTAGCTATCAGTAAGCCTTAATCCGGTTCCACACAGCTTACTTAGAAGAGCTGGCTGGGTAGAAACCATCCCCCTCGGCTCCCTCCGATGTGCTGAGCTCTGGGGAGGCAAGCCCTCCTGCGGGAAGATGGTGTATTCCCAAGAGAAGGCTCACCATGGCTCCTCCGCCTGGCTCACCTGTAGGAGGGGATGATCTGGGAAGAGTGAACAGGTGTGTCCATCTGGCCCTACTCCCAGGATCAAGAGGTCGAACACGGGCATATCCTCGCCCTGGAAGGCCTGCAAGGCAGAGACACAACCAAAAAATGAAAAGATCATGCTTATCCATCTAGTTTTATACACACATAGCCCTTCAATACACAATTATTGTGTGGGGGGGGTGTTTACAGAGCTTAAAATAAAAATATAATATCAGCAAAATTATAAGAACAGGAGGATAAGGTGCTGCATCTTTAAAAAAAACATGATAGAGTGATAAAAACCCAGAATTTTTTTTAAAAGCTCTTTGCTTGGCATAAGCATTAAAGCAGTATCCAGGCAATTAATTCCTTAGGATTACTCCACTCAAATGAAGAACAGACTATCCTTGAATATGTTAGAATCGAGTTCCTGGTATCATAGAATTGTAGACTTGGAAGAGACCACAAGGGCCATCCAGTCCAACCCCTTGCCACGCAGGAAGATACTCACAAGAGTCAAGAGACAGACATCAAATGCTCCCCATCCTTGCGTTAGAGAGCAAGCATGTGCAAAATCTAAGCCTTGAGTTGTGACTGGATAGCAACTCCAGCATTCCTCAACATGGGTTTATTGCTGGCTAGAGCTGACAAGAGTTGCAGTCCAACAACATCCCTGTATTAGAGGGATGACCTTACTTCACCCACACTTTTCAAAAACTGCAATTCTCCAGCTGTCAAGTCAGAAGAAAAGAAAAAAATAGATTTGTTTGGCCAGTGGAGATGTGCATTCCTGCCGCATACCAGAATGCCTCTCAAGGGAGTCAAGTGAAATAGAAGCACAGAACTCCTATATCCCAACATTCCCTCCCATATTTGGCTTGCCTTGAGCGACAGCACTGACCAGTATTATGAGGTCACTGCCTGTATCTTGTCCAGTAACCTCAACCTCATTTCAAAGGCAAAGAGAGACACTTTGAAGGTAGCCACTACAAACCCATCTTCTTCTGTCCCCTTGAGGCAGCTTCTATCCATCTACAATTGCAAGGTAAACTACTGTACTAAGAAATGTCAGGCATCTGGCTATTAAGAAAGCCATTCTGGGATACACTTCCATGTTCTTTCTTTTTAGAGGCAGGTATGACTGTCCTCTTAAACTATGAGGTAAAGCAGGGCCGGCAAAACATGAAGACCTACAAATGTTGTTGGACTGAAACACCCATCAGCTGTACCCAACATAACCAGCTGAGATTGATGATGGGAACTGCAGTCCAGAAACAACTGGATGGCCATAGGTTCCCCAGCCCTGGGGTGCAGATTTCAAGTATCAAACACCCAGGAAAATACTCCCCCTCAAAATTGATCCCTAAATGAATTAGGGGTGGGAACTGTGAAGCCCATTCCTAGCAGCCCTAGCCAGCAGAGCCAATAGGGAGAAGCACTGGGAGTTGCAGTTCAACATCTGGACAGCCTGAATCGGAAAATCCAAAGTGTCTTCACAGAGGATGGCAAAAACAAGGCTCAGCATTTCCATATCACAATGGCTATTAAGCACGTTAACTCTTTTGAGGTATACTTCACAGCCCTTCTTTTAAGAGGAATACACAACACTGCTATTTCTAGTCCTCTGGAAAGGCTGTTAGGTACTGTAGGATTTCACTATTAGAGACCAAGTCTCCCTCAACACACACACTTCCAATCATACCTCTTTCAGCTTTGCAGCATAATCTGCAGCTGCTGCTTCTACAGCTAGTGAAGGGTTGATAACGACAATTTGGTCCTCAGGTACAGCAAGCTTGGGAAGGAGATGTGTCTGAAACAAATGACCACAGGTCACATTAGAGTCATCAGGGAAAAAAGTATAATCAGATTAAAAAGTCTCTTGACATTCTTTCATGCCAAACACTGAGTTGGATCTGGCACAAGGCTCCTGCAGACTCTGGAAGGACTTGTGTACATGGGAGACTACTGCTCAAGCACAGGAATCCCACTGGTGGAAGGAGGAAATGCTATTTTTTCAATCCTTAGGTCCTGTCTAGACTAGAATATTCCCCAAGAATCTACGAAAGAAAACTGGGGGGAGGTAGTACGCGGGTTACTAAGATTCCCCCCCCAACTCTATTGGTGGAAGCATGATGAGCAGAACTCAACTCAGGATTGCTCTTCTTGGCAAAATACAAACTGAATCCAAAACAATGAAATCACCACTGAACTTGCCTCTCTTCTTTCATCCCCTTCTTGACATTTAAATTGTAGGTTCCTTGATACAGAATACTTCTGACACTTCACAAAAGGCCACATATAATGTTGTCAGCAGCACAATATATTTGTTAAAGTATGTATATTTTACCCTATGTCATAAGATCTCAGAGGAATATACAAGTAAACAAATACAAAGAAATATATATATATATATATATATATATATATAAAGTTGAGACTTCTCATGCATCAAGAAGCTGGTTCAATCAAAGATTACTTCCATATATAGTTTACTCTCAAATGCTTTGAGGAAGGCCATCAGTTGAAGCCAAAGTTCCAATTTCTATTGAAGGAATGGGAAGCTAGGAGAAACTGCTAGGATTTCATACTCACCAGCATATCACAGAAGAAAACTGGAACATGGGTGACTAAGGAACATCAGAGTATGGTCAAGATGGCAAAAGTTATTAATGAGGAAGAACAGACAAGCTAGGAGAGGCTGTAGCAGTTTGTTTTTACGTGAACCTCTTGGGAAGGGCAAGACTTCTGCCCCTCCACTCTCCCGCAAATGAGTTAACAGAGTATAAACTACTTTTTCACTCTAAACTCTGTAGCAACTGAAGTAACCTGAGGATAAAGGAGGAAAGGAGGAGAGAGAAACTGGGACATTTTAAAAGCAAATGAGAAAGTGGGATGATGGAGGATTAATTGGATCTCCCCCTGCCAAAATGTGACAGTTGGGGGGGACGTGTTTATGGGATTTGGTAGCTTCTCTCCCTGATCACAGAATTTTAGAATCAGAAAGCATCTTAAAGACAACTCTAATCCAACTCGCCACTCAATGGAGGGTGCACTGGATTTCATACATGACTACAAAAATAGGAAGAAGGTAGATTACTACACAGAGCAACACTGGACTAGTCACCAATTTTTGAGGGACAAAATGCCTCCTCATGATCTTATAAAGTGTGACATCAAGCAACGCAGAGAGAGCTTTTGACCAATTATGCAAGCAGTTTCTTAGGTTGTCATGGGACAATGCCTACTTAGGACTACTTAACACAGAATAACTGTACATTAAGAGCTACTGGATCCCAAGTTTGCTCCCTTGCATTACACATTTAATAGATTTTAGGAAACCAGAGGGATTCTAGGAGGCAAAATGTGAGACCATGTAAGACTGAAGTCAGCCCTCAAACCCTAAAGCCATTAAGCAGCAACTAGAGATAAAGAGAATGCAGAGGAGAGTCTACCAGTTGCTCCCTTGGTGGTTGTGCCTTTTCTATTCTGCCTTTCATATATAATTTTACCTTCCTCTGAATGAACCTCCTTGAGCTTTTTGGGGAGAAATGTTTCTGTTTGTTTCAAATACAGTTCCTGGGGCTCTTGCAAAGAATGCTGAACTAAATAGCTTGAGTCTGGTCCAAAAAGGTATATTCTAAGCAAGATTAGAACGCCTTAACAGTTAAGAAGATGCTAAACTAACCTTCTTCCTTTACACACACACACACACACCTTAATCAAAATCAAAGAACAGCCAAGCATCAGGATTAGAGTTTAAAAGGGAGGTAAGCTAGCTCTCTCTCTCTCTCTCTCTCTCTGGCTTCTCTTCGCAAACGAAGATTCAGGAAATTTTGGGAAACTACCAAGTATAGATAAACGGATAGATAAACTTTTAGATATGAAAGATCTTAATAAACTGACGGCTGTGATAAATCAGAAATTGATAGAATATGTTGGATGGCATATGGGCACCAATTACTCTATACCGGGAAAATGAATTACTTTAGTAAAATAGATAAAGTATATGAAATATCAGAAGTATGTGGTCTTGGCCATTAGGATAAGCATTAAAATGTACAGGATAGATTCTATAGAAGTATGGTTTAAAGAGAAAATTTGGAGGGAATAAATAAGAGATAAGAATGAATTTTATTTACATAAATTCAAAGTCAATGTGAAACGTCTTTGAGAAATACTAGTCAGAGAAAGCCAGGGAGAAATTCAAAAGGAAAGATACCTGTAGAAAGTAACAGAGGGAAAAGTGAGAAGATGGGAAGAGCATATGATATGGCACTGATTTAAATTTAAATTTATGGAACTATAATAACTCTATCTTGAATTGTTTTCTTAGTTACAAAAACAAAACATAACTATGTATAGTTCTAATTATGTTTTTTTTAAAGCAATGTTAGGATTATACGATTACAGGAGGAGAAATACCTAGCTAAACATTTAATTATAGTGGCACAGGCAGTGATTGCATAGGGCTGGAAAGAGAAAGAAAAGTGGGATTGTGATAGATGGAAGCAATATATAATAGAATATATGATACTTGATTTCATAATGGAAAAAGGAAGTTCTAATTATGTTTTTTATTAAATATATAACAGAATACATGATGCTTGATCTTATAATGGAAAAAAGGAGTTCTAATTATGTTTTTTTATTAAATATATAATAGAATCATAGAATTGTAGAGTTGGAAGAGACCACAAGGATCATCCAGTCCAACCCCCTGCCACGCAGGAAAACACTCCCAAGAATCAAGAGACAGACATCAAATGTTCCCCATCCTTGCGTTAGAATATATGATGTTTGATTTCATAATGGAAAAAAGGAGTGCTAATAATGTTTTTATTAAATATATAATAGAATAAATTATGCTTGATTTTACAATGGAAAAAGTTCTAATAATGTTTTTTATTAAATATACAATAGAATATACAGTATGATGCTTGATTTCATAATGGAAAAAGGAGTTCTAATGTTTTTATTAAATATATAATAGAATATGTGATGCTTGATTTCATAATGGAAAAAAGGAGTTCTAATAATGGTTTTTATTAAATATATAATAGAATATATGAAGCTTGATTTCATAATGGGAAAAAGGAGTTCTAATTATGTTTTTCCCCCTAAAAAATTGTACTTAAAAATAATCATTTTTTTTAAAGGAGGAAGGGGGAAACATAAAAGGAAACCAGGGCACCCCTGCCCTCCCTGAGGGGCTTTCCTTTCCTGGGTGCTCAGAGTCACCACCCATCCCTGCCTCTAGGGAAACAGAAACCACCCCACACACACAGAGAGCAGCCCAACCCGGGTGCGGTTCTCCTCGTGGTCCGCCCAGGCTACCCCCGCCCCCCCCCCGGAGCAGCCACCTTGTAGGCGCCGTAGTTGCTCTCGGGGTCCTGGAGGGGGACGCGGCGCTCGTCCACGAAGGCCAGGAGCCAGCGGGCAGGCGAGGCGGCGGCCGAGGGCAGCTCCTGGGCCAAGAGCTTCACCAGGCTGCCCCCGGACAGGCCCAGGGAGAAGCGGCCCCCAGGCCCCGACTGAGCCTCTCGCTGGGCCACCAGCTGGGCCAAGGCCGAGCCCAGCTCCTGCGGGGAAGGGAAGACCGAGACTTGGGGCGGAGAAGCTGAGGAGGAGGAGGATGCCGCGGCCGGGCCCCCGCCGCAGCGCCGCGACACCGACGAGCCGGGCATGGCGAGAGAGACGGGGAAGCCGGAGCCGAGAAGAGGAACGGAATGGCCGGGCCACGGAGCCGGGGGGACCCATGGTGGGGAAGGGAGCGAGCCCGGGCGGAAGCGAGGGAGGAAGCCGGCCAGGCGCGGGCGGAAGGGGAGGGCAGCGGGCGGCAGAGGAGGAGTTGTTAAAGAGACAGAGGCAATAGAGACAAGGCGGCGCAAGGGCGCCCTCTTGCACCAGAGTCAGCCCGCAGGAACTAAATGGGGTGGGGCTTACGCCGGAGTAGACATGGATTACTCGGTTACGGCCGGGATACAGCTCCCATTGGAAGTCATTGGCGGGCCTAGCCAAATTTTGTTTTTAATTGATAGGTGCTTTTAACCAACATTATGTTTATGTGTTAATGTGTTTCTTGTTCCCCGCCTTGATCCATAGGGAGGGGTGGGCAAGAAACAAATAATAATTTGTTACATTTATTTAGTACTAAATAAAAAGCACTAAAGACGGATCTCTTTTGGCAGGCCTTTCCTGATTCGTTCCCGGCCTCAGGGGCTCCTGGCTCTTTTTAGTCTGCTGGCTATTTATTATTTAAATGTGATTTTATATCAGTTGTTTTAATGTATTTGGTTTAATATTTTTTTGTGGGGGTGGGTGGTGCTTGGGGATTTTAATTTGTATTGGTATTTTAATTTTTGTAAGCCGTCCCGATTGTTTTAACAGAGGAGCGGGGTATAAATAAATTTTATTATTATTATTATTAGTAGTAGTAGTAGGACACCTGTAGCCACTGATTCATTATCCACTGATTCAGTTATTCACAGGACACAAAACAGCACATCTATCATAGACTCTTCCTAGAAAGCATGTCATCTCTAGCCATTTTCTAGGTCCTCCAAGGAAACTCTATGGTATTTTAAACTGGAACTCCCATTATTTTCAATGGCATTCACTGTTATCCACAGTTTTCGGTATCCACGGGCACCCCAGAACCAATCACCAATGGATACAGGGGTCCTACTGTATCTAAGAATGTATACTCCGCTCTTCTGCCACAAAGGCTCTCAGAGCAGCTTACAAATTGTCAAACAATAGCACTTTACACATCTACACCGCATTAAGTGGTTTCCAATGTGTGTTAGCCTATTATTATTATATGTACCCAGCATAACATACGCCATTATAGTAAGATCTCTAGTTCTCAGATACCACATTTAATGCATCAAATGATTGTACTCTTAAGAGAGAAACATATAGTTGTCCATCACTGGTGAGTGGCAGAGGGAGGGGCTCTTGTGAGGCTGGGGGTATAGATGCAGATTGAGCGGCAGGAGTGGATTGTGAGGTGGAGAGGGAATTTGCATGTGGGTGGTGATTGGCTGAGGAAGGGAGGGGATTGGTTGGGTGTGTTTCCTGAGCTGCCAATCAGCACACTGGGAGTGGAAACATGCCCAAGCATTTTATATAGATAGATAGATGTTAAATCTCCTGTAAAACAACAAGTGAAAACTCTGAGAAATCTAGGAGTGTGTTTCAGCACTAACCTATTCTCATTGCTCTAGCAGCTGCTTTTATTTTATGTGTGGGTATTTTTTTTTTTAAAAAAATTGTCCTTCCAATGCAAATACATTCCAATTGCACGAGTGCACTTTAGCCATACAGTAGCACCCCCGTATCCGCTGATCCACCAACCACGGATTTAATTGTCCACGGTTGGCAATGGCAGGGGGAGGGAGGGGGTAGGAGGGATCTTACCTCTCCTGTCCCTTCCCCTGGTAGGGTTCCTGTTGCCACAGCGGCGGTTGTAGGGGTGAAGGGAGGGGGAGGAGTGAACTGGTCTCGTCCCCGTCCCCCTTTGCCCCCGCTATCACCACTGTGGCAGGGACATGGATAAAGGGGGTGGAGGAGCAAACTGGCCTCATCCCCTTCCCCCTTTGCCCCCGCGAGCACCACCGCAGCAGGGCTATGGTGAGGGGGAAGGGGGCAGAGGAGCGAACTTTCCCCCAGGATGGTGTTTGCTATTATCCCCAGAATTTGCCATCTGTGGGCACCCCTGGAACCAATCCACCACACATGCGAGGGTGCTACTGCACAACACAACTTCCCTGTTTTTAGTGCTGGTCCATTGGAGTTCACAGCAAAGAAATCCTACTCCATGGGTTTGTTTATAGGGAAGTTACAAAAAAGTAAAAGGGACTTTGGCCAAATTCACACTACACAAATAATCCAGTTTACAACTGGATTATTTGCCATCGTTCCTTTCCCATGGAATCCTGAGATTTGTAGTTTGGTGAGGCATCACAGCACTCCCTGGCAGGGAAGGCTTAAGACCTTGTAAAACTACAAACCCCAGATTCCATAAGAAGGAGCCATGGCAAATAATCCAGTTTGGAACAGGATTATTTGTGTAGTGTGGATTTGGCATAGTTCTGAGAGACCACTGTTTAGAAAACAGCTCCCATACTGGCTATGCTAGTTGTGGAATTTAAGGAATTGCAATTCAGAAAGGAACTTTTAGCAGCTCTGCGAGGAGTCACTGTGCACAGGACTAGCATTCAAAGTCTAATGGGGACCGCCAAGGAATACCAGGTGCTGTCTGTTATATTTCACGGGAAAGCAACGAAAAATCACCTCTGATTATTCTTTGCTTCATAGGGAAGTATTCCTTCCCTATTAAATTCATGGGGTCGCCATAAGTTGTCAAGTAACTTGAAGGCACATAAACACAAAATAACTGAATTTTTGAAGGTGACTTTTAAGACAAACGTTAGTAAAAGTAAAAACTCTGGGCTTTACAGCTTGTTTTTGAGGAGACATGTGCCTAGTCATAACTAGCCAAATGGATATACTGTATCTATTGATTTCTGTGGAAAGCCCTCACTTCTGCATAGGTGTGGGGGGGGTGAGAGTGGAATACAGTCACACATCTCTCACAGAAGGGAAAAAACACGCATACACCTCAAGGGTTTGTTTGTTTGTTTTTAAAAATGTCTTGTACTTCCACTGCATCCTTAGGACTTATACGATACAACAGTAGCCCACATTTGACTTACAGTTCACAAGGAAGTAATGGCAGACACACGTGAGAATCTCGGCTACAAATTCAAGGGAGTACACATCTAGCTTCCCTTAAAAACAATGACAACAACAGAAGAAGCAAGGTGTCCCTAAAGGCTATTTGAGGGAATATACACAGGCATACTTTAAAAGCATTATAGTGGGAAAGGAGGTCTTAGCACATACAATTGGGACATACAGTGTGGAGTTTAAAAGACAATAGGTGTGCAGCTGGAAAAATGGGGGGCATAGGCATGTTATACCTATGTGTTTATGAATAAACAGTGTCAGATGACATGCAGCACACAATCATACGTGTTCAGTTGCCATACTTAAAATGAAATTATCCAAGCCACATATTCTTTTTGGCTAGAAAGCCACCCACCCATCTTTGTCCTGGGAAGGTAACTCTTTCTTGCATCCTTGTAAATGCTCTTAAGAGTATTTTTGTTTTCCTGCCTGAGACCTGTTTTGAACCTTCTGTTCCTTTCTTCTACAGCCAGTGGAAAACAGCTGGCATATATGCACACTAGACTTTGGAACAGATAACTCTACAACGATGTATCTTAGGGGCAAACAGACACAACAGCTGATCCTATGTAGAATTGCAACCTTTCTGCTTGGTTAGTTCCATCCATTGGTTTAACTAAAGATTGACCTCAGTACCTGACTAAAATGATATGCAGCTGAACACACTGAAGATTCTGTGTGTGTGTGTGTGTGTGTGTGAGAGAGAGAGAGAGAGAGAGAGAGAGAGAGAGAGAGAGAGAGAGAGAAAGAGAACATGTACACATGCATAAGCAGAAAATAATTTCAGATGTGCTTTTGAGGTGAATTTATTCTTTTAATTGTTTTCCAAAACAGTTATATTTTGACAACAGTGACCCCATCTGAAAATGTAACTTTGCTTCAAATAACTGAGTTAGTCAGTGCATTATTTCATTCAAATCATGAATTTTGTGTGTGTGTGTGTGTGTGTGTGTATACACACACACACACACACACACACATATATATACACACAAACCTATTACCTTTTTCTCCAAAAAGTGGGGCTCAGTTAGCTATAAGTGTCTCTGTTTTTAACCAAAGATTAATGGTACTGCTAAGTTTATTACAAATATCCATATATTTTGTTTTGTTCTGATGAAAAGTTATGAAAGGCACACTCTGGGTCTAAGAAAACAGGGTCACACACTCCACTGGTTTCTCACTGTTACTTAATGACGACCTCTCTAGTACTGTGTGCATTTAGTAATACAACATAACATTGTTCTGCAGAGGTGTTTGTAAAATGTCTTTATGCAAAGTTCTGTTTCTGCCCCAAACTAGTAAAAGTTCATTAAAGTAAAATTCTCCACCTCTATAAGTGTTTCAGGGCACAGAAAGAAATGAACTAAAACACTCTCAAGTTATGGTAAAACAATGAAGTCAGTAAATTTTCCTAGGATATCCTAGGAGTATCTGCGTCAGCAGTGGTATAGTTCTGTGTTCAGTGGTATAGACATCAACATGATCACAAGGAAGAGTTACAGCATCTTGAAACATGCGGCCACCTAGACCACTCAACACTTCCTTTTATCTTCCTCTTGTTAAAAATAGTTAGTACCCACAACAGAAATTGCACTAGTGAAAAACAGCAGAATTTGTGTATTTCTATCATGTAATAATGGGAGATTAATGTGAACAGTATGATGCACATTGTCTGATCAGTTGCCACATCTTCTGCACAGATCAGGAAGCCTAAATATGGTCCATGAGATTATCACACTGTTTCCTAAGATTCTGGATCAGCAACAAATAATGATTTGAAATAATACAACTCAGGCACAAGAATGGCCATTTATACCAATGTGGGTGGGCTGAGCAATAAAACATAAACAAATTACTTCCCTTCTATGGGCATGATATATAGAGCTGATGATCTGTAGACAAGTAGAA
This sequence comes from Gambelia wislizenii, assembly GCA_030847615.1. Classification (NCBI taxonomy): domain Eukaryota; kingdom Metazoa; phylum Chordata; class Lepidosauria; order Squamata; family Crotaphytidae; genus Gambelia; species Gambelia wislizenii. The sequence continues at coordinate 251,041,591 of JAUMIR010000002.1, read as the reverse complement.
GTTTCTGTGCACTACAGTACCCTCCTTTAGCTACACCAAATACATTTGCTATACATTTATTCTGCACAGATTTGCTTTTGCTTTAAACGTCAGTCAAAACCCCCATATTGTTATTTCATCAATATTATATGGTTGTTGTTGTTTTAGAAAGACCAAAGTCTCTACAGATGAAAGATGTCATATTTTGACAAGTCAGTCAGTCCATTAAGGTCCCATATAAACCTAGGACAGATCTCACAGCGAAGACAACGAAAGGACTAAATGCGTAAATTAAGGATCTGGAAATCCTGAAACATTTGGAGGTGTTATCCATAGCTATTATGCTGCTGCTGCCTCAAAGCACTGAAACTTAGCCAACAGACACAGCAGCATGCTGCCTGATCAGTGCTTTTGCAGGTTCAGTCACACTCGTCATACTGAGGGCTCTAAAAGATAATCAAGCAGGCTATAAACCCTTCCTGTTTCATACAGAGTCCCCCAATGTAATGGCTACAAAGATGAAAAACACTGTTCTAAGGACTGAAAAATAGAAAAAGGATACTGTCTTTGCTCAGGAAATGGCTAATGTGTTTTTTTAAGAGGGGGGAGGCAGAGTGTGGGCCACTCCCATACCATAGTAGGTTTTGTCTCAGTTGTGGAGGTTGGGAATTAAAAAACTTGCTTCACCTATTAAGCCAAGTCTGTTTCTCTATCCAAGCAAGGCCCTCCAGTATAAAATTCTTTTCCAGTAGCCTTCGATGATGAACTCACAGAGACACCTTCCCAGCTTGGATCCTCTCAAATACACATTCATCCACTGTTAAGTACTTGCCAAGTTTTACATCCAAAAAATATAACCTATCAGATGTCTGGTGTGGATTGTAGCCTTCTCTTTGCAAACGGGTCTTCTGGATTTTGAAAGTGCCTATTAGAAAAACAAACAAACAAAAGTTTTTTAGAGGAAAAAAGAGTGGAGAAAATATTTGAATGACTAATATTTCTTTTTCCAGACTTAAATTTTTATCATCTTTACCATTATTATACATCAACTGTACAGATTACAAACACCAACATACATTATAAATGCCTCCCAATAAGACAAATTACAAAAATATATTTCTGTTATATTTTGAAACTGATATTTGTAATTAAACCAGGTTAAACGGGGGGAGGGGAGCTGTGAGCTGCTTAAAAAGTGAGCTAACATTCCCCAAAAAAAGGCAATTCTTCCTGTTTACCATTAAAAGAGTGGTTGGGGACCACAAACACAGACCTGGAATACTGACGTAACCCCAAGACCACACTTTGCCAATTTCTGTTATAATGGAGACTTGAAGATGAAGATGTTTCAGAATGTTTCCAGTGTTATTCTGCTTGAGCCTTTATGTTGTTGAAAAGTGGTGTATAAATATTTAAGTATTAAGCAATATCGTTTAACCATCAGTGTCCAGGCAGCAGTTCCTAATAGGTTGCGCCCATTTCCCTCTCTTTGGGATGTCCTGCCTATCAGCTTGTTTGTGCCCTCTCTTTCTCACTTCCAAATTCCTTTTCTTCCCTCTACTCTTTCCTAACATTATATACTCACTTGTCTAACCCAGCAGAATGGTGGGCATTCAAAACACACACAGCCCAAAAGCAACCCACAAAGCAAGTTGGCAATACCAGAACCTGGGAAGTTTTTTGCATTACAATTCCCAGAATCTATTCTGGGAACTGCAGTCCAAAAAAGTAGCTTTTCTATGCTCTGGGTGTTTCCAAAGCTAAGCAAGGATGGAAGGAGGAAACTACAGGGAAGAACTGGCAGTTGGGAAGGTAGTGATGCTTAACATCTCTTGCGCCTACATTTTATTTCTTGAAAATGTCCTGCTTTCTGCCTGAGAACACTTTTGCCCAAGTGCACTGAGATACTGTTGAAGTGAGAGCTGTTATGCACTCCCAAGATTCTGTGGGCTGGTCCTCCCTGGAAGTGGAACTCCAAGTGTCCAAGAGCAGACAGGGGCAAGCTACACACTCCTCGGGGCATCCTTACAGTCATCACAATGACAGACACTGTCTGTGCTTTAAATGAGTTGGGTTTTGCATTCCAGCCATTAGTTCTGCCTCTCCTTTCAGGTTAGAAGTCCCATCATACCCAACTCTTCCAAGTCATCCTTTCTGATTTTGGTAAGGAGCACAATCTATTGTGTTCTGTCTATTGACAGGATGTTGTAACAAAGGTAGTGGGGCAGGAGTAAACAAGTATATATGTGAAGACTAGTGCTTATTAAATTGAGTTAATTAAATCTAACTTTAAGATGTCAAACAAAAAGATGCAGTTCTGGAAAAACAGCTGGGTTCTCTTGGAACATAAATCAGTCATATGTCCCCAGTGAATACTTGCTACTTAACAGCAAAAGATCAAGTGGCTACTCTTTCATTTTGTTTAATTAAAGCTACTGTTTGATATATTTAATTCTCTGACATGCAATCTGTGTGACACACTGATTGGGTCAGGCTGTTTTTAGATTTAGATTTGGCTGCAGCTCACTTTGCTATGAGAGTTTCTCACTCTCCCAAGCAAAAGCAGGGAATTTTCAAGCCTATGCAAATCATGAAAAGGCTCTTAATTCCAACACGAGTGAGTATAAACAAAAATGTCAGCATGCTGGAGCAAACAGGCAGTTTCTTTGTGGGCACAGACAATGGATTCTTTAACAAACTTGACCAACAGCCTACTTTGGAATCAGTGCTTTTTGAAGAAACCCAGTTAAGAATACATCCTGTTTCCCTCTAGCAAATTTTAAAAAACAACAACAAAGAATTTAGTAATTCAGCCCAATAGCTTTACAAAAAGCATGCCTAAACACTGAGTGGGAGAATGAATGTGTAGTATCCATACATGTCTCTCTTCCTTAATGACCAGTCTCTCTACCTTAATGAATATTACAAGCATCCACAGTTACTATTTTTGACGGCCTGGCCGCTAACTACCACAAGACATAGCACCAAAGGAACAAAACAAAGCCACCCGTTTCATGCTTGGACAGAGAGGAGGCAAACGTCAAGAGTGAACTGACAGGCATCAGGATCTCACTTACTGCTTGTAAGTGGAAGGGAAAATTTGATTTCTATTTATTATTCTATTTATTTATTTATAAGTGAAACAACACAAAGACGTATTGATGTCTCCACAATCCCATCTAGTCTTTGGAATGGCATTTCATCTTGAGCCCTTATTGTGTTGTATGTTTTGATATGGAGATGGTTTTTGTACGTAACTCTTGTATGTTTAGTAGTACTTTCTCATTGTGTATGCAATCTTCTAAAATTATTTGGATGTATTATTTTTAAAAAAGCTACAGGATGTTCAACTTGCTTTCAGAATCTCTTGAGAGAAAGCAGCTTCCACTTTGCCTTCACTTCAGCTCAACTTAGTAGGGAATTCAAAATAAGGATCAAGTGATTTCTGGGATATTCTTTACTAGGATAAAGTATTACAGTACAGTCAGCCCTCCACATTTGCAGGTTTAACTTCTGCAGATTTGATTATTTGCAGACTACTCGCTGCTGTCCATACTGCTGCCTTGAAGGCATCTGCAGTGACTTGACTATTCGGATTGTACTTTTTGTGTGTGTTAAGGGGCCTAGAGATATTCATAGTTTTTACACTTTTGCAGGGGTCCTGCACCCCTAACTTCAGCAAATGTGGAGGGCCAACTGTGCAATATATTATAACAAATTGGCAGCTGCTGGTGACTTCTGTCTTCCTAAGCTGTGTGACAACAGAGGTTCTTGTTACTGATATGCTATTACCTGTGGTATCAACCTGTGGCAAGAGTCGGAGGAAGATGGGCCGTGCATAAGGGGGGAGCACTTTCTGCATTTCCAAGTACAGCACGTTAGGGTTCAGCTTGGCTTCTGGATCAGCAATGGCTGCCATTCCAGCCTTGCCTTCAACTCCTGGAATTTAAAAAGAAAGTATCAGAGGCAAGGAAGGGAGCACACTCTAACCAGCCCATTTTGGCACACTCAAAGGGGCAACAAGCTTTGAATTTGTGAAAACCCACAGCTTGAAATCAATCAAGTAGCAGCTTGCTCTACCAAGCTCAATTCCACAGCAAGGGGGTAAAGACAGCTTGTCTTCAGTCACCAGCCAGAGAAGCAAACAAGCAGCTGAAGGGACCTTGTTTCCCCCCTTTTTACCAAATATCAGTTGTCCTGTAACTGCCATAGCAGAGGTCATCCTGACCTCTGTCATAAGCCAAAGAACTGCTTGGTCATTGTAATCCATCCTCACAGCAAACACCGGTAAAGGAACAATTCCCCAGCTCCAAATGGATGTGTCTGCTCTTTACAACTTGCCCCTTGTCAAACTGATCTGGTCTCTCTGCCTTTCTTTCCACTCTTTCCCTTGTGTTTCTTCCAGTCTTTTCATTTGAAAGTGCAGGGTGTGTGTGTCTTATTTTCATTTATACAGAGTGCCCACTTCCCCAGCGGCCTTGTGCATTGAATATTAATTGCTGCAACCGCATTTTCAAAACTCTTTTTGGCTGCAAAGTGGGATAAATATAGGTTTAGAATAAGCAAAAAGATAAAACCTAGAGGATCAGGCAGCAGCTGATGGGCAACCGGTGGAACATTTTCTCAAGTTAAAAGATACTGATGCCTTCTTGCTTGCTTTAACTCTTTCCTCTCAGCCTTTCATTCAGGTCAACAGCTATTCTTCAGTGACTCAGTAGAAAGTAAGGTTGTGTTCTGTTCTAACAATTTGTGCCAGAAACCCCAGCTGTGCCACTGAGTGCAACCAAGAGGAGTCCTTTGGCAGAAGGAAATAAACCCAGCCTGCTGCACTCCACATCTCTGCGGGATTGCTGCCTAAATACAAAATTTTACACCCTGGCTTCAGAATTCAATGTCCTGAAAAAATTAAATGTCCACTTTCTTAAAATATCTATGGTACATAATGTCCTTAGGCCTGATGAAAACTCTAGAATACATCTTTGGCAGTGTAGAGTAAAGCATGGATGCTTTCGGTGTCTGCACATCATCCAATTTTCTCCATACACCCCTTACTTTCAATCCTATGCCCACCCCTTCTGTATGCAAATGTTTCTCTTTCTATTCTGCCAGGCTTTGAGAACAGACATTTTGGGTGTAGAACAAACATGGCAAAAGCAGCTACAAATTTATTCAACCCCAAAAACAGAATCCTCTGTGTGTGTGTTCTTGAGCATATCTGTGCTTGTGGTACAGCAATCTCCACAGAACTGTTTGCAAAGCTACTCTAACAACTCTAAACAATAAAACACCAGAAATCTATTTATCTCTTTAACTTAAATATTATTTACATTTGAATTGGAGCAATGTAGCGGTGCTTACACAGTAGAAATGCAACAACAGATCAAAACTGTCTGAGAACTCTGTGCATCAGGATGTCTCTTCATCCATTCTCCAGTAGTACTTTTCTGCTTTATTTTCAATTTGTATACAATACCTATTTTCAATTAAACCTTCCACATTCCAAAGAACTCAGAAGAAGTCCAAATTTCTCATCCTAATATATGAGACCAATTCCAGATAAAATTACAGCCACTTTTATACAAATGCATTTGGGTCACTAGAAGTGTGTGTGTATTTATTGGCCTCTTGATGATTCCCTAACTCTTACATCAGGCACCAGCAGCAAGAATTTACTTTTGTATATATACAGTCGTCCCTTCACATTCGCGGGGGTTACGTTCCACGGACCCCCGCGAATGTGAAAAATCCGCCAATATTGTTTGCCCCCCTCCCCCGCCATAGTGACCATGGGGCCTCCGGAGGCCCCATAGTCGCTTTCCCCCGCCTCCCCACTCCCTTCCTAGGCCTTCCTGGGGCCTACGGAGACCCTCCCGAGGCCCCGTGGATGCCTCCCCAGCCCTCCCCCCTCCCGCCCAAGCCCTCAATGGGGCCTCCAGAGAGTCTCCGGAGGCCCCGCGGAGGCCTTCCCAGCCCTCCCCACTCCCCCCCAGGGCCTTTGCGGGGCCTCCGGAGGGTCTCCAAAGGCCCCGCGGAGGCCTTCCCAGCCCTCTCCCCTCCCTCCCAAGGCCCTTCAGGGGACCTCCGGAGGGTCTCCGAAGGCCCCGTGGAGGCCTCCCCGGCCCTCCCTGCTCCGTCCCAGGGCTTTCACGGGGCCTCCGGAGGCCCCATGTCGCTGTTTTCGGGGGCCCGGGGGGGCCCTCCCAAAACCGCGAATAATCAAAACCGCAAATGTCGAGTTCGCGAATGTGGAGGGACAACTGTATGTTTATTGTGCACCAGTTCTTCATTTATCATGCAAGCATATTTCTGTAGTGTCTCTATCAATTTCCATAAATTGCAATTATTATACTTCCTGTTACATATTTTACACCTTGTTACTTCTTGTTACATATTTTACACCAGCAGCAAAAATTTACATTTCAGTGCATTCAAAGCTTGAAGACATGTAATGTAAGTACAGGCCTTCAGCAGAGATTTCTCCCAGCGATAGCAAGAACTTTTCAAGAGTAGTTTTCTAGGGTAGGTTCAAGATAGAGCAACAGGAGCTGGCCTGGTAGCAAAATGGAGTGCCAGGACACATTTCTCTTAACCAGATAAAGAGGATCTCTATTTCATTCTGTTATTATATGTTTAGTATGTTGTTTCTTTTTGCCTATTCTACCTTTGTTCAGACAAACATCTCAGCTCCCAGTTCTGTCAGTCTCTAACCCACAGAGATAAATCCATCAACACAAAGAATGTGAATACAAAAAACAGAACGGGAAACCCTTGAACTCTTCAGGATTTATTGTGAAAAACATCAAAGTAGGAGTCTTTCCTGTCTATGAGGAAAGCAAAGTGTGACCCACAGGCTGTAGGTTGCTCCCAAGGCCATTTCTGAGGCCTCAAAGCCACACACACCCCTTTTTATTATTTCGTTTATTCTTACTGAAAATACCCTTTTAACCATAAAAGGGTGGACATAAAAGCAAAAGGCCCTTCAACCATAAAGTAAACCCTAATGCAACTTCTGGGTTTACCTCCTGATTAATTTTCAAGAGAAGGCTTTATTTAAACAGCCAACAGAGGCTTAAAAACAGTGAAATTGCTCCCCTCAGCAACAGGTTTGCAGTCCATTTTTAGTAAATATATTAGTAATTTAAAAATATGTGGCACATGGGAGATTGAGGCCCTCTGTGGTCCTGAAGGGGGTCAATGCATCTCTGGCAGTTGCCCAGCTCTGTACTAGATTTTGAAACCCCTAGATTATGAAACATTGAATTAGTAACTTTGCTAGATTTTATGTAAATGAGGCAGTGCCCTCTGTGACTGTCAAGCCTCAGGTGAAAATAGTTCGTAAGAGGTGCCATGTCAAGTGCATTACTTCGGCGCTTTATTTGAAACAAGAGGCACAAAAAGATGACGAACTTGGCATCCATAACGTGTCATCTACCTATTCCAGGCTTAGGTGGTGAAAAGCTTCCTGTTTACAAAAGATATGAAGATATGTTAAAGATGAAGCCAGAACTCTCAGGAGTGCCAAAGGGAACAAAGTTGGCCCCAGACCTGCTGACACTTTGGTCCACAGTAACTAGCAGCAGATCTCCAAGAATTCAAGCAGGGGTCGTCCCTAAACCTAGTATCAGAGAATCTTTTAAATTTGCCCATTATCATTTACTGCAGATGTGATGTTCCAATGTCCTGTTCCCCTAATGATATATGATATGATATATGAAATATATACTGATAGAAATGCTGTGATAAAAACAGAAGGTTTTTCATGCTGTTTGTATTTATGTCCTCTGCCTGACATAACATGTTTCTGTGGAATTCCTTCTTCCTTCTTGTAAGGCTGCTTACAGGACCCCAATCCCAGAAGCTGGTTTTAAAACCAGGCATAACCAGGCATACCTACCAGGCATCCACCCCTACCCATTTCTAAATCCCCAAAGCGAAGGTTTAAATTACCTGGTACCTCCACCCCATACACTGCAACATCTGTTTTGCTGAGAAGGTGGCTCAGAATTCCCTCAACCTCGGTGGTAGAGACGTTCTCCCCTCGCCAACGGAATGTGTCTCCACTCCGGTCTTTGAAGTACATGTAACCAAGCTCATCCATCACGAGTACATCTCCTGAAAGGAAACAAGTGAGCCTTAGCATTCAGTGAATTTGCAGGACTACTCCTTGCTTTTCTTCACCAGAACTGGGGGTTCTGTGGCTGGGGACCAGAGTAAAATAACCATATTGCTCTGTGCTCGGTAATACGAGGGAGGGCAAAGTGCAGCCTTCCAGAAATTGTTGGACTACAACTCCCAGCATTCCTTATCATTGGCTTTGCTGGCTAGGGCTGATGGGAGCTACAGTATGAACATAACTGGAGCAACACACATCTTCCACCCCTGCACTTAACAGGATAGCTCAAGAACAAACAGGAATCAGAGTACAGTATAGAACAGAAGGACATCCACTCTTATGGTCCATCTACAGCAGATGGGTAACTGCAGAAGGATAGGGGAGGGCATTAGCACCCCAGAAGATCTGAGGGCTACTCCCACAAAAGATCAATTTGTCTACAATTGCCTTCTAGGGGATAAGGGAGCCTTCTGCAGATATTTTAGGATCAGGAGAGGGCTTTTTTTTAAACAATAGGAAGTAAGTACAATCACTTCCTCTTGACTTCTATTTTAAAAAAAGGCCTCTCTTGGGCCTACGATGTGGTGGAAATGCCTCCCACACTTCCTAGAGGGAATTTTTGGTGGAAATCTTTCTTTGAAAAATTTGCAAAAAATAAAATTGTCAAAATTTGGCTTGATCCCACAGGTGTTCAGGGGGCCCTCACAATGTGGTGGAAATATCCTCCACATCCATAGCTGGCTTTTGAGGACATTTTGACACAAACATTTTAATTGATTAATTTTTTTATACTGGGGGGGGTCCTGGGGACCATAAAAATGGCCCTGGGGGCTGTGTGTGGCCAATAGGCTGTACTTTGCCCACCCCCATCTTAAAGTTACAATTAACCAAACAAAGGATGACCACTAGAGATGCTAGAAAACCATGGCTGCACATGAAGTGGTGATAGACCTTTACAGGAGAAACAACATGACTAATTATTATTCTGTTCCCTCTCCAGTTTAACTCCACTTTATTATCAAAGCATATTGAACAGAGATGAGTTTCGGATAAGACAGAGTTTTGGATAAGTTAAGTGAACAAATCATTTGTCTACCATATCCATAATTATGTACAAAACGCCACATCAAAGAGCCAAGTTACATAAAAGTAGTGGTGGTATGCTTTTCAACTGTTACATTTACATGAAACATTACTTGAAAACTACAGAAACTCTGGACCAGATGTTTTTTTCCTTCACTTAGCTGCCAACATGGGGCTGTGCTCAAGGAAGAACATTAGCAGTTGGGAGATTTGGGCTATTAGTCTACTTAGCCTGAGCAAGATTTATTTTGTAGATCACAGTTTGTAATGTCCTTGTCCACCAAGAAACAATATAACTGGCTGAAGAGTACCTGAAAGGTAGGCCTGGTCCCCTTTCTGGAAGACATTGTAGGCTATTTTCTTGTTGGTTGCATTTTCATTGACATAACCATCAAACCTACGCAAGGGGTCCTCCTGGTTTATTCGGCCCACAAGCAAGCCTGGCTCTCCTGAAAGAGACAGGATAAGAATTCCAGAAAGAATAATCAATCACACATATTTACTTACATAAGCATACATACTGCTGTAAGTAAATTTGTGACTGGCTGGCTGGGTTTAGTTTATATCTTAACCACTCATCATCTCTACCATAACATTTTAACTGGAAAGTTGAGAAATGGATAGTGCTGCTTACAGCTGTGTTCAGACCCTGAATTCTTGTCACATTTTCATTTCAATTCAGCTTTGTCCATCACTAATTTTTGGACAGTTACCCTACGCACAGCCCCGCCAAACCTGTGGGAATGAATTCAATTGCATGCTGAATTTGTACAGTTGCATAGGTGTACATAGAGATTTTTGATGTAGCATACTGATAAGGGAGTTGGCAAAAGAAAGCACAATTCTGGGAAAGGGCCACAGCTCAATGGTAGAGCACATGCTTTGCATTCAGATCTCAGATGCAATCCCTAGATACGGTTAGAGAAACCACAAAGTAACCTACATGGACTAGTGGTCTGACTTTGTAAAAAGCATCTTCTTACATTACCCTGACTGTGGGGTAAAGTTAAACAGATGGATTTGGAAAGGTGTCTACAGTGTAAATTCATCCCCAAGGTAAAACCACAGTATAAGAATAGTGTAAAGAGAAAAGGATTACACCCAGGAAGAGAGGCAGTGAGTAACTCTCCACTACTTTAAAGGCACCAAGTATGCCGGTAACATAATGCAAGCTTTTGCACAAGAAAACCACACAGTAAAACACGAACTAACATCAAGGAATACACTGCCACTCCCTCTCCAAATTTTCTGCACATAAACACATAGCCACATCCCTATAAAAAGTGACATTTTAAAAAATGTGTAGCTCATTCTAGGCATGTTTAGAGTCAATGAGACTTCATTCCAGGAACCATGCAGAAGACTGCAGACTTCAGATTTGTCCAAGTCACACTTATTTTGCATAGTTTCATCTCAGACCATATTTGCTTGAAAAAAGGCACATATGCTGGCATTATGTGGCATTAGAACATCATTTAAGAGACACACAAAGAAGATGGGAAAATGGCCCATCTGGATATATGCATCAGATCTAGTGCCAAAAAGTGAACAAATGGAGAGAGGGGGTACGACCAAGTAAAGGCATAAAGAGACACCTGGTTCTTCGATTCCAGAGCACCATGGCTAACTTCAAACATAGCTCCTAACACACCAACTTGTTCTGTTAATTAGTTTTCTATCATTAGCCAGACAGCTGTCAACTTTTGTCATAAAAGTTCCTTTGAACCTTTCACTTCAGTTATTCTGCAGGTGGTTCTCTCCTTATCTTGATCTCTTACCTATCCATTTTCTTCTTCTTCTTCTTATAATAATAATAATAATAATAATATTTATTTATACCCCGCCCCTCTGTCAAAACAATCGGGGCGGCTTACAAAAATTAAAATACAATACAGATAAAATCCTCAAACACCTCCCACCCCCACCCTCCCCCATAAAAAATGATTAAACAATTATAAATTAAAATCAACTGATCTAAAATCACATTTAAAAACAATAAATACAATAAAATACAATAAATGGCCAGCGGACTAAAAAGAGGCCAGGATCCCCTGAGGCCGGGATCTAATTAGGAAAGAGATCCATCTTCAATGCTTTTTTAAAGCTATTCAGGCTTGTTATCTGATGGATCTCTCTCTCCTCTACACTTCCTTTAGGCCTTTCCTTCAGTTCTTTCTTTGCTGTTTCACCTGCCCTTCCAACTCTCACTAATGGACTTTTCACACTTTTGCTCTTTTTTCAAGTTTCTATGTTCCTCTTTCACTTATTCTGCATATTTATTTATTTGTTCAACATATTTATATTCAATCTTTCCATGCAATATGATGGCTTACATATAGTCCAACTAGGGATGGCTTCTCTAAGTAGATCTTCTACCCTAGAAGAAAGCAACAGATTCCCTTCCCTTACACCTGGGTGTCTATTCATGTGTTGGCCATCATGGTATCAATTTTGGACAAAGAGCAACCACTCCCTGAAAGTGCTATACTATTACCAATCAATTCTAGAAACAAAGCAGATGACAAAGTCAAAATCAGGGATGCTTGAGGCACACAGTAATAGTATTTGACATTCCACAGAAATCACTAATCCCCTCATGCAGGTATTAAAGCAAGATATGAAGTACAGTCAGACCCCTGTATCTGTGGGGGTTTGATTCCCAGACACCATGGATACCAGAAACTGTGGATAACAAGGAACCCTTACAAATTAAAGGATTTCCAATAAAAACATACCACAGAATTGTGTTGGAGGACATACAAGACGCCTAGAAAGGACACCTCTCTAGGCATTTTCCAGCATGATTCTATAGTATGTGTCTCCTATTTTGCATCCCGCATATAACTGAAACCACAGATATTGGTTCCGACTGTACATTGGCACTCACTATGTATCTACCTGGACGACAGGAGATACAGAGCCCATTTGCACCCCGTATCAGTTCCATGGTATCTTCATTTACTTTCACCAGTCGGATAGGATACACATTTGGCAATATCCGGCTGTTGAAGCCACAGGCACCAACCTGCCAAAAGAAACAGCAAAGCTTAATTTAAAAGAACTGAGTTGTTTGCTACAATGCATATATCTCTGTGTGCATATTTATTATCCACCAGGACAAGGGCCTGTGAGCAATCAAGATGTACATAATATTGAGGTGTTGAATAAACAAAAACAAAAGGGAAACAAAAGAGCATGCAAAAGAAGGAATTGGCCTGTTCAAGCCAACAGCTTATAGCAAATATTGTGAAACGGTGTTAGAGTAAGTATTTTGAACTACTGGGAGAATATGTGCCATGGGAGAATATATGCTGTGAGGTTTTTATTTTTATTTTATTTTATTTAAAAAGTGTCTTAAATTTCTTACCTATACAAGGATGTTGTGGGAGCAAGAACAGAAAAAGGACATAATTTCCCTTCGCCAACTCTTTGGGACCCCCCCTGCTTATTATATATAGCAACAAAATGTCCAGTTTCAGGACAAGATCTCTTACTGTTGCAAAACTCAGACCCTGGGCAGAGAGGTAGAAAAAAGTATCCTTTTGCCAGCACTGAAACTCTCTGTACTTCCTGGACAATGCTACAAAGTTCCTATCTGAAGCCAGCAGAAGCCCTGAATCAGAGCATTCCTCTCCAGGGATGGGGACACACTGCCCCAGCACTGTGTTGACAGTCCCATTTCTAGCAGTCTATGAAAGAAGACTAATCACCAATAAAGCCTACACACCTATAAGTATTCAAAGGAAGGAAGAGCTGTTCTCACCTGGTGGCAAGCAAAGCATGCTAGAACTGATCCTTCCCAAGCTCAGCCTCCAAATCGCTGTCACACCTCATGGTGACCTACTTTGTGAAGGGATTTATCTACTAATCCAATAACTTCACCTTCCTCACATGCTTTACAGCTAGAGCAAGTCACTAAGACTTTTGGCATCTCCCCAAATGCTAAAAACTGAGTAGCAGGTGTTCTGTTCCAGATGGGTGGAGCTACACACACACACGTGGATGTACAAAGAGATATTCCCAAGTAATACACTTTTGAAATTGGGAACACATGTAAGAGTGCAAAAATTAGACTCAGCAAGTTATACAAAACTGGACACCACCCAGTCTCTTCAACAGATGAGAATTTGTCCAAACAGATTAACAAGATCAAATCCACAAGAACACACTCCAAAACATAGTCATGGTGGACCCTTAATGTACCTTTCCATCCAGATTAGCGATGCTGCAGTTACACTCTGTAGCCCCATAAAATTCCCCAATCTGTTTAATTCGGAAGCGCTGAGTGAAATCTTCCCATATGGTGGGCCTCAAGCCATTTCCTATTGCCAGTCGCACCTGGTGCTGTGTTTCTGCTTCTCGCACTGGTTGGTTCAACAAGTACCTGCAGATCTCTCCAATATATTGGATAATCTGTGAGAAGCAAAACAAATTAATTTGAAAGAATCACCCGGTAACAGCTGAAGAAAACTGGCTAGGTAGAAACATTTCCAGATGATTTTTTTTTAAGATGTGGGGGAAGAAAATCTGTTTTATTAGCTTTTGCTTTCAGGAAAAAATGGACACAAGTTATCTGAGTAACCAAAAATATTTTTACAACCTTAAAAAATAAAATTGTTACTATTAATCAGGAATTTTGGTCCCTCCAAGTGTTTTGGACTTCACCTCCCATGACTAATGGTAGGAAATGATGGGAACTGTGGTACAGAAATCCAGGTATGCCAAATGCTATAAAGACCATTAGTCCATAAATGCTGCATGGCTTGTTATATGAATTTAATTCAGATAATAAAGTGCTACAATTTTCTTAAATTAATTTAAAACTGTCTTCCTCAACCTAGTGCTTCCCAGATGCTTCGGGCTGCAACTTCTATCCAACCCAGCCAAAATAAGCAGTGGTGAGGGATCATGTGCATTAAAGTCCAAATTATCTGGAGAGTACCAGGTAGGTAAAGGGTTGTTTAAAGTATTTTAAACAATTAAAAGTGTGCCCTGGCTCATTAAGCAGCAGTTTTAAAAAAATAAAAGTAACCTAGGCATTTATAAAACCATTGAGAATAACTACCATCTTTAAAATGGTACATCTTTAAGATAGTACAAACGCCTGTTAATATGGCAATGCTCTGTCTCATGCAGAAGGCCTGCTGTAATACTGTACTTCCATGCAACATTTCAGAACCAAGAATGCTGCTTCTTCAGAACTGTACATTTATGAATATGAAAATTTAATTGAAAGAAGATTTAATCAATTGAATTACTGGGAGATATAATCCTAGCTTGCAACCTGTTGGAATACAGGAAAATAAGGTATGCAGATAAGTAATATAAGTACTACTTGCACATCTCTCAGGACATTTTCAAACCAATGATCCCCAGTGTTCATGTAAAATCCGCTACAGTATAGTCATGAGTGTTTATATTACAGCCTTGAAGATATCCCCATATGCTACCTGGACTACAAAAATCATTATTAGCTTAGCTTCCCATTGAATATGGAAACTACTGCATCATTGTCTGGATGTACTTCTTACCCACCGTGATAAGGAAATGAGATAGCCCTACTTTGCTGCAGACACAGTGCAGAAATAATGCGATTTTATACTACTTTAACAATTATGGCTCCATCCTATGGAAACCTGGGATGTGTAATTTGTTGTGGCACCAGAGCTCTCGAACAGAGAAGGCTAAATATCTCACAAAACTACAAATCCCAGAATTTTATAGGCAGCTAAAGCAGTGTCAAACTGCATTATTTCTGCACTGTGTCAGCAGCTTCTGTGTGTGTTTACTGAGAAGCAAGCCTCACTTTGTTCAATGGGATTTGCTTCCAAAAGCTTCAGTGTGTGTTTACTGAGAAGCAAACCTCACTTTGTTCAATGGGATTTGCTTCCAAATAAATGTGCACAGTATTGCAGTCTTACAGTTAGGCTCTTCAAACAGTAAGCAAAACCCAGCACTACAGACAAGTGGAAGTAAAGGTCAACCTTAGGAATTTCTTCTTGACTTAAGCCTTCCCAGTGCAGTGGAGGAGAGGAGAAATCAATTCAGTTTCTTCCTTGATGAGTTTCATGCATGACACTCAGCATGGGTTCCAGAGAAGAGATTGATTTTCTCACTCCTTCAGCCTCTCTGTGTTACCCAAAATAGCCATGGCTGGAATGGGAGGTAAAAAAGTCAAGGGATTCCCAGCTGGAATCTCCCTTGGCAATAACACTGGCCAGGCTGAACTAAAGTACATTATCAGATCACTGAAGGGCAGGCAGCTCTGCAGTCAGCTAAACACAATACTAGAATTCCAACACAGGGAGAAGAGAAAGCTGACAAACTCGGTTCATCTCTGATGCAGTGGCTGCCTCACATAGCAGATCCTTACATAGCACAAATAGTGGCATGGTGAGGGGAAACAATCATTCTATACCACAGGGCATGATCCACTAGAATGCAGGGCTAGGGAGGGCACATTTGAGTCTTCCACCACAGCCATCAACATATCCTGGATGTGTGTGTGCGTGTGTGTAAAACTAATTCACTGTGTTAACATTTGCACATATATGCACACCCACACACAGATCCACCACGGTTTCAATAACACCAGACTGTCCCTTAATTTTCCACACCATGGACCTCCTGACAAGGAATGTGCTGTTTGGCTGCCAGGAGTACCCACAGTTCGGCACCATTTACTCTTAAATAACTGACATGGCTTTCAGATCTTCCACCCAGCTAAGGCATCTATGGAGAAGAAGCTAACACAAACACAGTGTGCGGCATAAGCCTGGTAACATTTTATGTTGGAACTGCAGGAAGGTAATTTCTGATTTAGTTCCCTCACCCCACTATGCTTGCCATGTGTCAAAAGGTCTTCTGGAACTTTGCGACCTGTAGCTGTCTTGTCAAGTAGAGCCTCCCCACAAATGCATTTGCTCCCACCTCCTACAAACTGTGGCGCCTACAAGCAGAGTTCGGGGCTCTCCTTACTGTGCACTTGTACTTCACACAGTCATCCCAGAAGCGACTGGCAGAAAATTTCTTCCTAATCACTACAGTCAGGCCATGGATCACACACTGGCCGGCACCCATGATGTTCCCTAAGAGAGAGAAAGAAGGGAAAAGTTTTTTGGTTTTTTTTTTTGCATGTCAGGCTCACCATGATCCGGAGGGAAAGCATCATCTTTCAACAACAGAGTGCCACTAGCAATGCCAGAGCCAGACTCCATCCTGAAAGAAGCAGCAACAATTCCTGCCTACCTGCTGAGTGATACAGTGGTAGGCAGTTATAGATTATGTCCTGGGGGGTCATTTTGTAGGCATAATAACCAAAAGCTGCTATTCGGTAGTACCTACAAGGAAATAAAGAACATATTTCAAGGTAGACCACATAATTCCTCCTCTCTATTACTAGATGAAAGCTATTACTTGATGAAAGCATGTCCTTTGCACAAACAAGGGCCAACGTCAGCTGACATAAAGATAACTTTTATCTCATTGACACAAGCATGTTCCTGAGACACTGAACAAAGACTGTCAACAGGAGCCTAGGTTTTCTATTCAGATCTCAGAAGAAGCTGAATGGCGGGCTTAAACCCACACAATGACTTCACATGGAGAACCCCCTGTGATTGCTTTAGAAAATCTCTCCATAAGCTCTATAATGGCACCATAATGGGGTGAGGAATTAAGTTGTCTTAAGCAGCCCTATCACAATAGCTAACATCTTCAGAATGTATTTTATTTTTTTAAGGAGGGTCACTTATGCTTGGTCCATCTACAGCTTTAACTTTTCACCTATTTATTTTGCCTCCTGCTGCTGTTAAGAGCCTTAGGGCTTATTCTCTGGAAAAGAGACTGCAGATCACAATCAAACCTTCAGGTCAGAATAAAAGTTGGAAAAGCACAGTTAAAATTATGTGCTTGAGAAATCCAGGTTACAGCATTATGGGTTGTTGAGCTCAGAGATAAGAACATGAATGACATCTATAAAATTATTATGCACCACCTGCAGGGAGTGGACAGGGAGAGGTTTTTCTCCCTCTCTCATAATATTAGGAGACACAATCATCCAATAACACTAGGCATGGGAGATTCAGGACAGATAAAAGGAAGCAGTTAAACTGTTTAACATAGTTAAACTGTGACCTTTGTTAGAAGATGTAGAGATGGCCATCAACCTAGACAACTTTAAAAGGGAGATTACACACATTTATAGAGGATAATACTTGCAAGAGTTATGTTGACTATGTATTATCTTCCACATCATGAGGCAGTACACCTATCAATCCCAGTTGCTGGAGAACATAAACAAGTGGGTGTTACTGCACTCATGTCCTGCATGAAGAACTCCTCAAGACACCTGTCTGGAATACAATGATAGACCAGACAGGCATTTCCAGTGATCCAGTTCAGCTCCTCTCATATCCACTATCACGTTTCTTTTCCAACCCTCAGTACAAGGACACCTCTTTCCTGCATCTTCATCTCTAGCAAAATCTTTTCAAAGTTGTTAGCTATACCCGGCGTAACATACACCATTATCTATACATATAAAACTGTTCGGTATGTTTCTGCTCCCACTCTGCTGACTGCCCACTTAGGTAACATCTCAAAAGTAATATCATTTGATGCATTGATATATAACCTTTCAAATCAACTATAATGGCATATGTATAGCTAGTTTCATACCAAGAGTCTCTCCGCCGCTGCCGCCACCATGCAACTGCGCATACAGACACACATACACACCATGCTACCATATACACCCCACATGTGCCAGGATGCAACAGCCCTTTTGTCGCCGCCATGCAATCGCACGCACGCACACACAGTACACTACATATGCACCATGTTACACAGAGACACACACACAACATGCACGATAGGACGCGAGAGCCCCTCCGCCACCACCATGCAATTGCACATACACACACCATGCTACACACACACCACGCTACACAAAGACATGCACACACTATGCTACACACACACACCATGTGAAAGAATGTGAGAGCCCCGCTGCTGCCACCATGCAATCACCCATACACACACACCATGCTACACACACCCCATGCAACACCCCCCCACGCTACACACAAACGCCCCATGTTACACCCCACACACTAAACACACACACGCCATGGTACACCCCCCACACTCTGTCTACACCCACACCCACATACCATGGCACACCCCCACGTTACACACACACCCCACGCTACACACACACACACACACCATGCTACACCCCTCCCATGCTCCACACACACCACACTACACCCCCCATGCTACACCCATGCTACACACACCCCATGCTACACACACACACACACACACACACACACAGTATGCAACAACGGAGAGCCTCTCTGCCGCTGCCATGTTTAGAAAGGATTTAAACTTCCACATGTTTCTGCCCCAGTGTGCTGATTGGCTGCTCAACAGAGAGCTTTGATTAGTTGGTAAGTTTCCTAAGCGGCCAATCAGTACACTGGAAACAGCAACATACCAACAGCATTATATATAGGGATGGCCATAAGAAGCACGTGGTATAGCAGTAAGCTCAAAATAGGTGCACCTTACAAAATCCCAACTACTATCCACTTTACTATGTCCATGACATTGAAGCCAGGGCAGCAATTAAGCCTTTCAAGGTACAAAAGCATACTAACCAGGGAACAAGCCCATGGCCCTTCCTCTTGTGCTGACATATAGCTGGGGTGCAGGGGGTGACTAAATGGAGGCCCGTATGATTTGCTACAGTGCCATTATTTCATAATGGGAAGAGAAGCTGCACATCTTGGGCAGACCCCCCAGTGTAACAGACACAAAACCATAGGGGCCTGCAGAAGCTTCATTTTGTTTGCTCCTCCTTGCTTGCTCACAACTCTTCCAGGAGACACAGAGGAGGCTGTAAGTCTTCCTCCTAGATGCCAGCTTCAAGAGAAGTGCCCCATAATCCAGTGTCCAGCAGCATGTCTACTATTTGTGCACAGGATGAGAATCTTCCCAAATGAAAACTATCCTGAATATGAACAAATAAAGACCAAGTTCCAAGGACAGGTGCACTGAAGCTCCTTACCTGCTGTGTACCACAATGGCAGCCTTTGGCATTCCAGTTGTGCCAGAAGTGTAGATGTAGAACAGCCGATCTAGGGGAAAAGACAGAAACAGGGCATGAGCTAGGAGCTTGGTTTCTTTGTTATTTCTATACAGCATGGCAATCTATTCATCTTATAAGTGGCTGCTCTAGAAGCACAAGACAGAACAGTAAAAGTGCCAGCAAGCCCCTCATCTGCAGCAGCCCACAGCCCAAGTTATCAGATACAGCTTTTCTCTTTAAACCACACACACAGGCCCAGGGGTACAATATTTTAGCCACCACTTCTTCCTGGAACTAAGTTAGGTATCTGGCCGAGACATCTAGTAACAAGAACCTGGTAGACAGTTCACACAACACCTGTGCCTCCATTACAAGCCAGGAAAAGGAGAGAGATTGCTGGCATCTTAATGGACCCCATGGGCAAATCTGTGGCCCACTCAAGCATGTGTGCAAGGAAACATACCATCTAATCCCTTGGCTGGAACCTGAGCTGGAGGAGATTTTGATGTCTTGGCCAGAAGAGGATCCAAGTGCTTGGTGTCTGGAGGGATGGATTCAGGTCTGAAGTCTCCCGAACAGAACTTGACCATGTTTTTCCCCAGCCCTCCATTCACTTCAGATATAGCTGCAACACCAAAAAACATTGTTACCAGAATCTCAGCATGGTAAGCACCCAAGTCACAGAGTTTTCAGAATCTTATTTGAAGCTGATGCCAAATTATAGCTGACTATCATTTTGCTTATTCTAATATAATGATAAACTCCAACTGTGAAAATTATCACATACACAATTATGAATATGCAAATTATGTAGTGTGCAACAAAAATTAAAAGCTCATTATAATCAGATCATGTCCAGTATAGTATTTTTCCTCACAGCGATGCCTTGGCTTGTTTCCTCTTTTTAAAAGTCATTTTCCAGCATTATTGCATGTAACTCTCTCATTTTGCAATCTACACACACA
The DNA here is from genome assembly GCA_030847615.1 of Gambelia wislizenii. Taxonomy (NCBI): domain Eukaryota; kingdom Metazoa; phylum Chordata; class Lepidosauria; order Squamata; family Crotaphytidae; genus Gambelia; species Gambelia wislizenii. The sequence goes on along the minus strand of JAUMIR010000002.1, from coordinate 251,021,358 downwards.
CACACACAGAGAGAAGATTACCCACTTCAGCAAGGCTACATACGCACAAACCTACCTATGGTGTATGGGAGCGGATACTTCATAAAAATATTCAACAGGGGTCCTTGTGGGTAGCTAACATCACCCTAACAATGCTGGATATTATGGTTATTCAAAAATACTGTTCCTATTTGATTCATTTATTTCAGGCATCTATACACCACATTTCAGATCTACAACTACCTGAAGCTATTTGCTAAAAGTTGAAATGATGTGGTATCAATAAAGATGAATATAATACTATAGGCAAGTCTTCTGGTAAGTACCTTAATACCTGGACAGGCTCCAGTAAGTACCTTAATACCTGGACATATGGAACATTCAAGTATTCTGGCCCTAAAGCATTTTATTTTTTTAGAGTTTTACATATTCAATGTTTTCAATTATTTTGTTGTACACTCCCTTGGGAACTATTACTGAAGGACACACAAAATTCTTACAAATAAATAGATAAAAATATTGAAAACATATTGCACTACTAGTTTCAAACCAAAGATAAAGATCAACAGGATGACTGGTGTTCAAAATGACCCATGGTGTACATCTACCCTGATGCGTGTTCCATTTCTACCTCCAGTCCACACTGGCTTCCTCCATGACTCTTAGTCCACACAGAGGAACAAGTCATGGAGAACTGCTCCCATCTTCTGACACTGAGGGGGAAAATGTATGTATCCACACTGTCTTGATGTGAATCATTCCATGATAAATCTTCCAAATGAATAAATGAAAAATATTGATAAGAGCCAATTTATCATGGTTTGGTTATAGACCTTCAGTCGACTACCTGAGAAAGCAAGATGCTTTCAGGTACTTCCTTCTGGTAAGTTCAACTCTCTTCTCACAATCATGGCATTTTGCCTTGAGGGCAGCTGCAGAAAGGTTCACAACAGGAGCAGTTTCAAAAATTCCAGAACCTGCAGGGACCATTCTCTTACAGTGATGCACTATCAAAATTTGGCAACACAATGGCAGAAATAAAACTCCCAAACATACCCACAGTAAAAAAAAAAAGTGTGTATGTGAAGTACATGGCTTGTGTTAAAAGAACTCCACTGAAGACAAGGCACACTCCTCCACCCACACCTTGTTTTACAGTGGTTGTGTTTTACCACATCCATGCTGCCAAATTCTGCAAAATTTGGTGCCTGCAAAATTGGGTGAAGGCACTAGATCTTGCTCATCTCTGTCTTAAGGGATCATAATCTAAATGTACAGGAGTCCCACCTGCTGAAAGCTCCCCACCAAAGATGATGGCTTTTGCCCCAGAGGTTTTCACGCAGTAGGTCAGTGAATCAAGACGCAAGTTGAAGTTGATGAGGGCAGCCTCTATGCCCACTTTGGCCATCCCTAGCCAGAAGCCCACAAACTCAGGTCGGCTCTCCATAAAGATAGCAATGACGTCACCGACACGAAAACCTTGCTTGTAGAAGAAGTTGGCTACGGCATTGGAATACTCATCCAAATGCTGGAACGTCCATTTGTCATCAGTAGCTTCATAGATCAAGGCCACTTTGTCTGGATGTCGGCGGACCACATCCTGAAACATCTTGGGGACATTGCTCTTGGCTTTCCGGTGATAGTACAGTTTATATTTGACATGTAAAAGCACTGAAAGCCCCCTGCAATGATAACAGGAAAACCTTAGTTATTTTAGCACAGAACTTAATGTTCCCAAATCTAAGAGGAAAGGTTACGCCATATCAGGGTGTAATGGCGACTAGACTCTGTCCTTCAAGACACATAAATATATTGCTTTAAGAGCTTATTATCTTGTGACTATGTCCACTTGATGTTAAAACTATTATGACCTGCTTGTATACCTGTAAACAAAGCAAGTATTGCAAAAGGACACCACAAATATTAGAGAAAAATAAAACTCAAAATACACTTTGCACATAAACTGTACGCTAAATATTCTTATTCTGCATTAAGTTGCTCAATTTGCAGACTACATTCTGAATTTCAAGTTGCAAACCAGACAGTTTTCAGTCAAGTATAGTACAGTGAAGGAGAGAGAAATACATATAAAAATGGAGCAGGAGAAAAGAATATTGCAAGAGGCCATAATAGAAGTGAGAGGTGTAGAACAGTGGCTCTTAACATTTTTTACCAGGGACCCCTTTTAAATATCGATTGTTGCCACAGACCCCCAGGACTTACCTCAAGATTTAAAACAACAACAACAAACAACAACACAATTACACCATCCATTAAACCTTTCCTCAGAGACACTGGAGGGGAGGGAAGACTTTTCTCCTGATTCTTCCTGCAAATTTGTGGCTGGAGTGAATTGAATGGCAATGTGCAGGCCAAGCTAGCCAGGCTTTGCCTTGACTCCTGTCACATGGACTGAACAGCCTTCAAGCCTTTGTGGACCCCCTGTGAGAAAGATCCCTGTGGGTCCACGGACCACAGGTTAAGAACATCTGGTGTAGAACTTCATCATGCCACATGTCACCCAAAAACACTGGGCCTACATATGAAGGAAGGGGAGAATCCTCTTCAACAATAAGGCTGCAAACCAATTTTTAGGAATCCAAATCCTTTACTAGGTTCCTTATAGAATTAGGACTCAAGAATTAAGCTCATTGCAGCTACCTGAAAGGGCTGTCCACACAAGCTTCCTGCCTGCAACCAGCTCTGTGCCATTCACAGTATTAAATTTTATATGCTATTACAAACCTTCACTGTTGTACATGGGGGGTAGGTGGGAAACCTTGCAAACACTGCTTTCCACTCTGCCTCCTCCCTTCTCTTTCATTTAGCACCATACTTTCCCTATCTGTGACTGTCCCCATTTGTTAAATAAACAGACAAGTAGTAGAAGACAATAAAGAAAAGCATTTCCAGAATGCTCTTTGCTTCCAACTAAGTAAAAAGACTGGCCGCAGCTCAGTGGGCAGAGTAAATACTTGGCATTTAGAAGGTCCCAGGTTTAATCCCTTGGAGAGAAGAGGTGGGTAAGCTCTACATGACGCCTTAAAGAGGGGCCACTAGTAAAAACAGGCAGTACTAAGCTATTTGGGCCAGTGGTCTGACCAAGAATAAGGTAGCTTTCATATGTTCATAAAGCACTAACAGATACAAATATTAACAACCATTGCAAGTGAAGCCACTTAAAAATTAAGAAGTGGAGTTTCCTTCTAGGGAGTACTGGAAGGCTCCCAGAAAATCCTGACTACAATTTGTTGTTGCTATGTGTCTTCATATTGTTTCTGACTTATGGCAACCCTAAGGTGAACTTATCAAGGCGTTTTCTTGGCAAGATTCATTCAGAGGCTTGCCACTGCCTTCCTCTGAGGCTGAGAGTGTGTGACTTGCTCAAAGTCACCCAGTGGGTTACAATACCTTTCTTTTAAAAACCAAGTATTGAATCCAGCTTCCCTTGAAAAATGTATAAAACGTATACCTCACACTGGAATCTCTGCCCCAGAATTGGTGCATTTCACAGAAGAAGAAAAAAAAACCAGCATGTACAATTATGTGATACATACTACAGAAAACACTGTTTGCCTGTCTGCAGTTTTGTGCTCATTTTGGTGAACACGGAAGGCAAGCCAGAATGGGAACAAGAGGGAGGAGAGGAAGAACACCTTGCAAGTTAAATGCTCTATTTTCAGCATTTGATTATAAATGCAAGTAGGAAGGAGCAAGCAAAAATAACCCATTCACAGAAGGATCCATGTCTTAACCCTTCAGTATCTCTAACTCAAAACTAAGTGAAACTGCAATTGCTTACACTTCAGGAATTAAGTCAGCAAGTTTTTGTCCAAAGCAAAACCATTTCAAGGGAGAGGACATAAATACTGCAACTATTTAGCTTCTGGCAAAACAAATGAAACAAGTGTCCCAGCCCTAGAACTATTTACTCAGGGGAAAGCCCACAGACTTCAACAGAACTTCCTCTGAAGTTGGTGCACAAAGATTACAGCCCAAGTGTGATGTGCAGTTCTATGCATACTCAGAGGTTAGTCTCACTCTATTTACTGGGACTTACTGCTTAGAAAGTGTGCTTAGGCATGGAGATATATGAAGTTTTAGTCTATTACTAGATCTTGAAGGCAGCTTTACCGACAACTACCTGGAACTGAGGACATATTGTTACTACAGTTTGATATTGATAATAATGTGAAGATAACATTTTAAACCAGAGCAATAGAAATTTCTGCTTTTTATATTATCTAGAAAAAACATCCATTGTAATGGGCAATCTTGGTCAGCTTGGTTGTGGATATCCTGTTTAGACTCAAAACAACTATTAAAAAGAAAAGGGACATGACAGTATCAAGATAATGGTCAGCTACACTGCACTTAACACATTCTATTTCCCTAAATTCAGGAAGACAGTAGAAAACTTCCTTTTGTTGTTGATCAAAGAAGAGTCTGGAAGACTCTTCTGAGGAACAAACCACTGATACAAATCAGTGGCCTATTGAAAACCACACAACCCTCCTGACAGTGAATGTCCAAAGCAGAAGCCCTGGGGGGAGGAAGGCTGGTTTAGTAATAGGCATCTGGTACTTTGCCAAATGAGGCTGGCCTGTCACAGTGACCCTACACCAAGCTCTGCCAGGAAAGGAACAGAAGAGCCTTTTCAAGCATTAGCCCCACTTTCCATGTTCTTAAGAGGGCTTTATTCTGTGCTGTTATTTTTCACTTGCCACGCCATTGGGAGGAATGTGAAGCTGGCTTTAAGATACTCTCCCTTCTCCTCACCACCCATTTTATTTGCTGTTGCATACAAATGAGGTTTCCTTTCTTTTATCGCCATAAGCATCTTATGATACTGGCCCAAGGTCATCCATTGGACACCATTACAGAAGGAATTTGAACTTAGAGGACTCCATACTATGTATAGGCTCAGGATTCTTCACCACACACAAGTATCTGCATGAATCTTTGGGGCAGATGGGAGAGACAAGTGGAGGTGATGGTGGTGTTAACCTCCCTGTACATTAAACCTGTGGGGGAAAAAACAGCCTGGGAAAGATGTTTTTGAGTGAACACATGGCTACCAATAAAGAAGGCGCTCTCCCTCATCTCCTCTCTCCTATTGGTCTTGCCCTCAAGGTTACAGCTTCCTCCTTTGTGTGCTTTTCCTTTTTAAAAAAAAATGGGAGAGAGAATCATGTAACATGTATTTCAGTCCAAGCCTGGACTTAACTACCCAGTGATACAGACAAACAAATGGTTTTTTTGACCAAGATTTTATTTGTGTGTGAGTGTGCACGCATGCCTTCAAGTTGCCTGTCGCCTTATGTTGACAAGTCACCTATGAATTTCATAGGGGTTTCTTATGCAAGGAATACTTAGGCAAGGTTGTTTTGCCAGTTCCTCTGAAATCTAGCCTACAGCATATGGGATTCATTTGTGGTCTCCCATCCATGTACTAACCAGAGCTGATCCTGCTTAGCTTCCAAGGTAAGATGGTCTGGTGCCTACCTTTAACTACATATTTCAATATCAGCAGCCTTCCATCTTGTCAGGAGTTGGGTGTCTCTTTAAGACATTCATGAGCTCTACCATACTTAGCTTACGGAACAGTCTGACAAATGCTTCACTTGCTGTTCTCCCATTTCACAATGAGAGCATTTCCTTTAGTGTAGATGAGCAATCTAATTCAGTCATGTCCTCAGATAAACCAAGCTTCTGAAGCCTTGGTTCACCTAATTCATATGTACGTAAGACTTAATAAACAGAAGAAGATTTAGAACTTTATATCTTGAACTCCTTTCTATTTAATAGCAGCAACAAAGCCAATTTAGTACCTCTTTTCACTTCAAATACATGTAGGTGGAGCTATAAAATTCCACACTTGAAACAAGGGGTGGAGATAGGGAATATACTAGGACCCCTGCATCTGCAGGGGATTGGTTCCAGGGCCCCCCACAGATAATGAAACCCGTGGATAATAACAAACATCCCCCTCATTGCCATTCCCACCATGGGAGTGATCCCAGGGGCCAAGGGAGAAGGGGGGCAAGATCTCCTCCTCCCCTCCCTTGCCCCCCCATCACCATTCCCACCATGGAAGTGATCCCGGAGGGTGATCCTGGGGGCAAAGGAAGAAGGGAGGTGAGATCTCTCTTCTTCCCCTCTGCACACACTCCCCCACTGTCACCATTCACGGATAATTGAATCAGGGGATACAGGGGTGCTACTGTATATGCATAAAGACACATATCATTTTAGGAGAATCATTATCTGCACTCTTGGATAGAGTGGAGATCCAAAGTCCCACTGAAATGCCTAGCACAGAGACATATCTGTATTCATCATTTGTGGAAATGGATCTGTTAATTTATGAAAACAATAAAACATCACATTTTGGCATAAGAAGAAGTTGCACTTACAGGAGATCTCTCAAGGCTGTCTTAAAGATGATCCGGAGAAACGTCCAGCCACCACTGCCAATGTAAATGCCCAGAGCAGCTGCAATACTCCATGACCAGGAAACACCAAAAAACCGCATGAGGCCAAGTGAGCCAAGTGAAGCAGTGCAAACTCCAATCGTGCGCATTCTGGAAAAGGAGACAGGCTTCAGTGTTAACTACTAGGATTATTTAACATTTCTTTGCACCAACAATATATTACATATACTGAAACAGAAGATGATTACAAAGATGGGAGTGGCTGAGGGCCATACAATACAGGCAGGACAAAGGTGAACTGAGCACAGGAAAACAGCCAATGATAACAGAGGGCTATGGGTTTATCAGAAGTAGAAGTTGCATTAATGCCAAAGCAAAACTAGAAAAAAATTTCCAGGAGAAGCTATATGATTGCAAAACAGTCCGACCACAGCTGCCACTGAAGATCATCTTGAACGTTCAGCTGCTGCACCCTGTGGCATGGGCTGAAAGGTGAGATTACAGGCATACTGCAATAAAGCTCATGTCTCCCAGGTCCAATTCAAGGGGCTAGGTTTACCTCTGAAAGCCTGAATTCACTTGGGTTGACACCAACAAGACACTTCATCCTCTTCCCAATGGTAACACCAAGACTGACAACAGACTGCACATGAAATTCAATTCTGACACAATGGTTGTCCATACATTAATTCCCTGCTGTTGATCATTAACTGTGGACAGCCACTGAAGCATAAACCTACATAAGTCTCTAACATGTTGAAAGCTCTATTTTTTCCTGACAAAAAGCTAAGCTAGTTAAAGTAAAGATACACTTAATTTTTAGTCTAAAATTTATACCCAGCTCAAGACTGGAGGAACCACACTCTTAATGAGTACTCAAGGAGAGAAGAAGGAGACAACTGTTACACAACAAACAGGAAAGAGCAACTTGTTCCAGAACAAGGGAACAGTATGGGGGCAGTATGGGGGCAGAAAGGAACAAAGGGAAATCAATGTGATGATCTTTGCCTGAAAGCAGTAAACTCCAACTTTTTCAGTAATCTGTTTTTATGCCTCGTACACAGAAGCCAAAAATCTCTCACACATTTTCAAGCACTTTATGCTTGTTTAGAGAAAACTTCCTCCACTCCCTTAAGGTAACTGATTTTTTTAATGCCATTTTAAAAATAATAATAATTGTGCTCCTTGCTTCAGCTTTAAAGCAACATGCAAGTAGACAGGGTAGGTAAAGAGCTGCAATATGAATGGGAGAAATGTGAAGTCGAAGGATTTCACGGCCAGCATCCATAGGTTTTCCTTGTTTTTTTTCTGGGCTGTGAGGCCGAGTTCTGGAATAGTTTCTTTCTGACATTTCGCCTGCATCTGTGGCTGGCATCTTCAGAGAATGGTTGGGTAGGAGTCTATGTGGAGTTTATATGCTGTGAATCCCTGTTGGGGAGCATATGTAAATTTGTGAAATTGAATGGTTAGTTTCTGGGTATAGAAATGCAAGGCTCGTTAGTGTCTGTTTGACTAATGGTTGGTTGATGGGCCATTATCTGCTGGAATCCAGGGACAGGGGGAGTTCCAGCAGATAATGGCCCATCAACCAACCATTAGCCAAACAGACACTAACGAGCCCTGTATTTCTATACGCAGAAACTAACCATTCAATTTCACAAATTTACATATACTCCCCAACAGGGATTCACAGCATATAAACACCACACACACTCCTACCCAACCATTCTCTGAAGATCCCAACCACAGATGCATGTGAAACGTCAGAAAGAAATGATTCCAGAACACAGCCTCACAGCCCAGAAAAAAACCCAAGGAAAATCAATGGGAAAAATGATTCCCCCACTCTTGAGAATTTCAAACAGTGACTCAACTTTCCAACTCAAATCCCGTTGTAATCAAAGTGCTGGTTTTGACATTAAAAGTCCTAAAAAGGTCTTCTCCAGGGCATCTGAATAAATGCCTCTCCACATGGACTGAGATCATCAAAGTACAGACTTTTCCACTTCTGAGATTAAGAAGACTGCTACAAGCAAGAACCTGCACAGTTTGGAATATCTTGACAGGCCATCTTCAATTCAGTTCCTTACCATATGGTCATAAAACCCCACCAGGCAAGCCATCTTCTGAAAGCGGACTTATACCCAGTCCGATACTTGTCTACTCTGAAGCAAGTCTCACTGACATCAAGGAAAACACCCAGATTAAACCAAATGCATACCTATTCAGACATGATTTGACCTGATGATGTTGTGGACTTTTATCTTTGTTTTTCAACTCCTATTTGTTTTAAAAATAATTTTGTATTGTACTTTAATTTATTGTAAGCTATTGAGAGCCCTTGCTGGACTATTAGGAAGGATCAGAGCTAGTAACTCTACTTGTAATTACGGTAATGACTTTCCCAACAACAATGGAATAACAGCATTAGGTTATGACTAAGTTAACGAGGAGCATCATGACTCCTTTTGTTATACAACTCTAACTTAATTACTTTTAGTTACAGGGCTATGGGTAACTAAGGTGAAGGAATCATATTGCTTGGTTCAAGTACTGAAACGTCATGCAATTTAAGTGCTCTGTTGTGGGTTCTGAGGCACTGGCACAGTGAACAGGAGACTAGATTTTTCCTCCCTTTAAATGCAGCCATTTTATTTACCACTGAGAGCTGGAGAAAACAACGTTTTTTGTTTTTTAAAAACAAACCCTATTATAACTAGCTATTGGGGGACACTTGGAGTTATAGCTGCAACTTCTTAAGCTCTTGGAAGAATATGAATTTTTACATGAGTCAACAGTCTTAACAGTTATACTAAAATGATATCAATGAAACTCACATAATGAATACTAAGGACTTTTTCGGATGTCTAACAAGCTGCATCAACATAGCTGAAAACTTTGCATATAGGCAGACATTTGAGTAAAGACACAAAAGTTAGGCAATTATATTTTTATTTTAAAACAGTGCACAAATAGATTTTAATACAGACATCTGGATTTAATTCTCTATTGGCCTCTGTGAAAGGGGTGAGGGTGGGAAACAGGGAAGGACAGCCAATGGTGAGGAATGCTGAGAATTGGAACTCAACAACAAGCTGGAAGGCAGCTTGCGTGCTGTAAAAGCAAAAAGGAATACTATATTCTAATGCCAGTATCTTACATAATAAACAGCATGCACTTTTATTTGAAATTATGCAATCTGATAACAGGGAATACTATCACAGAAATCTTAGTTTCCATCATATATTTTATAAAAAGAACGTTTCTAGTCCTCAGACCTGTCGGTGATGGTAATAATATTCAGAATATTTGTACATAACTCCCTAAAATTTCTTACACAATTCCCTCAGTCTTTTATCATTTCTTTTCCCTAATCCTAGCAACAATCCAATCTCCCTCTTTCTTTGGCACTCTAGTCTTCCTATTAAAAACAAACAAACAATCTCTATCTTGGAAGCAAAAAATACTTCAAATCTCCTAGGTTTATACAATTCATTCTGTAAATACTGAAGTTGGGGATTAAGTCCTAATGGCCAGATGGTGGAGCTACCACTGCCTTTAGAATACAAGAGAGTAAACAGTAATGCATACAGGTAAGGGCATGTTAAGTGCATCACTGAAGCAGTAATATACACTCTCTTTTAGCATAATCTTCTAGTCACATGTATTTCCACATTAAGAGCACTGTTAAGCATCTCATGGAAAGGAATAACTTGGCTTGGCCAAAGAAAAATGCCTGAGCTTTTCCGAAGACTAAAGACCTCTTAGGGAATGACAGCAGCTCCTTAATCCCATTTCAATTCACAGCTACAGTTCTAAGTAAAAGAGACTGTTAAAAAAAACCACCCAAACCACCCCAAGACTGTTCATCATTCTTCGTTCAAAGGGATGGATAAGATCTCTATATCATACCTATGTCATCTAGGATGGAGGACCATCGCCTCCCCAAAACAGTACTCTACGGTGAACTCGCCACGGGTCAGCGTAAGGGGGCGATGCAAAAAAGTGATACGAGGACTCCCAGAAACAACATCTCAGGCTCAGCCAAATTGATCACCAACAATGGTCCGCCCTGGCCTCACATCGGTAGGCATGGAGATGCACTATCCACAATGCTGTAGCCTTATTTGAGAACACATGCCAAACAAGTCTTGAAGAGAAATGACAACGCAGAAAGATTCACAACCCGGAATCATCACCCAGAGACCTTCTGCTGTGCTTTCTGCAACCAGACTTGTTTATCTCGGATTGGCCTTTTTAGTCATCAGCACGCTTGCAGAAAGCGTGGGATGAGTCCTTCCTGAATCTTCGTTTGTGAAGAAAAGCCAGATGATGATGAGATGGAGATGACAAACCTTACCCCTTCCAGATGCTGAGGGAATGTTATGCCTGGGAGCCACCTCTCCAGCCACTTGCACTTGGGAGTGTGGGAATATGGGGATTCCCAATACTATTTTTTAAAGGAATGGCTGTCTACAATACAGCCATGCCTCCTTGCATGCCTTTTGAATGGAATGGGGAACAATCATCTATACCAAAGGTGATTGTATAAGAAGGATGGAGCAAGACAAGCAGGAGACACTCCAAAATAATGGCTGCAGATGTTCTTGCAGCTTGCTTGAAGCATGATCTCCTTCAGCAGTTACATCTTTACTAAGGACCTTTCTGACCCCCTGGGTGAAATCTTGGTGCACAACAGCATGCCAACCATTATGGGTGGGGATGCAGGGGAATCAATTCATAGTCCACAAAGCCACCATGTTTGGGAGAGGTTTGGGCCACTGACTTGGGACCTGCTGGCACTGCCCAGAACTGGCCTCCTTGTCAGAAGACCAGGCAGTAACAATCATAGAGCCCTCCAAATCCTTCCCTCACAGCCAAGATACTTCACTCCCAGCTGAAAGTAACAGCCTCAATCTTAGGCATGTGTCTGCAGCTCCCTCCACGCTCATGTCCACCGTGACGTTCCACGAAGCCTCAAATTAAGTTTGGCTCACAAAGATCACACTGAAGGCACCACTTGGCCATTCTTTTAAAACCTGAAGGAACAGATGAGAGGTGTTCAACAGCAGCTTCTCACTCTGAAGAGTTCATAGTGCTTGGGGTCAGTTACACGGCAGAATAAAGAGTGCAAAATTCCAACTTACCTTCCTTTCGCACCAGTGCCACATAGTTTACATGATTTAGTGTGAAATTGGTTGATCCGGTGAGTTTTTGGCTTTGTAGTTCACACAGACAAAGGTGGGGTGTGTGGCCTCCCAAGCACATCTGAGGGAGAGATAAGATGCTGGGAAGCTGAGAGGAAAGGAGGGGAAAAGAGAGAGAGAGCACTGGCACCTTCCCCCCTCTTCTTCCCAAGGCAAGAAGGGCGGGGAGGGAGGGAAGGAGGGAGGCTGGGTGGCCACACCTGCTGTTAATGAGTCAGGGAGAGCAGCTGCCGCCGAGGCAACCATCCCGCCCCCTCGCCATCCCTCTGCCCTCCTCCTTTTGCTAGAGTGGAGTAAATCAAGCAAAGGAGGGGGAAGCTTTGCTAGGGGAGCGCCCGGGCTGAGGGGAGTCTCTGATGGAGCGCTGCAACTGGGTGAGGGGGTGGGGTGGGTCGGCCGGTCAGTCGCCACCTCTCGGGTTGGCGGCTGGTGGCTGCCATCGCGACCACCACCAGCGCAGGAGGTGCACCTGCATGGCAACACTGCCTCATTCCTTTGCGAGGAGTCAGTCGCTGCCTTGACGCGAGGCAGCCGAGCTCCCTTCTCCAGCCAATGGAGGGAACTGCTGGCTGGATCTTTTCATCTGAGGCTCCTCGCATCTCTTGAAAGTCCGCCCCCTTTGCAGTCGGTCCAACCAATCACGGCTTAGCTCTGCTGTGGCTGTTTCAGGAAGATTGCTGGTAGTTCCCACAGCCTTTTGCACATTGGTAGTTCACACAACCGATTGTGTGCATTTTCGTGAACTTTATCAAAAAAAGTCAGGGAAAATAGCGAAAGCTGATACCTCGTGGCTTATGGGTTTTTTGCCCCCCCTCCTTCTGAATACGGCAACTTTGGTCCAAAAGACATGGGAACTATTAGGACTCTGCGAAGTCTTAGCGGATTTATTTTGCTGTGTAACTGACCCCCTTGACTCTTTCCCTGCCCTAACTGATCCATGTGTGGAGGAAAAAATATCTTGAGTCTGTTGCATGAAGCCAAGAGACAGAGCTCCCCCAGGGCCCATATTCATCACTGTAGACCAGGTCAAACAACTGGAAGAGGGTAGTTGTTCCTCCAGTTATGAGGAATGAAGATTCCCAAAGCTAACTGAAACATCCTGCTCACCGGAGCAAATTGGAGGCATTATCCCACTCTGGAAAACTATCTTCCACTCATAGAGAGGAAATATTCATGGTCTATTTTTATATTTACTAAACTAAAAAAAAATGCCATGTTTTGTTGTAAGGTTAACACACAGCTCTGTATGAAAGTCAGTATTGTGCCTTCTCTCCTAGCCAATTCTTCATGAAATAAATAAGTCAGTATGATTATGGTGTAGTAGTTAAGAGTATTAGAGTTGAACCAAGTATAACAACAACAATAATTTATTATTATTATTTCTTACCTATGGATAGAGGCAAGGAAAAACAGATTAAAATACAGCAACAAACAGACACATAACACAGTTAAAAGCACATACACCAACTAAAAATACATAATTAGTTAAAAGAGCATAATGTAAAATTATTATTATTATTATTATTATTACTACTACTACTATTACTATTATTATAGGAAAAACTAAGATCAAATTTCTACTCATCCACAAAATCAACTGAGTGACCTAGAGCGAGTCATTACACTAACCTATATCACAGGATTATTATGTGGCTAAAATAAGTTGACCCTTATGTATACCATCACCCTGAGTTCTTTAGACAAAGGTTAATGTACAAGTATGTCATAGCCTATTATTGTCAACAACTGGCAAATACACACATCTCTTGTTCACACTGGGTGGCAGCCAAAATACTTATTACACTTCACTTTCCAATATATGGTTGAGCTTTCTCTGGCTTTTCTTCGCAAACAAAGATTCAGGAAGGACTCATCCCGTGCTTTCTGCAAGCGCGCTGATGACTAAAAAGGCCAATCCGAGATAAACAAGTCCGGTTGCAAAAAGCACAGCAGAAGGTCTCCTTGGGTGATGTTTTTGGGTTGTGATTCTTTCTGCGTTGTCGTTTCTCTTCAAGACTTGTTCGTCGTGAGTTCTCAAATAAGGCTGCAGCATTGTGGATAGTGCGTCTCCATGCCTCCCGATGTGAGGCCAGGGCGGACCACTGTTGGTGATCAATTTGGCTGAGCCTGAGATGTTGTTTCAGGGAGTCTTTGTATCACTTTTTTAGAGCGCCCCTCTTATGCTGACCCGTGGCGAGTTCACCATAGAGTAGTATTTTTGGGAGGCGATGGTCCTCCATCCTAGAAACGTGCCCTGCCCAGCGCAGCTGTGTTCTCAATATCATGGCCTCAATGCTGGTGATCCCTGCTTGCTCAAGGACAGCAACATTCGTCACATAGTCAGTCCAGTGCATATTTAGGATTGTGCGTAGACAGCGCTGATGAAAGCGCTCCAGGAGTCGTAGGTGGTTGTATTAGGATATGACCTTACTTTGTTTTCTATTTGAAGCTGATAATTGGTCACCCACAGATTGGAAGAAAATGTTTCATTCCAAGTACAAGTTCTTCACCTGTAACAAAAACTTTTAAGGGTCCATTCACACAAATTATGAATGCTATGTAAACAGATTACACACACACACACACACACACACATTCTACACAGACCTGGGAAAATCCAGTGAGATTTACTGGCAGCAGGCTCAGAGCAGCTGGAAGAAACTTCTTCATGCACAACACAGAAGAGCTAAGGGGCAGGCAAAGGCAACATGTGTACTAGTGGGATCTACCCCTTTCTCCACAAGACAGTTTTATCATCAAACTGCCTTGTGAGAAGGATCCTGAAATGTCTTGCTTTAATACTGTTGCACTAAAATTTTATTTGTAATTTCACTTGAATGCTGCCTTGGAAGGATCTATATCCTTAAAAGGGCAGGTATAAATGAGAGTTGTGCTTATAGAATTCATTGCCACAGGCTTTTTTTCTTCAAGGCTGCTTGGTATTCTTAAACTGTTTGGGGTCTGGTAATGTTGTTTCATGGTTTGTTTTTCATTAGCTGCTGTGCACCATCATTCTGGTGAGAAGGATATCTATCTGTTGCTTGCAGTGAGTCACTGAGCTAGTCAAGCGCCAGGGTGATTACACAACTTGTAAGTAGCTGGCCAGTCTTATGAAGCTCATAAAAAAAACGGAGAAAGAAACAGGGGCTTTTATGTGGGAGAGCTTTGGGGAAGCTTGAAGGGGGAGAAACAAGGAAGGCTGCAGCAACACCAAAAGAGCATCAAGCAGCATGGCCACAGAAGGAGCTCCTGCAGTGATAAGCACAGTCTCTGCCTGACAGTACTGAAAACTACATCTACAGCAATGGAAGCTGGTATCCCTGCTGGAAGAGATGGTCCAAGGGTTTGAAGTCTGACTGTTCACAGTAGATAATTGGGAAAGATGAAAAATGTGTGGGCAGAACATACTGAGGAAGCACTTCTGGAAAGATGACAGGGAGAGGTGATTTCTACGCAAGAGGAAGAGAACCAGATACAGAAGATGGGGGCATGGAAGAATGTTATATACAGGAGCAAGTCAATCAAGTGGTAAGAATGCCCTCTTTTGGAGCTTCACAAAGGGTGAGACTCATGCTAGATACCAAAAGAGTTGCCCTGCTGCAACTAAAGGAGTTAAAACTTACTGTCCTTTACAGCACACCACATGGCCAGGAAATAGGAGTGGCCTCTGCCTCCATGAGATCCCTCACCTAAACAACAACACAAGCAACATCTGAGGCAACATGTAGGCCTGTGACTTCAACACCGTCATGTTTCTGTCTTAATTTTTTTAACATCTTTTGCCTGATGAATAAGCCACTAAAGCTTTGAAAGCTTGCATCGTGTGTTTTGCATTTGGTTGGACAATAAAGTTATTGCTTTTTTGCAGGTCTTTGGAGCTGTGCAACAATTTCAGGACCACTCCACAGACAATACCTGTGCAGCCCTGGAACAGCAACAACTGCCCTAGGCTCAACAGTAGGGAAGGCACGGCCCTCCACATGGTGTCCAATTATTATCCCCACCAGCCCTACCCAGCATAGACTATCATGATGGATGACTGGAATGGTTGTCCAAGAACAACTGGAAAGCCACACATTTTTCACCCTTGCTGTGTGAAGCACAAAGGAGGACTGCAAGGCTTCTATGTGTGGAATGAATCCTGGCGCTGCCCCTGTGAGGTAAGCACACGGCAGTAATTGACCACTTCTTACTGAGAGGGACGGAGGCAGCAGTGTGCCATCCCAACCATTCATCAAAGGAGGTGTGTGGTTTCCTGGTGCACCTAAGACAACTCAACAAGATTTTAAAAGTTATCTGATGATTAACACTTCCTGCCAATCCACATGGAAACAAATGATGCTGCTAGACATAGCTCTGAATGTATTTCTACCATAAGGTTCTGTTTAAGAAGATGATGCATGTTGGAGGTACAAGTGGTGTATTTGTCACTCTTTTCTCTTGAAAGTTATGGCTTAGGAAGAGAAGGGTGCCAGTTACACGACAGAAATTGTCGCGTTGCCTACTGTGACAAAGTGATCACGAATCCATCCCTCGCTGTTTATACGATTTATGTCTCTGATCTGGATATCCCGTGTGGTCCCGTGACTGATATTTACACGTCCATAGTTCCGGTTTTGTTTAGGATTTAATTTTTTTTTTTTTGGCTGTCAATCAAAGATGCGATTACTTGTGTTTTCACAACCTCGGTGACGCACTTCCTTTAGAGTTCCGCGCCACAAGCGATGCTATTGGCTGGCTGGCGGGGGTGGAGAGAGGGGGGCAGAGGTTTGTTATTCCCCCTTGCTTCGTGAACATTTTAACCCTTTCAAAAGAGGCAGAAAGCATTTTGAAAGATCCTGATAGATCTTTCGCTCAGACGCAGGGCTTTCCTTTTGAAATCAAGCTGAGTGCTTTGAAAACAAGCAGAGTGCTTTCCTTTTGAAATCAAGCGCTTGGTTTTCCTGTTGCCTTTTTAAAATATTAACCCCTACAGCTGGCTGCAGAGACGGCTATAGGCAGGCGTTTTGAAAGACACAAACACAGAGAGGGGGAATTAAAGGGTGCTAATTCGCTCAGAGGCTTAAATATTTTAATGTGCCAGGGAGGTGACCAAGCTACTACGATCTCTCTGTAACATGCAGTTGAGGAAAAGGTAAAGCTGAAGGGTTTGCAGTGTAGAAATCCATTTAAAAAGGTAATTGAGTACGCGCGCGCACACACACACACACATCAACCTTCGTGCAGCTGGAAGGGATGCCTTTGTTTTCGGCTGGTGAGGCTGGATCTGTTGAACGGGTGACTGACACCTCCTTTTCTGGTCCCTGAGCTCTAAGGCCGCCCCCAGTCACCATTTCCGGTCATCCCAGTACCGAGACTTTTTGTCCCACACTGTTTACATTTCCGATTTTCCGAATCCTCCAGTGACTTTTTAAAAAACCGGCACAACCTGCGGGACTGGAAGTCCCGCAGGTTGAGGGATAAAAGGTGGCCCCCCTTCCGAAAATCATGTACCCGACCCGATGTACATGTAAACTGCCAGGGATCGACACGAATTCTTCCCAGGACATTTTCATCGTGTAAATGGCCCCAAGGATACTGGAAGTGAATGACTGGCAATGCAAATGGTGGCACTGGGTAAGACTTGGATTCTTGGAATTTGGTCTAATCTTCTGTGTTGAAAGACTTCTGGCAGGAAATGGGTTGTATCTCATGATAACTAGGAAGACTGAGTTTAGCATGAATCTTGCACATCCTCTACAATTCTATGATTCTATGATCAAGAGGGTCTTAAACCCTATCCTACAAAGCACAAGCAGCAGCAGCAATGAAATCCTAGATGACGGCTTAATGCTATATAATGTACTGAGCAGAGGAGAGCGTGAGGAACCAGAACAGCACTGTATGTGTCCACTATCATGTAAGAAAAGCCAGTAAGAGTACAGTTATAATCTTTGTACTACAGTGTAGGGACTAAAGGATATTATTTATTCAAAAACAAACCAAATAAGAGGTGATGTACAGAGGCCTAAATTGGTCTAGGCAAATGTGCCAGCCCTGAGAGTCAATCTTCTGCCCCAGGGCCTGTGACTGTGAAAAACATTCCAAAAATGAAAGACCCCCCCCCCAAAGGTGGCCACACTTTGAAAAATCAATTTCTTTTATGGTAAAAGAGTTCAGAAGAACCCTGCAATCTATTTAAGAGGTGAATTGCCACTCCTAGAAGGGATAATTTATCCTTTTCTTTCTGGCCAGAAAAGGGGAGTGTCTGGGGCTGCTGAGAGCTACAAAAGCAGTCTTGAGCTACATACAGTTTCAGGATGGTACTTTGCCCACCCATGGCCAAAATCCAATTGTTAGTCCCACCCCACTAGTATAAGCATGAAAAGAGATCTATGAATCAGCATATGGAAGGATAGTTATGTGCATGTGGGTAAAAATAAAACGCTAGAAAATTATAATATCAGCAAGGTAGTCAGAAGACTTGGGCGATGTCTTTCTGCATCAGATGACTATATTTTCTTAGAATACAATAAAGGAAGACTTCAGCTATCTTGATATCTGCTAGATGTCAAAGTGTGCTAATAATGAGTGGCCTAAGAAGTTCCCCACTTTTCTGACAATTTACTACTAAAGTAAGGTAAGAGAAGAAACATAGGGATCAGCTATCCTAGACATGATCCTCACAAACAGGGAAGAAATTGTTGATGAAGTGAACGTAGTTGGAACCTGTGACAGCATCTTTTAGGAGTCACAATTTGGGAAAAAGGGAAAGCTGAGTGCAGTCAGGACTTTAGGAAAAATGATTTCAATAAGGTTAAAAAAACCTGGATTTGATACTGTGAGTAGAAATACCTCAGGAGAAACAGTTCAAGATAGGTGTAAGTTTCTTAGAAACAAAATTCTGAAGGTAGATTAGATAACTATTCCATTGAACAAGAAAAACTGAAGGCATCTAAGGAGACCAAGGTAGCTGCATAAGGAACTTTCCATGAGATTTCAAAGGGAGGTGTATCTGAAAGGGAAGAAGGTGCAAACCACATAGGACAAGGGTGAATGTGTCAGGAGCTCACAATGAGTTTAGGTATGTGAGAGTTGTTATAAAAAAAAGAAATGATCAGGACTATGTTCAGAGTAAGAAGAAAGATGGAGTAGAAGATCTGCTGTAATGAGAAGACAGAGAAATGTTCATAAACAGTAAAGAGAAAGAATTGACTACCGCTCACACACAAGGGAAAGTGACTCAGTTTGTAAAGAAACTGAAACCACTGTAAATACATTCAAATCTTCAGGCAAGTTGCATCACAGGCTACTAAAGGAACGTCCAAGTGTGGTCGCAAGATAATTTTTCTATAATTGTTGTAAATTCTTGGAGAACAGATGAAGTACCATGAGACTAGAGGCGGAAAATACTATTGTTCAAATTAGTCAGCTTGACACTGATACTTAGCTCGAAATCCTGCATTAAGCAGAGGGTTGGACCTGATGGCCCATAGGGCCCCCTCCAACTCTATGATTCTGTAAACTTTATCTACTTTTTTGAAAGGGTTACTGTGTATACTACAACGGTTAATATGATCAGGGAATGCTGTGGACATATACAGTATTTCAGCATGGCTATTAATGAGGCTCCTATTATATTCTTACTGGCAAGATAGTAAAATGTGGGCTTTATGATGACACAAAGTAGGAAGGGGGGTATTTCACAATGTAAAAGACAAAATGTGATGGCATTAAGAAACTGACAAGTGCTTTAATAGACCACAAACCAAACATGAGTCGTTAGTGCAATGTAGCAGCTAGAAGGGATAATGAAATTCTAGCTTTATCAACAGTAGTGTCCAAATTACAAAAAGCAATGATCCTGCTCTATTCTGTTTTGATCAGACCTTCAGTGGAATAATAGGTGTAGTTCTAGAGACCATAGTTTAAGTCTGTTCATAAGCTGTAACATGCCCAGAGAAGGCACCAAAGATGGCTGGTTACCATGTTATGAATGTTTGAAGGAACTGAGTGTATTTAACTTAGAGAAAAGATGGTTAAGAAGTTGTATGGAAGCTGTATTGAAATATTTGAAGGACTATCATGTAGATGTTTGAGAATATTTGTTTTCTGATATTCTCAAGGCGTGAACCAAACCAATGGGTTCACATGAAAAGAAAGATAACTAAGATTTATTTATTTATTGGATTTATACCCAGCCTTTCCCCTGAGATGGGATCCAAGGCAGCTTCCAGAAGTTTAAAACAAGATTAAATTAAAATCTGATTTCACAAAAGTTAAAAAAGAATTAAACAATATATTAAAACCATGATTAAACAGTTAAAACACACTTAAAACATAATTACCATTGGCTAAGATTAAGTTGTTTGACAGTGAAAGAGACTGCATCTAAAAATACTAAACATTCATTCCTTTGTCAGAGGTTTTTAAAACTAGATGGATCATCACCTGCTAGTAGTGGATTTCCTACATCAGCAAAAGAATGGAGTGGACAACCTTCAAGATCTTCCTCAGTTATGATTCTAAGATGTGGTGATGATGACCACTACACTTCTTAAAAATATTTGACAAATTAATGGAAAATAGTTTAGCAGTAACCAGACAAAACAGCAACACAGAGCCTCCATATTCAGATGCAATATATTTCTAAATACCAGATGGCGAGGTTCCAGGGAAAGATTTTATCTTTATGTCCTGTTCATAAGATTCCAAAGAGAATCTGTTTAAACACTTTAGAAGCAGAATGCTGGGCCACAGGACCTTTGATTCAGTCCAGCAAAGCTCTTATGTTCCTAAGAAAATACTGCAGATATTTTCAAAGTCATCTAGGATTTTTCCAGTTCCGGTAATTAGTAAGCCAACCACCAAGCTGATGCCATTTTCCCATATAGGAATGTTTCTCCCAGCAAAGACATCTGCAACAGAACCAGATCTGGTACTGGCTGCAACTCAGGTGTACTACGGGCATTTTGTCACCATGTTTCATGAAGGGGAGGGCAAACCCAGTCCCAGAGAGCACCCAGAATAGCAATGCATACAACGACATAAAACAAGGAGTTCAGAATTTATGACATATGAGGAAAGGTTGGAGGAACCAGGTTTGTTTAGCTTAGAGAAAAGTCAGCTAAAGTAGTACATGATATCAGTTTGCAAATATCTAGACTGCAATAAAGATGACATGGAGTTCTTCACATGGGTCACATGGGAAGGACAAGAATCAAGTTGAGGCACAGCAGATTTAGACAGGATCATCAGAAAGGCTTTTGAAACATAAATAGGCAATGGAATGGGATTCCAGGAGAGTAGTGAAATCAACTGTTTCCAAGTATTTTTAAAAGTGATGTAGATGAATATCTACCAAAGAAAGGAAAGTCCTTGCAGATGTAGTGAACAGCTCCCCCCAAAGACAATGAACAATGGTGTTCTGATTTCTTCAAGTAATGAGATGACACCCTACTCTACACTTGCACCAACCTGTTCCTTTTGCTTCATTATAGAAAGTGTGGACAAAAGTCCTGCTACTTATAAAGCTTGCCCAGAAACACAGCCACATGCTAAAGTCATACATGTAACATGAACATACATAAGTAGCATGACATCAAGTCTCACTGGTCACAGAGTTTCCATCCTCAGCTTGCCAGGGGTAACAATACTATCACACTTTTCAAAGCACAACCCTTTTGAGCTAGCTAACAAATGACAAGGAATAGCAGCATGTCAAAATATTTCTCTGCTCTTAAGAGGATAAGCTACTGTCTCCCACCAACCAGCCTGCCAGCAGCTCCACTCTCCCAACTGTACCCAGTGTGAACCTATGCCCCAGGGCATGGTTTTCTTTCACGGGATTTCCAAACCTGAATCCCAAACCTGAATATCCCAGACAAGATTGCAAACTGAAAGGGAGGGGTGGTCAGTGGACAAAGACATGACTCAGTCAAGCCTTCTCTTCTGACTAAACAGCAAAAAAATAAAAATAAAAATAAATAAATAAATAAAAAATACCACCACCAACAACAAAATCACCTGGTTTTATCAAGCAGAAGATATTTATTTACCCAAGAACTGAGGTATGCAGGCAGGGCCCTCCTCCATATTCCACCAGTGGGAGCAATACAATGTGCAAGGACATGGAAGAGGGCCTTCTCAGTTGTGGCCCCTTCATTGTGGGATGCCCTCCCCTTGGAGGTTCAACTGGTACCAAACCAAAATGTGGCTTTTTATTAAAGCTTTTGGAGACTCATTTATTCTTCATACAGGTAGATTGTTTTAAATTGCCCAATTTTTAAAAGTGGCTTGAATTGTTGCTTTTGAAGTGGTTTTAATTGCTGATGTGTTAAATACGCTTTCCCCTCATTCAAATTATCTATGCTTTTCAATCTGGAAGTGTTTTAAATTGTTTATATGGTACACTGCCCTGAGATCCTATGACAAAGGGTGGGATAAAAGTGTTGAAATAAATAAACAAGGTTTTATTTTCCAGAAACAAGGGCTGACAACAAACCAAGCTAAAAACAAACAAACACAAAAACACAACAACCTGGCTTGCTTTTCATACTTTTAAACAGCAGTCCAAAGGTACAGAAATTTAACAGGCCACATGTTTTCACACCACAGAGGTAAGGATTTATATCTGCTGCTGAAGTCCAAGTGCGGATCTGCTTTTGAAAAAGGTACAGGTCATAGTGGCTGCTAACCCTCATATCTGCCACACTTTCCCAAAAACCACCCAAATGTGTCTGGATTTTCTCCTTTTTCTAATCCATTTTTTAAAAATAAGAAATTCATAACAAACAAAAATCCCCACATAGATTCATTAGTTATACACAACAAATAAGGCATATGGACTAAACATCATAAACAAACATATTAAAATAACTACATTTAAACCAAAAATTAAACACATTAGCAGCGTAAAATGTGAACTTCCCACAGGTTTGAGGCTTCAGCTAAAAGCAACAAAGAGATTCATCCTGATGTAAATGTTTTAAACCTTTTCCCTAACTCAGATTGAGAAAGTGTCTGGATTTTCAAATCTACCCTCCTCTTCCTCCCAGTGACCCATGCTCTCCACACATGGCCAGCAATCCGCCCCCAAAAGCCCCTAAACACTCTCTACCCATTCCCCTCCATTTTATAGGGTACCCACCAGCTTCAACCACCACTAGAAACCCCTCATGCTCGCTCTCTCTCTCTGAGGGGAGGGGACTCTCCTCTCAGTGGTCTCACAAAGGGACGTTCCCCTCAGCCCCGCTCAGTTCCGTTGCCAGGGCAATGTCACCCCTCTCTTCCCCCCCTCCACGTTACCAGGGTAATGGCCACACCACCGCTTTCTTCCCCCCCCCCGCTCCACCGTTGCCAAGGCAGCGCCACTTATCTCCCTCCCCTCCCCCCCCCCGCAAAACCGCCGGTTCCATACCTCGCGCTTCCAACCGTCACGCTTCCTGCACTCTCCTTCACCTTCACTCCGCTCCTTCTGGACCGCCGTTTCAGCAAGCCCCGCCCCCAGCTCACCAGGCCAAGGAGAGAGGGCGGAGCCTAAGGAGGAAGCGCCACCTCCAGCTCCAGAGCCGCGGGTGGTAGGCGGGGAGAGAGGGGGGAGAAGGCGAGGCCAAGGCATAGAGAAGGCGAGGGAGAGAAGGGCGGAACGCTGGCCATAGAGAGCAAGGAAGCGGCTTCCTGAGCACACACTGAGGCCTGACGGGAAGGTGGTGGTTTATGAGAGCCTGTGACTAATATGAGAGTAGACAGTACACTGTTTTAGGGCTATGATTCCATTTTAACTGCTTTGGCTGCCTCCTGTGGAATTCTGGGGCTTGTAGTTCAGGGAGACCTAAGAGCTCTCTGGTTGAGGATTCTAAATGTCCCTCCCTAAACTGCAAATCCCAGGATGCCACAGGAGGCAACAAGACCAGTTAAAGTGGAACTATACAGTCGGACCCCCATATCTGCTGGGATTGGTTCTGGGGGAGCCGTGGATAGCAAAAACTGTGGATAATAGCGAATACCCTTGAAAATAATGGAACTTTCAGCTTAACATACCATAGAGTTGCCTTGGAGGACCTAGAAAATGGCTCAAGAGGACACATTTTCTAGGAAGACTCTATGGTAGGTGTGCTGCTTTGTGTCCTGTGGATAATTGAATCAGTAGATAATGAATCAGTGGATACACAGGCCCTACTGTAGTGCTATAATAGTGTAGTGTGATACAGCAAACATCACAACACATTGTTGTAATGCTATTATTCCACTTTAATTCCTATGGCTGCCTCTGTGGAATTCTGGGGCTTGTAGTTTAGTGAGACCTAAGAGCTCCCTGGCTGAGAGTTCTGAATTCCTCCCTCTAAACTGCAAATCCCAGGATTCCACAGGAAGCAGCCATAGCAGTTAAAGTGGAATAATAGTGCTATAACAATGTAGTATGATAATCTTTGTAGTGCTATTATTCTGCTTTAACTGCTAGGGCTGCCTCCTGTGGATTTCTTGGGCTTGTAGTTTAGGGAGGCCTAGGAGCTTATTAGTTCTAAATGCCCCTCCTCAAACTGCAAATCCCAGGATTCCACAGGAGGCAGCCAGAGCAGTTATAAGTGGAATGATAGCGCTATAACAGTGTAGTGTGATACAATAAGCAACAGAGCCTGGGAGATTTTGCTCAAGAATTCTGCCAAAGGAAAGCAACAAGTGAGGAGTTTAGACTATGGAAGGCTTTTGTGTGGACAGGCTAGAAGTCAGTCCTGAAGACTTTATCACACTACATTCCACTGTTATAGTGCTCTTATTCCACTTGTAAGGGCTGTGGCTGCCTCCTGTGGAATCCTGGGGTGTATAGTTTAGTGAGGAGGACTAAGAGCTCCCTGGCTGAGAGTTCTAAATGCCCCTCCCTAAACTGCAAATCCCAGGATTCCACAGGAGGCAGCCAGAGCAGTTAAAGTGGAATAACAGCGCTATGACACTGTAGTGTAGTCTCTGACTCCCTTACCATTTTATGATGTTATCCAACCACATGGCAGCCAGTTTATGACATCAGAGTAGCTGAGAAGAGGGCCACTTTAGTAGTACTGTAGTATGGGTTTCGTTGTATAGGAATTCCTTAGGCAAGGAATACTTGAAACTGGTTTGCCAAATTGCCATTGCCTTCCTCCAAAATGTAGCCTAGGGCATCGGGTGTTCCCTGACGGTCTCCATGCCCTCCAACTGTCCTAATTTGGCAGGGAGAGTTCCAGTTAATCTTCTGTCCTCCCACTTTTTCAGCTGCTTTTAAAATGTCCTGGTTTCTCTCTCTTCCTCCGTTTTCCCCCTTTTGTCTTCTGCTTACTTCAGTTGCTGCAGATTTGAGTTCAAAGTGCAAACTTAGTTTGCAGTCAGTTAATTCAGCAGAGAGAAGGAAGCAAAATCTTGCCCTTCCGAGGAAGCTCAGGCAAAAGCAAACTGATGCAGCTTCTCCTTGTTTGTCTGTTCTTGCTCATTAATAACTTCCGTCATCTTTACCACACTCTAATGTTGCTTGGCCACACATGTCCTGAATTTCACCCCTGAAGTGTTGGGTGGCGGGGGGGGGGGGAGCTAAATTGCCTTGAAGGTACCAGATCCTGTCTTGGAAGCTAAGCAATCAGCCCCGGTTGAGTACTTGGATAGCAGACCACCAATAAATCCCAGGTGCTGTGCGCTATATTTCAGAGGAAGGAACTCACAAAACCACCTTTTGAGTATTCCTTGCCTGAGAAAATCCTATGAAATTTATAGGGTTGCTATAAGTCGACAGGTGACTTGAAGGCACCATACACACGTGTTTCCCAGGTACCAACCAGGGCTGACCCTACTTAGATTGCAAGATCAGACTGGAGCTGGTGCCCTGAAGGTATTTATTTGTTTATAAATTAATTTCTTGACAAATCTCATTCATTCACAGTTCTAGGAATGCAGGGAGTGCACCAGGTTAAGTATTCCAGTAGTCATGTTTTTGGAGTCTGTAAATCAGTGATGGGTTGATCTCTGGCCAAACCCGGGCAGATGGTGCTCGTCCAACCCTGTAAGGTCAACCATCTAAGAGAAGGAAACTCTAATCAAACCTATGACCCAAGGACCTTGCTGCTACGTCCATGCTTGCAAGGCCACGGCAGATGAACCTTTGGTTTAAAGGGTGAGGCCAGTTCTGTGCATGCTGCGCTCCACCAGAAAAACCCATTGCACAGGCTCAAATGACAAATCCAGTTCCGAAAAAGCCCTGTAGCGATAGGCAAGGGACAAAACAGCAGGTGTAAAGATGCACTGGAAGCCACTGACCCAACCCTGCATGCAGGCGGTTCGGGACTTTGGTCGCTTGAGGCTGACCCGGGAGATGACAGTCTTGTTCGGCAGCATCCTGATCTCTGGGTGATTTCTTGTAGAGCAGCATAAATTTTTATCTCACAACTGTTTAAGAACAAAATGACTCTCTTTTGACCTTTAGTTACCTACTGAAATGAGACATTGATAAGACTGGGTTTTTGCATTGAGCAGCTGTGGGTTTTGTGGTTTTGTTACTCTTAATAAATCCTTGAGCTCAAAATTATTTTAATTCTAAATCAGTGCATTGCACTTTTAACCCACATGTAAGCCAACTTAGTATTTCAGGGCCAACGTGCTAACCAGTTTCAACCATTAGGCCCAAGTTTCTTTCTCCCTCAATGGCGCTGGTGCCATGTTTGATAGTACCTGGGTAAGATGTCTTCTAGTTCCCTCTGGTGTTTTCCTTGTGGTACCACCTTGTTAAACATGCCATGTGGTTGATGGGAACCAGCAGCAATGCTGAAAGTAGCACAGTTTCAGCTGTTCAACACCCCCTCAATCCAAATCTGTAAAGAAAAACAAAGCAAAGAAAAGCAGCTACAATCACTTCTGTCATCACGTACCTTATCCCCAACACATTCAAGTCCCACCGCCCAAAACATACACTTCTTTGTATGGTGTTAAAATCCTAAAAATTAAAATGACAGTGGCTTAGTGGGCCCCACGGGTCCTGCTGCCCATATGGTGTTTGCCTCACAGTGCAGGATATTCATTCCTGACCCTCTGCAACAATAACACCGAGACTATCATAGCAATAGTTAAAGGGTGAACAAGTTGGTTTACATGGATATAGGTGGCAGGGGAAGAATCATCCCTACAGATGCCTATCTTCCAACAGTCTTCTGTCATCCCACTTTTTCAGCTGGTTTTTAAAGGTCACACTTTCCCTCTTTGTTCTCAGCTTAATTCAGTTGCTGCAAACAGGGCAAAGTGCAAAAGTAGTTTGCACTGAATTACTGTAACTCAGCAGTGCTGGAGAAGAGAAGAGGGGGTGGAATGTAGCCCCTCCTGGTAGCCTTAGGCAAAAAAGCAAACTGCTGCAGCCTCTCTTTATCTTGTGTGTGCAGCTTATCTGTTCTTCCTCATTAATAACTTACGTTATCATGACCACACTCAGATGTTGCTTGGTCACATGTCTCCTGGTTTTCATCTGAGAAATGTTGGAAGATATGCAGATGTTTTGTACTTTTTAGTCCCAGAAATCTCAGCATAATGTCCAAAGGATCTGGAGGATTGTAGGTTTGCTGGCCTACTGTAAAAGGTTGTCCAGTATTTCAGAATAGCAGTGGATGCAACCCCTATTACACACTTCCATTTGTCATAAAGAACAGGCACCATTTTAATCTTCACTGTTTGATAGTGCACCTTGGTTCTGAAATATGAAGTGATTTGATAAAATTAGGGACTCCCCTCTCCCCGCCATCCTTTTTCCAAACTAAAGTGTCAGTGCAACGAAACATGTATACTTTTGAAGTACCCATGCTTTAAAATTATAGCTTTGGTCAATATTATTTCCTGAAGGAACACCAGTTTGTTTGTTTGTTTTATTGACTTGATTCAAAGGTGCACATGTTTGTCTATAATATTAAGAATGAAAAATACAACTTCAAATCCACAAAATTTTTGTCTTTCCAGTTTCAGTCAGTGATGATAAGTAGGTTGCCATATTGATGCTTTCAAACCCATCAACTAAATTCTTTCCAAACTATCAGATGATCCTGGGGCAGATACAAGTCAAAAAAGATAAATCATGTTTTCATAAATTGAATTAGTCTGTCTGGATCTGTTGACATATTTGTTTTACTAGAAAGTTTTCATAAAGTACAATAGTCCATATGTGATTGAACAAAGCCTGGACACTTAATTCAGACAATGTTTTCCAGCTCGTGGTTGTTTCTAACAGGGCTGCCATCAAGAGTATGCAATTAAAGTTTTAAGTTTTTGTGCTGGGACAACTATTTTCAAAAGAAATGGACATTACCTACATATTTGAGAGCAAAAAAAAATGTTAGAAGTTTATCAAAGGAACTGTTTGATTACTAGATCCTGAAAGGACGTTATGTTTAGCTTCTTCTTTTGTTCTATTTGAGAATAGTATGTTTTATGACCTTTCATCTAATTTCAAAATAGCAGAACTACTCCTGAATTCCTGTTACCATAATCCCAACTCACATGATTTGTTAGGGAGATTTTTTTCTATTCTTTGTAAAGTCGAAGGCAGTAGGAAAAGAGTGAGATCACAGTACAGGTGGGTTGATTCAGTCAAGGAAGTCACAGAACCTGAGTTTGCAAGACCTAAGCAGGGCATTTGATGACCAGGGATCTTGGAGAGAGATTCAACCTGTATCTAGTTATCTGTAGCAAATTCTTTTTCCCCCCAAATAACAAGGGTAATGCTAACTTAGATTAAAATTAAATCCAAAATCCACAAAACAATGATACCTTTATAGGGCCAGATAAAAAAACCACACACAAAATATATCATGCAAGCTTTTGAAACCCCACTGGCTTCTTCATCAGGTGAAGGTGCTAAAAATCATACAGAAGAAAAATGAGGATGTTAGAGTCACAGGCCTACATTTTGTCTTAAGATGTTACTTTGTTGTCAGTTAAGGTGGTCTGAAGCAATATCAATGCAGGCAGAGGCCAATCCTCTCTTTGGCCCTGTGGGGACTGAGAAACAAGGAGAGTAAAATCCAGGTAGTCAAAGGTGCCGTTTACACGATGAAAATGTAGTGGGAAGAATTTGTGTTGAACGCTCGTTGTTTACATGTACATTGGGTCGGACATGTGATTTTCAGAAGGGGGAGGCACTTTTATCCCACAACCTGCAGGACTTCCAGTCCCACGGTTTGTGGCGGTTTTTAAAAATATCACAGGAGGATTTGGAAAATCGGAAATGTAAACAGCCTGGGACAAGATATCTCGGTACTAGGTGATGACCGGAAATGGTGACCGGGGGCGGGCTCAGAGATCAGCGACCAGAAAAGGAGGGGTCAGTCACCCATTCAATAGATTCAGCCTCACCAGCTGAAAACAAAGGCATCCCTTCCAGCTACATGTAGGTTTGTGTGTGTGTGTGTGTGTCTGCACTACATCACCCTGTTCAATGGATTTCTACACTGCAAACCTTTCAGCTTTAACCTGTCCCTCCCCTGCATGCTGGGTTTAAATTTTAAAGAGAGAGTAAATTATAAAGAGATTGTGGGCGGAGGATTGCCCATTCATCCCCTCCCTGGGTCTGAGCGGATGATCACACATTCATCCATCCCACCCCCCTAAGGCACAGTAAAAAATGCCAGCGTCTGGGTCTTTCAAAATGCCTTGTGTGTCCTCCCCTTATGATCCCCTGCACTGGCTTGAAACCTTCACTCCACAGTTGCCTCTGCTTAAAGGGTTAACATTTTAAAGAGACAGGACAACTGCACACCTCTGGGCCCTTGCACTCAGCTTCCTGGCTGAAAGCATACTGGCTTGGGCTTGTGTGTGTGCGTGTGTGCTGGGGCTCCAGTCCGCTCTACTTTTGACCTCTCTCACACTCCCCAGCACCAACTGATCGCTCCTTCCTCCCCAGTTTAGCTTGCTTTAAATGGTGTTCTTTCCATTCAAAAGGAAAGTACAGGGTTTAGCCACTGATCACTTTTTCCTCCCCACGTTAGGTCACGGATCACTCATTCCTCCTCTCATCCCCAGTGCAACACTCATTCATCCCCTCATCCCCAACCAGAAGCCTGAACAAACATTTGAGCCAGCCAATAGCATTACTCGTGGTGCAGAACTCTAAAGGAAGTACGTCACTGAGGTTGTGAAAAAAAGAGTAATCACATCCTTGATTGACAGCTATATATATATATATATATATATATATCCCGGGACCGTAAACTCGTGTAAACAAACTGGGGTAGTATATAGTGGGAGAAGATACATATCACGGGACGAGATGCCATGTAAACAATGATCCTGGGATCTCCCGGGATACCCAGTTCAGAGACAAACATTGTGTAAACAGGGAGGAACGAATACGGGATCAAGAAGTCCCAGGACGCCCCGCAACACAAACTACCATCTAACTGGCACCACATTTCAACTCCATTAGCAAAAGAAAAATAACTCCTCTTGAGAGTCAAGATTAGAACTGTAATCTTTATGAGGGATAATGTCACATCTTTTGTAGTGTAACTATAATTTTGTATTACTGTTACAGTTACAGGTGGCCTCACTAAATGGCAAAACTAAAATATGTGCTTTGTACTGCATCCTCTGCAGTGACAATGTGGATGGGGTGGAATGTTAGTACCACAGGCCAGTGGTTTGTAGTGTTCAGATGAATATTTCAAGCAATTCAAAACATTTCACCAATGTCAGGAGATGGGGAAGATACTTTCATTTTTTTTTACAATAATGATAACAAACTCCTTTTGGACTTTGATCTATAGCTATAATTAAATGCTGTTTAAAAGTAACTTTCCAAGCTCTGCAAAAATCACATATGCCGCTTACATCAGCAGGAGCATTCTGTGAATAAAATTCACACAATCCCATTTTATCCAAATGGTAATCTTGTGATATAATTTAAGCTGAAATAATTGTTTGTACAAAGCCTCCCCAAACTATCTAATGAACGTCAAGGATTGACAGAATTTCAGATTGATAACACTGCTGATAACAAAAACACAATGGACTCAGCATAGAACATTGGTTCAGG
The DNA here is from genome assembly GCA_030847615.1 of Gambelia wislizenii. Lineage (NCBI taxonomy): Eukaryota > Metazoa > Chordata > Lepidosauria > Squamata > Crotaphytidae > Gambelia > Gambelia wislizenii. The sequence continues at coordinate 250,990,726 of JAUMIR010000002.1, read as the reverse complement.
GGAGGCATGTAAACACAATATTTAGTCATGCCCTGCCAGAAAGTGTATTGCTTCATAGGGATGATTTGCCCAAAAGGGAATTGACCTTTTATCTTTAAGATCACATGATGCTAGTAGTAGCTGTATGGCTGACATGTTGGGTGAAGGCAGCTGCTGCTTTCTAGCTGCTGCTTTCCAGCTGCTACAATTCCTCTCATTCCCTTCCCATGTCAGTCAAGCCTTCCTTTCCATGCTAAATTGAAGGGATTCTTGTGAGGCCAAAGCCTCACAAGGAAGGGTTAAACTCCTTTTTCTTGCTGCTATAATTCTGATCCTGATCAGGCTCCCCATCAGCAACTGTTATTTATGTTTGTAAAAAGATTTCCACAGCAACAACTGATGCATTTAGGTTGGGGTGGGCAGCTGTGGCCCTACAGATGTTTTTGGTCTACAGTTTTTTATCAGCCCTATATAGCATGGCCAATGTTCAAGGCCTATGGGAGTTGCAGTTAAAAATATCTGGAGAGCCATAGTTGCCCGGCCCTGGTTTAAGGACTACCTACAGCATGCCTGAGCATTCAAAACTGAAAACCAGGACAAATTGAGGGAACAACTGGATCTGGCATGGTGGCTTCACATGGTCTGCAAACAGAGTCACACTCATTCATTCATATCTCACCATTTCCCCCAAAACAGTACTTGAAGTGGCTTACGAAAATTAAAACCAATACAGGTTGGCCCCTGTATCCATGGATTTGATGTCCACAGTTTCACTTATCCATGTCCGAAAAAATACGTTCTCTCTAGGTATTTCTAGATCCTCCAATGAGAAACTATGGTCAACTGCCGGTGTTTGTCTCATTGAAAATAATAGGATTCCCTATTATCCACCATTTCAGGTATCTATGTGGTGTCTTGGAACATATCCCCTTTAGATACGTGTGTGTGTGTGTGTTGACGTGTACAGATAAAAGCACATACAAAGACATGAATAAAGCATAACAGTCTGTTAAAATGCAATTAAACCATTCATAGAATTAAAACCATTTAAAACAAATTAAAAAGCAAAAGATAAAGACCAATGGAACTGTGCACTATTAAAAGCCTTTACAGTCACTTCCTAAAAGCCTGCCAGAAAAGTTTTCACCTGCTGGTGGAAGGACACTAAAGAGGGAGTTGTCCTAGCCATCCTCTTGCTTTCAGACTCAGATGTGATCAAATCAGAAAACTGGCTATGATTCTGAAGCTAAATGTAAAATAAAGGATTACTGGCAGTTTTACATTCTATGTAGGAAGCTGTTCTAGAAGTACTCTCTATTTATCCTAACAGTTTATGATTATCCAGGTGTTTTGAAGATGCCCCAAAAGATAAGATTTGATTAAAGCATAGAGTAGAAGATGCAAGACATCACTGGATGTTTTTCTTTAGATTGCGTACTTGAAAATGTCACTTTTCAAGCCTCACATATCCAAAGGAGTGTGTCTCTCTGCTTCTCTGCTAAAGCCAATTTCTCAAAGTCTTGGAAAATGTGCATATTCACTGGGAAATAGACACATGTGTCACATATCGTAAATCATGCAGGGAAAATGTTTAATGTACAGGTGCGTATAAGTTTTAAAACCCTCTTTATCCATCTGGACCAATGCAAGGGTTACACAGAATGACAGTAACGTGTTCTGTTTCCTGTCGAGTTACTCTTCTAGGGTTCCTTTGCCTGCTTTACCATGCAGGCTCACTGCTTCCCTTCTTTATCTTGTTTTTTGCCTTGTTTTATAAAATTTAACTTACTGGGCTGTCAAGAAGGGCAAGTTTGTATCCCCCCACAAACTCTTAAACTGATTCATAGACTCATGGAAGGAAAGAAGACAGGGAATGCCAGTAAACCAGTGATTTTTAACCTGTGGTCCGTTGACCCCCAGGGGGCCGCAATGTCTTGAAGGCTGCTTGGCCCAACTCCTCCCTGCATAGGGTGGCCACATGACAGGAGCCAAGGCAAAGGCTGGCTGGCTTGGACGGTGTATTCAATCCATTCCAGCCACAAACTTGCAGGAAGAAGCAGGAGAAAAGTCTTTCTTCCCCCTCCAGTGCCTCTGAGGGAAAGTTTAATGGATGGTGTGAATGTGTTGTTGTTGTTAGGTATTATTATTATGGTTTTAAATCTTGAGTTAAGTCTTGGGGGTCCACGGCAACAAAAGATATTTAAAGATGGTCCCTGGTAAAGAAAAGGTTAAGAACCACTGCAGTAGACATTGGGCTTGTCTAGATGAGCTATTTACCCTGTCTTGGCCCTGTCTTTGAGCCCTGCAATCCAGGTGATGCAGGGCATTTGCCCTGTTTTGCCCCCAGGCAGTCTGCATGACCCATTAAACCATTTTTAAAAAAAAATACCTGGGGGAAATTGCGTCAGCCAGGAAAAAATGGATTGGGCCTCATGTGTCCACAGTAACCGACACTGCCACACTGGCCCATTGCCTCAGCTTCTGTCTGCCATTGCTCTTCCAAAGCCAGGAACCAGGCTCACAGCATATGACCAAGTTGGTCACATGCAGGGGAGGCTCGCTCATGTGCTGTGGGCCGGATTCCTCAATCCAGAGAGTGGGATATGGGCAGTAGCGGCAGTGGCTGCAGGGACAGGCAAGCATGGCAGGCTCAACTCCATCCTGTTCCGTGCTTGGGGAAGAACAGACCAGATCTGCAGACAGAATATGCTGGCAGAGAGCCAGCATATTCTGGTCCGTGTAGATGAGCCCATTGTCACCTTAAATAGTTGTTTTCCTGCTGTCAAGTAAATAACCCAAACTCAGAGGAAGCCTGCTTGCCCTGGCTTATGGCAAACAGTAAAGAGCAAGCGACAGGCAGTGTGTGTACCTCTCTCTTTAAAAACTTGCATTCCGAAGCAGACAGCAGTGTGTCAAGTATGAGGTTTTGTCTCATTTTACTATAAAAGACAGGTCTTCTCAAGCATCCATGTATGCTATGGGTGATGTCAAAACAATAAAGGCCCAACCCCATATTATGATGTGACTAAAATGTCACATCACAACGGTAGTCAAGTCCTTTTAATGCAGGGGTGGGGAAAGTGAGGCTCATGGCCTACATGTGGTCCCCAAGGCTGGTTTTTTTTTGGGGGGGGGAAGCTTTCCACTAGCGTGTGTGGGGAAAATCTTTCCCACTTGGAAAGGCCCTCCTGAACTGTTTTAGCCCAGAGGATACCTATTTTCCAAATTTGAAGTGGCCTTTGATTCACTTCCTTGTTCAGAACAAGACCTGTCCAGGGCATAAATCAGCCCAGTAGGCCAAAAACATGACTAAAATGACTCCCACAACCCCTAGAGGGGCCTTCTGAGTTAAAAAAATGATGATGATGATGATGATGATGATGATATTGGGGCAGGGAAAGACATCACCTTCAAAGGTCCATGGACAGATCTATACAGCCCCAAAACCTCAGGTAGGTGCTCATCCCTATTTTAAAGCTCTGTATGCCAGAGAGGCTTGCGTACCCTAATGATGTTTTGAGCTATGCTGGCGGTGGCATAATAGCCACTGGTAGGGTCTCCCATGCCAGACAGGTCAAAACCGAAGGGTATGACAAAGAGTGTCAAAGGGCAGGATGGGCTCTCCTCTAGCCTTGTGGCAACCGTCCTAGGAGAAGGAAAACTCTAATCCCAAACCCGGGCAGATGGTGCTCGTCCAACCCTGTAAGGTCAACCATCTAAGAGAAGGAAACTCTAATCAAACCTACGGCCCGAGGACCTCGCTGCCACGTCCATGCTTGCAAGGCCACGGCAGATGAATCTCTGGTTTAAAGGGTGAGGCCAGTTCTGTGCACGCTGCGCTCCGCCAGAAAAATCCATTGCACAGGCTCGAAGGACAAATCCATTTCCAAAAAAGCCCTGTAGCGACTGGCGAGGGACAAAACCAGCAGGTGTAAAGATGCACTGGAAGCCGCAGCCCCAACCCTGCATGCAGGCAGTTCAGGACATTGGTCGCTCGAGGCTGACCCGAGAGATGACAGTCTTGTTCGGCAGCATCCTGAACAACCAAGCAGCCTTTTTTAAGGAGAGCACTGCTTGCTCCATATGGAGAGGGGCCTAGAAAAGGTGGCCTAACGAAAGCTCATCCCCAACTACCTGGTTGGCTAGCCGCGGCCAATGGGAATCTTCTGATGCGGTCAAACCAAGGCAAAGAAACAAAGGCACACACCGGCCTCCAAAGGTGTAAATAAACTGACACTTGCATGCTGGAACATCAGAACCATGCAAGACTCTGAAGATAGTGGACGGCCTGAGCGTCGTTCTGCCCTAATAGCCCTTGAACTATCACGGCTTAATATTGACATCGCTGCTCTTAGTGAAGTTCGCTTCCATGAGGAAGGCAGCCTTAAAGAACATGGCGCCGGCTACACACTTTACTGGTCTGGCAAACCCAAAACCGAAAAACATCTTTCAGGAGTAGGCTTTATGATTAAAAACTCCATTGCCTCCAAACTCGAAACCTTGCCAACAGGACACTCTGATCGCATTATTTCCTTACGCCTCCCACATGTTGTTCTCTTTAGTATATATGCCCCAACTATGCAAGCCGACCCTGCAGAGAAAGACAAATTCTACACAGACCTACGCCAACTCATACAAAAAGTCCCTGTACAAGATAAAATTATTATCATAGAATCATAGAATTGCAGAGTTGGAAGAGACCACGAGGGCCATCCAGTCCAACCCCCCTGCCACGCAGGAAATCACAATCAAAGCATCCCCGACAGATGGCCATCCAGCCTCTGTTTAAAGACCTCCAAGGAAGGAGACCCCACCACGCTCCGAGGGAGTGCGTTCCAGTGCCGAACAGCTCTTACTGTCAAAAAGTTCCTCCTCATGTTGAGGTGGAATCTCTGTTCCTGGAGCTTGCACCCATTGCTCCGTGTTCCAGTCTCTGGAGCAGCAGAAAACAAGCCTGCTCCATCCTCAGCGTGACATCCCTTCAAATACTTAAACAGGGCTATCATATCGCCTCTTAACCGTCTTTTTTCCAGGCTAAACATACCCAGCTCCCTAAGTCTCTCCTCATAAGGCATTGTTTCCAGACCTTTCACCATTTTAGTTGCCCTTCTCTGGACACGCTCCAATTTGTCAATATCCTTTCTGAATTGTGGTGCCCAGAACTGGACACAGTATTCTAAGTGAGGTCTGACCAAGGCAGAATAGAGTGGCACTATTACTTCCCTTGATCTAGACACTATACTTCTATTGATACAGCCCAAAATTGCATTGGCCTTTTTAGCTGCCGCATCACACTGTTGGCTCATGTTCAACTTGTGGTCTACTAGGACTCCTAGATCCCTTTCGCACGTAGTCTCATTCAGCCAGGTCTCTCCCATCCTATATTTATGCATTTCATTTTTCCGCCCTAAATGCAGTACTTTACATTTCTCCGTATTGAATTTCATTTTGTTAGCTTTGGCCCAGCTCTCCAGTCTATCCAGGTCATTCTGAATTTTGATCCTGTCCTCTAGGGTATTAGCTACTCCTCCCAATTTGGTGTCATCTGCAAATTTGATAAGTATGCCCCTAATTCCCTCATCTAAGTCATTGATAAAGATGTTGAATAGCACTGGGCCCAGGACAGAACCCTGTGGCACCCCACTGGTCACATCTTTCCAAGACGAAGAGCAGCCACTGCTGAGCACCCGTTGGGTTCGGCCGGTCAACCAATTACAAATCCATTGAACAGTTAACTTGTCTAGCCCACATTCTACAAGCTTGTTTGCAAGAATGTCATGGGGAACCTTGTCAAAGGCCTTACTGAAATCAAGGTATGCAATGTCCACAGCATTCCCTTCATCTACCAAGCTGGTAACTTTATCAAAAAAAGAGATCAGATTAGTCTGGCATGACTTGTTTCTCTGAAACCCATGCTGACTTTTTGTGATTATGGCATTGCCTTCTAAATGTTCACAGACTCTCTGTTTAATGATCTGTTCTAGAATCTTCCCTGGTATTGATGTCAGACTAACTGGACGATAGTTGTTGGGATCCTCTTTTTTCCCCTTTTTGAAGATGGGAACGTTTGCCCTCCTCCAGTCTGCTGGGACTTCTCCTGTTCTCCAGGAGTTCTCAAAGATTATTGCCAATGGCTCTGAGATTATATTTGCCAGCTCTTTTAATACTCTTGGATGTAGTTCATCTGGTCCTGCAGATTTAAATTCATTTAGATTAAGAAGGTATTCCTGTACTACCTCTTTACTTATTTTGAGCTGGATTTCCCCTGTTGTGTCCTCTGTTCCATTCTCCTTGGTGGCTTCAATGCCAGAGTAGGAAAGAACTCCGAAGCCTGGAAAGGTGTCTTAGGCAAGCATGGTATTGGAAATTGCAATGATAACGGATGCCTCCTGCTAGAGTTCTGTGCAGAACAACAGCTGACTATTACAAACACAATCTTTCAGCAGAAAGATAGCTTGAAGACAACCTGGATGCATCCCCGATCCAAACATTGGCACCTCATTGACTATGTTCTAGTCCATCAGAGAGACATTCGTGATGTCCGTCATACCCGAGTGATGCCCAGTGCAGAATGCCAAACAGATCATCGCCTCGTCAGATGTAAACTAAATCTTCATCTTAAGTTCAAACCTAAGAGGGGTGGCATCTTAAAGAAGAGACTCCAAGTCAACAATCTTCAACAAGCTACCATGAGAGACAACTTCCAGGCAAATCTACAAACGAAACTTGAAGACCATCCTACAGATCCTTCTCCTACAGTGCTTTGGCAACATATCAAAAACAGTATCCTCCAGTCTGCAGAAGAATCCCTCGGGTTCTCCCACAAGAAAAATCAAGACTGGTTTGATGAAAACAAACAAGAGATCCAGGAGCTGTTGGCAAGGAAGAGAGCTGCTCACCAGGCATACCTCGCCCAGCCAACCTGTCATGTAAGAAAAGCAGCTTTCCGCCTCACATGTAGTAAACTACAACAAAAACTCCGAGACATGCAGAACAAGTGGTGGATCAATATAGCAGAAAAGACACAATGCTGTGCAGATCTGGGTGATCATAGAGGATTTTATGAAGCTCTTAAAGCAGTGTTTGGACCTACTTATCAGGTCCAAAGCTCCTTATACAGTACAGATGGTCAAACATTAATTACTGATAAAGCCTCCATCCTAAATCGTTGGGCTGAATATTTTCAAAGTCTCTTTAGCGCCAACCGAGTAGTCCAAGGCTCAGCTATCCAACATATGATACAAAAACTAATGAAAAATGAATTGGACATAGCTCCCACTTTGGAAGAGACCCTTAAGGCCATACAGCAGATGAAAACCGGCAAGGCAGCTGGGATTGATGGAATCCCACCTGAAGTTTGGAAACACGGAGGTCATGCACTCCACGAAAAATTCCACGAATTCCTTGTGAATTGCTGGGAAAAAGGGGAACTGCCATCAGACCTCCGAGATGCAGTCATCATCACCCTGTACAAGAAAAAAGGAGCAAAATCCGATTGCTCAAACTATCGAGGCATAACACTGCTCTCTATTGCTGGAAAAATCCTTGCAAGGATACTCCAGAACAGATTAGTTCCTGCTATTGCAGAAGAACTTCTCCCTGAAAGCCAATGTGGCTTCAGAGCCAATAGGAGTACTACAGACATGGTATTTGCCCTTAGACAACTGCAAGAAAAATGTAGGGAGCAGTACAAGGGTCTCTATGTAACATTTGTCGACCTCACCAAAGCCTTTGACACTGTAAGTAGAAAAGGTCTGTGGCAGATCCTGGAAAGACTAGGATGTCCCCCCCAATTCCATAAAATGATTATCTTGCTACACGAGGGCCAGCGCGGTCATGTGAGATATGGTGATGCTCTTTCAGAGCCCTTTCTAATAACTAATGGAGTGAAGCAAGGTTGTGTTCTTGCACCAACTTTATTTACAATCTTCTTTAGCATGATGCTCCGAAGGGCTATGGCAGAGCTTGAAGAAGATGAAGGCATCTATATACGCTACCGTACTGATGGTAGCTTGTTTAACTTAAGCCGTCTGAGGGCTCACGCTAAGACTGTAAACTATCTAGTCCGTGAGCTGCTCTTCGCTGATGATGCTGCCCTTGTTGCCCACACAGAAGCAGCTCTGCAGCGCCTAACATCCTGCTTTGCAACAGCTGCAGAGCTGTTTGGGCTAGAAGTCAACCTGAAGAAAACAGAAGTTCTTTACCAGCCTGCACCACAGGACGAACACCACCATCCCCACATTGCCGTTGGCAAATCTGTGCTCAAGTCCATTCAGCAGTTCACCTACCTGGGAAGCATCATCTCCTCAGATGCCAAGATTGACAAAGAGATCGATCACAGATTAGCAAAGGCATATAGTGCATTTGGAAGACTTCACAAAGGAGTCTGGAGCAATAAACACCTGAGGCAAAGCACAAAAATCAGTGTGTATATAGCCATCGTACTGTCTATCCTCCTTTATGGATCTGAAACATGGGTCACCTATCGCCACCACCTACGACTCCTCGAGCACTTTCATCAGCGCTGTCTACGCACAATCCTAAATATACACTGGACTGACTATGTGACAAATGTTGCTGTCCGTGAGCAAGCAGGGATCACCAGCATTGAGGCCATGATATTGAGAACACAGCTGCGCTGGGCAGGGCACGTTTCTAGGATGGAGGACCATTGCCTCCCAAAAATAGTACTCTACGGTGAACTCACCACGGATCAGCGTAAGAGGGGCCCTCCAAAAAAGCGATACAAAGACTCCCTGAAACAACATCTCAGGCTCGGCCAAATTGATCACCAACAGTGGTCCGCCCTGGCCTCACATCGGGAGGCATGGAGACACACTATCCACAATGCTGCAGCCTTATTTGAGAACTCATGCCGAACAAGTCTTGAAGAGAAACGACAACGCAGAAAGAATCACAGCCCAAAAACATCACCCAAGGAGACCTTCTGCTGTGCTTTCTGCAACCGGACTTGTTTATCTCAGATTGGCCTTTTCAGTCATCAGTGTGCTTGCAGAAAGCGTGGGATGAGTCCTTCCTGAATCTTCGTTTGCAAAGAAAAGCCAGAGAGATGGCAGGGCTAGAGAACCTGTGGCTCTCTATATCAATGTTTGTCAGGCTAATGAGTGGGACTGGCATTTTTTTCCTAATGTGCCAGGGACTGGTAATATATTTCCACCCATTTGTGACAACTGTTTCTTTCTTTTCTGAAAGTCTCAATGGACCTATACCTGCTGTCTCACAGACCGACACTGGTCCACAGATCACTCTTTTGAGTAATACTGCTCTACATGTTTTGGACATTAGCAAACAGCCCCTCCCAACTTGGCCATTGATAGAAGATTATAGGAACATATCAAAAAAAAAATGTGGAGAGCCAAAGGTTCCTCATGCATACTGGATGGTTTGGCTCCATGGGACTTGAACATCATCTTACCCCTATAACTCTGCCCATAACCTCCAATTGTCTTGAACTGACAGGGGCAGTCCCAGTCTATCATTCTATCTCTATGGGGTCGTTTCCACGGCAAAATAAATCCTCAAAGAATGCGACAAGAAGCCTGATAGTTCCCACACATCTCGAAGCAACAGCGCCCTTTTCAAAAGGAGGGGGTGCAAAAAACCCATAAGTTGCGCAGTATCAGCTTTCGCTAGTTTTCCGCACTTTTTTGATTAAGTTCGCGAAAATGCGCATACTTTACCGTGGGAACTAACGATCGTGTAAACTGGCATCTGCCTTTTTGAATTACTGTGAGCAGAGCTGAATCCTGATTGGTTGGAGTGCTTTATCCAAATAGACTGAAGGGTTGGAGAGAAGAAATTCACCCTCCTTCTGCTTGCAACTCACTTTGGAAAACGGAGCCCTTCCTGTCTATCTTTTGGGGGGTGGGGGGTGGGAAGATGCTTCGCTGCTTCGCTGGGGTGTGTGGGGGTGTGTGTGTGCTGGAAAACAGCCGATCGCATGTTCGTTCTTTTGTTTGTTTGTCCTTCCATTCACTTGCCTTTATTCAAGCCTTCGGAGGGAGGGAAACCAAATGAGGCAAGCCCTAGTTCTGTGGTGTGTGTTTGTGTGTGCATGCAATCTGCTCCACTATGCTTTTGCTTGTTCGTGCTTTCATTGACTCCTTTCTTTACAAAAGCCTTTCAGGGCTGGGGAAGACGGGGGAGTTTGTCAGATCGCTCTTTCGATTGCTTGTTTGTTTGTCCTTTTTCTTTCCTCTCATTATTTATGGTTTCCATGACCCCCTCCTTGCTCCCTCCCCGCCTCCTGCCTGACTTTAATCATCTGGAGGCGATTCCCCCCCACCTTTGCCTGTGTGAATTAAGCAAAACAGAAAGTGTCTGGATCATTCGAAATGCCAGGCACCCGTGTGATTTATGCGCTCCTGATACGAAAGGACGGTAATCCGGAATCTGGCGAACTTTTTCCTGTCGTGGAACCGGCCCCTATGATTCTGCTATATCAGATGCCTTAAAATGTCCCAGATTCTCTCTCCTCCTCTCACTTTGTCCTCAGAATACTTCAGTTGTTGCAAACTGAGGTCAAAGTGCAAAAGTAGTTTGCATGCACTTCACTCAGCAGTGAGGAGAGGAGTGGTGGGGGGCAGAGTCTTGCCCTTCCTTGTAAACACAGGCCAAAGGAAACTGCTGCAGCCTCTCCTAATTGTGTGTTCTTCCACATTAATTAACTTTTGGCATCTTGGCCACATTCTTATGTTGCTTGGCCACACGTATACGGGTTTTCACCTGTGAAATGTTGGAGGTTATGCTCTGTCCATTTATTAAGATCATTAATAGAGACGTTGTTTGGCTTCTTTTTGGTACTGAGGCTCTGGAAGTCACTGTAGCAGAGGCCTTCTGTTGCAGTGAGAAAACCCCTTTATTTAGAAGCAAGGCATTTGGCCTTTCAGGACCTGCTTTTATTCCTTCTGTTGACCCCTCCTAGTCCTATTTTTAGTTTTAACTGCTTGGTCTTGTATTTTATGTGCTATTTCATCTTTTATGGCTGCTTTTATATTGTTATTGTTGTTTTATTGATGGGTTAGCTGTCTTAGGCAGTTTATGAAAAGGCAGAGTAGTTGTGTGGGATTTTTTTATCAATAGATTTATTTATTTGGCAAGTGTGCAACAGGTTGTTCCTGTCCGTTTAAGAATGATGGTGCCAAAAGAATAAAGAATTACTCTCTTTTGTTTCATAGGGATCATTGCCTGGCCAGCAAACTGTCAGCAAAATAAATAGATTCCTGGGAAGCAATGCATTGGTCATATTATCTCCCAAGGGCTACTTTAAGAAGATTAAAGCACTGGATATTTTTTCTATTAATAGTTAGGGATGCCATATCCAGCAAGAAAGGTTATTCACCCCAGAGTGCTAAACTGTAGCAGCAAAGGGGTGATTATCATTGTCCATTGAACTGGATGGATCTTTCTGACATGCGAAACAGGCAGCAGTGTACGGACTCACCATTTTTTACTCTGGCATGAAGAGGTCTTCAAGGTGAGCAAAATCTGGACTGGATCAAAACATGAAGACTTACTGATTTCATAAGGATACTGCTGAGTCCCCATCCTTGGGATAAAGCTGCATGACACCTGGCAGGTATAATAAATCTGACACTAGCAATAAAGTATATAAACAAGATGTCATGTTCCTAATATCCTATTGTGCCTCTAGTAATGATTTGTTATTGTTTGTTGTTGGCACTGAAGTTTAGCCAAAGCCCAGCCTAACCTGAAATGCTTTATTTATCTAGGTCTTCAGACAGTGGTGGATCCAATGTCAGTGGGGTGATAAATCTGCTCTGGCTTTTAGTCTGAACTTTAAAGGAGCTATCCAATGTGCTGAACTAAAAACAGGTTCAACACTTGGGGTTTTGGTCTCAATTTTAAAGCAACTACACAAAGCAGCAAACCTATTTTAAGTTCAGCACCTTGGATAGCTCCTTTAAAGTTTGGGCTAAAAGCCAGGGCAGATTTATCACCCCACTGACATTGGAGCCACCAGTAACCACTGACTTCAGGGAAAACTTTTTCTAAGCTGGGTACTGTTTGTCAATGATGCACCTGTATAGAGTGCTGCCCAGTGACCCCTATCTCATTGCTTCTCCAATTTCCCTCATATACTGTAAATGTATTTTTCTAATCTCTTGGGAGAGAGGTTGAGTATGCTTGAATCCCTTATTAAATAAAAATAATAATAATTCTATAATTGGATGATAAAATACAGTAACTATTAAAATCTTGACCATGTTAACTTCTTGTTCCTCATCATTAAAAGTGGTGCATGCTGTTTGTTTATCCTAAGAAAGGTCCTTTCGGCATCACAACCCACCTGTAGCCATGGCCGCCCTTTTTATGAACAAGACGCTGATTGTGAACAATAAAGATGGTGACAAGTTGGAACTGGAACGTGAACTCATCCGTGCGCTGGAGAATAAAGTCATGCTCCTGTATTTTGGCTCCAGCGAGTGTCCTGAATGTGAGGAATTTGCACCCATCCTAAAGGATTTTTTTGTGAGGCTCACAGATGAATTTTATGTAGAGAGGGCCTCCCAAGTGGTCCTAGTCTATGTGTCACTGGACAAGACGGAGGAGAAGCAAGGCAAGTTTCTGAAAACAATGCCCAAGAGGTGGTTGTTTTTACCCTTCCAGGATGAGTTTAAGAGGTAAGGATATTTCAGTTTAATGAAAGCAATGCTCTTCTTCCAAGTAAGGCACCATGTGCATATTTGCTTAATTTGCATGGTTTACTGACAACTTTTAAACTTGTCACTATAGCTATAACTTTAACAGCAACTATGTGTATGGCTATGATCAACTGATAATATTTCTCTCTACGGCTGGAGAAAATGTCACTTGAAGGAAAAGATGCTGACAAAGCAAAAGAACTTAAGAGTTGGGGGAGATGTTAAGCATTATCAACTCTGTGCCCCTTGTTCAGTGCAGGATCCAAGCGCAGTATTTCTCTTACTGATGAGTGTCCAACCTTTGCTTGCATACCTTGAACAAAGGAGCACCCATGAGAGCAGACCAAGCCATTCTTCCCTCACCCCTCAATTCCTAGAAAGAAGCTACCAACATAGCAGAAGAAAGGTTAATTGGTTTTTGCTGGGATACTTAAAGGACTGTGTTAAGAAAAGGGAGACAGAGCAAACCTTGAATTGACCTGCTCCTGTGGTGGTGTTGGTAGCAAAATTATTGAGTCATGATGATCAATCGTGGTCAAACCTGCCATTATGAAACTTATAAAAATCAGTTCTGCTCATATATGATTACAAGAGAAACAGAAAAGAAGAAGAAAAAGTTAAATGCAACCTTTCCCTCTGGATGTTGTACACATTACAACCTCCATCATCTCTGGCCCGCAAAAGGCAACAGGGATGTTAGGCATTGTATTGGCCCATGTCTGAAGGGCACCAAATTGGAAAATGCTGGATTAAAAGTTTTTCAAAAGTGAGATAAGTTATTAAGGATATCAAATATATACATTTTTATCATCTTTATTTGGTTGATTGCCCCATTCTCCCTATGTATTAGGTTATATGTTGTTCCTGTTGTAATAAAATCGTTGGGCTGAAGCACACACAACTCTGTATTGTTGTTGTGTGCCTTCAAGTTGTTTCTCACTTATGGTTGTCCTATCATGGGTTTTCTTGGCAAGCTTTGTTCAGAGGGAGTTTACCATGACCTCCCTCTGAGGCTGAGAGAGTGTGACTTGCCAAAGGTCACCCAGTGGATTTCCATGGCTGGGCAGGGATTTGAACCCTGGTCCCAGAGTCCCAATCAAACATTCAGATCACTACACCACACCAGTTCTCAATCCCATATTAGATTGTGGAATATGTGCCATTCAAACTTTTAAAAAATAAATTTCACACTTAGTTTATAAACATGTAGACAGTTGCTGATAACAAATAAAAGGGAATCTCTATTGATTGCACATTTATCACTTGCAGCTGATGAAGTAAGAGCACCTTATCAACAACCAAACTCTTGGTTGTTGACCATTAAAGAACAATTGGAACAAATAATAGTAGATGGGAGGCAGATAATCTTTTTAAAGTTTGCAGTCTTGTACCTGCTCATTTGGGAGTGGGTTCCATTTAACCCGATGCAAATTACTTCTAAGGAGAAGAGTTCGGAAACATTTTTTTAAACTACAGTTCCCCAAATCCCCCAGCCAGCATGGCTACTATGAGTCCACTAGCCATGCTGGCTGGGAGTTTCTGGGAGTTTTACTCTAAAAAGGTAACGGTGCTAACTTCTGCTATGGATATGTACTAGGTAACATAAGCCGAAAATGATTCAAGAGAACCATTGTCTGTAGTATATACAGTCAGTCCTCAACTTTCATGGGAGTTAGGGACAGAGGACCCCCATGAAAGTGGAAACACACAAATATAGGCTCTCTATTTTTATTTATTGTAGTATGTGGGGAAATAATTATTTGTAATGTAAAACAATCTTGTGTACCCCATTCACATCCTAAGATAAGTCTAGTTTTCCCCCCTGCATGCTTCTGTTCTCCCAAACTCCCTTTCTCTCATTTCACTGGGCAATTCCAGCCAACTGGAGTGCTGGCTCATTCAGCACATGACCTAATTTAAATTTTATCGCTTTTTGTGAGTCTCTTTTAAGTTAGAGGAGATTTTCAGACCGCGTTTCAGCGTGCCTAGGGCAGGAGGAGCTTTCGGGAGAGGGATGGCGATCTTGCGCAGCAGGGGGGCATTTTCGGACGCCGTTGTCCCTCTCCCGAAACCATCCGTGTCACTTCCGTGAAGCTTCGGAAGCCGCAGAGCCATATTTTAATCACGGAGGTTGCCCGTGATTAAAATATGGCACTGAGGCTTCCGAAGCTTCACGGAAGTGACACGGATGGTTTCGGGAGAGGGATAACGGCGTCCGAAAATGCCCCCCTGCTGTGCAAGATCGCCATCCCTCTCCCGAAAGTTCCTCCCGCCCTAGGCACGCTGAAACGCGGTCTGAAAATCTCCAGAGTCTCCATGCGGCTGTGGCCATCTCCATCTTTGCCATCTTATCTTTGCTATCTTTGTCTTTGCCATGCTATGAAACCATGCCATGATGTTCACTATGCAGCCTCTACCGCTAAAAGGCTGGGTGAGTCTTTCTACCCTAAATCCTCCTAGTTAGTTAGAAACACTCTTTTTAAAGTTTGTTTTAGTATGTAGATTGAGATTGATATACCTTCAGTAAACTTTTGATTTGCATTTTAAACTGACTCCTTTGTTTTGGTAATGAGTCTAATTCGATGGGTGATCAGATCAGACCACAGACCTCAGAACACACTTTTAAATGTTAATTGAGCTGTCTCTTAGTCAGCATTCTTAAGCATCACTCTGCATCACTTTGAAAGTAAATGATTTTAACTCCTTTTTAAAAGAAGATATTTTTATTGCTTTTTATAAAGGGCTAGATCCCTGGAATTTTTAATACATTTTTATTTTTAGACTAATACCTCCTACATTTATTTGTTGAGAAAATACTTCTCTAGGCATTTGTAGGTCCTCCAACGTGATTCTATAATAATAATAATAATAATAATAATAATAAAATTTTATTTCTATCCCGCCCCTCTGCAACGCAATCGGGGCGGCTTACAATATAAAAATTCCATAGTCCCAGTACCCTAACCCACCCACCCCTTAAAATAATATTAAATTATAGAAGATTAAAAACATACAACAATTTAAAATAGATAAATTAAAAAGACAAAAATTAAAACATACAATGGTTAAAAAATCTAGTTGCCGCTTAGAAAGGACAGCCGAGTCTTGGGCCGGGATAGTTATTCAGGGAAAGCCTGCCGGAAAAGATCCGTCTTGACAGCTTTTTTAAAGCTGTCTAAGGTGGTAATAAGACGGATCTCGTCCGGCAGGCCATTCCATAATCTGGGAGCGGCAGCAGAAAAGGCCCTCTGGGAGGTCACCGACAGCCTTGTTTTCATAGGCTGTAACAGATTCCTCCCAGAGGACCGAAGTACGCGGGGAGGGTCGTACGGAAGGAGGCGGTCCCGGAGATAAGTTGGACCCAAGCCATGTAGGGCTTTAAAGGTTATAACCAACACCTTGTACTGTGCCCGGAAACGAATAGGCAGCCAGTGGAGAGCTTTTAGCACAGGTGTTATATGCTCTCTTCTGGAAGCACCAGAAATCAACCTGGCTGCCATGTTCTGAACTAGTTGAAGTTTCCGAGTCAAGCACAAGGGTAACCCCATGTAGAGTGCATTACAGAAATCCAGACGGGAGGTTACCAGTGCATGTACCACAGTTTCGAGGTCTCTAGTTTCCAGGCAAGGGCGCAGCTGGCGTATCAGCCGAAGTTGATAACAGGCACTCCTGACCGTCGCATTTACCTGATTAGACATCTGGAGTGTCGGGTCCAGGAGCACCCCCAGACTGCGAACACAGTCCTTGGAGGAGAGTGTAGTTCCATCCAGGACTGGAAGTTGTATTCCCAGACCTGGTTTCGGGCCTGTAACTGTTAGTACCTCCGTTTTGTCTGGATTCAGTCTCAATTTGTTTTTCCTCATCCAGTCCATTACTGCTTTAAGACAATCATTGAGGGGAGAGACGCCATCTGAAGTCGAAGCTGATGACCGAGACATGAAGAAATATACCTGGGTGTCATCAGCGTACTGATGACACCGCACTCCATGCCTCCGAATTATCTCTCCCAGCGGCTTCATATAGATGTTAAATAGCATCGGGGACAGGATGGCGCCCTGAGGAACGCCACAGTTAAGCTCTATTCTAGTAGAGCAACTGTCCCCGAGCCTCACCCTCTGGGATCTGTCCGAGAGGAAGGAACAGAACCATTGCAAGACAGTGCCTCCAATTCCTAACCCCCTCAGGCGATCCAGGAGGATGGAATGATCTATTGTATCAAAAGCCGCTGAGAGGTCCAGGAGCACCAACAGGGTCACACTACCCCTGTCGATACCCAAGCGGAGGTCGTCAGCCAGAGCAACCATGGCAGTCTCCACTCCATATCCTGTCCTAAATCCAGTTTGAAATGGATCTAGATAATCGGTTTCATCCAAGACAGCTTGGAGTTGGGAAGCGACCGCCCTTTCAATCACCTTGCTTAAAAAAGGCAGCAAGGAGACTGCCCTATAGTTGTTCCTATCCAAGGGGTCCAGGGAAGGCTTTTTCAGGAGCGGCTTAACCGCCACTTCCTTCAAACAAGGTGGAACAGACCCCTCCCTGAAGGACGCATTGATAATATCCCTAAGGAGTCCTCTCGATGCATCGCCCCCTTGGGTGGCCAGCCAAGATGGACAGGGATCTATGGTCACCTTCTGGTGGAAGTATACCATAGAATTGCACTGAAGGACTTAGAAATGCCTAGAAAGAACATATTTAGTAATCTGCAAATGATCAGATCTGCAAATACTTAACCTGCAAATGTGGAAGGACGATTGTACATGCTTATTTATTTCTTTGCTTCTGTTATTATTTTCGATAGAATGAGCACGCTTCAAAACAATGCATTATACTCAACACAGGACTGCTACTGAGGAGAACATCCCTCTGCTAAGTTCCCATCCCCAGGTCACAGTGCCACCCTGATGCGCCTTTTCCTGCCCCATTTAATTGGCTGCTGTTTCTAGAGGCAGGAAGTACATAATATGATGATATCACATCACTGAGTAAGTGAATCTACTCTATAGGGGTGAGAGGAGGAGAGGCAGGACCTGACACAGGTACCAGGTGAGGTTGCATCCCCATGTTGAGTATAATGTGCAGTTACACCCAGATATGTTAGTCTGACAGAGGAAATGAGCAATCGTCGAGCAGTTAGGCAATTATGTCCCTGAGAGCTTTCCAGAAAAAGGCTCCAATTCTTCCAAGGAAAATTTATCTTCTATTCAAAATCTTTGGGAGCTGGGGTTCTTCCAGAGTGTATCACCCTGCCCAATTCATGGAATTTTATAGACAGTGTCAGACATTGCTGTTTGCTGTTTGTATGTTTCTTGTGATTTCCTAGGGCTTATCTATATGAACCTCAAAACCCCAGAGTGCCCTGCAATAATGGCATTTTGCAGCTGCAGCAGCTACTTGTCTTAACTATGTTTTTGCCCCCATAAGCTTTGCATGCTAGATGGCAGCCGTGAGTGATTTACTCACGTTTGTACTTTGCTGCTGTCCAACATTAAAAAAAAAATGTCCAAAGTGTGTTAGAGTGATAGAGTGATTAAACAGGACAGGAAAAAAACCCCTCAAAACCCTAACACCCTGTTTTATCGCCTTAGCGATCACTCACTAAGGCAAAAATCCAACATGGCGGCAGTGGGCGCTTGCCCTGTTAGCAAGCCCCACCCCTGCAGTCACCCGGCCAATCAGCTTTGCACCTCCTCTCCTATGGGAAAACAATTCAAAGCAAATTGCTTTCCCCAACAAGCAGGAATGTGCACCCTTTCGCTATTTAAAAAAAAAAAAAACTACGGGAAGAGTCGTGAAGGCTTTCCCCCCATTGTTTTTGCTGTTTTACCCCCCTCTCCTTCCCAATACAGTGGATTGATGCGGGATCCCATTTAGACGGGTCGCGTTCCCAGAGAATTCCATGAGGGCTATTTTCACCATTTATACAACCTGCTAGTGTTCCTTCCTCTTGCTTCATACCAGAGAAAATTAGTTATGGAAAGACAAGACAGCTACAAATAGTTTTAAATGGTAGTGCTGAGAGCCATCCATCTGGAACCACCATTTTCTGAATTATGTGAACCCATGTGGCATAGTAATTTGAGTGTAGGGAGATCTAACTTCTACTCTCCACTCAGCCCTGAAACTCATTGGGTGACTTTGGGCCAGTATCTTTCCCTTTTCACAACACAAGTCCCAAAGTTGTTGTGAGAATAATAAAGCAGGGTAGATGAAGAAAGCCATGTACAGTCAGACCCCATATCCATGGAACCAATATCTGCAGTTTCAGTTATCCACAGGACACAAAATAGGGACACACACCATAAAATCACACTGGAAAATGCTTATATAGGAATCCTCTCTTAAGCATCCTCTAGGTCTTCCGACACAACTCTATGGTATGTTTTTTACCAGGAGTCCTTATTTTAATAGAGTGTGCTATTTCCGCTATCAATGGTAAGTCTGGGAACTGAACCTTCATAGATATGGGGGTCTGACTATATACCACCTTGAGCTCATAGAGGCAAAGCTGGGGGTATAAATGTAACTAATAAATAAACACATTTCTCTAGGGAGCTGGAATTGAGATTTTCCGTGAAAACTCTTCCAGTGGTGGTGGTGCTGAAGCCAAATGGAGACATCATTACTGCGAATGCTGTGGAGGAGATCAAGCAGGCCGGCACAGCGTGCTTTAAGAACTGGCAGGAAGCAGCTGATCTGGTGGAGAGGAACTTCCTATTGGCAGAGGACTTTGACCCTGTGACTTTGAAGAGCATCACTGACCCCATCCGCCGATTCAAGTACAAAGTGGCAAAGGACAAAAAGGGAAAGAGAAGCAAAGATGAGGCTGAGGCTGATGTGTTCTCCTGATGGGACATTTCTTCCCTATGGAACTCTCTCCTTAGCTGAGCTGGACTGTCCCCAATATACAACCTGTGACCAGAAATATGTGTATCATCTACTGGAGCTGCACCACATGAGCACAGCAATTGTCATTAAGCAGAAATACCAGTCTTCAGAAAATCCAAGCTCACCCTTTTGTTCTTTTTTTTTAAAACATGTTTCTAGTCCTTATGCCTATAAAGATACTCTCGGCAGTGTGTTGGTGATGTTTAATTGATGTTTAGTAAAACTTCAGAACCTGGGAGGTGCATGAGTGTGGATAGGGGAGTGTTCAGTGAAGTTTTTTCACTGTTTCAAAAGTGCACAGATATAAAGGGAAGCAGCCAGACCTGACCTGTATAAAGTGTGCAAAAAAAAAAAAAAAAAAAAAGTATACTTGTGTCTCTTTAATTTGCTTGGTTTCTACTTTCACAGGGAAGGGGCAAGGTGCTATACCCAGTACTGACCGTGCACTGAATCTTTGTTTGCGAAGAAAAGCCAGAGAGAGAGAGTATATATAATATAAAGCAGGGAACACCAGCATTGAGGCCATGATATTGAGAACACAGCTGCGTTAGGCAGGGCACGTTTCTAGGATGGAGGACCATCGCCTGCCCAAAATAGGACTCTACGGTGAACTTGCCACGGGTCAGCGTAAGAGGGGCACTCCAAAAAAGCGATACAAGGACTCCCTGAAACAACATCTCAGGCTCGGTCAAATTGATCACCAGCAATGGTCCGCCCTGGCTTCACATTGGGAGGCATGGAGATGCACTATCCACAATGCTGCAGCCTTATTTGAGGACTCACGCCGAACAAGCCTTGAAGAGAATTGACAACGCAGAAAGAATCACAACCTGGAAACATCACGCAAGGAGACCCTCTGCTGTGCTTTCTGCAACTGGACTTGTTTATCTCAGATTGGCCTTTTCAGTCATCAGTGCGCTTGCAGAAAGCGCGGGATGAGTCCTTCCTGAATGTTCGTTTGCAAAGAAAGGCCAGAGAAAGAGAGAGAGAGTATATAATGGGACTTGAGCATCCATGGATTTTGGTATCCATGATGTGTCCTGGAACTAAATCCCAGTGGATACCAAGGTCCCACTGTATCTTTAATGATTGTGCAGAATAGCAAATTTCAGGAGGTGTTGCTTTTTACCTGATTACATGACAAGCAACACCTGCTGAAATTCCTCTTTTTCAGAACCATGTAAAGTACAAGGGCACTCTCCAGTTTTCACTTTAGCAACCCTAGGTAACATCCAGAGGTGAATTTTTGTATGAATGGATCAAGAGTCCAGTTTTGGAACTGAAAACTAATTTCTGAATTGGGCATCTGCTGAAAGACACTCTTGTTCCTTAATTCTAGGGAAACATTTTTCCCTGCAAGCCAGTGGTTTGCATCAAGTGGACTTCTACTAAAACGCACAGTAGGCCCTATAGGCCTGATGTCTGTTCAACCCTGTCCCAGAAGGCGTTGAAGCTCAGTGTGCGATATTTCAATTTTTAAAGAAAGACTAAAGCAAATATGTGCATGTGTATGCATGTATAAACACAAATATATTCATTGAGTAAGGCAAAAGGGAAGGGCAAGAGTTTCAAAATGAAAAGGGAAAGTTCAGTCATTGACTTTAGCCATGAAGGGAGAATACCAGTGAGAAAAAGTCTCGTCCTAGATGAAAGTTAGGGAATATGTAGCTTTGTTATTGTTGTGTGCCTTCAAGATGTTTGTGAGATATAATGACCCTAAAGTGATCCTAGCACAGGGTTTTCCTGGCAAGGTTTCTTCAGAAGGGGTTTGCAATTGCCTTCCTCTGAGGCTCAGAAAGTGTGACTGGCTCCCAAGCCATGGGTTTCCATGGCTAAGCAAAGGTTCAAGGCCTGGTCTCCCGGAGTCCTAGTCCAACACTCAGACCACTACACCATACTATCTCTCAACATGTGGCTTTCTAGATGTTATTAGTTCACAGTTCCCATCAATCCTTACCACTGGCTACACTGCCTAGGGTTAATGAGTACAGCGTGTCTTACATCATCCTGCATCTCCATCATGTTTGTTTCTTTTCTTTTTTTAAAGTTTTCCTATTAAGTTCAAGCAAAGAAAGACACTTGCTGTTGTTGTGTGCCTTCAATAGTTGACCCTAAGGCAAACTATCATGGGGTTTTCTTGGCAAGATTTGTTCAGAGGGGGTTTGCTTTTGCCTTCCTCGGAGGCTGAGAGAGTGTGACTTGCCCAAGGGGTTTCCATGGCTGAATGGGGATTTGAACCCTGGTTTCCAGAGTCACAGTCCAGCGCTGAAAACCATTACCCCATGCTGGCTCTCTGATGTAACATTACTCCCATCATTTACATCCCCATCATTACATATACATAAGAATTTTCCAAAGAGAACGCATACTGATAATGCCTTTCTACAATTGGACTACTGAAGGTTAAGGTGTCTGTAACTTTTTAATTAAGAAAGAGGATGACTAAGGACAAGGGCAGAGATTTTGATTACTTTTTGGACTTCAGAATCTCTCAGCCATCATGGAACTGATTTTATATCTACCACATAGAAATGAATTTGTTGTTGTTGTTGTTGTGTGCCTTCAAGTCATTTGCCACTTATGGATGGTTCAGTATTATTTTTGGGAGCTCCAACTTCTAAACTTCAAACAGTAATCTGATCTGTAGCTATTAGCAGGGGAGCTTTTTCAGGAAGAAACAAGAGGCTGCAATTTGCCCACCAAGCAAAAGAAAGTGCCTGTTCTAGCAAGCAGTATTTCTCCAAAAGTCTTTCACTTGAGAATGCCAGGGACTGAACCTACCACTTGATGCAGTGACGGCAGATGTTCTACCACTTAGCTATGGTAAGGACAGAACTTGGATAGGTTTTTTTAGACTTGAATTCTCAGGTTATGGGAATCATGCCCCCAGAAAGATAAGTTCTCCATGCTCTATGTAACAGCCCTTTCTACACACACACCAGGCCTTCCTGTATGAAATGTGAGAATCTACTGGCAAATCTATTTGTTGACAGACCAGGAGGAAGCCAGGCTGAATTAGTCTCAAGCACTGGATATTGTGTGTGTGTGCGTGCGTGCGTCTAAAACTGCCTCTGCTTCTGTGTCTTTAATTGTGGACTGAACTTGTGAAACACCACAATACAGTATAACACCAGAATTCAGTAGTTGTGAGTCAGGATGTTGCTTGCTGGGGTGAATCCCATGCCTGCTACCAGTGTACTAAAGTAGTTTACCTAAGCTCCTAGTTTCTGCATCTCAGCCTGCAATGTGGGGTGGATAATATGGACCCGTATCACAGGGTTATTGTATGGATTATGACAAAACAAATTACAGAAGTTTATAGAATTACAGAATTCTGTAAATTGCAGCAAAGGAGCCAGCATGGCGTAGTGATTTGAGTGTTGGGCTATGAGTATGGAGACTAAGGTTTTAATCCCTGCTTGGCCATGAAAATCTACTGGGTGACCTTGTGCAAGTCACACACTCTGATCCTCAGAAAACCCCATGACAACAAATTACAAAAAGCACTTTGAATATCTGGCAGGAATATTTCTCATATTGTAAAGTGTAACTTTAAACATTAGCAATACATATTAATATTTTATGTTGATGTTAAGTGGTTTGGAGTGTCCAAAGACTCCAGAATTCTTTACTAGAATTCTGCAAAGGCAGTCAGTATTACAGTCACTGTTTTACAGATGGAGGTGTACAAACAGAGAGACAATAGTTCTTTGCCTATGAGAGGAATGGGCAACTTCTGGCCCTCCAGGTATTTTGCCAGAAACCCCAGGTTGCCTGACCAATGGTATGGGATGGTGAGAGTTATTGCCAAAAACATGTGGAGGGCCAAAGGTTCCCAACCCCAGGCTAGCATTAACAGGTCAGGAATATTTTGGGCTCTGAGATTTCAGGGCCAAAGCTGGAGGATGAATCCTTCTGATGTCACAGGGGTGAGCCCTGTTGATCTTACAAGGATGATGCTACAAGGGGAAGCCCCTTGTCATTAAGCATGATATCCTAAGCATAAAACAAGTTGCACAAAGTGTGCCATACACTTTATCACATTACACTGTTACAGTGCTATCATTCCACTTTAACTGCTATGGCTGCCTCTTGTGGAATTTTGGGGTTTGTAGTTTAGTGAGGCCTAAGAGCTCTCTGGCTGAGAGTTCTAAATACCCCTCTCTAAACTGCAAATCCCAGGATTACACAGGAGGCAGCCAGAGCAGTTAAAGTGGAATAATAGCTCTATAAGAGCATAGTGTGATAAAGTCTAACTAATAAGGAACAAACACACACACACTTTTCAAGGCAGTATCTTGCCCTGAGAATCCTCCCCTTGTCCTCAGGGCTAGAGAAAGGGGTTCCAGGCTGTGACACTCAGGGTCAGACCCTGAGATCTGGGAACCCTATCAAAGCCTAAGGAAGTCAAGACAGAAGAAAGATTTGAACGAGGAGACTTCCTAGTTCACAATTTGCTCTCATAGCTACTTCCATATTTTTCCCCTCACCATCCTCTTTGGATGCCACTTCCATCCTTTTCATAGGGTAGTCACTTCCACCCTTTTCCCCTCACCAACCACCAAACATTTCTCTTTGTTCAGCTGCTCTTAAAGGCACACACACACAAAAAAATAAAAAATAAGAGAGAGAGAGAGAGACAACCCTGTTTGGAATTATCTGTTACCACCATTTGGGAAGGCTCTTGTTTCACCTTTGTGCTCGAACCAGTCTCACTGAACTGAACGCATTCTTTAGGCCCTCAGGTAGGAAACGGTTAATGAGAGACAGCAAGGTAGGAGGGTTGGCTTCCTCATGTTTTGGGCAGAGAGCGAGAGTCACTGTGGGGAGAAGCCTCTGATTTCATCACTCTTGCCAAAGGAATGTGGAAAATCTGCACTGCCTGACACTCTTGTGTCAGTAACCTGCATGGCTCATCCATTCCTCACAGACAGGGCGACGTGTACTGACACTTCTGGGTCTAGGCTTTGGACGGAATCTGGACCATGGGAACAGGACGCTTCCGGTGTCTCCGGGGGTTCAGCTTTGCAAAGAGGAGGTGAGGACTTAGTTCTCCACTGGTGATCTACAATGTGTGAGACTCTTTACTTCAGACTTGATTTCTCAATCCAGGGCACGCCTTAAGCTCAAGACCCTTTGAGGGAACTCTACAGAGAGAAATTTTCATATTCTGGTTAGGAGTAGTGTTGTTGTTGTTGTTGTTTTTCTCTGTGTGTGTCTCTGTTGGAAAATGTGGGAGCTTGTCTGCCACTTTGAATTGGCCTTTACTGAACTGCCAGGTCATCTCCTCTTATACTGTGGCCTGTTTGATGACACCCTTTCCTAAGCTACTCCTGAGATATCAACTTGACTCTTCAAGCATGAAGGCTCTCCTGCTACACTTGACAGACTCTGAAATAGTGGCAGAATTGCTGGACTCTTGGAAAGCAACAGAGATGTGCCTACAGAACTTGAGGATGATGGACCACCAAGGAAAACCATGCTGAAGATATGGCTGCTTGGCAAATAATTCAATGTGCATCTTCTACCAAAGCCAAAGGTCAAAACTGTGGAGGTTTAAGAAAGGCAAGGGCCAGTGAATGTCCTGCTAGTGAAGAGTGGTGGTTGAGACAATCTCTGAGAAGATGAACAAGGCCAGAGACAACAATGACTCCAGCTGCCTTTGCTATGGCACAGAGTCACCAGTGGGCAATGGGTTCATAGCCAGTGATTCGGGGTTCCTGAGTGCTATTTGGGCTTCCGTACAGATATCTGCCTCTGGGGAAGGCATGGGATGGGTTAAGGCCTGCCCTAACCAGCTGCTCCAAGTCACCAGGCACCTAAGAGACATCGATGAAAAGTTCCAGAGTTTCCGGGAACTTTTCCAAAGAGGTGGTAAGTACAGGAAACAGTCTCATTTGTTTGCTTATTGATTTATTCATGTACCATCATCTTATCCTTCCTCCCAATGAGCTTTCTAACCTCATGATAGCCCTGTGAAGTAAAGTTAACCAAGGGATGTGTAACTCTGTCTATTCTGGGCATCTTTCCTTTACCCATAATTCCTTTCCACTTCTGCATTAATTTGTACATTTCATTTTTTAAAAAATGTCTTCTCAAAATATTGGAATGTGTATTCTTCTTCCAAGATATGTATTTAAATCAGAGCTTGGAAAGTTATTGTAAAAGAAATAAAAATCAGTGAATTTGCATTTTATAAAAATTTATAAAATTGCCACACTGCCCATTACTTGATCTTTCTCTGGCTTTTCTTTGCAAATGAAGATTCAAAAAGGACTCATCCCGCGCTTTTTGCAAGCGCGCTGATGACTAAAAAGGCCAATCCGAGATAAATAAGTCCGGTTGCAGAAAGCACAGCAGAAGGTCTCCTTGGGTGATATTTCCAGGTTGTGATTCTTTCTACATTGTCGTTTCTCTTCAAGACTTGTTTGGTGTGAGTTCTCAAATAAGGCTGCAGCATTGTGGATAGTGCGTCTCCATGCCTCCCGATGTGAGGCCAAGGCGGACCATTGTCGGTGATCAATTTGGCCGAGCTTGAGATGTTGTTTCAGGGAGTCCTTGTATCGCTTTTTTGGAGCGCCCCTCTTATGCTGACCCATGGTGAGTTCACCGTAGAGTACTATTTTTGGGAGGCGATGGTCCTCCATCCTAGAAACGTGCCGTGCCCAGCGCAGCTATGTTCTCAATATCATGGCCTCAATGCTGGTGATCCCTGCTTGCTCAAGGACAGCAACATTCGTCACATACCAAAACATTACAAACAATGTCATTGTATGTAATAATTCCAAGCTCTGACTTATAATGTATATTTTCACTAAAGTGCATATTTTCATACATTTAAATTTCCAAAATTGGTGTTGGAACATTCAGAAAATGGATGAATAGTTAAATATTGATCCACACATTAGTCCAGGAAGTGCAGATCAGGTCACTGCATATTGGAATTCATAAAAATCAAATTCCCAAAACACCCTTAGGTCAAACTAAGATAAAAGGCTAGGAGGTGATTTTCCTAAGGCTTTTGAGGGTTTTAACATAGGGACAGGGCTGATCCACCATTATGTATTATGTGGCAATCGCCTCAGGACACAAATTCTGTCAGCCCCCCCCCCCCCCCCCGTAATGCTTCCTGGGCCCCCTAGCCATTTCCCTTTGTCTAAATGGGCTATTTGCCCTGTCTTGCCCCTGTCTTGGAGTCCTGCAGTCCATAAAACACAGGGCTCTTGCCACATTTTGTCCTTGAGCAGTCACTATGATGCATGACGCAAAGAAAGGGTGAAGATAGGGTAAAATCCATTCAAACATTTCAGCAAAATACCTGGGAAAAACCACCTCATCAAGGAAGAAATAGATTGGGCTCCACAGGACCATAGGAGGCCAAACCACCATGCTGGTCCGTCTCTGCATTTGCCGTCTGTGTCACACTCTCCAAAGCCAGGAGGAAGGCCCACAGCATGTGACCAAGGCTGATCACATGTAGGGGGCTTTGATCACATGCTGTGGACCCCCTTCCTGGCTTTGGAGAGTGCAATGCAGATGGCAGCAGCGGAGGTTGCAGTGATGGGCCCATGGAGGAGATTACAGGGCTCTAGCCTGGGGGCCTGGGAGCCCAGGATTAGGAGGGGGGCCTAGTGTGATATTATTGTAAGTTTTTATTATGTAAATCTATTTAGTTTTTTTAAAATAAATATAAATATTACTTTGGTGGCATCCTTTAAAATGACTTATTTTAATTTTTATCCTAAACCCTGTAGAGCATCTTGCTGCCCTTAACCTTAGCAGTAGGTAGGGAGCCCGCCAAAGGTCCTGGCCTGGGGGCCTGCTTCAGGATGTGGGGGACCATGAATGGGCCGGTGTGTCTGTGTGGACTCCATCCTGTTTTGTGCAGGTGACGGAGGAGCAATGGGCCTGATCCAGGGCCAGAATACACTGGTGGGCAGCTGCATGTTCTGGCCTGTGTAGATGACTCCATAACGTGTCCTGTTCCCCTAAAACTAGCCCATTGTCCTAAGGGAGATTGCAGTCAGTTTCCTGTGTTCCCATTTTGTTCTTTCTTCAGGCATCAAAATGCCTTGGGCCTGTCTCACTTACCTGCTCTCCAGTTATCCCAATTTGGCAAGGACAATCCTGATGAATCCCCTGTCATCCCTCTTTTTTCATTCCTTTCAAAATGTCTCACTCCCTCCTCCCACTAGTTTCTTTCCCTCCCCCACACTTTTCCCCTTTGTCCTTAGCTTACTTCAGTTGCTGCAACCTGAATTCAAACTGCAAAAGCAGTTTTAACTGAGCAGAGGTGAGATGAGATGAGTGGGGAGAATCTTGCCCTTCCCAGCAGGCTCAAGCAAAAACAAACTGCTGCAGTCTCTACTAGCTTGTGTGTTCTTCCTCATTAATAACTTTGGCATATTGGTTTCTCATGTTGCTTTCTCTCACATGTCCTGGTTTTCATCTGTGAAATGTTGAAGGGTAGGAAACTTAGGATTCTTACAGCCAGATCGAAGATTAGTCACTATTACCATGATGGAGCTCTCACTAAAACATTAAACATTCAGTTAAATTGTTCACAAGAATTATCCACAACCTTGTGTATTTTTTAAAAATGACTTTCTTAGCCCAGACCCCTTCCTGAAGGGTCATAACTGGAAATTAAAATACATTTGCAAGGTATTTCATTAAATCAGAATGCAGTCCAGTTAAACAGCTAAAAAGGTGATAACTGTGAACCAATATAGATTAAATGCACTTAACCTAATTGAAATGAATAGGCTTACATGCACTTAAGTTTGCATTGGGCTGTGGCCAAATGATGTAATAACTTCTAATTCTTTTATGCAAGGGCAGGCAAAGAGCAGTCTCCAAATACTGTTGGACTGGAATTCCCAGCATAACTCACCACTGGCTGTCCTGGACAGAGCTGATGGGAGTTGCAATCCAACAATATTTGGAAGGCTGTCAGTTGCACACTTCTGCATCTTTTACCCTAAACCAGGAATTTTTTACTGCTTATAATTTATTTCCACCTTCAGACTTCTCATGTTTCAGGTACTCTGCCTATCTGCAATAAGCAGAATATGTATCATGGACAGATCCCTTTTTGTTTTGTTTTTTCAAAGGGACAATTCTGTGTTCCCATCACGTAAACTGAAAATTGCTGTGGAGGCTAGCAAGTTGCTACAATAGCTACATGACATTAATTAGTGACCTGGCTTCCAATAGTTAATTAATTAATTAGTTATATCCCACCATTTCCCAACACTGAGACTCAAGGTGGCTTCCAAAAATTGAAGCAAATATGTTATGCAAAGCCCTTCTGTCTGTGGAAAATCCACTCATGAAAATGATTTTACAGTAACAACTCAAATGGCAATATGAAAGGTTGAATAACTTATGAGATCTTTAAACCCTATGTATTTGGGTGGAGCCAGGAAAACACAGTCGGATATCTAAAGCAATGATGAAACTTTATTAAACTGGGGTAAAACACTCATTTTAACACATGCATTCATTTAAACAATCAAACAAAACTACCAAAGTAAGGCAAGAAATAGAAAGGGAATTAGGCTAAGGCTTTTGGGGCGATAATGCACCTGATCTTGCAACTGGGCTCTCCTCAGGAGAAGTGGCATTGTTCTTGAGTAGCAGCAACAGAAAGTTGGGTAGGCAGAACTTTTGGAAGGGAAGGTTAGGATTAGGAAAGCCGGGAATGGAGTAACTAACTTGGCAGGGAGGCCGGCCAGGAGTCTGAGATACGTTAATGGGAGCCAGTGATTTCAGAAAGGGGAGGGGTAATTGCTGGGATGGAGAGATGTGGATTCAGGAGGATATGGGAACCAAACCAAAGAAGTTTTCCAGGGTTTTTATGGGGAAAATCCCTTTGAAGGTGTGCTCTGAATGAAAAGAACATTTATCTTCAGATAGCTCTCAACTGCATAAACAAAGAAATTCCAAACGAGCCTGGAATTGGGGTAATGGGTGTGATCTGGTATCAAGTTATTGACAGGCAATTTTCCTTTGACTAGAGGATATATGGATGATCCTATGATCTGCAAGGCAATGAAATCTCCCAACTCTGTAGACCACTGTCTGTCAGGACCTGTAAGCTGCAGGAAGAATCTCCTTGTTTCATAAAGGAATGCTGTACGGTTGTCAAATGTTTAGATAATTTGTTAGGTCCATTTCCTTGGCATGATACATGTTTGAACTTTACTTGACTTCTGTTTATCAGAGTACCTTCATTTTCTATCAGCTTGTGGAAGGCACGGTTATCAGCCAAATTAACATCAAAACACTGTTGCCAATTAAGTATTGATCCCATATCAGGATGATGGGATATACAGTGGGGTTACAAAGACATGCATGAAACCATACAGATAATAAACTTTAGCATCAAATTCTTACTGCCAGAAACTAGGAGCCTTATCACACGAAGGAAGGGAAGCAGCTTTAAAGCCCAAGAGTAGCACATCCCACCTTGCCTTATCATACGATGTCTGTGTGTTTTGACTGTAATGAATTTTTCCAGTTAGCAAAAAGACTCACATTTATCACCATCTCCCATGGGACTGAAATGGGAGAACAGCTGAAACAAGCCATATAGGACTTTTTCAAATGGGGAAAAATAACCCCACAGTGGTCAGGAGGAGGATGGCACTGTCCTGCTTATAGCGCTCTGTTTCGGACAACGCCGTCCTCCTCTCAACCCTCCCCCATGCTTCCTCCATGCTGCAGGCAAGAAAAATGTACCACTTTTTTAACAGAAAACCCCCATCAATAAAAAGCGGTGCATTTGTCATGCCTGCAGCACAGGGGAAGGTTGGGAGGAGGACAGAGTCATCTGAAATGGAGTGCTGTAAGCAGGACAGTGCCGTCCTCCTCCCGACCTCTGCGGGGTTTTTTTTCCCATTTGAAGAAGTCCTGACATGCAATAAGGCTAGGTGGGACACACTATTATTGCGGTGTACTGCTTCCTCTTTCCCTCATGCAATAAGCCCCTAGATCTTGGGAAAGGCATTTCACCCTTTCAGAATATCGAGGAGGGAGGGAAGAATATAAAACCACTGAAAAAATCCAAACAATGGTTTGTAGGGGAGGGCGGATAGCTATCTGTCAATCCTGGAGGAGGGAAGGGGGAATTGGGGTCACAGGAGGGGACGATTTGGCCCTAGGTGTGGAGAACTAGAGCTGGAACACATGGCAACAAGGGAATCAATCCCAACACTGGGAACTATGATGGGAGGGCCCCCCCTCTGAGAGTGAGATGAAAGTATGTGGGAAACTGTGATGGGAGGGGTTTCTGAGAGCATGAACTGAGTGAATGTCAGTTAAGAAGGTCAGTTGAACTTGAAGTGAGCTAAAGTTGAGAGTTAAGGTGGAATGTGAGTGGAGCTTGAGAGTTGTGAGAGCAAGCAGTGGATGAGTCTGATGTATGAAAGTAAATACAAGTGTCATGTACAAAGTCAAGTTGGAATAGTAAAGACACTACTACCCCCCATACATTAAAGTGTATGGTTATATACATAAGACATTATCAGATGGGGACAAAAAAACCACCCCCATCTCACTATGTTCTCTCTCGTCCCTGTCCCGGCACACAAACAAAATGTTTCAGACCTACCTTATGCTATGATCCTCCCCTCCCCTCGGCAGCCCATGAGTGAATGGAGCTCGAATGGAGCTGTATTTACTTCCTGGTTTGACATCCCAGGCCGTTCTTGTGAGAGGACAAGCGTGTGGGAAATTCAAAAATAAAAGTTAGAAGAAATATCCAAAAGTGACATGCAAAAAATACACCTTAAAAAATACAGGTAACCCTGGGAGGGTACAAAAAAGTGTGTCACTTACCTCGATCTCCCAATCGCACCCGGAAGTGTTCTGCCACAGACCTCCCACTGATGCTGGCATTGCGCAAGCATAACGGGGCACTGTTTCACTCGCCCATCGTTCTGTTACAGAAACAGAATGGGCAATCTATTCATGGCTTAGCCTGTGAATAAAAAGGATCACTGGCAGAACGGGAGCACAACAACTCAGTGACGCCGTCGTCTGATATTCAGGCCCTTTTGCGATCTCCTGGCATCATTGTCATGCCATATTTAGCCTGCTTGATAATCTCCATAGTCTGTCAAAACAAAATGTAACAATAGGTAAAACTATGGAAAAGAAACAGTGTTATATGCAGAGTATTGAGCAGTTGAAGTTTGTAACCTTGAAGGTAATAAACCAACCAGTTTGTTTGGTTAACTGTTCACAGACTCATTGTGCTTTATTACACTCACTAAAAAGGTAACAGCCATGCTAACCAAAGTGAAAAACACCATTACGTAGTCTATCCACAGGAAGGGTCACCTGGAGACTCAGACTCCAGTCCAGATAAGGGATTTAAAAAGGGAATCTGGAGTAAGGTAGCAGTGACAGGTAGCCAGGCTGAGTGTTGAGGCAAACTTGACTGGCGGGTCTGTCACGCCAGGGTTTAAGGTTCTCCCATCCTAGATTAAATTAGAGTCCAAATCCTCAGGACTACACAGTACAGCAGATGTGATGTGAATCCAGCTATTGATGTGAATGGCTGGATTATCTGTAGCTATTGCCTATGACTGCTAAATGGAGAGCAAGAGGCTGGTGGTTGCAGCCGCATCATTGCTTGGGGGGTGAGGGCAAGAGGGGTGGGCTCTGAGAGATTACCATCAACAGTAACCAAGCCCCTGCTAAGGCATGTGAGTGCCAGCCATCAATAGAAGTACAGTATAGTGTCTAGATCAAGGGAAGTGATGGTGCCACTCTATTCTATTTGGTCAGACCTCACCTGGAATACTGTGTCCAGTTCTGGGCACCACAATTCAGGAAGGATATTGAGAAGCTGGAATGTATCCAGAGGAAGGCAACCAAAATGGTGGAAGGTCTGGAAGCCATGCCCTATGAGGAGCAGTTTAGGGAACTGGGCATGTTTAGCTTGGAGAAGGTTAAGAGGGGACATGACAGTTATGTTTAAATATATGAAGGAATGTCATACTGAGGATACTGAGTGTGGTGGGGTCTCCGTCTTTGGAGGTTTTTAAACAGAGGCTAGATGGCCATCTGTCGGGAATGCTTTGATTGGGTGTTCCTGCATGGCAGGGGGTTGGACTAGATGGCCCTTATGGTCTCTTCCAACTCTAGGATTCTATGATTCTATAGCCAGGGTACAGGGTGCTGTTCATGCCAGGCCAGGCCAAAGCCTTTAAAATAAAGGCACTGCTAGAACATTTCCAAGAGGATGGCGCCCTGTGTTAACGGGGAGAGGATACTTTTTGGATTTTTCCAAAATGCTCTGGGCCACCCAGCTCTGGAAAAGGCAGCATTGTTGTCCTGGTTCATCAGTGAACTAACGATGGAACATAAAGGAGAAGAGCTCTCATCCTGTGCAGTAATTTACAAGTCAGCACTTAAATGTCAGGAGACAGAGGCAATGAGGTTTGGCAATCCTCCTCAGTCTCCTGAGACCTTGGATGGTGGTTGTGTTCTAGCATCCCTTGCTCCAGTTACCCCCTGTTGTGGAAATACTTTAGGTTGTAACAATAGTGGTGTTTCCTTCTTGCCTTTCAGGTCAGAGGTGGGCTACTTATGACCTTCCAGCACACCATCTAACATTTCACAGGTGAAAACTAGGATATGTGTGGACAAGTAACATCAGAGTGTGGTCAAGATGGCAAAAGTTATTAATGAGGAAGAACTCACAAGCTAGGAGAGGCTGTAGCAGTTTGCTTTTGCCTGAGCCCATGGGGAAGGGCAAGAGTCCACACCCTCCTCTCTTTTCCCGACTCCTGAGTTGAGTACAAACTACTTTGCACTTTTAACTCAGTTTGCAGCAACTAAGCTGAGGACAAAGGGGAAATGTGTGAAGAAGAGGGATAAACCAGGGCTGCTGACACACTGCAGAAATAATGCAATTTGATGTGAAGTTGAAGGCTTTCATGGCTGGCATCCATTGATCTTCCTTGCTTTTTTTCTGGGCTGTGAGCTTTTTTCTGGGCTTGTGTATTTGAATGGCTCCTTACATATCTCCACACAGAAACTAGCCATTCAAATATACAAATTTACATATCCTCCCCAACAGGGCTTCACAGTATATAACCCCCACACACACACACCAGTACCCAACAATTCTCTGAAGATGCCAGCCACAGATGCAGGCAAAACATCAGAAAGAAATTCTTCCAGAACACGGCCTCACAGCACGGAAAAAACCCAAGGAAAATCAATGCAATTTGACACTGCTTTAATTGCCTTGCCTCAATGCTATGGTATTTCTGGGATCTGTGTAGTTTTGTGAGATATTTAGCCTTCCCTGTCAGCTCTGGTGCCACAACAGACCACAAATCCCAGGATGCCATAGGATGGAGCCATGATAGTTAAAGCGGTGTCAAACTGCACTATTTCTGTAGTGTGTCAGCAGCCCAGGAGATTTCAAAAGCAGAATAAATAGTGAGACAGCAAATGATTAACTGGGGTTATCCCTGCCAGACTGGAACAATTGGAGGGTATTACATTTGAATCTGGGTCCCCCTGAAACTAATAGTTTGGGATGGGCAGCATGTGTCCCTTCAGAGATTTCTGGACTGCAGTCCACATCATCCTTCACTTTTGGTTGTGTTGGTTAATGCCAATGGGAACTGCAGTATGATATCTTTTGGAGGGCCGCATGTCCCCTACTGCTGTCCTAGGCTAACATTTCACACACTCTTGAAAGAACAGGAACCTTGACCTCTTTATGTATTTGATCACTGCACTGTAACTATTGCACATCATGATCATCATCATCATTATTGTTGTTGTTGAAAAAATAGACATTTTGGAAGTCAGGATGCATCATTCAAAGTAAAGATTAAGCGTAAAATGGAATAGGATCAGGGGGTGGAGTTTTTTTGTAAAAATGGTTAATTGTTCTGACTGAAGAATGTACAATATCTTGTTTGAGCTGATAAGATTACAAAGTCAATTTTATATTGTGCAATTTAAAATATTTCTGTGTATAAAAAATAAAATTAAAAAAAGAAAAAATAGGGAGAAAATAGTAGGAAGAGAGAGAAACTGGGATATTCTAAAAGCAGCTGAAAAGTGGTATGCCTTTTCATTATGATGCAGTACATTACAGAACAGTGGCTCTGAACCTTTTCTTTACCAGGGACCCCCTTTAAATATCTTTTGTTGCTGCATACCCCAAAGACTTAATTCAAAATTCAAAACTCTGATAATAATAATAATAATAATAATAATAATAATACCAAATAACAACAACAACAACAACAATAATACAGTTGCCCCATCCATTAAACCTTCCTCCTGAGGCACTGGAGAGAGAGAGAAGACTTTTCTTCTGCTTCTTCCTGCAAGTGTTATCCGAATTGCATGGGGTCCATGGGACCCACCCGTGACACTCAAATTATGATATTAAATTGGGGAATTTTAATTAGCTCAAAATATGGCAGCAAGAGGTCGAGTAACTTTGGGATCTTTACACCTGTGTATATCAGTACTAACTGATGAGATTCCAAGCCAAAAAGTAAAATAAAAATGGTTTTTATTGGAAATAATCGTGGAACCACTCACACATTACTCATGCATCAAGCAATCACACAAAGCTAGCAAAGAATTAGGAGAAAATATTGGGATAGAGGAATAGATTTTGGGGATGATAGGCTATACTTTACCCATCTGGAGAGCAATGGTTCATGCAGAAAATGGACAGAGTGATGACATGTAGAAAACTGAGCACCCATTGGTCATGTTTTGGGGTGATATTTATACCAAATATTGTACCCTTAAGGCTGTGCTTTGAGTGTAGAACACTGCTTGAGTGAGATTCCCAGAGTTAAACAATGAAAGTTCTGGATTTGTTAACAGCAATTTGTTAATTGCTGTTAATAGTTGGAACACTAAGACTAATGGGTTTGAGGCAAACTTCATATTGTGGGTAGGCAGAAGTGTGAAGGAAGACCTTTGCAGGATAATGGGAGTTTTGGTCACTTGTTTGTTTTAGAGTATGATTCATTGCCAGGTGTGTCCAGGGGAAACTAGCACATTCTACCTTAACTACTGTCTGAGGGGGCTTCGCTTAATTTTGTCCTGGGCATGCCTGTTTTTGGAGAATTTCTAAGACAACTTCATTAGGTCTCTGGTGACCTTTGCCTGAACCCTTTTGGGGATGGCCTGGTCTACCACAGGCCTATGTGAATTGTCAAATTATTGCCAACTGATATATTATTGCTAATTTATGAAGTATTAGAAGGGAGAGGGTGTAAGGGCATGTAACACAAGTTTGTGTCTGGAGCGGATTGAATGGCAATGCACAGGCCAAGCCAGCCAGCCAGCCAGCCAGTCTTTGCCTTGGCTTCTGTCATGTGGCCATTCTACTGCAGGGAGGAGGTGGGCCGAGCAGCCTTCAAATCTTTGCAGACCCCCTGTGAGGAGATTGTGGCTCCCTGGGGGCCCCAGACCACAAGTTAAGAACCACTGTTATAGAAGATGCAAAGTAACACCCGGTATTGGGGAGAAGCATCTCCCTGGTATTTGCCTTCTAGCTTCTTGTGACAAAGTGACAAAGGAGATTATCAGATGAGACCTTTAATAGCGTCTCTGTCTCATCACCCCCACCCGCCCCACTCCCATCCTCATAACAGTTTAAACAAACAAACAAAAAAAATTCACACACCTACCTTATCCCGGTATGAAAACTGCTCCCCCTCCCTTCGGCCGTCCGGGAGCGAATGCAGCTTTTGCAACGCTGCATTCATGTCCCGTAAAGCAAATCCCGGCTGTTCTCACAAGAGAATGATGCACAGGAAATTTTAAAATAAAATAAAAAAATAAACGTTAAAAACAAAAAACAAAAACCCAAGCCCCAAAACACACTATAAAGATTACAAGTAACCCCGGGGGGGTGTCACTTACCTCCTCATCGTGATTGCACCTGGAAGTCTTTGGGAGGGACCTCCCACCGCACCTGGCATCACGCCAGCATAACAGGGTTGTATTTCAGATGCCCATGATTCCATCACAGAGGTGGAACTGGTGATTTATTAACAATTTAAATTGGTAATAAGAAGGGGGGAATGGGAGCAAAATGGGAGCACGATAGGACAGAGACAACGTCATCCAAAGAGAAAGCCTTTTCGCGATCTCCTGTCGTCCCTGTCCTGGGATAATTGGTGCATCTGATAATCTCCAAAGACAGCCTCACCCAAACACTGATACATTGGCACTGTCTCTGAGGTGTGATACCACTGTGCACCGAACCAGAATTGACAAAGTGTGTGCAGTTGTGGAAATCATAACCAAATCTGATGAGGAAAAGCAGAACTTTCTAGGTGCCAGTGAACCTTGCAACTGTGGTGCAAAACAAGTGCTTGATGCAGCTGACAGTGATTACAGTACAGTTAAGGGGCGATATGATAGCCCTGTTTAAGTATTTGAAGGGGTGTCACGTTGAGGATGGAGCAAGCTTGTTTTCTGCTGCTCCAGAGACTAGAACACGGAGCAATGGGTGCAAGCTCCAGGAAAAGAGATTCCACCTCAACATTAGGAGGAACTTTCTGACAATAAGAGCTGTTCGGCAGTGGAACACACTCCCTCGGAGCATGGTGGGGCCTCTATCTTTGGAGGTCTTTAAACAGAGGCTGGATGGCCATCTGTCAGGGATGCTTTGATCGTGATTTCCTGCGTGGCAGGGGGTTGGACTGGATGGCCCTTGTGGTCTCTTCCAACTCTACAATTCTATGATTCTATGACAGTAGTACATTTGGATCCCAAACACCTGGACATGCATTTATCCTTTTTGGTTTAGGCATTTGGTTTAGAGTTTAGGCATCCAAAGCAAAGAGGCAAGCAAAGTTACCAAAGGAATGAGAATACCGCAAGTATAAGAGTCCTAGGTGTGTCCCACTCTCTGCAAGGCTAGAAATTTGAGGGAAAGAAGGAAATTTCCATGGGGTGTGGGGGCAGCATGTTTCTCATTCGGAAGGTTTATACTACACTACTGTCCTCCATCTGCCCTATTACTCTTTGCTGGTGGAAGCCATGCCCATTACATAACTGACAAGCCAGTCAACATTTCCTCCTCCTCTAAACATTTTTGCCCTGTTAAATTTGTTATTCTTTGTTTTGAATTTATCACAATACCCATAGACCCATTGTTGACTAATAGGCTCCAGAGCAGTCAACAAAATATATTAAAAATGATATCAAGTATACAAATAAATACCATATTTGTAAAAATAATTATAAACAAACTGGTAGCAGAGGTGTGACATTACATACCCTTGAACCTACTATTGCTCCTGTATCAAACCACTGCCAGCATTCCTATCCCTTCTCCTCTCATGGGCAAAGTGCAGACAGACAGTGTGCTGTGTTGTCCTGAGGGCCCTCAAGAGGTTGAAAACAATGGCCCCCAAAAGGCCCCCTGTGGGGCTTGGGGGCATTTTGCCACATTTTCAGTCCCCCAGGCCATTTTAGGGCTAGTGTGAAGAGCTATGTTTAAAGGCATGCGTGAGAGCAGCCAATCCCAGCACAGGAAGGTGTGATGGGAGGGGCCTCTATGAGCGTAAGCCTGAGAGAATGTCAGTTGAGAGAGAGTGGTTGGATGAGTCGGGTGTGAGAGAGAGTTGGGAGTGAACTGTGCTGAGAGGAAGGTGTGTGAATCAGTTGAAAGAGACTATAGAGAAAGTATATGTCTGAGTGTACAGTACAGTTGTCCCTCCACATTCACAGATTTGGCATTTGCAGTTTTAAGTATTGACGGCTTGAAAATATTGTTTAAAAAATAATAATCCAAAAAGCAAACCTTGATCTTGCCATCTTATATAAGGGACACCATTTTGCTATGCCATTGCATATCATGGGACTTGAGTATTCATGGATTTGGGTATTCACGGGGGGTCCTGGAACCAAACTCCAGCGAATGTGAAGGGACAATTGTATTATGTCTGTCACCAAATGAAAGAGCCAGTGTTAATATTTGGTATTATACAAGTATTTTGGGATTTGGTACTGCATTGATATAATCAACCACATAAGTTCTTTTGTTAACTGTTTCACTGACTCATCTTGAATGATTTCCCTTATACTAAAGGGGAGGTAACACTAACCAAAAGAATACACACTATTAGATAAATCTATCCACTGAGAGGGTCACCTGGAGACTCAGGCCCCAATCCAAAAAAGGATACCAGAATAGGGTGGCTGTGACAGGCAGCCAGAGCTGAGAACTGTGGGGCCAGTCTGGTGAGGCCAACATCATAGGAGGCCTTTTAAAAATCCATTTCTGGACACTTCTTGTTTTGGGAGGAAAAAAAGTCTTTCCTGGGCCTAAGACAACCCCCCCCCCAAAATATGGTGAATATGTCCCCCATTCCCTATAGGGTATGGGTGGTGGTGGCACTTGGGGACTTTTTGTAGTTTTAGGCAGTGGGGGTGTGGTGGAGGAAGTGGCCCTCCAAAGTTTCCTGTGTTGTCCTGAGGGCCCTCAGTGCAGCCCCCTAGCTTCCCACAGACGCCCACCCCTACTTTAAATCAAGCTGCAAGGGAACACCTGCCTTGCTTATGAGCTGGATTCTGCTTCCAGGAGAGCAGATGCAGCTTAAAAACAAGGTACGTGCTTACTGTGTGCCTTGTTTTAAGGGGAATTTGCAGAGTTTGGGGTGGCACAGCAACCCACATGTTGCTGACTGGCTATATACACTAATTAGCAGCACTACAGGTCAGAGAAGTTGAAAGAACAAGAGTTGAACAGAGAAGCCTAAAAGCTTTCTGAAGTAGGGCTGCTTGGGCCTAAAAACCAATGACAACCACATGAGAACCATTTTGGGAACCTGGTATTCCCACCCACAGCAATTCTGTGGAGAAATCTTTATTCTGCTTGAGTTTTCTATTCTTTTTTATTTGTTTTCCACTTTGCTGGTTTGCTATGGCTATGTCCTCCAAGATTGTTAAAACGTGTTTGCTTGTTTTTCCTTTTACCTGGGCACTTTTACAAACATGAACACTGTTGGGGTGGCCAGGTGTGAAAGAGGTCAAAAGAATCCTGCGTTTTCATAAAGAGCAAAGAATTTCAGGAGGTATGGTTTGTGTAACAAGCTGTACCTGCTGAAATTCCCCCTTTGACACCCCTATTAAAGAGGCAAGAGTCTGTTACCGTATCTTCTTTCCCATCTGGCCACCTCAGGATTGTCCCACAACATCACACTTTCTCACACTGCAGGCTTTACACGTCTACTCACAACTCACAAGTACTATATCCTGCTAAATTCACCAGCGGTTACACATAGTTAAATTTTCACAAGGGGCTCATCTATACGAGGCAATAAAATGTGGATTGATGCGCACTAATGCCAATTCACAATAGCTTTCATTTGTTTCCAGTTTTTTTTCCCAGGATCACAGGCATGTGAAGCCATATGTGTTTGTTGTTCAAACGGGCATGCTTGCAAATCAAAATGGTGGGGGTGAGTGAATTACTTGTGTTTTTATTGCCACCAGTTGCTGCTGCCAAACAGTATTAAAAAAAAAAAAAAGTAAATCCAAGGTGCAGAAGTGCAAACTTCCACTTAAATAAACGTAAAAAAAGAAGAAAAAGTCTGTTTCATTGCCTCAGCTCACGATCACTATAGCGAAAATCTAACATGGCGGTTCTAGGCGCTTGCCTTGCCAGCAATCTCTGCCCCCTGTGAATTTCTGACCAATCAGCTTTCCACTTCTGCTCTTATCAGGAATGTTCAGCAAAGTAGATTGGTTGTCTCAACAAGCTGGAATGTGCATTTACTTTGGATTAAAAAAAATACAAGGAAAGCCATGAAGGCTTTTCCTGCGGAGTATTTGGAGTTTTTTGCCCCCTCCTTCCAAATACAGCAGATTGCTGCAGGATCCCATTGAAACAAAATGAATTCTCCTCGAATTCTATGAGGAGTATTTTTGCCGTTTAGACAAGCTCCTTGCAGCCAGTCCTCTGACTGACTGTTTAATAGTCTGGAAAGGTTCATAACATTATGAAATGTGGTCCCCCAAGAAAACACACAGCATAATGCTAACTAAATGAAAAGCAGTTTAGTGAGAAGTGTCAGGAGCAACCTATGCAATGCAACAAATTAGGCTTTTTTCCCTTGTCACTGCCCTGCCTTATTTGCAGAATTTTCCAAAGAAATTCTAGAATTTCAAAGGGAATTCTGTTGTCTTCTGCTTGAAACCCACTTGCGTTTTCCCAATACTCTCTCTACCTTCCTACAAAAATATCACTTAAGGAAAGAAAGCCAGAACAGCTGCACAATGAAATCTTTCACACTATCTAATTATAGCACTATGTTTCCACTGAAACTGCCATGACAGTATCCTGTAGAATTTTGGGATTTGCAGTTTAAGGGTATTAAGAATCCTCAGCCAGGGAGCTCCTCTGGTATCTCCAACCAAACTAAAAATCCCAGGATTCCCTAGGATAAAGTGGAATTACTGTATAGCAGTACAACTGTATAATCAAAAAGGGCTCAATATCTTTTTAGTGGTGGCAGTTAGAGCGCTCTGTCTGAAAGCATCCAGTGAAGATGTAGATTTGATGTTGTTATTTATAGTTGACCTGAACCTATGGCAACTCTGGAGTTTATCACACCAGCCTCTTTCTCCTAACAATGGCATTAGTGAAGCAAACAGGAACATGCCTGTTTGAAATCATTCATAATCACATGGTGTCTTGAGGCCATGATATTGAGAACACAGCTGCGCTGGGCAGGGCACGTTTCTAGGATGGAGGACCATCGCCTCCCAAAAATACTACTCTACGGTGAACTCGCCACGGGTCAGCGTAAGAGGGGCGCTCCAAAAAAGCGATACAAAGACTCCTTGAAACAACATCTCAGGCTTGGCCAAATTGATCACCAACAGTGGTCCGCCCTGGCCTCACATCGGGAGGCATGGAGACGCAATATCCACAATGCTGCAGCCTTATTTGAGAGCTCACGACGAACAAGTCTTGAAGAGAAACGACAACGCAGAAAGAATCACAACCCAAAAACATCACCCAAGGAGACCTTCTGCTGCGCTTTTT
The DNA here is from genome assembly GCA_030847615.1 of Gambelia wislizenii. Classification (NCBI taxonomy): domain Eukaryota; kingdom Metazoa; phylum Chordata; class Lepidosauria; order Squamata; family Crotaphytidae; genus Gambelia; species Gambelia wislizenii. Next base: position 250,949,110 of record JAUMIR010000002.1, on the reverse strand, counting down.
GCAACCGGACTTGTTTATCTCGGATTGGCCTTTTTAGTCATCAGCGCGCTTGCAGAAGGCGCGGGATGAGTCCTTCCTGAATCTTCGTTTGCGAAGAAAAGCCAGAGAGAGAGAGAGAGACATGGTGTCTTCATTTGCGTGAGTATGCTGTGATTATGGTGCTTTGCCAATCATCTGTCCTTCCACACTGGCTCTGTAACCCTGCCTTCAGTGCAGGTGCGCCTTTCTTTTTTAAAAATATTTTCCCACAATTGCTCATTTATGGGGAAATGATAAAAAGTATTTTTTTTTATCATATCCTATATTATGCAATCACAGCTAAAAGAAAAAGAGAAAAAGAGACAGGCATGGAGAGAAAACAATCTTGGTCAACTTAGGAAAAGCAAGGGGGAAGGGAGAGAGAGAAGGAGGATCACACACCCTCATGCCATGTGATTTCTGTCATACTGCTACTGCAACAGAAGGGGCTAATTGGATAAGGGGGAATACTGGCATGGAAGCGGTATTGAGAGCCATTGGCAGGGTCTCCCCTGTCAACAAAGAGTGCACTACAGAAATGCCTGGAATGCACACCAGCAACATGATAGAGACAACATTGTGCAATAAGTACAGGCCAAATTTGGTAATACCTTTGTGTAATTCCAGAATAAACCCTCATGTGATAATCTCCCCTATGTCAGTACTTGATCTGTCCAAACACTATCTGTGCAACCAGCTAAACGCTGATTACTATACAGCTGAAAGCAGAGGCACAACACAGTCAAGCTAATTGCAGGCAAAGGAATCAAGGCAGCATGAAGTCAGCCACTTACTTTACTAGCAAGCAAATACAAGTTTATAAGCAAAATCCAAATAACAAGGTGTAGATCCGCTAAACAGAGTTCAGAGTAATCCAGCAGAATCCAAGTCAGGCAAACAGAGTTCAGAGTAACAAACACAGTCCAGGTCAAGCACAGCAATGAAGAACATGACAGGTCACCAGGTAGGTCAGATAATCTCCGACAACACTTGGAGGTCAGGATTGCATATGTATTATAGCTCAGCAGCTAACACAGCTGCTGCTTAGCTAATTGCTGCTTGCTATAAATACACTGAGACCACCTCAAGCCCTCTTTTTGTTGTCTCCATGCTGAGAAGGTGGGTATAAGTAAGTTGTCCTCTGTATCTGAAGGGGCAGGACCCTCTGCCAGAGCTGGTACTACACTATTGTCTGTCTCGGAGGCCTATGGCTCTGGAACAGCCTCCTGCTCTGGTTCAGCAGGTCCTGGCATGTCGACTGTTTCCGTCTCTGTGTCAGAGTCCATTTCCAAGTTCTGGAAGCAGGGTGTGACAGGGCAGTCAGCAAGCCAATTTGGGATCAACCAGACTCCAAACTGACTGCACTTTGAAGTAATATTCTGTCCAACCAGAAGTTATTTATGGCTGTGGATTGTGGTGTTTGTTTGTTTTTTACTGCTTCTAGGCTGTATGTTTGTTTCTGTTTTAGGGAGGGTGTTTCAGGGAGGTATTTTCAGCTGGAAAGAACTGTCTTTTTTAAACTTATTTTCCCACCATAGGGTTCACGGGCACTTTAGAGGGTCGAGCCACATGGGACACCCCCCCCTTTTAATGGCCACAAATGGCCTGCAGGTTCCATGGTTCCCTGTGTTACATAGATGTTATTAGAGAATACAGAAAGCTGTATTCCAAAGACTACAAAGAATAACAAAGAATCAAGATATCTATGTACATCTGCTTGTAAAGGGGAGTGAACAGCCCTGTTCCATTCTGAGGCCTGGATCCAATAGGGTTGTTCTGATGGAATTTCTTCTGTCAGAGGAATCTGGAGGGGACAATCCCCCTGCAACTCCCACAAATCCTAAAAACCCGATGCGGAGGGTTTGGAAATCTTGCAGAACAGATTTTCAGGTAGCTCAGAGGATTATAAGAGATAAGGAAAGGAAACACATGCTATGGTAGAAATTGGATGCTGGCATGATGTTGGATTTACGCCTAAGGATATTATCAGACGCGGCAAAAACCGCATCAGAAGATTGCGACAAGAACAAAAACGAGTGACCTTACCAGATGACATTGTCCTCCAGCATGGTGTCAGTAAGGCGTCCCTTTCAATTAGCAGCTTCTCCCCTTCAATACAAAAGGGAAGCCTTCCTGACGACCATGGTACCACCCCCAGAACAGCTGAAGGATGCAGCATCTGGTAAGGTCTCCCTTTTTATTCTTGTCATCATCTTCAGATGCGGTTGGGAACGTGATTTTTTTGCACATTCCCCCACGTCTGATAATGTCCCCTGTTAATACAAAAAGGACGCCTTACTGACGCCCGTGCTACCACCTCCGGAATGGCCAAAGGATGTGGTGTCTGGTACGGCCTCCCTTTCTGTTCTTGTTGCAATCTTCAGATGTGGTTGGAAACACGATTTTTTTTGCGTGTTCTTATGCATCTGATAATCTCTTAAAACACATACCTTCCAACATTTCAGAGATGAAAAATGGAACACACGTGGCACACAAGTTAGGAGAAGCTTTTAAGCCTCCTGGGAAGGTTAAGTTTCTGTCCCCTCTTTCCCCCTCTCCGCTGCTCAGTTAATTGAGGGCAAGCTAGTTTTGCCCTTTGAACTCAGTTTGCAGCAATTAAGGTAAGCTGAGGACAAATGGGAAAAGTGAGATGAGGGGAGAGGAACTGGGACATTTCCAAAGCAGCTTAAAAATGGGATGACAGAGGGCTAATTGGGACTGTTCTCCCATATTGGGATGGTTGGAGGATATGAAAACAGCTCCTCTAGGCAGCTATTTTGTCTTTTAATCTATAACTGATTTGTGTATGTGTGTGCATGTGGTAAGAGGAAAAATGGAGAAGGTGGCGGGAAAGCACAGGAAGAGTACAAATGGAAGATGACATTTAGGACTTTATCAGATTTGCCAAATATGGCGTCAGAACGACACCAAATGAAAGCGAAAGGGCACACATACCAAACAATGTTGTGCTTTCGCAATTATGTCTTGAAAACAGGACATCCTTTTTTATTGATGGGCCAAGCTGTCAATAGATCTCCCGTGGCATTTTTTTGCCAGTATTGAGAGTGTTTGAAACCTCGCACCATTCACAGCTGTCCTCCCAAGTCCTAGGACTCATCTACACTGGCTGCTTAAATCTGAGGCCAGTCTGGAGCATTATGCTTCAGCCCGGCCCTGGATGGGCCACAATAGTGGCCACATGCACTGGGCTAGCAAATCCAGTGTGACAGAAATTGGCCCCACTAGCCTGTCCCCTGTTTTTGGAGCCACCACCACCGCCTCACTAGCCATGCAGCTCCCTGCGAGAGCCTGGCCAGCAGCATCACTTCTGCTGAGCTCAGAACAGGGTGCCCAGACATGTGATCAACAAGGAGGTATTCGCTCGACCCCCCCCCCCATTGATTGCACAGGTACCCTGTTCGGACCTCAGCAGAAGGGATGGTGGCTGCCACAAGAAGCTGCTTGCCTGGAGAAGCAGTGGTGGGTGGCAGCTCCAACAGAGATCCACCCCCTTCACTGCACTGCTCAGTGCAGGGTAAGGGAGATGGCACTGCATTTGAGCATGAACAACTAGATTGGCTGAACTGGACCCAATTCAGCTGCCCATACATCAAAAAACCCACGGTCACTCAGGAGTTTCTGGGAGTTTCCCCCAGCTTTGCTTAGTTTGGAGCAAAGTCGGGTTGAGGGACAAAAAAAATGTGGTTTCTCCTTGGAAGTAGATGTATGTTGTCTGGACTGCCAGCACCAGATTCAGGGTGAGTCCACATTTTTTTTTTGCCGGTGTAGACAAACCCCTAGTCTTCTGATTTCTTGACTGTAATCTCTAGTCTAATTAATGACTGAGAAAGTTATAGAAAATCTTGAATTATTTCAAGGTCTTCATCATCTACTTTAAAGTTATATAAATAATCTGTGGTCACTATTTTTGTAATCTTAATGGTCAACTGTAAACCTGTCTTTCCACTTTCTTCCTTGACTTTCTTCAGTAAATGTTCCAAGTCGTTGCTATTTTTTGCTAGCAGTATGGTATCATCTGCCTATCTTAAATTGTTGAGGTTCCTTCTTCCAGTTTTCATGCCTCCTTCTTCCCGTCTGATCCTGCTTTACGTATGATATGTTCAGCACACAAGTTAAACAGGTAGGGTGATAAAATGCAGCATTGCCGACTGGAAACCATTCTGTATCTCTGTATTCTCTCCTGATGGTAGCCTCTTGTCCAGAGTACAGGCTACACATCAGGACAATCAAGTGTTGTGGCACACCTGTTCTTTAAGAACGATCCATAGTTTTTCATGATCGACACAAACGCTTTGCTATAATCTATAAAGCACAGGCTGATCTTCTTCTGAATTATATGGTGCACTCCATTATCCAATGTATGTTTGGAATGTGATCCCTAGCATCTCTTCTTTTCCTGAACCCAGCTGAGACACCCAGCATTTCTCACTCCACATATGGTAAAAGTATTTGTTGTAGAATTTTGAGCACCACTTTGCTTGCATGTGACATTAATGCAATGATCCTGTGGTTACTAACAATCCCTGGTGTCCCCTTTCTTGGGGACTGGAATGTATATTGAGTGTTTCTAATCTGTGGGCCATTGTTTTTCATATTTATTGACAGAATTGAGTTAAAACTAGAGTAGATTCTGTCTCTGTATCTTAAAGCAGCTCTATTGGTATCCCATCAGGTCCTGGTGATTTATTTCACCCAAGTGCTCTGAATGCAGCTTCCATTTCACTTTCTAAAATTGGAGGTTCATCTTCAAATAGTTCTTCCTTGAACAAATCTGTCATTTTATGTGTCTTTTTATAGTTCTTCCATGTACTGTTTCCATCATCTTTTTATTTCTACTTGGTCATGTGGAGTGTTCCCCTGGCCATAGAGCATCCCCCATTCCTGGTTTAAATTTCCCATTTTCTTGGATCTTGTGGAAGAGTTCTCTTGTTTTCCTCTTTTGTTGTCATACTTTGTTTCTCTGCATTATTATAGTACTTCTCCTTGTGCTTGTGCAGAAGTCACTGAACAGTTGCATTAAGGGTTCTGACTCTATTTCTGTCACCTTTTACTTTTGCTTCTCATCTGTCCTTAACTGAAAAATTTGAAAAAATTCAATTGTCATCCATTGTAGTGTCTCTTTCTTTTTTGCTACAGATACTATGTCTTTTTACATTTCTCCCTGACAGTGCCCTAGCTTCAGTCCAGAGTTCTTCTGGCTTCATGTCAACTGGGCTGAATAATGCAAATCTATTTTTCACATTATCGTTAAATTCTACTGTATGTTCTTCAGGTTGTATTTTGGCACAATGGTTGGTTTAGTGTTCTTCTTTAGCTTTACTCAAATGTTTGATATTAGCAGTTCAAGAGCTGTGCCACAATCTGCTCCTGATCTTGTTTTGCAGAGAGAATGGAGCTTCTCCATCTTCTTGCTTCCAATTATGTAGTCTATTTGAGTTCTGTATTGGCTATCAGGTGATGTCCACATATACACTTGCCTCTTCAGTTGCTTGAAGAATGTGTTTGCGATTAGACTCACAAAATTCAAACAGTCGGTCTCCTGATTAATTTCTTGATCCTAGGCCAAATTTTCCTAGTCTCTGATTTTGTTCTGTTTCCTAGGACTTTATCAGACTACCATCTAAAAAGCTGTAATTCCACTACTGAGGAAAGCAGAAAGATAGTGGCATTATTACACTTATTATTACATGTTGCTGTAATCACACGATACTACCACCACAGAATTATTGTATGACCACCACTAACACTTGAAGAATGGGATTTTACTTCTGTGATTTACAATGGGCTAGATTTTGGCGGTTCTCACGAGAAGACATGACTTCAGTTAAAAATACCAAAACCCCCTTAATTTACAAACTAAATCAACATGTCAACACTTAAACAAACATAAAAATGTGCAAACAAAATGGGACAGTTCATTAAAAGAGCATCCTGTAGATCATTTTCAAATTCTCACCCAAAAGTTTTCTCACTGGGAATGGGGAGGGGAAAAGAAGACCGCCCATTCACACTGTAATCTCATGATTACTACAGGACATGTTTTCACACATCCTTCAGTACCAGGAAAATAGTGATATTGAGAGCTATTGATGGCTTGTCCCATCAAAAGGGACATGGTATTGGTGGCTGGAGCACACAGTAACCATGGGAGGACAACGACATCATGTGATAGCGGGAACCCATTCATGCTACCGTGACATCGTAATCGCGCAATTATAGCCTCGTAATTCCTTTGTTTTGCATTGTAATTTAACAAGATGTCCTGTTTTGGCTCGTCATCAATTTCCTTCTGGACTGCAGCATACAATCTTCCAGTTTCTTCTTCTTCTGCCTCAGTAGTTGAAGCATAAACTTGGATTATGGTTATATTGATTGGTTTTCCCTGAGGTCTTATTGCTATGATTCAGTCAGGCTTTGTATTGTATTTTTTGAATGCTTTTGCTACACCTCTCCTCACTATTAATGCCACCCCATTTCTTTTTAGGTTTTCATATCCTAAGTAAAACACTGTAATTATCTGACCCAAAATGTCCCATTCCTGTCCACTTTAGCTCACTCACCCCAAATACTCCAATGTTTATATGTCCCATTTCTTGTTTTACTATGTCTAGGTTCCCCTGATTCATTCTTCTCACATTCCATGTTCCTATAATATGTGTTGTGTAGCTTCTGACTTTCCTTTCACCTCTGAGCACGTCAACAGCTGAACGTCTTTTCAGCTTGAATCCAGTTGTGTCATTAGCCACAGCACTACTCATAGTTGTCCTCTGAAGTAACCCAGTAGCTCATTGAATGCCATCTGATCTGGAAGTGTCATCTCCTGGCACTATCTCCTGTTTTGTTTTGGATTGTCTCATTATAGTTTTTTTCTGGTAAAAGACATTCAAAAGGGGTTTACCATGTCTCCTTTTGCACAGTACTAACAAGTGCTAGCTATGATGCCACTGCTGTTGTCTCTGAGAGACCCTCCATCAGTGTCTCCTTCCACTACTGTTGCTGCTACCCAGTAGCTGTTTCGCACATTTAGTCTGGCTTCTCAGCAGAAGCCTGTATGAAATGGGAGACCTTACCAGCAGCACTGCTGCTGTCAGCATAGACTCTTACTTCACAGGAGCACGCAATCCCACCACCAAGGAAATGTGGTGACATTGTGACTATTGAGGAAAATATGACAAAACATATGGAGAATAGTCACCAGGTGGCGCTCAAGAACAGAGTTCTCTGTCTAACCATCTTCTATGAGGTAACCAAATTTGCATCAACTTGTACTTGGCAGGCTGGATTTAGATCCTGTCTTCCACTTCCTTTCATCTAATTAATTTAGGCAGTGTCTGACCTTTGGTTGCATCGATTCCTACTTGGCACAGAATAGAAGCAGCAAACCTTGGAACCATTTCAGTCTTTATCATCTTCACACTACCTTCTGTAGTTATTGTGGAGAAGATGTAAGGGCAGGAGGAAGCGGAGATAGCAAGATTACATGGTTTACATCCTAATAAATGGTGAAAGAATCATAGAATCATAGAGTTGGAAGAGACCTCAAGGGCCATCCAGTCCAACCTCCTGCCATGCAGGATACATAATCAAATCATTCCCGACAGATGGCCATCCAGCCTCTGCTTAAAAACCTCCAAAGAAGGAGACTTCACCACACTCCGAGGCAGTGCATTCCAGTAATATAGTAAGCAAATAGGTTGACTTTTGTAAATGTTTCAAGTTTTCAATGTGAAATTTCATATTGGAAACCTGAATGTTGGCAGTTCTAATAGTTTTTGTTTCGCTTTGGCACATGTCCAATAAAACATATCAGCATTCAGTAATGACAAATAACTAATGCCATTTGGATGTCAGCTATCATTCCTATCAGTAATAAAGGCATTGAAATCAAATGCTAGTTACAGAATGGGTGTGTGTGAATTGAAGGGCCCAATGATGGGTATATCAAAGATCTTCAATGATAATGCAAAGTAATAAAATATGGAGGGGGTGGAATCAATATAGTACATGGAGTGAAGTATCATGCTAGAAAAGAGAATATTTAATGAATGTAAACTGTAAAAACAGAGCACAAAATGGCCAGAATACAATTGATTGGTTGTAAAAAAAATTTTTTGATCATTTCAAAAATGCCTCAAATGGTTCCTGGAATGGGACATTTCAGAGTGGTCAGTTTAGTGTGGCCAGTTCAGTGCAGCTGTTTTGGGTTAGGTTTAGGGTTATTATCAATAATATCAATTGATAATTGGTAATAATCTAACCTTAACCCTAACCCTTACCCAAATGGTTTTGCAAGACAATCCCAACCAAATAGAAATGGTTTTGATTGCATTTTCTTGACAAAATTATCAGATATCAATAGATATGCAAGTAGATCTGCATCACACAGAACTAGCCGCACTGAAATGTCCTAAATCCAATGGTTCATTAATGGTTTGAAGCTTGGGTTTATACATTTTGGCATCATTTCACATGAAGGATGAAAGGATACATTCTAAGGAGAGGAACGGGTTACTTACCGTAACTATAGTTCTTCGAGTGGTCTTCTGTGAATTCACACAATGGGTTAATCCTGCGCCTGCACAGAACACTTTGGAAACTGCTAGCACCTGATTATAAACTTTTGGGTGGTAGGACCGCCCCCCCTCACCTCTGGTGCATATAAGCCCATCCCTCTCACCAAGTGCTCAGTTCCTTTTAGCCATGTTAAATAAGTAGATGAGAGGTAGGACACCAGAGGGGAGGAGGGCGGGTTTGTGTGAATTCACAGAAGACCACTTGAAGAACTATAGTTACGGTAAGTAACCCATTCTTCTTCTTTGTGGTCTCTGTGAATGCACACAATGGGTAGACTAACAAGCTTAGGAGATAGGATGGTGGGGATGTCCAAACCAATAAGAAAGACACTACACAATATACCAGGTAGAAGAGTTGTATTAAACATGAGATAGATTAAAGAAATGCTTCAGTCATCCAAGGATGAATGTGTAAGGACTGCCCTGGCCAGGACTGCACCATCCATAGAGGAAGAGTCTAACTTATAGTTCTTCACAAAGGTAAGCGGCATCGTCCACATAGCCGCTCTGCAAATGTCAGGTAGTAGCACCCCACTCATGAACACCATTGAAGCCGCGGTTGCTCTAGTAGAGTGGCTTCATATTGAAGAAGGTAGAGGCATGCCTGAGGCTTCATAAGAGATCCTGATGGTGAAGGCCACCCACTTGGAGAGGCATTGAGAGGAGACAGGGAGGCCTTTCTTAGGCCTGGAGTAGCAAACAAAGAGTTTGTTGGTAAGGTGGAACGCCTTAGTCCTGTTGAGGTACATCCTCAAAGCAGCTCTCACATCTAGAGGATGATGTGATGCTGGTGTATCTGATGAAGGTGCGGTTTCAAATGCTGGAAGCACAATGTCCTGATTAAGGTGAAAAGAGGAAACCACCTTGGGCAGGAACACCACATCTGGTCAAAGAATAACTTTATTGTCATGAAACTGGATGTAGGGAGCATCCGCCCTAAGGGCACAAAGTTCACTTGCCCTTCTAGCCGAAGTAATGGCAACTAGGAAGGTCGTCTTGAACAACAGAATGCATTTGGCATTCTGATGCGAAGCAAAGAGGTCTATTGTGGGCAGGCCCCATTCCGAGAAGTGTGCAGAAAGCACCTCCGGTGCCAACGACCACTCGTGACAGGTGGTCTTGGTTTGGCTCAGTGATGCAATGTCGTTTTGAGTCCCAGCCAGGTGGATGGCTGTCAGAAATATGCCTCTGGGTGTGCACCAGTCCCAGATCTGAGTTGACAGGTCTACGAGAGTCTTGGGCCTGGTTCCTCCTTGCTTGTTGAGGTAGAAGATTGTGGTGGTGTTGTCTGACACCACTTGCACCACCCTGCCGCTGAGTGAGGATTAGAACGCCTCAGTGCCTTGAACACTACCAGGAGTTCCAAAGCATTGATGTGAAGGTCCTTCTCTGTTGCTGACCAGAAGCCGTAGATACAGAGGTCATGAGAATGGCCCCCCTCATCCTGTCATGGACATGTCCGTCATCACAGACTTGGATGGATGAGGGACTACGAAGGGTTCCGCTGGGAAGACCACCACCGAAGCTGCTGGAGGAGTGCTCTGGGGATTGACAGCAGCCTGAGAGGGTCATCTTGCAGGGGGTCTAATGACTGCAGGAACCAAGCTTGTAGAGGGTGCATACAGAGCCTGGCGAAGGGGGTCACTGCTGTGGTCGAAGCCATGTGACTGAGAATGGTCTGACTAAAGTGCGCCATTACTCTCCTCCATGATGTGCAATAGTCCGCCATGGCCTGTAGCTTGAGAAAACGGTCCTCTGGGAGAAACACTTTGCCCTGGACAGAGTGTAGTTTGGCTCCAATGAACTTTGCTACCTTTAAGGGGGGTTAGGTGTGACTTGTCTATATTGATCCTGAGACCTAGGCTTTGTAGCAGGGAGGATTGCTACCGCCACATCGGCCACTACCTTTTCTCTTGATGGACCCATTATCAACCAGTTGTCCAGGTATGGGAAGACTACGATTCCTCTTGTGTGCAGGTGAGCAATCACCGGGGTCATGCATTTCGTGAACACCCTCTGAGCTGTGCAGAGGCTGAATGGGAGTGCCTTGAAGTGGTACATCTTGTGACCTACTGTGAATGCCAGGAACATTCTGTGGGGCCATGCTATCGCGATGTGGAAGTAGGCATCTTTGAGGTTGATGGTAGCGAACCTTTCGTCTTTCCAGGCCAAAGACGTGCAGGAACAGGAGGATAGGAGAAAAGGTGACCATTTTGAATTGTTTGGGAATAATGAAGCGGTTCACTTCTCTGAGGTCTAGGATGGGATGCAAACCACCATCCTTTTTGCTGACGAGGAGGCAGCGGGAGAAGAAAAATTCTCTTTGCTGGTATCGATTAACCTTTTCTATAGCCCCCTTTCTCAATAAGGAGAGAACCTCTTCTTTGCGGGGGACAGAGGGGGTGGCGGACCTGAGAAGTGCCGTGGGTGGCAGGGTGTCGAATTCTATGAAGTATCCATTCCGGATGATACTGAGAATCCATGAATCTGTAGTAATGGCACACCAATGGTGGTATGCAGCTAGTAAGGCATCTGATGGAGGTTGGCCTGGAAAGACAAAAGGAGCAGATATGTAGTCAGGTTTTTTGTTTGGCATGTTCAGGTGTTTTTTTTTCCCCCTGGAACTGAGACTTATGTTTACTGGTAGTTGGGAACTTCCTCTGATATTGAGTGTAAGACTGTGAGGAATGCTGAGTACGTGATGAGGAGGGGCTGAACCTCCTTCGAAAGGAAGGTGGGAACCTCTTGGTGTAGAATCTGGAGCGCGGGGGTAGGCTTGGTGGAGGAATCCCAAAACGCTTAGCTGCTGTTCGCATTTTATGTGTATGCTCTAGCTTCATGTCAGTTTTGGAGTGGAAGAGGCTGGCTTCATCAAAGGGAAGGTCCTCAATGATGGATCTGGCCGTCGAGGAGAGGCCAGACGAGTGCAACCATGCATACCTGCGGACAGCAATGGAACTGACCAAAATCTTCCCAGCACAATCCATCACATGCTTGGCAGACTGATGTTGGTAATCAGCCAGTGCAATGCTGTCGTTTCTGGTATTAAGGGCGAAGGCGAAATCTTGTTGCAGGACCTTGGCCAGAAGAGGAGATATGATGTCCCAGAGGTGTCTCTGATATGCTCCCATACGCACAATATAATTTGCTATCTTCATGAGATGACACACTGATGAGTAAAACTTCTTTCCCATGGTATCCAGCTTCTTGCCCTCTCGTTCCATAGGCGAAGAGTGGATTTTATGTGAAGTGCGCATCTGTGCTGCATCCTCAATGATGGAATTTGGCTTCGGGTGGGAAGACAACCAGGGAACTGCTTCATCCAAGACCCTGTAGAGATGATCTAGTCTTTTAGACATTGATGGGACAGAGAACAGAGTACTCCAGTCTGCTTTGGCAACCTGCATCAAAAATGTAGAGAATGGGATACAAGGCAGTGGAGGAGCTTGCCTCTGCAGGTCATGGAAGATGGGGTCATCTATGTGTACATCTGGAACCGAGGTAGGAAGACCCAAAGACGCTACCATCCTGTTAACAATTTCTGAGAAGGAGCGGACGTCTTATGTTGGCGAAGCTGGCTCCTGCACCACACCTTTATTGTGGGGCGACGACCTGGGTGTAGGTGTGTCATCATCCAACTCGTCTGACTTGCGGTCTGGTGTTGGCAGAGGCTTGGGCTGCCCTGCTTGGAAAGGGGTGGGCGAGTCTCTAGTATCCGCTGGCCTAGGCGAGGGTGACTTCCTGTCCAGAGACTGATGAGAGGGGTGTTTGGGCACCTTCCTCTGAGGGGACTTATGCTTCTTAGGTGACTCCATTACTGCAGACTGGCTAGGCTTGTGATGTCCTTCCAAGGAGTGATGGCATCTCTGTCGGTCCCGATCTTCTGTCCGGTATCGGGGAGAGCGATCATATTAGTACCATCTAGAATACGGTACTGGGGACCAGTAGTACCAATCAGGATAGAATCCTCTTGGTGGCGGAGGGTCATATCGGTACCTATCGTACAGGTCCCACCAATCCTCCTCATACCATAACGATTCATCATCCGAGGACTCGGAGCTACTAGACGGAGATCGTGACAGATGTTGGTGCGGTCTAGGTATGTGAGACCATGAAGTGGAACGGAACCTGTGCCTTGGTGGTCTTGTTGTCAGAGATCTAGGATGTGCCGGTACCGGAGACTTAGAAGGTGGTCTTGGTGGTGGCATTTTCTGTCTATCTGGGACATCTGGAGTTGGCAACCGATGGGACGTCCAAGAATGGGACTGCTGCATCAATGGCAAATGGTGGACCGACATCAATCAAGAGTGGGACCTTGAAACATGGTGATCCGCTGACCAAAACCAAGATCAGATTTGGGACCGAGACTGGGATTGGGACCAACGTTAGTAACCTGAGCAGGACCGAGAAGCAGAGTGAGACTTAGAGAGGTGAACAGACTGAGAGCAGAGCTGGGATCGAGATCAGGATCGTGTCTGACATCATGCTACAGTACCGATATCCAACTGTGACCTGGACTTCGATATCCTGATGATATGGAAACTGATAGAGGACTCATCGGCACCTTTTCCACTGGATAAGTGGATTCTGCTTCCCGATGTTGGTCTGGTGATGGTATCAAGAGACGCCGCTTCTCCAGGGGTGATACCAGGGAGCCTTCCTCGGATTCACCTCTGGATCTCTTCAGTTTCAGGTCATGAAACTGGTGTTCAGGATGTTTGGACTTCTTGCGCTCCTGAGACTGACCCCTCTTAGGGAATTCCTTCCTTCCAGCAGCCTGGGTCTTCTTAGCTGGAGGATCGTTCAGTTTCAACACTGTCTTGGAGGGCTCTAGTACCGGTACCCCCAATACCAACTGTCTCCGGCCCGCCGAAGTCCTGGGATCGTCAGGGCCAGATCGGCCTGTGCCATTATCCCTTGCTCTGGTCACCATTGGGACGGACACCGGGGCCTTCGCCGGTACTGAGGCAGAACCTTTTTTGGCCAGACCCTTAGACTTTTCAGGGGAGAGTGCCAAAGTTGAAGCCTTCCCCAAAGCTGAAACTGATAGGGCCTTCTCATACAACTGGGCCTTGAGCCTTTTGTTCCGATTTTTCCTGGCCTGTGGGGTGAAGGCCTTGCAGTGTCTGCACGAGGCAACATCATGGGCTTCCCCAAGACAAAACAAGCACTTGGAACGGCCATCAGATTCAGTCATTTTGGCCGAGCACTGGGAACATGATTTAAAGAAACCAGCCCCAGCCATGCTTATGAGGGAAAATATTTCACAGTACCATCCAATTGAAGGTCAGAAGAGCAGAAACTCAATCCTGTAGAGGAATCCAGTGAAGGGATAATTGCAGTATCAGTAGAATCCAAGGTCAGAACCGTAAATCAGCCCAATCTGAAAGACAAATTCAAGGGATAAGCAGAAGAGAAGTCGAAGTCCAGTCCAAAGTCAGAAAAAGCTGAAAAAAGAGTCAAAATGAGAACAAGGGGGGTAGCAGAAGTTCCTTCGGTGCTTTCCACCTGGCGGGGAAAAAAGGAACTGAGCACTTGGTGAGAGGGATGGGCTTATATGCATGAGGAGTGAGGGGGGCGGTCCTACTGCCCAAGAGTTTATAATGAGGTGCTAGAAGTTTCCAAAGTGTTCTGCGCCGGCGCAGGATTAACCCATTGTGTACATTCACAGAGACCACAAAGAAGAAAAGTGAGTTTCACAACACCATTTTTCTTTTTGATCAGGTGAATCTAGGGTCAAGGAGCAGTTCTTTATAACAAAGAATTCATGGGTGGCAAAGGGGTGCTTAATGCCCCCTTTGCCCAATCATTCTTCCTTGCAAATGCCACAAGTCATTTTATTTTATTTATGTTTCTTAACTGCCTTTCAAGAATGTAGTCTTTCAAAACCCATTTATAATCTATTCCCTGTCTTCTTGCTGCTCAAACTTCAAAACAAATCAGCCTGGCTGGAGGGAAAACAGCCTCAGCCAGGAGATATGCTGGGGAATATCTAGGGATATAGGAACAAGTTGAAAAATCCCCACTTTTTTTTTTTAACCTACTGACTCATTCTTTTCTACAAATACCTCCCTTGCTGCTGCATTTGCCTTATCTTGGTGAACACATATTTGAAAACAGGCATTTGCCAAGATGATGTGTCCTTCCAGATGTACATGTGTGGGATTTTGCATGCAGGAGGCCCAAACTCCCTCTGCCTTATTGTTTTTCTAGCTAGGGACCAAAAACAACAAAAAGGACAATTTGGTCTGAGAAGTGAAAACAGCAAGGCCTGCACATTTGTCCATCTGCCAAATGCCAGATTTATATCCTGTCATTTTGTTTTCAGGTGCCACATTTTCAGACCCCATCGAAGTTAAATTGACTGACTTGCTCCAGGCCATCTCCTCCTTTCTCAGCAAGTATCCGGCCTTGAATGGCATCCAGGGCATCCAGCCAGCCACTGCCTCTCTCATCACCTGTGTGAATGGTAAGTTTTCTCTCCCTACGTACTGTCAAGCCAGCCTGAACACCACTGTCAAAGAAATTTCAGAAGATGGTTTGAGGATGGTATGAAAACACAGGATGATGTCCTCCCACATTCCTTGAAGAAGTAATTTTAGTAAGTGCAGCTGGCATGTTACAGGAACGAGAGAAGTGAAACTGACCACAGTTAAGTCTTCTATACATTTATTTATTCATTTACATTTCTATCTCACTGTTCCTGAAAGGAGTCCACAGTGGGCTATTTGGTTCCCTACCTCCATTTTAGCCTCACAGGCTGAAAAATAGTGATTGATACAAAGTCACTCAGGGGACCAGTCTTAATGGTTTTACAGCCCCCATAAACTTCATGTGCTCTCTAGTGTTTTAAAATCTGTTGCTGCCGAACTTTTTTTTAAAAAAAACATTCATGGTACCCACAAGTGATATTTCACATTTTAAGAAGAGAGAGAGAGAGAGAGGAAAAGATTGCTGTTGTATTGCCTTACGGACCTATCACTAAGTCGAAAATCCAACATGGCAGCAGTAGGCACTTGCCCTGTTTGTGCTGCCTCTCCTATGGAAAAGCGCAGCAGTGCAAATGTGACTGTCTTAATGAGTGGACATGTGCATCCCTTACAGAGCTTTTTAAAAACTCTAAGGAAAGCCACAAAGGCTCTCTGGGCACAGTTTTTAGAGTTTTTAGCTGCCCCCCTTCTGAATATGACACATCGATTCGGGTTGCCATTAAGACAGATTGCATTGGCAGCAAATTCGATGAGGATTATTTTGACTGTTTTGACATCAATGTGAGCATTTTAGGCCTGACTGAGGGGCCGTCTAAACGGTGAAAATACTCCTCACAGAATTCAAGGAGAATCCTACCTCTCTTAATGGGATCCTGCATCGTATCACCATATTCAGAAGGAGCGGGGGCAAAAATGTCAAAAACTCTGAAGGAAAAGACTTTGTGGCTTTTCCGTAGTTTTTGAAAAAACAGCAAGGAGAATGTGCATTCCTGCTCATTGGGACAAACAATTTGCTTTGAATCACTTTCTTATATGAGTGGAAGCGTAAAGCTGATTGGCTGAATGAGCGTGGGACTGGGTCTTGCTAGCAAGACAAGACCTGGAGTCACCATGTTGGATTTTTGCCTTAGCAAGTGAGCGCTAAGGCAATAAAACAGGGTGGTGGTTTTTTCTTTCTTTTTAGGAAAGGCAAAATATTGCTCTATTGCACATAGGAATTTTTTAAAGAAAAAAAAAGTTTGGCAGTGGCAAATTCAGGTAAGTTAACATGTGAGTAATTCACTCGCGGCCACCATCTTGACTGGAGGGCATGCAAAGCTTTTGGGGGCAAAAAAACCCATTAAGACAAATTGTAGCTGCTGCAGTTTGCTATTACTGTGGAGCAATCCAGGTGTTGTTGTTTAATGCCTCATATAGATGGGCCCTAAGTGGGGATTTCATGCCCCACAAGATTTCACAGATGAAAAGCAGCACACATGTGGCCAGGCAACATCAGAGATGTGGTCAAGATGGTGCAGGATATTAATGAGGAAGAACAGACAAACTGGCAGAGACTGCAGCAGTTTGCTTTTGTCTGAGTCTACTGGGAAGGGCAAGATTCTGTCCCCTCCTTTCCTCTCCCCTCTGCTGAGTTACTGAGTGCAAAATACTTTTGCAGTTTGAACTCAGTTTGCAGCAAATGAAGCAAGCTGAGGACAAAGGGGGGAAGTGGGAGAGAGAAACTGGGACAATTTAAAAAGAGCTGGAAAAGTGGGACAGCAGAGGATTAACTGGGACTATTCTTGTTAGATCAGAACAGTTGGAGGGTACGGGATTTGAATCTGGGCCTCCCTAGTACTTCATGTGGTTCTTCAGAGATTGCCGGATTGCAGTTTTCATCATCCCTCACTTTCGGCTGTGTTGGCTAAAGCCAATGAGAACTGCTTTTGGAGGGCCACAGGTTCCTCTATGGCAGTCCTAGGCTAACACTCCACCTTCTCTGTGCAAGCAGGTTAACAGCAGAGAAAAATTCACTCTTCCAGCCCATTCCCAGCCTTTTCCCAGCCTCAAACTGCAAAGCAAATGCAAAAAGGGTCCAACCAGGTCAATAATACAAGTTAACTCTTTCACAGCACAGCACAGCTGTTAATGTTTGGCCATGAGGAGGATGCAGGCTTCTTCTCTGCTGATTAGGTCTAATGGTTTTAAGTTACAGGAGGATAGATTTCAACAGAACATTAGAAGGAACGTCTTAACAGTGGGTGCAGTTTGGAAATGGAACCAATGGATCTTTGTCCTCTTTATGTATTTGATCACTGTAACCGTGGAAAAATGACCAGTGATATGACCAATAAGAAAACTGATGTGCATTTAAAGGAAGGCATCCTTTTACAAGAAGAAGAAGAAGAAGAAGTAGAAGAAGGCTGGAAAAAATAATATATATTTTATATAGTATATAATATAGTATATAATAGTATGCAGATCACCACCCATATGCATGGGACCAGTACCCGCAGTTTCAATTATCCATCCTCCGAATAATATGATCTCTAGGCATTTTCTAGGTCCTTCAGAACATCCTGTCTAGGCATTTCCTAGGTCCTCCAGCATGACTCTATGGTAACTTCTGCAGGAAGTTACTATAGAGTCACACTGGAGATGCCTGGAGAGGCAGCTTATCTAGGCATTTACTAGGTCCTCCAGCTTAATTCTATGGTGCTATTTGCTATTATCCTTGGTTTCAATTATTTGCGGTAAATCCGGGAATGTATCCCCTGTGGATACAACAGGCGACCTGTATATGTTTTCTATTTATATACTATATTTAATAGAGAATGTATACTCTATTTAAAGAAATGGATGATAGGCCCCGGAGAAGAGAGGCTTGGCTTCAAGCTGTGTCATAGCATCTGTAGGATACCAGTCCAGCAATTAATTCTGCATATAAAACAAGACAGTTTATGACAGGAGTGACTAAACTTGTTTAATGTAAGAACGACATAAGATAAATCTCAGGTGTTTGAGAGCCACAAGACATGAACAAATATTACACACCCTTCGTTGTTACATGCACATTTTGTTAGAAAAGGTTTATAATATATATTAAGAAATGCATGTACATAATATTTATTAATGTATGTAGCTTTTAAACTGTTCATTTGTATTAGTTTCAATAATCTCAAAGACACAAGCACACACACACAAATATATAAACCAAATGTTTTCAAAATCCTGATTGATTAGCATTTTAACTATATTGAGCATATTTAACATGATAATGAACTATGGAAATATCTAAGAAAAATATGCAAATTTGAATTTTATTGACATTAAATGAGATTGCCAAACATAAAAATAAAATGGTAAAAACAGATATTTTTAATGATATTTATTAGTAAATATCCAGTCAAAACATGGAGAAAATATGTAAACCAATAAAACTGGAGATATTTTAATTAACTACCACCTTGCAACATTATAGTTTTATGATATTTCAATTGTTGTTGCTAATCCAAAAATTATTTAATCCCTGACTCAAATCTAGAATTAAAATTAGGATTTAAATTCTTAGATGTATTTAATCACCTTGAACATTAAACTTACATTTTAATTCAGTAGACTTTAATCTAGTGGTCATATTGAAGAGGGCACAAGCTTGTTTTCTGCTGCTCCAGAGACTAGAACATGGAACAATGGGTTCAAACTACAGGAAAAGAAATTCCACCTAAACATTAGGAAGAACTTCCTGACAGTAAGAGCTGTTCAACAGGGGAATGCGCTGCCTGGGAGTGTGGTGGAGTCTCCTTCTTTGGAGGTTTTTAAACAGAGGCTGGATGGCCATCTGTCAGGAGTGCTTTCATTGTGTATTCCTGCATGGCAGGAGGTTGGACTTGATGGCCCTTGTGGTCTCTTCCAGCTCTATGATTCTGTGACTCCCAGTTTATACCAATAAATAATTATAAAGCTTGAAAATATATTAATTGTAATGCCAAAAGGACTTCAGCCAACATATTTCCCTGAACTGCATATTCATAATATGTCAAAGAGCCACATGTGGCTTACATGTTACCTGAAGTGCTTGGGTCCATTGGGACCCTCTAAAATACCAATATTAATTGAGTGAATTAATATACTCGGCTTGGCAATACGAAAGATGGGCAACGAGCAGGACCTTGAGACCTATGTATACTGGTACTAAGGAGGAGATGTTAAGCTCCATAGTACAATTACTTGATCTTTATTAAGGAAATAATAATACCCTTCACACACACATTCAGGCTTCAAGCACTCAAGCAAGGCTAATGAAATAAGTAGGAATTATTTGGATAGGCTCTATTCATATAGAGGAATAGAGTAAGGGGGTTGTTTTGGGGTGATACTGTATTGATCAGAGGAGTTGAGATCGCGGAGGAAACTAGCAGAGTGGGGTCTGGAAGCAGGAATGGTGACACAGCCGACATGGAGTCTAGAAGAAGGGGGGGGGTCTGTGCACACTTGAGTGGAATTTGGAAGGGGTTTTTATACCTCATATTTCCCTTCAGGGGGTAGAATTTAGAGTGAAAGACAATGCTTCTTGGAGGTTCTCAAGTTAAGAAAATGTACACTCCGGAAATGTTAATGACCCTTTTTGTGTTGATACTTTGAAATTGAATGAAGAAAGCAATCCTCTGTGCTTGCAGGAAGGTAAGGGGAAAACAGCTCTTTAGAAACCTTGAGCACCTCAGCTATATTTGATTGGATTAGCCAGATGTTCAGGCAAGAAGTTGCCTGCTAGGTTACCTTTCTTTGGAATTTTCAATGCCCCCTCCCTAGTGTCTATGTGACTTAGGACTTTATCAGATGATCCCCTTTAAACATTCTTTTGTCAGCCTAAAAAAAAATCAATAGTTATGCTGGCAAAAGAACACCCCCCACCCCACTTAACTCTCATACCAGCAGAAGGCTTCCCCAGCAATGAAGAGGAAGTGAACGAAGCCCCATTCACTTTCTGATTTGAAATCCCATGAGACTTCATTGCATGGGAAATGCAAAAATAAAATCAAATATAAAGCACAAAAAGTTACAAAAAGCACATACACATACTTTAAAACTTCTAGGTAAACCAGGGAACATTTTAAAAAGTGCATAACTTACCTGGATGTCATGATCTCACCTGGAAGTGTTCGTGCTGGACCAGTCATTGACACTGCTTTCACGTGAGTTAATTGGCCTGAGGTTTCACACGCCGGCAATGCCGGCAGCAAAATGGGACAGGCGATGTATTCACAGCTCAGCCCATCAATAAACAGAAACACCAGAACAATGACAGCAGAACACAAAAGGACGACATCGTGTGATATTGGCATCCTTTTGCGTTCCCCTGTCATTATTCTGGCACCACATTAGCCGTGTCTGATAATCTCCTATGTCTCAGCGCTAGTCCTTGGGATGTTTGGGTTTTGGGAGTTCCCAGTTTACTTGCTACATTCTTAGAAGACTACCATTGGCCAAATTATTAAATATTGCCAATTATTATATGGATTTGGAGCTGGAGGTATCAAGGCAGGTAACACACAAGCCGTGGTTTAGCTACCCCTGGTTTATAAGAATTGGACAAATGGACCAGAGCCAGCTCAAAGACATTTTGCTGACTGAGGAAAGGATAGTCTGTTCACTGGCAACTAAATTTCACTTCTATGCTGGGAACAGGGCAGAGTCCTCCAACTGCATCTGGGGGCACTATGCTAGTTTGGTGGTTTCAGATCCAGTCGTGTGGCACACCCAGTTCTCACAAAGCGAAAAGTCCAGGAATCTCAGGAGGAATGACTCAGGAGAAGCAACCACTGCCGATTTCCATCTCAGGTTGTTGCCTCACTTCATCTAGCGCCAGTTCCAAAATGGAGCCAAAGCCATTTTGGGGACCAAAAGCTGTCAAAGATGTGCAGGACTTTTAAAACAACTATGTCAAAGCCAGTCAACATGGTGTAGCGGTTTGAACATTGGACTACGACTAGCCAGAAGGTGGGTGCAGAGCAGAGTGGAGTGTGAATCCTGGCACACAACAACTGGGAGGGAAGGAGGATGCTAGCTAAGTAAATACATAAACCCCTGGAGAATCTTCACAAGTTGAAGCAGCAAATAAATTAAAGGCTTGTAGAGTTTAGCAAGCTGCTGCTGAGCTAGCTGGAGCTGTAGATTTGCACATAAGCCTTTCTCCTTGTCTGAAGCTGAGCCCACCAAAACTGTAGAATTTGCACCCTTGTCTTTTCCCTAGAGATGATCCATGAATACTGGAGACTTGGGGCCAGGTCCTGCGACTTCACCACCCTAATAGCTAGGCAAGGCTCCTTTGGCAAGGTGTTCCTGAGCCAGGCAGCCACAATTGCTGAAACCTGGGTCCTGAGTCTTGTGCTGATTGTGCTTAAGATGTTAATAGGACAAGCGAATCAGTCCCATCTGGTTCAGATATGGGCAGGCTTATATGGAGGAAAGGATGGTCTTTCTGATAAATCTGGCTTCTGTTTTTTTCCTATGTGCAGGATATTTGTTGGGGTGTATGAGCATAAAAATGTATTAAGATCCCAGGGAGCAAGTCCTTCGGGAATATCTTTCAGTTTACAGGTCTGAAACATGGGTCACCTATCGCCACCACTTACGACTCCTCCAATGCTTTCATCAGCGCTGTCTACGCACAATCCTAAATATACACTGGACTGACTATGTGACGAATGTTGCTGTCCTTGAGCAAGCAGAGATCACCAGCATTGAGGCCATGATATTGAGAACACAGCTGTGCTGGGCAGGGCATGTTTCTAGGATGGAGGAACATCGCCTCCCCAAAATAGTCTCTCTGGCTTTTCTTCGCAAACGAAGATTCAGGAAGGACTCAGCCCACGCTTTCTGCAAGCGCGCTGATGACTAAAAAGGCCAATCCAAGATAAACAAGTCCGGTTGCAAAAAGCACAGCAGAAGGTCTCCTTGGGTGATGTTTTTGGGTTGTGATTCTTTCTGTGTTGTCGTTTCTCTTCAAGACTTGTTCGTCGTGAGTTCTCAAATAAGGCTACAGCATTGTGGATAATGCGTCTCCATGCCTCCTGATGTGAGGCCAGGGCGGACCACTGTTGGTGATCAATTTGGCCGAGCCTGAGATGTTGTTTCAGGGAGTCTTTGTATCGCTTTTTTGGAGCGCCCCTCTTACGCTGACCTGTGGCGAGTTCACCATAGAGTAGTATTTTTGGGAGGCGACGGTCCTCCATCCTAGAAACGTGCCCTGCCCAGCGCAGCAGTGTTCTCAATACCATGGCCTCAATGCTGGTGATCCCTGCTTGCTCAAGGACAGCAACATTCGTCACATAGTCAGTCCAGTGTATATTTAGGATTGTGCGTAGACAGCGCTGATGAAAGCGCTCGAGGAGTCGTAGGTGGTGGCGATAGGTGACCGATGTTTCAGATCCATAAAGGAGGATAGACAGTACGATGGCTATATACACACTGATTTTCGTGCTTTGCCTCAGGTGTTTATTGCTCCAGACTCTTTTGTGAAGTCTTCCAAATGCACTATATGCCTTTGCTAATCTGTGATCGATCTCTTTGTCAATCTTGCCATCTGAGGAGATGATGCTTCCCAGGTAGGTGAACTGCTGAACAGACTTGAGCACAGATTTGCCGACGGCAATGTGGGGATGGTGGTGTTCGTCCTGTGGTGCAGGCTGGTAAAGAACTTCTGTTTTCTTCAGGTTGACTTCTAGCCCAAACAGCTCTGCAGCTGTTGCAAAGCAGGACGTTAGGCGCTGCAGAGCTGCTTCTGTGTGGGCAACAAGGGCAGCATCATCAGCGAAGAGCAGCTCACGGACTAGATAGTTTAGAGTCTTAGTGTGAGCCCTCAGGCGGCTTAAGTTAAACAAGCTACCATCAGTACGGTAACGTATATAGATGCCGTCGTCTTCTTCAAGCTCTGCCATAGCCCTTTGGAGCATCATGCTAAAGAAGATTGTAAATAAAGTTGGTGCAAGAACACAACCTTGCTTCACCCCATTAGTTATTAGAAAGTGCTCTGAAAGAGCATCGCCATATCTGACTTGACCACGCTGGCCCTCGTGTAGCAAGATAATCGTTTTAAGGAATTTGGGGGGACATCCTAGTCTTTCCAGGATCTGCCACAGACCTTTTCTACTTACAGTGTCGAAGGCTTTGGTGAGGTCAACAAATGTTACATAGAGACCCTTGTTCTGCTCCCTACATTTTTCTTGCAGTTGTCTAAGGGCAAATACCATGTCTGTAGTACTCCTATTGGCTTTGAAGCCACATTGGCTTTCAGGGAGAAGTTCTTCTGCAATAGCAGGAACTAATCTGTTCTGGAGTATCCTTGCAAGGATTTTTCCAGCAATAGAGAGCAGTGTTATGCCTCGATAGTTTGAGCAATCGGATTTTGCTCCTTTTTTCTTGTACAGGGTGATGATGACTGCATCTGGGAGGTCTGATGGCAGTTCCCCTTTTTCCCAGCAATTCACAAGGAATTCATGGAATTTTTCGTGGAGTGCATGACCTCCGTGTTTCCAAACTTCAGGTGGGATTCTATCAATCCCAGCTGCCTTGCCGGTTTTCATCTGCTGTATGGCCTTAAGGGTCTCTTCCAAAGTGGGAGCTATGTCCAATTCATTTTTCATTAGTTTTTGTATCATATGTTGGATAGCTGAGCCTCGGACTACTCTGTTGGCGCTAAAGAGACTTTGAAAATATTCAGCCCAACGATTCAGGATGGAGGCTTTATCAGTAATTAATGTTTGACCATCTGTACTGTATAAGGAGCTTTGGACCTGATAAGTAGGTCCAAACACTGCTTTAAGAGCTTCATAAAATCCTCTATGATCACCCAGATCTGCACAGCATTGTGTCTTTTCTGCTATATTGATCCACCACTTGTTCTGCATGTCTCAGAGTTTTTGTTGTAGTTTACTACATGTGAGGCGGAAAGCTGCTTTTCTTACATGGCAGGTTGGCTGGGCGAGGTATGCCTGGCGAGCAGCTCTCTTCTTTGCCAACAGCTCATGGATCTCTTGGTTGTTTTCATCTAACCAGTCTTGATTTTTCTTGTGGGAGAACCCGAGGGATTCTTCTGCAGACTGGAGGATACTGTTTTTGATATGTTGCCAAACATATTAAAGCACTGTAGGAGAAGGATCTGTAGGATGGTCTTCAAATTTCGTTTGTAGATTTGCCTGGAAGTTGTCTCTCATGGTAGCTTGTTGAAGATTGTTGACTTGGAGTCTCTTCTTTAAGATGCCACCCCTCTTAGGTTTGAACTTAAGATGAAGATTTAGTTTACATCTGACGAGGTGATGATCTGTTTGGCATTCTGCACTGGGCATCACTCGGGTATGACGGACATCACGAATGTCTCTCTGACGGACTAGAACATAGTCAATGAGGTGCCAATGTTTGGATCGGAGGTGCATCCAGGTTCTCTTCAAGCTATCTTTCTGCTGAAAGATTGTGTTTGTAATGGTCAGCTGTTGTTCTGCACAGAACTCTAGCAGGAGGCATCGTTATCATTGCAATTTCCAACACCATGCTTGCCTAAGACACCTTTCCAGGCTTCGGAGTTCTTTCCTACTCTGGCATTGAAGTCACCAAGGATAATAATTTTATCTTCTACAGGGACTTTTTGTATGAGTTGGCGTAGGTCTGTGTAGAATTTGTCTTTCTCTACAGGGTCGGCTTGCATAGTTGGGGCATATATACTAAAGAGAACACCATGTGGGAGGCGTAAGGAAATAATGCGACCAGAGTGTCCTGTTGGCAAGGTTTCGAGTTTGGAGGCAATGGAGTTTTTAATCATAAAGCCTACTCCTGAAAGATGTTTTTCGGTTTTGGGTTTGCCAGACCAGTAAAGTGTGTAGCCGGCGCCATGTTCTTTAAGGCTGCCTTCCTCATGGAAGCGAACTTCACTAAGAGCAGCGATGTCAATATTAAGCTGTGATAGTTCCTGGGCTATTAGGGCAGAACAACGCTCAGGCCGTCCACTATCTTCAGAGTCTCGCATGGTTCTGATGTTCCAGCATGCAAGTGTCAGTTTATTTACACCTTTGGAGGCCAGTGTGCCATTGTTTCTTTGCCTTGGTTTGACCGCATCAGAAGATTCCCGTTGGCCGCGGCTAGCCAACCAGGTAGTTGGGGATGAGCTTTCGTTAGGCCACCTTTTCTAGGCCCCTCTCCATATGGAGCAAGCAGTGCTCTCCTTTAAAAAGGCTGCTTGGTCGTTCAGGATGCTGCTGAACAAGACTGTCATCTCTCGGGTCAGCCTCGAGCGACCAATGTCCTGAGCCGCCTGCATGCAGGGTTGGGGCTGCGGCTTCCAGTGCATCTTTACACCTGCCGTTTCGTCCCTCGCCTGTCGCTACAGGGCTTTTTTGGAAATGGATTTGTCCTTCGAGCCTGTGCAATGGATTTTTCTGGTGGAGCGCAGCGTGCACAGAACTGGCCTCACCCTTTAAACCAGAGATTCATCTGCCGTGGCCTTGCAAGCATGGACGTGGCAGCGAGGTCCTTGGGCCATAGGTTTGATTAGAGTTTCCTTCTCTTAGATGGTTGACCTTACAGGGTTGGACGAGCACCATCTGCCCGGGTTTGGGATTAGAGTTTTCCTTCTCCTAGGACGGTTGCCACAAGGCTAGAGAGCCCATCCTGCCCTTTGACGCTCTTTGTCAGACCCTTCGGTTTTGACCTGTCTGGCATGGGAGACCCTACCAGTGGCTTTTATGCCACCGCCAGCATAGCTCAAAACATCATTAGCGTACGCAAGCCTCTCTCCCACAACAAGGGGGCATCAATGGAGAGGCCAAAATAGTACTCTACGGTGAACTCACCACAGGTCAGTGTAAGAGGAGCGCTCCAAAAAAGCGATACAAGGACTCCCTGAAACAACATCTCAGGCTCGGCCAAATTGATCATCAACAATGGTCCGCCCTGGCCTCACATCAGGAGGCATGGAGACACACTATCCACAATGTTGCAGCCTTATTTGAGAACTTATGCTGAACAAGTCTTGAAGAGAAACAGCAACACAGAAAGAATCACAACCTGGAAACAACACCCAAGGAGACCTTCTGCTGTGCTTTCTGCAACTGGACTTGTTTATCTCGGATTGGTCTTTTTAGTCATCAGCGCACTTGCAGAAAGTGCGGGATGAGTCCTTCCTGAATCTTCATTTGCGAAGAAAAGCCAGAGAAAGAGAGAGAGAGAGAGAGACTAAGCAGAGTTAGCAGAGACACAAAGCAGAGCAGACTCAATTAGCATTGGTAAGTATTCTAAATCACCCAGTCATTAAGGCCACTCAAACAAAATAAAGACAAAAAGGTTTGTTTAAAAATGCATATCAAAACGTTTACTAACAGGTTTGTAATCTACATATTCAAAGCAAGGCTAGGTCCTTAACTAAGTAAAAGGATTTTCAGGCTAGTGAAACTCACCCAATCCTGGGAGTTTTCAGGTTAAATAGGATAAACAAGGCAGGATTTTCTAAGCATTAGTTTCAGTAGCATCAATATTTCATTATTCTTCAGGTAAGGAGAATGTGAGAGCTTTAACTCTCTTCTTTATGCTTAGAGGTGAGGTGCATGGAAGGAAGGAAAGGAAAGGAATGGAGAACCTCATGTTTGAGGCTTCTTTAAGAAGAGAACACGCAAAGAATCATAAAACATTTAAATCAGGAAGGCATGTGATGGATGACTTAACAAGTCACCTCATATCATATAGCTTCCATGAGCTGTGGAAGAGAAAAGGGGCAGGGACTTAAGCGTGCAAGGAGATCCCTGAACTTACTATGTGGTGAGGGGGGAGGTGCATGAAGAATGCTATATTTCCCACAATGCTTTACAGAGGGAGGAGCATTCACCTTGAATACTGTGTCCAGTTTGGGGGACCACAATTCAAGAAGGATATTGACAAGTTGCAATGTGTCCAGAGGAGGGTGACCAGGATGGTGGGAGATCTGGAAGCCATGCCTTATGAGGACTGCATTAGGGAGCTGAGTATGTTTAACCTGGAGAAGAGAAGGTTAAGAGGTGACATGATAGTCATCTTGAAAGGGTGTCATATTGAAGCAGAAGCAGGCTTGTCTTCTGCTGCTGCAAATACTAGGATATGGAGCAATGGACTCAGTGGAGCAGTGGACTCAGACTACAGGAAAATAAATTCCACCTAAACATTGGGAAGAACTTCCTGACAGTAAGAGCTGTTCGGAAGTGGAATCCACTGCCTCGGAGTGTGATGGAGTCTCCTTCTTTGGTGGTTTTTAAATAGAGGCTGGATGGCCATCTGTCAGGAGTGCTTTGATTGTGTATTTTTGCAGGGCAGGGGATTGGACTAGATGGCCCTTGTGGTCTTTTACAAATCTATGATTCTAAGTCCATTGATTCCAACACCATCACAGAAATCTGTCTTGTGACCAACAACCCAGCCAAAGAGTAAACCTCTTCTGTTTAGTGAACTAGGTCAGAGGGCCCACACACACTGCAGGGGATAGCAAGGTCTGAACAGTGGTCAATTAGAGTTACAATGTACTTTTTCTCTTTTGGGGATGAACCTGCTTCCCCCATCTCATTCTGCTGCTGTGTCCAGTAGTGCTGTGGGTTTCCATACAGCATTTTTGGAAAAAAGAACACAGCCTTACCAACATTTTGGCAGATAAGCTTTGCAAAGGGCTGTATTTTTGTGGCTTGGAAAATACAGAAGTCAAGGCAGAAAAACTCGACTTCCTCTTTCTGACTCAGTCTTTTGTCACATCGGTTGGTGGTTCTTCATACCTTCCTTCTGAGCAATTCATATCCGAGGTCCAGGGCTATGAAAGTGGAATACAAATAAGTTTGCTGCCTGTGGCAAAACCCTACTCGATCCCCCCTTTTAACTTTCTCCCTAGGAGGTGTTTTCATTTTTAACAACAGTATGGTGGAGCTGCTGAGATGCTTGTAAAGTCTGGTGAAGTAATACTGCTGATGGTCATGTTTTCAACAAATGTTGAAAGCTGAGAACAAATATGGAAAGGAGAGGGGGGGGGGTACCGAGCAGGAACACTGCAGTTCTGTAATCATAGCACGGAAGCCAAAGAGTTTGCATTAAAATAGGATTCAGCATTTTTAAAGCACAAGTTGTATTTTTCAAAAAAACAACAACTCCACAAGCAACTATGAAATCATAAGTGTAGGTGTGACATCTCATTTGTTTCCACTGTCCTTGCTTATCAAGGGACATGATCTAGTTCCTCGTAAATTACTCATTGCTCTTAATTTTGTATATGGGAAGGTCTGCATTCTTTCTTTTTAAAATGGGCACTGTGGGTAATCAATCTTAGAGACAGGCTGGCATGGTCCCATTTCTTTTTCTCAAGCACAGTGAAGACAAGAGAATGGACCACTGTTTTAGGTGTGTTAGGCCCATTGTGCTACAAGGCCAAAGAGATCTTGCAGGTTTTGCATTTTTTCAAAACCCTAAAAAAATTATGTGATCGGAAGAGAAGACGGGGGGGGGTTGGCTCTCCCAGTATTTTTAACTACAGCTCATACAGTCCCTTACAGGAACCATGCTGAGCGGTAGGTCAAGACATCTGAAGGGCCAAAGGTTCTACAGCTCCAGTCATAGGTCATTGTGAGACAGAACAAAGCATGTCTCTATGTGGGCTTGTGGACAGCACGAGTCAGTGGAAGCCCAGCTTAGTTCCACCAGTGTACCACATTATGCAGGGATGGGGAACATGTGGCCCTCCAGAACTTGTTGGACTACAATTCCCATCAGCCCTAGCCAACCTGCCATGTGTTTTTTTTAATGATGTTTGTAAGCCACCTTGAGTGCTTCTTTTTTTTTAGTGGAAAGGCAAAGTAAAAAGATAATAATAAAACAAATATGCAGGGGCATAGGTTGCCCATATCTGACATTATATTTCCCCCTCCCCCCCAAAAAATTCAGTGGACCTTCATTTAATTTAGCAGGGTTCTTGTGTGTTTAAGCAGGCGTACAGGTTGCATTTGGAAGACTTTACAAGAGTCTGGAGTAATAAAAACCTGAGGCGAAGCACAAAAATCAGTGTGTATAGAGCCATTGTACTGTCTATTCTCGTTTATGGGTCTGAAACATGGGTCACCTATCGCCACCACTTACGACTCCTCGAACGCTTTCATCAGCGCTGTATATGCACAATCCTAAATATACACTGGACTGACTATGTGACGAATGTTGCTGTCCTTGAGCAAGCAGGGATCACCAGCATTGAGGCCATGATAGTGAGAACACAGCTGCACTGGGCAGGTCACATTTCTAGGATGGAGGACCATCGCCTCCCAAAAATAGTAGTCTACAGTGAACTCGCCACGGGTCTGTGTAAGAGGAGCACTCTAAAAAAGCGATACAAGGACACCTTGAAACAACATCTCAGGCTTGGCCAAATTGATCACCAACAATGGTCCGCCGTGGCCTCACATCGGGAGGCATGGAGACGCACTATCCACAATGTTGCAGCCTTATTTGATAACTCACGCCGAACAAGTCTTGAAGAGAAATGACAACCAAGAAAGAATCACAACCCAGAAATATCACCCAAGGAGACCTTCTGCTGTGCTTTCTGCAACTGGACTTGTTTATCTTGAATTGGCCTTTTTAGTCAT
The DNA here is from genome assembly GCA_030847615.1 of Gambelia wislizenii. Taxonomy (NCBI): domain Eukaryota; kingdom Metazoa; phylum Chordata; class Lepidosauria; order Squamata; family Crotaphytidae; genus Gambelia; species Gambelia wislizenii. Next base: position 250,919,395 of record JAUMIR010000002.1, on the reverse strand, counting down.
CAGCACGCTTGCAGAAAGCGTGGGATGAGTCCTTCTTGAATCTTCATTTGCGAAGAAAAGCCAGAGACAGGTTGCCCACCATATTGGCGGGAGAAACTTTCCCAGAGGTACCGCAAATACTCGAAACCATGGGTAACAGCGAACCCCATAGAATTGTGCTGGAGAACCTAGGAAATGCCTTGGGAGGTGGCCTCTCTAGGAATCTCCAGCACAACTCTATAGTAACCTCTGGTGAAAGTTACCATACAGTTGCACTGGAGGACCTAGGAAATTCCTAGAGAGAACATATTTTTCAGATGACGGATAATTGAAATCACAGGTACTGGTATTGCGCATACAAGGTGAGGACAACCTGTACATTTCTGGAGCAACTGGATATTAGTTCTTCTGCAAGTAAGTTGGAGTGCTTACTTTGTAAACTGAAAGAATATCAAGGGGACATGGGGATTCTATAACTATAGAGGTGGAGATTGTGTGGCCCTCCAGGTTATGTTGGCCGAGCAGCCCCAGCCAGCATAGCCAATGGTGAGGGAGACCAGGAGTTGCAATCCTACATCTGGAGAGTGCTATGATTCCAACTGAGGAGACCACCCATGCTAAAGTTGTTTCACTTATGGTATGGTGGTAGTCTTCAGGTTTTCTGACAGAGCCTTTAACCAAAGATGCATTTAGAGATCTTATTTTCCCCCCCAAAAATTTGTAGTGCTACATTTGCAGATTAGGCAACCAACCTACCAACTGAAGACTAATACACTATGGGGAGCAATGCCCTTCTCAAAACTCTTTTCAGCCATCTCCTTGACATGATTCTCTCTTCAAGCTTTATCTGAGCGTTCCTGTAGACCAGTGGCTCCCAACCTGTGGGTCCCCAGATGTTGTTGGACTACAGTTCCCAAGAGCCCTCTGAGGTCTCACCTTGACAGCCATGTGGTCCTCCCAGTCATTAGTGAGGCTGTGAGTTCAATCCTACAGCCTCACTAATGACTGGGAGGACGACCAGAAGGCTCCTGGGAACTGTAGTCCAACAACATCTAGGGACCCACAGGTTGAGAACCACTGCTTTAGACCAAGAGCTGGTACAGCAAAGTGGCTCCAGGCTTGTCTACACTAGTGAAAAATCCTGAACCCCCCCCCCCCCGAATCTGACCTGATAATGCCACATGATGTCCAGCCATTTCCTCAAATCTGATGCAATAATGCCACACAGCATACAGTCCTATCTGCACCAGACTCAGGGAATACCACCTGAATCTGGGTTTTAGAAAACTCACAGTTTTCTCTGGAGTTTGCTGGAAACTCCAGAGAAAACTGTAGTGTGAACAATCCTTCTGCACTGGATTGGGCGGGGGGAGGAAGGACAAACACTGCTGAGGTGCCACCATTTCCCCCTCTCTTCAGCCCCACTTCCTCATCCAAAGGCAGAGCCCTGGTGCTACTCACTGTCTCAGGTCAGAATGACCGGCCAGCCCCACCATTGCATAGCGTAACAATTAAAGTGGAATCATAGCACTAAAATTCTGTAATGTGAATGGGCCCGGGGTCTGGGTGCCACAGGTGAAAAGGCCTTCTCCTATGGTCCCTAGTAGTTCCACTGGCAAAGGGGCAATGAGAGTTGCTCTCAGGTAGGTTCATACAGCAGTAGGCAATGTGTACATATTGTAAATTTTTCCCCTCAGCAAAAAGTGAGGTTTGTTAATCTGGCCAAAACCCTCTTCAGACCATTGAACACCACACAGCTGTAGCAGGTGGCGGAGGCAGTAGGATTACCACAGAAGCCTCCCCCCCCCCCACCCGTTCTTCTTTTTGCAAACTGAAAAGTATGCAAATCAAAGGGCCAAGCAAGTTTCTTCACACGGAAATGCTGCTGCTGGCAGGAAGCAGCAGCAAAGTCTGAGTGACTCCCTCAAGCTGCTCCGGCAGACCTCCAGGGGCTCTTCTGCAAAGTATGCAGCTTCCATGGGGCTTCCTGACCAAGCTGGGGGCTTTTGGGTCATCTGAAGATTTGGGTTCTGGGATTTACATCTGGGTGTCCTGCTAAGAATTGGCCGTGATGGCAGACCCTGAACCCACTGGTAGGTGAAACTACCTTCTGATCTCTTGGAAACAAAAAGCCTGTTGCTCATACTGCAAAGCACAGCAGGAGGCAATCTCTGGGCATTCTTCTTGGCTTATAGCAGAGATTCTCAAGCTTAGACCCTCCAGATGTGGTTGGTCTTCAATTTCCCAGAATCCCTGAGAATTGGCCATGTGAACTGGGGCTTCTGGGATTTGAAATCCCAAACACGGGGAAGACCAATGAGGGTGAGACTCACTGAGATGGACTTTATGATTAGGATTATGATGACCAGCTCAGGATGGCTCATTGGGGCCATTTCTCTGACAGTAAGGCCTAACTGGGTGAGACCAACCGTTTATTTAAGGAGGGAGAAAGACTGTTGCCCCCACCTTGCCAGAGTGGAAAGTGGTCCAAAAGAGACACTGTTACTGATAGTGTGTACATTCAGTTCTCGTTTCTGATGAACAAGTTCTTCTGGTTTTGGGAAATTTGTTGTTGTTGTGTGCCTTCAAGTCGTTTCTGACATATGGCGGCCCTAAGGCAAGCCTATCACAAGGTTTTCTGAGTACTGAGAGTGTGACCCAGTGGGTTTTCATGTCCGAGCACAAATTCGAACCTTGGTCTCTAGAACTGTAGTCCAAAACTCAAACCACTATACCATGCTGGCTCCTTTGGGAAACTATGACCTACTAAACCTGTTTGACAAAAGATAACAGCAGGGCAAAAGAGATAAATGTGTACACCATGAAGCAACAATGCATTTGCTGAGCCACAGATGATCCTGTCTGACTTCAGCCCAAGTTAGGATATGCAACTTGTTTGAATGTAGTTGTATATTTTCAGTGTACCAGAGTTCATTTTGACTGCACTTAGAAACAGGCATATTTTTTAATCACTTCAGAAATCATTGTTGTGCCTGTAGTGTATCCTCAGTAGCCTGCTGTGTGTGTGTGTTCAAACGTATTTGTGGTAATTGAAATGTAAAGAAAGAGGTATCTCATATTTGGGGTTTAAAAACAACCTTTAAAAAGGTGGACACTGAAGCTGTTCCTCTTGCATTTTAGCTGTTGACATATGTGTACACACATGGTGGAATCCACCTTAAAACTGGTGAAAAGCATGATTTAAAACTTGGTTTTTAGAAGCTGTATATCATAACTACAGGTCGCAGGCTGTATCTGTGGGGGTACGTTGCCAGACTTACTGTGAATACTTGAACCGTGAGTAATAGCAAACCCCATAGAATCACGCTGGAGGACTTAGGAGATGCCTAGAGAGACCATAATTGAAACCTCGTCCCATGCGTACAGGGGTGACCTGTGTTTGATTTGTGAAATAGGGATTTCTGTACATCCATTCAACATTTTTCAGAAACCTTTCTCCTCTAATTTGTTGCAGCTTTTGTGCCAGACATTTCAGTGGAAACATTTTAGACAATCTGTGGAGCACTTATGCAGGGCAATCTGTCCCTTGTTAGCTATGCTCAGTAATGTGATTAACACAAATCTCCATTCTCTGGCTATTTCTGTTTTAATTGTTTGCATTTTTGCACAGGCCAGCATGGATTTATTGAAGAGAAAATCATAATAATATTGAAGAGCTGCAAAGAACATAGAGATGATGTTACCCAAGTCCCTGACCTAAGGCAGGATCTTACATATGCTTAACCACATCTACACACGACTTTATCACACTATCCTGTTACAGCACTATATTCCACTTTAACTGCTATGGCAACATTCTGTGGCATCCTAGGATTTGCAGTTTAGGGAATGGCATTTAGAATCTTCAGCCAGAGAGCTCTTAGGCCTCACTAAACTACAAATCCCAGAAATCCACAGGAGGCAGCCATAGCAGTAATAATAATAATAATAAAATTTTATTTTTAACCCACCCCTCTGCTCGGCAACCGGGGCGGCGTACAACAGGATTAAAACAGAAGCAAGTTAAAACAATCCTTCCCAATCCTAACCCTTCCACCCCTTAAAACTAAATTAAACTAGTAGAGAATTAAAACAAAGATAAAATACAATACAATATACAAAAAAAATGGCAATAGCAGCAGGGGGACAGGTAAGCAATCAATTCCACTTGAGCCGGGAAGTTATTCCGGGAAGGCCTGCTGGAAGAGATCCGTCTTTAGTGCTTTCTTGAAGCTATCAAGAGTAGTGATAAGACGGATCTCGTCCGGCAGGCCATTCCAAAGTCTAGGAGCCGTAGAAGAGAAGGCCCTCTGGGAGGTCTGCGACAGCCTAGTTTTCATAGGCTGCTGCAGGTTCCTCCCAGAGGACCAAAGTGCGTGGGGGGGGGGAATCATATGGGATGAGGTGGTCTCGGAGATAAGATGGACCCAAGCCATGTAGGGCTTTAAAGGTTAAAACCAACACCTTGTACTGTGCCCGGAAACTGATCAGCAATCAGTGGAGAGATTTAAGCACAGGTATTATATGCTCTCTCCTAGATGTACCCGTAATTAACCTGGCTGCCATATTTTGTACCAGTTGAAGTTTCTGGGTTAGGCACAAGGGTAGCCCCATGTAGAGTGTGTTACAGTAATCCAAACTTGAGGTTATCAAAACATGTACCACAGTTTCCAGATCCCTTGTATCCAGGTAAGGGCGCAGCTGGTGTATCAGCCGAAGCTGATAACAGGCACTCTTGACTGTCGCACTCACCTGACTAGTCATGTGAAGCGACAAATCTAGGAGTACCCCCAGACTGCGAACACAGTCCTTAGAGGAGAGTGTGACTCCATCCAGGACTGGAAGTTGTATTCCCAAACCTGGTTTCAGGCCTGTGACTGTCAGTACCTCCATTTTGTCTGGATTTAGTCTCAATCTGTTTTTCCTCATCCAATCCATTACCTCTCTAAGACAGTCATTGAGAGGAGAGACGCCATCTGGAGTCTGAGTCGACGATCTGGTCATGGAGAAATATATCTGAGTGTCATCAGCATACTGATGACACCGAGCTCCATGCCTCTGGATGATCTCTCCCAGCAGCTTCATATAAATGTTAAATAGCATCAGGGACAGGATGATATCCTGAGGGACGCCACAATTAAGCTCAATTCTGGAAGAGCAGCTGTCCCTGAGCCTCACCCACTGGGATCTGCCTGAGAGAAAGGAACAGAACTACAGCAAAGCAGTGCCTCCGATTCCTAACTCCCTCAGGCAATCCAAGAGGATGGAATGATCTATAGTGCCAAAGGCCACTGAGAGGTCCAAGAGCACCAGCAGGATCACACTACCCCTGTCGATGCTCAGGCAGAGGTCGTTGGTTAGAGTGACCATGGCAGTCTCAACTCCATATCCTGTCCTGAAGCTGGTTTGAAATGGATCAAGATAATCAGTTTCATCCAAGACTGCTTGGAGTTGGGAAGCAACTGCCCTCTCGATCACCTTGCTTTAAAAAGGTAGCAAGGACACTGGTCTGTAGTTGTTCCTATCCAGGGGGTCCAGGGAAGGTTTTTTTCAGGAGTGGCTTAACCACCGCCTCCTTTAAACAAGATGGTACCATACCTTCCCTGAAGGACACATTGATTGTGTCCCGTAGGAGTACTCTCAACGCGTCCCCCCCACGGACGACCTGCCAAGATGGACAGGGATCAAGAGGGCAAGTTGTCTTCCTCACTTTTCCAAGGAGCTTGTCCACTTCATCGGTACTCACCGATTGAAACTGATCCAGTAAAACGCCATCAACGGAGTTGTTGGATGCCTCATCTATGGATTCTCTTAAAGTGAATCAGTTAAAGTGAAATAATAGCACTATAACAGTGTAGTGTGACAAAGTCCTGAATAATTACTCAGCTCAAGAGAAAGAGCAGCCCTCCAGATGTTTTACAATTCCAATCCCCATCAGTCCTAGCCAGTCTGGTCAGGGGGACTGCTAGCTATGATGGGAGTTGTAGCTCAGCAAGGGGTGGAGTAAAATCTTCCTCACCCCGGTCTAATCCTGCTATGCAGACCACTGTGTTCACCTTATGTGTCTCATTGATAAAGTACATGCCTGAATTAAGAAGTAATTTAGAATGTTCAGGCAGAGCCAAGCCACAGGCTAGAAGGGAAAAACTTCTGACCTAACCCCCCTCACTATACTATACTCAGAAATATTATGGGCCCAGGCTACAAATTAGCGTTAGGCTTAAGATTTTTAAAATTTATATTTACTTTAATTTGTTTCTGTTTTAACAATGGGTGCATATGAAGCCACTCATTTTTATTGTAGGAGATGGGAGGGATGGGACCATTTGAGCTCAGTTCACAGCCCAGTTTTCGTTCCTCACCGACATAATAGGAATACATACTGCAAACTCACCTCTATCAGAAAGCTGCTGTGGAGAGTAGGGATCAAAAGAAGAGGATCAACTATTTGAAAAATGGTTGGGGAAAGTGTTTCTCAAGTATTGAGATACTCTGACAAGAAGAATCTGTACTGATGAGAATCTTCAGAGTTTAGGACTTAATTCTGTCTAAAAACTGCATGTGATATTTTTGTGCAGAAAACAGCCTTTTCAGTTCAAGAAACAGCATTATCTGTGCAGAAAATAATATTTTTGTGTGCTTTCCTGCGCAAAAAAGTGCTGTAGTTGGGGACTTATTTTGTACGAAATTCACACATGGTCATCTTGCACAGAAAACAGCATTTTCTGCACAGGAAATAATATTTCAGAAATGCTGTTCTCTGTGCAAAAATACCAGAAGTGAATTTTTGTGCAGAATAAGTCCTGAACTGTGAATAGCTTTTGAAAACTGTGCATCGGAAGAAAGTTACCGGTACTAAAATTACTCTTCTTCAAGAAGAAAATTAGGAAAGAATTACATCCCTAGTGGAGAGGAATGAAATAAAATACATTTCAGTAGCTGTCTTTCTATAATAATTGAGTGTAGTTCTGAGTCCTCTCATGGATGGGAGCATGCTCAGAACTTCCAATGGCTTTCTCACTAGTTCACACCACAGGAGCTTTCTGCCAAATGATTCTATGTATGTAAAAATAATGATTAACTCTGAACCAGCCTTCCATTGCAGTTTCTTAGGCAGGAGGGCAAGGAAAATTAGGCACTCTGTATCTCTGTGGCAGATATTTCCCTTGCAACGTGGCAAGAAGGCAGAAATTCTACTTCTCTTTCCATCCCTCTTACATCATTTCACAGAAAGTGACAAATACTAATACTCTAATACTCAGCATCTTTCACTGCCTCAGTTAGAACGTTTACTTCCGGTTCTGGGCCTAACAGATTCAGAATAGATGTTGACACTGCCAAATGAAGGAACAAGAAAGCTGCTTCCCATATCTACAAAATGTCTACCACTGTAAGAAAGCATTTCAGTTTACAAATTAACATGCAACCCATAGAAGAATCACACTGCATGAAAATGGGATAATTATTGCACATCATAAACAAAAATATGGTTACTCATTAATTTCTGGCAGATGTTGGGTATGGAGGGTCATGTTTCAAAAGCCATTTAGTGAAATGAGACTCATGTTTGGGGATTACATTTCTGGACAAAGCTCATTCTGTAGGGTTATCTAGATGATGAAAAAAATCTTCATAGAATTTGAGGAGAATACCTTTTGCCCCAATGAGATCCCGTGGTGATTTGCTGTATTCAGAAGGAGGTGGGCCAAAAACTACATGGGAGAAGCCTTCACGGCTTCTCTTGTTGTTGTTGTTGTTGTTGTTGTTGTTTTAATGCAGGGGAAATGCGCATTCCCGCTTGTTAGGACAACCAAATCACATCACAGCACATTCATAGATAAGAGCAGAAGTGGAAACCAGATTGGTTGGACGTGCACAGGGGATGGGGCTTGCTGGTTATCAAGTGTCTAGAAGCACCATTTTGGAGTTTCGCAGTATCGATCATGCACTTTATTGCTGCGCTGAGGTGACTTAATGGCTTATGTGATGGAAGGTTGAACTTGTGCACTTGCGATTTACAGAAAAAAAATACTGTGCTGTGGCAGCAACTTGTGGAGAATAATAATGTGAGTAATTAACTCCCGGCCACCATCTTGATTCGCAGGCATGGCTCTGTGTGAACTTGAAACATGGATATCTTAACATAACAGCAATTTTGCCAAAAAAACTGTGGAGACAAATGAGCGCTGCTGTGAATTTGTGTTAATGCACAGCAATCCACATTATATCACCTTGTCTAGGCCAGAGCTTCTTAAATTTTTCCCACTTGCGACCCCTTTTCTTCTGAGAAACTATTACATGGGCCCAGTTATATAGGTATATAAAATAGGTATACAAAGCAAATTTACTGTTGCCAAATTTTTCACAACCCCCACATTCAGTTATGCGACCCCATATGGGGTTACGACCCACAGTTTAAGAAGCTTTGGTCTAGACAAGCCCTGTGTGTTTATTTATTGGATTTTTATCCCACCTTTCTCCCAAAATGAAACACAACATGGCTTACAGTATAAGTTAAAACAAAATAGTTAAAACAATATGAAGTACAAAAGTTTAAAAAACATTAAACAGTCACCCCAGTTAAAACATTACAGTAAGACCCCCCTTATCTGTAGTAGATATGTTCCAAGATGGATGGTTGAAACTGCTGGTAGTACCAAACCCTGTGTTTGAAAGGAGGTTATATTTTAAAGTTTGCCCTGTGGAGGGCGAGGGAACCAATCCATTCCCAACTTTCCTCTTGTTGCTTCTTCAACAGACACTTGCACAACAAGAGGAAGGTGGGAGGTCAACGTCTGGCCCTAGAACCACCATAGAATCGCTCTCTAGGTGCGAGAGAGTACCAAAAGCACTTCCGGTAACAGCGACCGCGAGTAACTGAAACTGCGGAAAGCAGTCCCACAGATGAGGGGGTGGGCTCTTACTGTAATTTGAAAGCATTTGTTTAAAACAATTAAAAACACAAAATCACTTACTACATATTATTAACAGCACAGCCATAGGCACAACCTTCTACTCTAAGCAGTTAAAGGATGAAGGGCTGTTTAAATAGGTGGGTGTTTGTCTGCAGAGAGAGGACCAGCTGAGTCTCACTTAGGAGAAAGTTCCATAGCTTAGGAACAACCACCAAGAAGGCTCTTACCCATGTCCTCACTAGACAAGACTTGAAGGGTGGTAGGATGAAAAGAAAACCCTCTCGCAAAGATTGGGCAGGCTCATATCGAGACATATGGCTTTCAGATAGTCTGGTCCTAAGCTATATACTGCTCTATAGGTCATAACCTATAAAGGAAATCTGACTGTGTATGGATGGAGAAACTGCAACACTACAGGGGTTGTTACACATAAGTGTGAATGCTGATAGCAAGCCAGTTTCATAAAGGGTACAGGGACCATACAACTCCTCTGTTACAATAATTCCACTAGCTACCACTCTGTTTCTGGGCCCAAATCAAAATGCTGGTTATGTCCTATAAAGCCCTGTATGGCTTAAGGCCAGTCTATCTAATAGACTGCATCTCCCCATATGAACCTGCCTTGGCTCTCAGATCTTATCTTTCAGTCCTAGAAAGGGGTTTGAAGTGTGCTGTGTTGTTTTTGTTGAACTGTTTTAAAATTCTTTTTATCCTATTTAGGTGGATGTTTTAAATTGTTTTTATATTGTGACTAGTTTTAATTTGTTTTAATGTTGGCTTTTGTATGTTTTTAGCTGTCCTGATTCTCGGTTTTGAGGAAAAGGTGGGGCATAAATAAATATTATGATGATAATGATAACCAGAACTTTGAATTGTGCCCAGAAATGGGCTGGTAGCCCGTGAAGTTGTTTCAGACAAGGGACTTATATCTGCTGATGGATAAGATTACAACAATTCACCCAAGGACAACAAATGCAAAATGCAAGGCCTTTCAATGACAGGAGCCAAGGGTATCATGTATAATAACATTGTGTCAGGGTCCATGCCCTTCTTGGGGCTTTCTGAATCAGTCATGCTGTGTTGTTTGGTTCAGGGATCCAAGCTACTGTGAGTCTAGAGAAGGAATGACTTTTGTGGTTCAGGACCTGGTCAACTTTAGGGAGAGGACAGGATGTAAATATGGGCACAAAGTCTGACTGAAAGTGTAGGGTGTGGAGGGATCCAATGAACGGAGTGAAAGGGATGAGAGAGAAGGTAAATGGAGATGTTTTTGAAACATTTACAAATGTGTACATGTAAGATTGGGGTTGATGTGTGTATGTTGGATTTATAGGAACCAGAAGTTCCTTCAGAATGGTAACTTCTTCTCCCACCACAGCTTGTAAGCTAGGCAAGGTACATATTTAAATGTCAGTCTTTTTACATTAAACATTTGGATAGATTTCCTAATTTAATTTTTTTTTTGGCAGAAACTCTCTTTCTTAAACCATAGAATATACATAGCTGTGCTTAGCCTTGCGGGTCAAATATTTGAACTTGATCCAGCCCTTTTATGATTCAATGTGCACTGAATAGAAATACAATTAGATCTGCCAAACGAGACATGTCAAAGATTAATGTAAGGAACTATAAGACCAATTGTTTCCCTGTGTTCGCTAATTAGAAGCATGATTTGACATGACTAGCAGGAAGGGAGGGATAAATATATCATGGATTAAATACTAGCAGGGAAATGTGTAAAAATCCTTCTGAATAATGGGCTCTCTAAGGAGATCCTGCGCTGGTGGTCAGGACCTCCTTCTCCTCCCATATAATGTCACCTTTGTCAACTTTGCTGGTTCTTACTTTCCAGCACTTAAGTTATTAAAGAAGTATGCTGTTTATAGTGGTTCTCAGGCTAGCATGCATGGATATTTGCTATGTTTTGAATGGGAGGTACCATAGGGCCGTGGATTCCTATTAGATAATGAGACTGTCATTACCACTAGGCATGCCTGTCAGTAGTTCATCCTTCCTGCCCATTGCCTGAGATTTGGGGGTGATTGTTACAAGGCCCAGAGCCTTTTTAGTAGTGGCATATTTCATATAAAACTTTACCTAGAGAATCTCAGTTAACTTGATCACCTTCATTTAGCTATTTTTCATGTATGTATGACTGTTTTATGCATCTCTCAGGTGGCTGATTTACCATTCTGTTGTCTTGTTCTGTTCTAATTTTGTTATTTTTTTTTGTCCTGTTTTATGTGAGTGGGCTTTGGTATTAATTACTTTTGCTTTAATTCGGAAGTAATGAGGTGTTTGGACTACATCTCCTGCCATCCCTCGCCTTTGGCTATGACAGCTAAGGCTGATGGGAGTTGCAGGTCAAAAACATCTGAAGATCCCAGAGCTGGGAAATATTACGTCTTGGACTACAACTTCCAGACTCTCCCAGCCAGCATGGCTTTCAAGCTCTGGGAAAGCCACATGTTGCCTACCGTGGCACAAAATAGAATGCAGCTTCAAGAACAACTGGGCTAAGATTTCAGGAAACACATTTACAAAGAAACAAACCTCCCCCTACACTCCTCCTAGCCTTGCCATTTTGAATGCTAGCAATTTGTGTGTACCCTCCCTTCCCCGCTTCTCTCTCTGACACACACATCAAGCAACAAGCATTGGATGGTGCAGGGGGAATAGTATGCCAATTTACTTCAAATCTTGTGCAGTACTTACAAATAAGTACTATTTTGAAACTGTTTTCAGGGCAGAATCCTGCTGTGTTAAAAACCAAAAGGCATTTCTGAAATATCCTAAGCAGCATGGCATCCCCACTCTAGGTAGTAAAGCGGTCCCCATTCTATTTCATTATTTGGAGGTAGGCCTCTTGCTAGGAATATCATTTGTCACTAGGGCTGCACCTGCACTGCAGAAAAAATCCAGCTTGACACTGCGTTAACTGCCATAGCTCAATGCTATAGAAACCTGGGATGTGTAGTTTGTCATGGCACCAGAGCTCTCTCACAGAGAAAGCTAAGTATCCCAGAGTTCCATAGCATTGAACCATGGCAGTAGAAGCAGCATCAAACCGCATTATTTATGCAGTGCAGATGCAGCCTAATTTCTTCTCGAAGGCAGCAATGAGTAATTTCAGCAATTTTCTTCCCACACCAAGAAAGTCTTTTTGAAAACCACACAGTTTTCAAAGGCGATTCATAATTAGGGACTTATTAGGTGCAAAATTTCTGTGTAGAAAACAGCATTTTCTGCATGGAAAATAATATTTCAATGCAGAAATATTAATTCCTGCACAGAAAATGCTTCCCCCTGTCTATGCTGAAAATGCTGTTTTCTATGCAAATCAGCCATGTGTGAATTTTACACAGAATATAGCCTCAATTATAGCATGTTCTGCACAGGTATTAATATTTCTGGACTGACATATTATTTTCCATGCGGAAAATATGTGAAACAACTATGCATGCGAAATTTGCACAGAATAAATCGCAAACTGTGAAGATTCTTGTCAACCAGGATTCTTCTCAACAAGATTTCTCAACACCCAAAGGATATGTTTTTCAACCATTTGGGGGGAATATTTTCAAATACTCTTTCCATCCCTACTTCTTGTTACAAATGTCTGTACTATAAAAGTTCTAGCCATGCCGCTGTGTCTTGACAACCATTACTTTATACCCTCCAACAATCTCCAATTTGGCAATGGCAGTCCTGATTAATTCTCTGTCATACTACTCTTTCAGTGGACTTTAAAATGTCCCAGTTTTTCGCTCCTCTTCCCACTTCCCCCCCATTTGTCCTCAGCTTACCTCAAATGCTGCAGACTAAATTCCAAGTGCAAAAGTATTTTGCGCTCAGTTAACTCAGAAAGAGGGGGAAGACTAGGAGGAAGTGGAGTCTTTCCAATAGGCGGAGGCAAAAGCAAACTGCTGCAGCCTCTCCTAATTTGTGTGTTTTCCATTAATAACTCTTGTCATCTTGACCATGCTCACACTGTTGCACACATGTCCCAGTTTTTATCTGTGAAAACGGGGTGGTGGTGGATATGTTACTTATAAATCTACAACTCCTAGGAATTTGGGGCATTTGGGTCTCTGAGAATGTTCATACTACAGAGTTGGTTGGGTCAAGCTGACTCAACCCTGCCCGCATGCAAAAAACAGGCCCAGCCGTTCCTCAAAGCTTCCCCCAGTTTCTCTGATCAACCTAAGTTTGTCATTTTGTTTGGGGAGAGAACTGAGATATCAGCCCCATTCGCCAGACCCGGAGTCTATGGGCGAAACACCAGTCCATAGGATCCTGAATCCCTGTATAAAGGCATCTGCTTATCTTTGACCAAAGATAGTTCTTACCCTCAAAGACCCATGCAGTCAGTGTCAGGTGCAGGCAACGAAGAACAACTTTATTACTGGAAGCTAAGATTTTATAGACCCCGCTCCTGGGTCTTGTACACGTGTTAGAGAGAAAGGTTCTCATGAGCTCATCCAGTTTAAGTAGCAAACTTCAGCTAACATATTAGTAAGACAATTGACTATTCATGTGCTTACGCAGGCTTGGTTAATGTTACAGAAAAAGATAACATTCCTCTCTGCTGGGAACTGCACCTCCTAGCAGTTTCTAAGTTGTTACTATCTCTCACAAACACAGTCAAGGTCTACCACAGTTTTAGCATTCTCAGCAAAGATGGCTTTACTTTGGTTCATTTCATTACCAAGTAGTACTTGTTACTGATCAATATATCAGGATGCTCTGTCATTCTATAGATATCCCACTCCAGCTATGGTTAACCATGCAAGTTTCTAATAAAGCAATGCAGCATTATAGAATTATGAATACAGATTTGTATTTTCAGCCTTCAATCTGATACTGGAAGGACAAAAACTAAACACAGGTCTTCATCTTTACTCTCCTAGCTGCCTCCCATCTGAAATTCAGCTTGGCATTCAGCAAGAGTTCAGGTGGGAGGCAAGCAAAGAGATGTGATGGGTCAGAAGAAGGACTATTGAGAGTTGCTGGCAATCTTTTTTTGTTTTCCTCTTTGTCCTCCTCCTTCTGCCTTATGAACAAAGCTTCCCAGCTCTGCTTGGTGAAGCAACCCTTTGAGGTAACCACATCCTGCTTCAGTTGGGGGGTGGGGGCAGGGGATGGTGGAGATTTTTGTTCTGCTTATATATCAGAAGCCCAGGCCTAGTTTGAACATTTTGTAAGTGGCTGTAGCCCAGAGATATGCCTGCTCTGCACATGTGCTTCAGACAGGACTGGTTTAAGGAATTTGGGGGCCCCTGCAATGCTTTATTTGGGGGCCCCCATATGTTTATCTCAGGTCAATGTAACCTAACCTAACCTTATTCACAGTACAGGATATTCAGATTATTACTAATGTTTTTGCAGGAGGAGGGTTATGACACCCCACCCCAATGATGGGCCCCTTGCAGCTGTAGGTGCTGCAGGGCCCTTAAACCAGCCCTGGCTGCAGAATGAGGTGGTGGCGATGGAGGGTCTGAGATGATAGGATGGACCATACCACTTCAGAGCATTAGCTGGAAGTTTGCAGGGGTAGAGACAGCTGCCTCAGGTCGCCATTTTGGGAAGTCATAAAAAGAACAACAAATTCTCAACATTTTCACTGCCTGGAATGGGGAGCGGTGATTTTGTTTTTCTGCCTCAGGAATAAAAACATCGTGGTTGGCATTTAGGTACTATGCACTTTAACTAGAATGTGTGTGATGGGGTGGGGGGGGTCATTTGCTGCTATGCCTCAGGTAGCAATGTTTCTTGGAATGGCCCCAAGGACTGTCTTTTAAAACTATAAAAGGTCTACTGCAAAAAATATAAAATAAAAAAACCCCAGTGCTTATGGGGATTGTCTATACGGCAAAAATACTTCTAATAGAATTAAAGAAGAATACAATTTGTCTTAATGAGATCCTGCTTCAATCTGCCATATTCAGAAGGAGGAGGGGAATGCCAAATACTCTGCAGGGAAAGCCTTTGTGGCTTTTCTTGTATTAAGAAAAAAAACTCCTAAGGAAATGTGCATTCCCACTCGTTGGGATAACCAATTTGCTTTGATGCATATTCCCTATAAGAGTGGAAATGGAAAGCTGATTGGTTGGATGCATGCAGTGGGCGGAGCTTGCTGGCAAGGCAAGTTCCCAAACTGCCATGTTGGATTTTTGTCGTAGCAATTGTGTGCTGAGGTGACGAAACAGCCTTTCCCCCTTTTTTCCCTGTATATCTAAGCAGCATATCACACTTCCACACCTTTGATATGCTTTTTTTTTAATAGTGTTCAGCAGCAGCAACTGGTAGGAATAAAAATGCAAGTAATTCATTCGTGCCTGCCATCTTTATTTGCAGGCATGCCTGTTTGAACAACGAATGCAGATAGCTTTGCATGCCTGCAATCTTGCCAAAAAATCATGGAAACAAATGAAAGCTGCTGCAAATTAGCATTAGTGTGCATCAATCCACATTATATAGCCTCATATAGACAAGCCCATAGTTAACAAGCCCATCATGTACAAACCTTGCGTAGTTCTTTTCCTGACATACCTTGATTTATTACAAGCAGATAAGGGCATTACTTTACACTGAAAAACATTTTAACATATGCTCGCTCACTCTCTTTCTCTCTCTCTGTCTCTTCCCACCTCTTTCGTCTCCTCCCCCAATTAAAATAGGCATCTAAACAATGCTGACAAATTTTCTCATCCTCATTTTTAAAAAAATGGTGTGTGACTTGACATATCAAGATGTACCTGGCAGGAAAACAATCAACCATGTTTGTATTTTGGGATATATTTTATTTTAATTTTTTTGCAAAGAAATCATTTGGCAAAAATGTTGAGTTTAGTCCAAAAATACTGTTTACATAGAAAAACAGTGTTTTTTCTGTGCAAAAAAGAGTCCTGATGAAAAAGATCATTTTAAAAAATGTGCAAGAATTCTTTAAATCTTACCTAGTAGAGGGAATACTTTTGAAGTTGTTCGTTTTCATATGCATGAATAGGGATGCAATTTTTTACCAGTTTTGGTCTCAAAGGAAGCAATAGGTAAATTGAACAATTTTCTTCCCACTGAGAGAAAGGAGATGATCAGACAAGTGCCTAAAAAACGTTACGATGACACTATATTTTACAGCGTTCTTGTTCTGGCACAATGACACATGTTTTTGCACACTGCTGTGATAACGATACAAAATTGTCCCAAGTATCTGGCAATATGAGTTCGCGTGCCTCTTACTTCCATGTTTCTCCATGAACAAGATTTCAGCACGTCTCATGAGAAGATGCAAGCACACTAATAAGCCCCCAAACACCAAAATTTAAAAAGAAAACATTCAGAAAAGCACAGATACACATTTAGAAACTTGCAAGCAAGACAGGGAGGTTCATAAAAGAGCGAACTGCCTTCACAGTTGTCAGTTCAGGATTACACCACACAATTAATTTAGTATGATCATATGGATCAAACTGTAATGGACAGGATATCATAAACCAGGTAATCCTGGCTGCAGACATTGTAGTGGTGGCCATTTATTTCTTTTTTGATTGAATGGCTCCTAGAGTGGCCAAACCAAAGGGGTGTTAAATAGGTTGAAGCAGATGCTGAAGTAAGATTCAGCGGCCAATCTCATTGATTTGCACATGTTTGGAGGCACCATTTTGCCTGTTGCCTCAGGTGGCAAAATACCTTGGGCCACCCTGAGCAGTCTCAGTGACAGATGGAAAGCTGAGGAGGTGGGCTTTTGCAGACGGCTCCCTAACCGAAGCAATGATTGCAACCTGTTGGAGATGCAGGTAAATGCTTTTGGATTTAAGCAGGGATGAAGGAAATGTCAGAACTGTATCACACCACGCTCTCCTTAATTTTAAATGGAATCTACCTTTGATGCTTTGCCTCCCTTCCTAAACCAATGCCAGTCATTCAGATGCCCTGTTATTTTTATTAAATATATTTATGTGCCACCTCTTTTTTTACATCATGGAACATGTGGCAGTGTACAAGCTCTTCTTAGACAGAACTTTATCAGATGGAACTGTAATAGCACAATTACAATGCGATAGGACCACGAACGGGTTCCCGTGATCTCACAACATTGTTGTCCTCCCATAGTAATTGCGTGCTCCACCAGTTAATTAAGTGCCATTTTTCATTGACAGGCAAAAGCCATGAATAGCTCTCAATATCACTCTACTTGCAGTATTGATGAGCATGCGAAATCACATCCTGCTGTAATCATGCGATTACAGTGTGAATGGGCAGTCCTCTTTTCCCCCTCCCTTTTCCCAACAAGAACATATAATTAAACTTCCAGGAGGGAATGTGAAGAGAATCAACAGGATGCTCTTTTAACCAACTGTTGCCTTTTCTTGGTACCTTTTTTATGTTTAAGTGTTTATTTGTGAATTTCTTTCACTATATGTTTGGTGTTTATAAGCGAAGTCACATCTTCTCATGAGAACAGCCAAAAACTCACCCATGCAAATCATGGAAGTAAGACAAAATTCTTCTTAAAGGTGCATGCACAGGCCAGCACAAAGCGTTAATACTCTGTCATTAGAAGGCAATGCAAAGACAAGTGTTACTCTAGTGTGAGCTTCAATCCCATTCTTAAACCATTAGTGGTGGTCGTGCAATAATTCTGTGGTGGTAGATTATGGCGGCATGCAGTAATTACTGTAATCATGCCACTATGTTTCCGCTTTCCTCAACAGGGGAATTATGGCATTTTAGAGCTAGTCTGATAAAGTCAACAGCCTCCCATCCAGATGCTAACCAAAACCAGTCCTGCTTAGCATTAGCAAGTTGGTGATATCATGTGCCCCTAGATGAGGGTGGTGTGAAATGTGGCACTGGGGATATGTACATACACACACTCCTTGCTGTTTTTGAGGCCCTGGAACACTCAAGATTCCTTGGTCCACTCCTTTTCTGTCCCCTGGGGGCAGATGGAGTTGACTTTCCTAGAAGACTCCAGGAGTGGCACATTATCTTTTAAATAGATTGCAAGCTCCACATACACAGTGTAATTTTAAAAAAAAGTTTCAAAGCAATTAGTGGACTTCTGACCACTTCCGAACACCCCCCGCCATTTTTGTCAGGGGTCATAAAGTGCCCCCTAACTTGCCACAGTTACCCACTCCAGCATCATGTGTTGCCTGTTCTATTTCAGCTTATGGTAAGGATGCAGAGTACTGGGTGCTTACTTTGAGAAAGGGCGGAATTGAATTGCATATGCAAGACAGCAGCTTTCACTCAGAATTATTCATTCATTATTACACTTTTTTTGGTTTACTGTTTTCTTACAGCATAAACAGTAATCAGATCTTTGATGTTTCTAGGTTGAGAGAGTTTTTGTTTATTTGTTATATTTATACCTTGCCTTGCTGCCAAACAACACAGGGCAATTCGCAGTTGTTTTAATTCATTAAAAATATATATATATTTTACCCTTCTTGTCAGACAACAAAGCAATGTGACTGACAATACAAAGTACTGAAAACAAAATTTTAAACCCAGCCAGGTGCAGCAAAAACAACCCCAAAAGACCAATAAAAGTGGCAGGAATTAAAGCCCTAAAAATAAATAAATAATCCAAACAGCCAAGGAAAGCAGACCAAAAAGCAAACAGAAGCCAGATTTATCTAACAGCAGATCTAATGTCAGTTGAATCCCAAGGGTAGGCCATAGCTTGCTGCTTTGGAACTTCATTGCATTGGAATATGGCTGTTAGCTAGAGAACAATGGTCCCACCACAGAAAAGGCACTGGTACTACTGGCAAAGCCTCTGGGAATGATTGGCTGGGCAGTGCTGATGTCATATTGAGTCTAAGCAGCATTGATGATGTCATAAACAGCCTGAGCAGTAGCAAGGAGGAGCTTAAGGCATGGAAGGTCCAGAGCTTGGGTGGTTGCTCAAGGCGATGTCCAGAACGTGCAGAGGACTGAAAAGCAAAAGCCCAAGGAGAGAAAAGGTAAGGGATGGAGGAGGAAGCCTGAAAGTGAAAAGGCCATTTAGACAGGGATGCCTAGAGGAAGTGTGGTGTGCATGCTGAGAGTGTATGTGTGCCCAGAAAGAGGGGCACCAATTGAGTAAAGTAGGGGATTGGTTTCCCCCCACTCTGTATTTCAGGCCACATGTGGTCATTGTGGTGGTGGTGATGATGATGATCAATATCTAGTTATTACAAAGTAGCTTGAAAAAATGTTGTACTATTGTTCGGGATTTGTTCCCACTTTATCCAAGGTAATTTTGGACTCTTAACGTGAATCTTGTCACTGGTCCTGATTAAAATCTTTTGACTCCCTTCAAAGAAACACAAAGTGGCAGCAGGCACACTAGGAAAGGAAGAGTTTGCAAGAAGAACAAACAGGAGAGAGAATTATAAAATGAAAAGAGACAGGACTCAAGCTTCATTGGTGGTGCTGTTACCCTAAGAGGTGGGGGTGCTTTAGAGACCCACCTGTGATGCCCAAATCTCAATTATTATCTAGGGGAATTAATAGCTCAGATGGAAGCCTGTGAGAGGAGGGTAACTTTGGGGGATCTTTTCGCCTATATATACCAGTACTAACTATAGAGAGCACTCCAGTTAAAGTGCAATAGAGTATTTTTATTGGAAATAATACAGGGGATACGCTAGCATACAAAACATACAGAACCATATAAGGCTATAGGAAAGAAAGGTGGGGAGGTTGGATAGAGAAAGGTCTGGGAAGATGGGTTATAATTACCAATCTTGAAGAGAAGATTTCAGTGCAGCAAAGAGGCTCAGACTGGTGTCTAAGCGTGGCACAAAGAATCCATCGGAGTGTCAGTGTCCATCTGTAGCACACTATGCATGGGTCTAGGCTGGGCTATTTATACCCCGTTTCATATCCTGAAGGGGTACTCTGGTTATGACAAAGCCTGGATGGCTTTACCACCGGATAGACAAAGGAAACGAAACTCAACTAATTGCTTAGACAAGGGAAGCCAAAACTTAACTGATTGTTTTAATGGATGGGAGATAGGAATCGATTGGTTTATGGCAACCTCACAAGGTTGGACAGGAGGGGGTATAGGAGAGATTAGGAATAGATTTGGGAATAGTCACTTAATTGTTTGATTGAATGAATCATTGCTGAGGCATCCAAGGCTGGGATAAAGGATTAGCACATACCTCATGAAGGACTAAGTTTACTAAGGGGCTTCCACACAATCCTAATTCGGTTTCCTACCATCATATTTTTAAGACACATCCAGGTAATTGTTACCTCCATCTGGCCTTTTGGGTTGCCCCAGCCAAACTAATTCCCCAATATTTCCAATTATGAGATATCACAGGGAAGGGGTAGTAGGGCACACTAACAGTGTGGAGGAGATAAATCTTTAACACACTCCTCATTATAATCTCATGAGTCACAGTATAATATTAAGTGTACTCACTAATCAAGGTATTATACTATGAGCTTTAAAAAAATTCTAAGGGCCCAACATGGCTGCAAACATTTTATAAATACACCAATTCCATGTTGTTGTTGTTGTTGTTGTTGTTGTTGTTGTTGTGTACCTTCAAGTCATTTCTGACTTATGGTGACCCTAAGGCAAACCTTTCACCAGATTTTCTTGGCAGAATTTGTTCAGAGGGGGTTTGCCATTGCCTTCCTCTGAGGCTGAGAGAGTGTGACTTTCCCAAGGTCACCCAGTGGGTTTCTGTGGTTGAGCGGGGATTTGAACCCTGGTCTCCAGAGTCATAGTCCAACTCTCAAAGCACTACAGCATGCTGGCACTCCACCATCCCGTACCGTTCAACATTTCACAGATAAAAACTGGAACATGTGTGGCTAAACAATATCAAGAGTTTGGCCAAGATGGCAAAAATTATTAATGAGGAAGAAGCTGGGAGATGATGCAGCAGTTTGTTTTTGCCTGAGTCTACTGGGAAGGGCAAGATACTCCTCTCCTCTTCCTCTTGCCAAATTAATTGAATGCAAATTCAGTTTGCTGCAATGGAACTAAGCTGAGGAGAAAAGCAGAAAGCAGGAGGGAGAGAGAGAAACCAGGACATTTTAAAAGCAGCTGAGAAAGTCGGACAACAGAGGGTTAATCGGGACTGGCCCTGCTGAATCAGGATAGTTAGAGGTTATGGCATTCATTTTAACCCAGGGGTGGACAAAGTGTGGGTCCCTCAAGCTGGTTCTGTGACCTTAGAATCATAGAGTTTGAAGCGACCACAAGGGAGAGTCTAGAGACCCCTCTAGACTTCCCAGACCAAAGTAAAGGGTGAATTACCTCTCCTGGAAGCCTTCTTTTAAAACTTTTAAATAGGCTGCAGGGTTTCCGTTACTGTTTCATATAACAAACACCAATTTTTCAAAGCCAGAAATGGGATTCTGCCCACTTCTAGTTTGGGTTTTTCTCCACATTTCTTGGCACTTTTAAAAGTTCATGTAGCACCCAGAGGGTCCCAAGGGCAGAAAATTGGCTCCTGGCTACATCACAGTTGCACACTCTTGCTTCAAACAATTATTATTTCCTGGCCTATTTCATTGGAAAAAACTTAAGTTATCTCCCCATTTTCCCTGCAAGTTCACATTTAACACACAAAATAACTAGGTGGCTTAGCTGGTCGTGCAGTTTCTGATGAGTGCTATTTTGCTGAAGCTTCTGCCACTGGCAACATGCCCAACTTCTGTAGGCTATACTCACTTCACTAAAAATAAGTTTGTGAAGTATACATTTATTCACATTGCTTGGGAGCCTGTCAGTCCGGTATCAGCCTGAGCAATAGCAACTTCAAAACGCTTGCTTGTTCTATTCTAATAGTGTTTCTGATTGACATCAACAAATCTGAAAAGATCTGGACAATAAGTACCTATATACAATGGGCACGCCACTCTTGGATCTCAATTGGGCCCTGGAAGGAGTTGCCTTGAGGGTCTAACCATAGTATCAACCCATAGTAGGGTTACCATATGTCCTCTTTTCCATGGACATGTCCTCTTTTTCAAAGCTAAAATTTCTGTATGGCAGATATTTAAAATGTCTCACTGCATCCATTGAGAGCTCTGCTGAGAGAAGGGATGGAGACCAGCCCAGTTGAGTGAGAGAGTTGAGCAAGGAACGGGAGACAGAGTTGGAGGGGGAAGCTGAGGTAGCTGAGTGAGGCGGCATAGGGACGATGGACCAGGCTGGCTTGGTGGAGCAGGTGAGATGGCTGTTGGAAGAGGCAGGGAAGGGGGAAAGGGGAAGGCAAAATTGTTATTTAAATGTAATGAAGATTAGGAATATTTTAGCAGCAATTATCACAGCTTATACTGGTTGACCCTCGTACCCATGGATTTTGGTATCCAAGGTTTCACTTATCCGCATCTGAAAAGATATTTTCTCTCTGGGCATTTCTAGGTCCTCCATTGTGATTCTATCATCAACATCTAGTATTCTTCTCATTGAAAATAATAGGGTTCCCTATTACCCATGGTTTCAGGTATCCACAGGGTGTGTGTGTCTTGGAACATATTCCCCATGGATATGGGGGTCAAACTGTATAGTAGGGATATTTAAAGTGAGAGTCATTGTAGTGTGCCTTGAAGTAATGGTAAATGTGTCCTCCTCTCTTTTGCTTTTCAAAATGTAGTAATTCTAACCTATAGTGGCCTTAATCCCTGCTGAACTAGTGTGGCTGCCCAAGGAATCTTGGGAACTGTAATGTGGTAAGGTACTGAAAATTCTGTTATAAAATCCTTGTAGCTCCCACAGAATCACCTATAAAACTATTTAATCTTTTGTGATGTGAAAATGCTCTGAGGTGATTGGGACCTCAGATCCTTGGTGATATAGGTTGAGTCTCCCTTATCCGAAATGCTCTAACCCCTATATGAAATTCATAGGGTTGCCATAAGTCGGCAGGTGACTTGAACATGCACACAGAGAGATGCATAGGATAGAGTGTCTCATTAACCAACATCCTTTGGACATGATGCAATGATTCCTCTTGCCTCTTATCATAGACATAAGTAATTAGCACTTCCCTGTAGGAATAATATTATTTTCCACCTGCACATCAGAGTCAGTGTTACGGGATTATTCTTAGCAATGGCCTCTAAGATATCTCCTGCAGGTAATTCCACAGTCTGGGGGCAGCTGAAGAAAATGTCTGGGTAACAGTCAGCCTAGTTTTGGCTCACTGAAGTACAGTGGGACCCCAGTATCCGCTGGGGATTGGTTCGGGGGGCGTGGATACCGAAAACCATGGATAATAGCGAACACCATTTAAAATAATGGGACTTCCGATTTAAAATACCATAGAGTTGCCTTGGAGGACCTAGAAAATGCCTAAAGAGGATGCATTTTCTAGGAAGACTCTATGGTAGCTGTGCTGTTTTGTGTCCTGTGGATAATTGAGTCAGTGGATAATGAATCAGTGGATATGGGGTTCCTATTGTAGATGTCTCCTAGAGGCCCTGAGTGTATGGGGTAAATTATCAGGGAGAAGGCAATCCTGTAGGTAACCTGGACCCAAACGATGTTGGGCTTTAAAGGTAATAACCAAAACTTTGTACCTTGCCTGGAAACTAATTGGCAGCCAGTAGAGTGATTTTAATATAGGTGTAATATGATTGCTTCTAGATGCACCAGTAACCAATCTGGCTGCCATATTTTGAACTAACTGAAGTTTGTGAACTTGGTAAAGAGGAAGCACAACATACAGCACCCTGCAGAAGGCCAGCCTTGAGGTTACCAGTGCAGGCACAAGCATTTTTAGGTCCTTCAGTTCTAGGAACACCTGATGTAACTGGTGAAGCTCAATAAACACTCCTGGCCATCTTATCTATCTAGCACTTTCATGCCTCTTTAATTACTATGCCTCCAGTTTGTGGAATCGTGGGATTTGTAGTTTGGTGAGGTACTTAGAATTCTCTGGACTATTCTCCTGAACTGCAGTATTAAAGCTTTCTGGCAGAGAATTCTAAATACTTTATGAAACTGCAAATCCTAGGGTTCTATAGTACAGAGCCATGGCAGTTTGATTCCACTTTAACTGCCATGGCTTTAACCAATAGAATCCTGGAAGTGACTATAAAGGTGTATACTTCTTTTAGCCTCTTTATTCAAATAAGAAAAAAAAAATCTTGCCATCTGGAAAGGTTCTTATTCAGGGTAATGACAGACATAATATTTTAAAAGAAGTCACAGTGGGCTCTTGGTACTGTGGCATGTGAGCTTTCCTTCCTTCTGGTTTTGCAGTTTGCGTAACAGTTGCAGAACTTGATCCAGTTGAATGCTTCTGCCATGTTTCCATGCCTCAAGTGTGTTAATTGCTCATTTTTCTTTACTATTTTTAAAGTACCACATATATGTTGGTGTTTGTCCATTTATACTTTCCTCCTTCTCCTTGACGGCTTTTAAAAAAATATTTTTAAAGTTGTTGGTAGTTTAACTCCATGTTGATGTTGATCTTTTCTTAACTGTATTATAGTTTGAATTGTAAGCTGCCTTTTGAGTCCCAGTTTTGGGAAGAAAGCAAGGTATAGAAAATGATGATGATTGTTATTATTGAGATTTGGTGCCTACATGGAAAAGCGGGGTGGGGGGATTGTGGTTCCAGTGGTGATAGGTGTTCTGGGAGTAATTCCAAACAGACTGTCAAAACATCTGAATGAATAGATAGGATCACAATACCACAATTACAAAAAAAGTGACACTGCTTGGGACACGGCAGAATATCCAAAGATACTTCACTGATTCCTGGATCCTTGAATAGCATCCACATCTTTGATGGTCAGTAAGCACAGTCAGCAACATCTGGCAAACTGTAAAATTGGGATGAGGAGGAGGAGGATAGCAGCATACCACTCAGCACCAGCTAATTGGCACTGCCAGCAGCTAGCTTTTTCAGCAAACTTGCATCACTCTCCCCACCCCACCCCGACAGAAAAGGTGATATTTGTATTGAGGAGAATTCCAGTCCAACTCTTTAAATCTTATGTCTGGATTTTCTTTTGGTTTAAGTATTCACTACACCCCAGTCAGTGGCAGCTGGTGGCTTCCAAATCAGCTGGGTAGGGAATCTGCTCTCTCTGTTCCTACCGACCTTTGAAGGAACTATCCAAGGTGTGGAAATCTGTCCCTGAAATAGGTTCAGCATCTTGGCTATCTCCTTCAAAGTTTAAAACCCAGAAGCCTTAGTGACACAGTGACGTACCATTGGCCTCATCATCTCAGTGACACAGTGACATGCCATTGGCCACAGTGAGATTTTGAGTTACATCATCGTATTAATGACTCAAACATATTTCAACAGGATTTTGGTTCAAAATGAAAGCAAGACTCTTATGCAATTTTACATGACAGTAGGGGCCAGGGTAGAACCAGCGCATGGTACAGTGGTTTGAGTGTTGGACTAGGACTCTGGAAGACCAGGGTTTGAATTCCTACTCAGCCATTGAAACCTACTGGGTGACCTTAAGCAAGTCATACTCTCTCAGCCTCAGAGGAAGGCAATGGTGTCAAACCTCATCAGAATAAATCTTGCCAAGAAAACCCTAGATAGGATCACCATAACTCATAGTCAACTTAAAGGCCCAAAACAACAAGAGCCAGGGTGCACAATGAAGTTTAAACATTTTTTTCAAAAATCCTTACTGACTTGTCTCAGTAATTGCCTTTTTCCTTTGCAGATCTCAACAGGCAAGTAAAAGTCACTGAAAACAAGAAACGCTACAGTGAGATATTCCGGAGCCTGGATGCCCTGGAAATTTCAATTGGAAATGCGTATGTATCCAAGGAGTAGTGCTCCTGACAATACAGTATTCCCCACTACATTTCTCCAAGCAGTTGTAGATGTGGGTATGTAAACAGCTAGGAGAAAAATTAATGTAGATGGGAATGTCTAAGCCATGAAATCCACTGTGCTGTAGTAGCTGGAGTGTTAGACTAGGTCCAGGGAGTGCCATGTTCAAACACCCACTCATGTCGTTTGCTGAGAGTACCTAATACTTTTGAACAGAAGCATGCAATTGTCAATGCCTACTTTTGTGGTACTGAATCAGGACAGCCCAAGACATTGTGGAAGCTGAAGTGAAAAATTCCCCAATGCTATTATTTCCCAGATATATTAAAAGATTTAGAAATACATTAAGTAAGGGGAAATTTGCCACTTTGTGGTGGCATCCATAACTCACTATCAGAGACAGTTGCCTCATTCTGCATAATGGTGTGGACTGCCATGTTCTGTTCAGTCCTCATGGCAATTCTGTTATTTATATAATTTCCACTATCGATTCTTTCTCATTTGCAGGACAATTGATATGTTCATTGATGATGCTAATGACAATGGGACCCAAGTCTCAAGCCCACAGCAGGAAAATATACAGGTATGATGAAAAGTGAGATGAATTCAGTGTGTGTGTGTGTGTGTGTGTGTGAAAAATTGAGACAAGTATGTGCTTTCTTTCTTCCATTTGAGCAAAAGTAACACTATTTCTTCCTTTGCATGATCAACCCTCCCACAAGACCTGATCAAGAAACGATAGAAAGATAGGCCAGCTGTGGCAAAGGCACTTTAGGGGGTTGTCTAGATAATGGCAATACTCTTCATAGAATTCGAGGAGAATACCTTTTGTCCCAATGAGATCTGACCAAGATTCGTGGTTTTCGGAAGGAGTGGGGGCAAAAACTCCATCTACTGTGCAGGTAAAGCCTTTGTGGCTTTTCCTGAAATTTTTAAAATAATGCATGGAAATATGCTTTACTGCTCATTTGGACATCCAATTCGCATTGTTGCACAGTCTTGGTGAGGGCGGAAGTGGAAAGCTGATTGGTTGGATGTGTGCAGGGGGTGGGCTTGCCAGCAATGAAGTGGCTAGAAGTGCCATTATGGAGTTTCGCGTTACCAACTGTGTACTTTTTTGCTGTGCTGAGGCAACCAAACGGCTTTTTTAAACAGGTCACACTTGCACACCTTTAATTTACAGTTAAAAAAATATGGTGCAGCGGCAACAACTTGTGGATAATAATATTGTGAGTCATTCACTCTCAGCCATCATCTTGATTCGCAGGCATGGCTGCGTGTGCACTTCAAACACAGATAGCTTCGCATACTAGTGATTTTGCCAAAGAACCATGGAGACAAATGAATATTGCTGTGTATTTGCATTAATGTGCAGCAGTTCACATTATATCTTCTTGTCTAGACAAGCCCTAAGACTCTTCTTTAGAATAGAAAGAAGATGTTTGTACAGTTAACCTGGAGAAGAGAAGACAGATTTGTTTTCCTCTCTTCCTCTCGGTCTGTTATGTCAAGAACTAGAAGTCCCAGAGTTCCTTGTGCAAAAGAAAAAGGATAACTGAAGGGAAGGGCAAAGCCAAACATCATCAGACAAGTGAGAGCAAGTGCTGCTGCTTCTTTTGGTAGGATTTGCAGGACCCTGAGTAAGTGTCTAATTTACTCACACTTAGAGCTTCAGTGCACCTTTGGACAGTGCCATCTGTGCATTAGAGCACAAGTTCAAATTAACCAATAACTTTTATTTTACATTGTGTTTGTTCCTAAAACAATTGGAAGAAATAGCTAAACTTCTACTTCACAAGTATCTCATAACTCTTCCTAAGAATTCTCCTTGCACTAGAAAACAATATATATTCAGGTCTAATTTTGGAAAAGAACAATCCCTATCTGTATTGTTAAATGAGGTTCACAGGAAACAGTTCCAACTTATTATCAATTATGTGTGCACAGCCTTTTGTCTGTCTGTCTATCTATATTGCATATTATCTGTGACTACTGCAGAGGCTAAAAGAGATTTTAGCAAGATGGCACTCATCAAAAGCTGCAGACATTGTGTAACAGGGTAAGAAGGGTTAAGATGCCTGTTGAGTGTGACCTTGCAAGAGAAACTGAAGTGTGAGGAGGGAGGGTCTGATTCATGAGTCTGCAGTGGAAAAAGCCAGAAAAATAAAGCTTTAAAGGTAAATGACCTCATGTTTGCAGCCATATTGGTCCATCAGTGTTTTTTAAAAACAACAACAACTAGACATTCATGGAGGTAATCCCTTTATTAATGACCAGAAACTTATTAGAATAGTTAGCCCTCTTCTACAATTCTCAAAGTAGGTGTTGGTATTAAATGAAAGTAGCAGAGATGGGGGTGGGGGTGGTTCAGAACTGCAGAATATGTAACAGTAGTTTCTGAATGAAAAACAAAAATACAATCTCATAAGAACAAATGTTTTTCATGGTTTATGAGATTGTATGTATGGGCTAAAGAACTGTGATGTTGGTGTGGGAAGAAGGCCCTTCTCGTAAGCTTGTATCATGCCCCTGCCCCCGAAAAGATTATCTGGGTTCTGCTCTTTTTATGCCTGCTCTGGAGGCGGAGAGAGGCCATGATGGCAAACCAAAGCTTATCATTACAGTACATCCAAATTCAGTTACAGACTGTATGCAATGAACATATAACAAAGGGTGCAGGTCTTGTCACAGATGTACCATCTTCAGGGCAGGACTCACTAGTGAGCTCTAGACCAATTCTTATTCATACATGACATGGGGAAATTTACTTTCAAGTATGGGAGAAGTTGTTTCTTGTATGTATGTAAAGTATTTTATTGTGTTGGTGGCTTTTAACCTTACTCAGATTAGCTACTGTAATTTAAAAATGACTTTATTGTCTTGTCTGAGTCAGTGGCGGGCATTTCAGAAATGAGGCTTAATATTTTTTTTTTTAAATCCACCTTATGCTTACATCTCTCTGTCCACCCCCACAGCATGGTTATTATGGAGGTTGGCATTTTCTTGCACCCCCCACAACAAACAAAGCCCCTCTTCCTGGACACACCCCTCCCCCTGTTTGGGGTGGATGGCTGCAGAGGCTAAATGGGTCCAGTGAGTGCTGAGGGGAGATAGATCGTGTACTTCTCCACACAGAACTGTTGTGTTACACTGTACCCTACAGCAGTGGCTCTTAACCTTTTCCTTACCAGGGACCCCCTTTAAATAACTTTTCATATCATAGACCCCCAAGACTGAATTCAAGATTTATAATAACAACAATGATGATAATAATAATGCATAATAATAATGCCAAATAATAATAACAACGGTAATAGTACAATTACACCATCCATGAAACCTTCCCTTAGAGGCACTGGAGGGGGAGAGAAGACTTTTCTCCTGCTTCTTCCTGCAAGTTTGTAGCTGGAGCAGATTGAACTGCAATATGCAGGCCAAGCCAGCCAACCAGCCTTTGCCTTGGCTCTTGTCGCGTGGCCGCTCCATGCAGGGAGAAGATGGGCCAAGAAGTCTTCAAGCTTTTGCAGACCCCCAGTGAGGACATTGTACATCCCCTGGGGATCCGCGGGCCACAGGTTAAGAACCACTGTCCTACAGGATAATGGCCATTATTTGTGGCAATGAGGTGATTGTAGGTGTCTATTCTCCATCAACCTCTCCTCCCCCTTTCACCTCATTCAGCATTATGACTTCATGTGATGTAACCAGAACAATGTACGGGTAGGACAATGTCATGACGGCATAATATACTTCAAGCCAAGGAAGAAATGAGTTTTGTAAATCCTGACTCAAACATTGATATTTGGGGCATATCGATTTGATGAAAGTGCAGAAAAGTGCTAGAAGTGCCACACCCCTCCCCCCAAATATTAAAAGTTAAAGACAGGGGTGAATGGTAGTGGCGGGACAAGAAGTAAGTGCCATGCAGTCTGTCCCATTTCCTACACACTGAACTCTAGGCCCCAAACCATGTTGATTTAGTAAAGTAGCAAAAGCAAGAACAAGGGTGACCGTAATGCTTTCTACATCATGGTGCTTAGCCATGGGTGTTTAGCTATTTGTACTCCCTCTTCTGTTGATTGGCAATGTCCCTTTCCTTTCTCCCAACAATACCTTCACCTCTCTGTAAGCAGGGAGAGGGAGCAGGAAAAGGGCCAAGGGAGGTGTTGCACCAATCATATGTGGGAAGATGACAACGAGAATAGGGAGAAGGCAGAACGTATTTATTGCGGGGGAAGTTGCTACATACTGAGAATTGTCAAGAGCAGGACCTTATTTCAGTCCATTAAGATCACAACTGCAGAAGGAAGCTGAACTGAGTTGCCGGTAAACTCTTGGTAACACTATAGCAAAAACACTCATCTGGCTTCTCCTTTGGAGGAATGGATGGAGTTTGGCTTGGACAGGGCAAATGTGTTGGGAGGTTGTGGTATCTCTTGTGTGTTTTGTAAAATGACATTTAAAACGTTTCTGTTCTCCCAGCCTATTTTTTTAGCAATTCCTGACATAAGCTGGAACGTTTTATTCACACCTTTGAATTAGTGCCTTTTTAATGTCAAGACATATCAGAACAAAAAAGTACGTTTCTGTTCCCCACCTTTTAAAAAAACTTTTCTTAGAGCTGTAGTGCATCAGTGAAATGGCATTTTCAGTCTGGGTATTGTAAATTGCTTCAATCCATTTTATGAACTTTAACCAGCATTTATTTTGTTTAAAATTTTGTACATTGTTGACCAATTAACATTATCGAAAGTTTTTTCGATATCCAGAAAAAGTAAAGCCAATTTCTTATCTCTGTGGTTTTCAAAATATTCTATTAAATTAGACATGTTTGGTGTTGTCTCTCATATATCTTCCAGGTAGAAATCCTCTTTGGTCACCTCCAATCCATTCTGCAAGGATCTTTTTTAATCTGTAAGCCAAAATGGAAACAAATATTTTGTAGTCAACATTTAGCAATGACATTGGTCAATAATTTTTAGGTTCTTGTGGATCTCAATTTTCTTTGTGAATTAACGTAATATTTGCTTCTTCCCATGATTTAGAACAGGATCCTTTCATCACTTTTTCCAACATTTTCTTATAGGTTAATATCAATTGGTCTTCCATAATTTTGTAAAATTTTGCTGTAAATCCATCTGGGCCAGGAGCCTTCCCTATTTTCAATTTTCTTATTGCTCCAGTGATCTCTGCTGTTGTTATTGGCTTATTTAAACTTTGTCTTTGTTCTGTTGTAAGTTCTGGTATGATTTGTTTTCTTAAAAAAGCTTGGATACTTCCTCTTTGCATTTGTTGTTTTCCGTATAGTGATACAGAATAATTTCTAAAACTTGTCTTAATTGTTTCTTGATCTTAATAGATAATTTCACTTTCTTTCACTATAGCAATATGAGTTCTTCCTTTTAATTTTCTTAACTTGTATGCGAGCCATCTACCCGGTTTATTTGAATGTTTGAAGTGTACCTGTTTTATATATTGTAACTTTTTCTGCAATTCTTCCATTGTCTCCATTGATAATTGTTTCTGTAAGATTTTTATTTGTGTAAGCAGTTCTTTCTTGGATGGATCTTCTTGTAATTGTTTTTCTTTATCTCTTATACTTTCTTTGACCTTAGAAGTTCTTCTTTCTTATCTCTATATTTTGTTGCATGAAAAAGCCATGCATAACAGCTTTTGAAGCTTCCCATACTGTGATTGTGTCTGTTTCATTATTTATATTTTCTTCAAAATACCATTTCAATGTTTCCTTTGCTTTTTGTATTATTTCTTCACGTTGTAGTAAACTATCATTCAGTCTCCAATTTTATTCCAATTTTGATTCCTTTAACTCCATTACAACAGGATTGTGATCTGACCGACTTCTTGGCAGAATTTCTGTTTTGTAGAACATATTATACATATTTTGGGATATCATAAAAAAATCAATTCTGGAGAAGGAATTATGTTGCTTGGAGAAAAAGGTATAATCTCTGGCATTTTCATAGTTTTATCTCCAGACATCAACCAATGAAAGATTTTCTGCCATGATTTCAAATATTTCGGTAACTTTCCTTGGCTTGCCTTTATTTTCTTTTGTGACTTCCTGTCTAGTGTTGGGAAGATTACCCCATTCCAGTCCCAACAAAGTAGGAGTCTGTCATGGTTGTAATCCATTATTTTCTCCATTAGGTTCTTATAAAATTCACATTTTTCCCAGTGGTGCATATAATCCAAGAATTAATGTTTTCTTCTTTTGTATGATTCCTTCTGTGTCAACAAAATGCCCGTCTCGGTTGCTGAATAATTCTTCTGCATGTATTTTATTATTTATATATATTACTACTCCTTTCTTTTTCCCTTTAGCTGCTGAAACATGTTCTTTACCTAGTTTTTTGTTTTTTAATAAATTAATATCCTCTTGTTTAATGTGGGTTTCCTGTAGACATATTATGTCATGTTTTTTCTTTTCTAAAAAATGGAATATCTTCCTTCTTTTGGGGGTAAGTTGAGTCCTTTCACGTTCCAGGTAATAATTTTCTGATTCATTCTTAAGATTCCTTGATTCTCTAATTTACTTATCTGCAACCTTAAGTCTCTGACAATCCTCCTTCTTCTTCTTTCCTCTCTTTGTCTTGTACCACTTCCTCTTCCTCTTCTCCTTCCTCTGATCTGTTCACTTCCACACTCATGATCCCACAGATTCTTGCAAGAAGACGCAAACACGGTCAATTTTAAAAATACACCAAAAGAAAGACCAAAAACGTACACACAAGCAGACACACTTTAAAACTTAAAAGTGAACTGGGGAGGTTCATAAAAAAAGTGTCCCTTACCTAGTTTTCATGATCTCACTTGGAAGTGTTCTGCCTATTGACGCTGTATTCACGTGAGCACAATGGTGCAAGGTTTCAGACACCAGCAATACCGACAACAAAGTGCCACAGGAATCTATTGACTGCTTGGCCAGTCAATAAAATAGAATGGCATTTTAACAAGACAAAATTGTGAAAAGACGATGTCATCTGATAAGCGCACCCTTTCGTGTTCATTAGGCATTGTTATGATGCCATATTTGCTGCATCTGATAAAGTCCTTAGTTCCTTGGGGCTGAGTCAAAACAAGGTTGTTCTGTTAAGCAAATTAAATGAAGCTTTACAAGGAAGAACGGGGTAATCTTTGAGTACAACTGTCCATTTGTTTAAAAATGTTACACTTTTAAAAATTTTACATCTTTTTTGTGTTTCAGCCAGAAATTTTCCATAAGTGTGAAAAGAATGTGGAGGAAGAAGATCCCACAAATATGTCAGGTAATTGCTAAAGAGGGTAAACCTGCTGGCCAGTTTGAATTTTCTTTTACACTAACAAATCATTTCAATTTTCACTACTATGTTTAGGAGAAAATCTATTGAGAGATTCTTTCCCCTTCCTCTCTCATAATACTAGAATTTATATGGTAGAGTTTTGCTGTAGGTACCAGGGAATTATGTGGTTATTTTATCACTGATTTTTCATTAGTTCTTTAACCTTAATTTTAAAGGATGATCAATTACGGTAATTTTAATTAACTTAATATTAAAGGATGATCACTGTATGAACAGTTTGTTATACTTCAAAAATAGACTGCATTTTATTTTGTTTTGACATGTTATAGATTATTTTTGTTATACTGTTTACTAAATTGTAGTGGTCTTTAGTTAAATGCAATAAAAGAGACTATCAGGGTATCAGATAATGAGACTATCAGAGCTGTTTGTCTTTCAAAGAAGCAGATTAACTGGAGATTCTGAATGGATCAAAAAAAGTCATTTTTTTCCTTTTCTTAAAATGAACAATTAATTGCTGGAATTAAGTGGTACAAGACATGGGTGTTATCTAGATGGTGAAAAATTCCTCTTGGAATGCGAGGGGAATACCTTTTGTCCAGATGACACCCCCCCCCATAGTGCTTGCCATATTTGAAAGGAGGGGGACCAAAAACTCCAAGTACTTTGTGATAACAGTCTTTGCTGTTTATCGTGAAGTTTTTTAAAAAATATATATACATGGAAATGTGCATTCTAGCCTGTTTGAACAACCAATTCGAATTAGGGCACAACCCAGAAGTCAAAATGTGATTGGTTGGACATGCGCGGGGGTGGGATTGCTGGCAACGAAATGGCTGGATCTGCCATTGTTGAGTTTCACAAACGTGATTGTGCGCTATTTTCAAGTGGCAGAGCAAAAAAAAATTTTTTTTTAAGCAGAAGATTGCTCTTCTGTGTCTCTAACAATGCAGGAGAGGGAAACAGTGGGAGCTTTTGGGAAATAATAACACAAGTAATTCATTCACGGCCACCATCTTTACTCACGGGCATGCTCTGTGTGAATTTCAAACATGGATAGCTTCTCATGCCAGCAATCTTGCAAATGTATTGTGGAGACAAATGAATGCTGCTGTGATGGTGAGTTAATGTGCTATTTTCCACAATTAATTCTCCCATCTAGCTGAGCCCATGGTAATGACCACTAGCTTAGATGGCTTTAAAAAGAAATCATAGAAGATCATGGAGAGAAAGGCTGTCACTGGCTTCTAGTATAATGGCTATATGGACCTTTCATGTTCAAAGCAATGGCTTATGAAGGGGGAGAG
Organism: Gambelia wislizenii; assembly: GCA_030847615.1. Classification (NCBI taxonomy): domain Eukaryota; kingdom Metazoa; phylum Chordata; class Lepidosauria; order Squamata; family Crotaphytidae; genus Gambelia; species Gambelia wislizenii. The sequence continues at coordinate 250,885,115 of JAUMIR010000002.1, read as the reverse complement.
GGAGAGGTGCTGTACCTTTATTCTAATTGTTATCTTTACATGATTCAAATTGTTCTAAAATATAGTGCTGTTTTTTAGCAGGATGGATAATTTAATTGGTTTGTATACTGTTGTTTACTATCATGCTTGATTTTTAGCAGTAATAATCTATGTTGGGAGCTGCCTTAAGTCCCATGTTGGGAGAAAGTCAGAAAATGGGGTGGATGGATGGACAGACAGACAGACAGACAGAGGGTGTAAAGCAGGATGAGACAGAAGGAGGGCACAAAGTGCAAATGATAAAATGCACACAGGAAGGGCTTGCTTGTTTATAGTGTTCAGAAGGAGGAGACAGTATATGGAACTAAAACGGCATTTTATTTTATTTTATTTTTATTTATTTATACCCCGCTCTTCAGCCACAAGGCTATCAGAGCAGCTTACAAATTGTTTTAAGCAATAGCACATTTACACATCTACACTGCATTAAGCAGTTTCCAATGTGTGTTTGCTAATTGCCCCCACAAGCTGGGTACTCATTTTACCGACCTACGAAAGGATGGAAGGCTGAGTGAACATTAATGAATCACAGTAGGGTATGAGTGAAGCAAAGCAAAAGGCTGATAGGCATACCTGGGTAGGGTTGCCCGAGTGAAAACTGGAAAGGATTCCCGTACCTTTAATGGTTGCAAAGAAGAGGGAATTTCACCAGGTGTTGCTTTATCACACAACCAAGGAACAAGAAACACCTGCTGAAATTCCCTCTTCCACACAACTCTTACACCTCTACCTGTATTCAAGGTACAGGAGTTGTCTCTAGTTTTCTGTCAGGAGTTAAGAGACTGAATTCCATTATAAAATGGCCAAACAACTGCAGAGTCATGCTGAGTCATAATGGCTGACTCCATGAACTGCCTAGTCTTCCTTAGCTACAGAAGGAGGATTCATATTGGTGTGTAAGATCATGTGATTGAGTAAGCCAATGCCCTGTAGCTGTGTGTATAACTAGATTTTCAGACAACACTGTTATAGTGTTACTATTCCACTATATTTGCTATGGCTGCCTCCTGTTGAATCTTGGGATTTGCAGTTTAGGGAGGGGCATTTGCAATTCTCAGCCAGAGAGCTCTTACGCCTCACTAAACTACAAACCCCACAATTCCACAGGAGGAAGCCAGAGCAGTTAAAGTGGAATAGTAACACTATAACAGTGTAGTCTGAAAATCTCCTAAGAGAGCTCAGAACAGAGCTCATCTCTCTTCTTCTTGTGAATGCTGATATCTGGTGAAGCAGTTTGTCCTTCAATTGTAAATATTTGTATACATTGCAACTGCTTGACTTTGAAGATAAAAGTGCCTCCTGCTTATTTGGATGTCAAACACTCTGGACTTTTTCAGACGATACTTACCGCGCAAAGAGGTCTCGGGAGAGGCATGGTGCTGTCGCATGGCAGGGGGTCCTTTTCGGATGCTGCCGTCCCTCTTCCGAAATCATTGGTGTCATTTCCGTGAAGGATTGGAAGCAGCCGTGCCATATTTTAGTCACGGAAGTTGCCCGTGAGTAAAAAATAGCCAAATATGGCGTGGCCACTTCCAATCCTTCACGGAAGTGACACTGATGATTTCAGAAGAGGGACAGCAGTGTCTGAAAAGGACCCCCTGCTGCACGACAGCGCCATGCCTCTCCCGAGACTTGCTTGTGCGGTATCGTCTGAAAAAGTCCTCTGTGTGAGCATTCTTGGGAACGGGTTGCAACTATGTCTGCTGAGATAGTTTTTTTGGCTTCTGCCAAAAAACCTATCATCCCTTGACATTTTCAGTCTGGCAACCTTATACCCGGGTCACTGGAGGCTTAGAGTTTTGCCAGAGAAATAGAGTGCTTCAATGGGCATGGTTCTGGCCTAGCTGCTACTCTTCAAGGATGGGAGATGCTTTGGGCCTTCCAAACATTTTTGGACTGTAACTTCCACAGCCAGCAATTCTTGGTATGCAGATGAAGGGCCAAGTTGAGTCAACATGCTTCCCAGGAGATTTGCTCTTATCTTGCCATCATTCCATTCTTCAGCTGTGAAAAGTTCTAAGTCAGTTGAGGGAGGAAGGAAAGAAAGGCCAACGTTCTCTTCCCTCTTTCAGTTGGAAGTACTCAGAAAAATATGTTGACATTTGCTAGGCAACCATGGAATGACCCTCCTCAACCTTGGCTAAAACAGGTTCTAGAGTATGGCATTTTCTTCTCAGCCCACCAGGTCCCCTCAAGCAATGTATATGGATAAAAACATTTAAAACAATACATGGCTGAAACACCTTATAAAACAGGCAGAACCCCCCTTCCTCTTTAAAATAGTTCTAAAATCACAGACAACTTAAAACAATTAAAAACAGCTAGAGTAGTAACCCTAAATTTTAAGGACCGAAGAAAGCCAATTGGAATAACTGTTTGCTGGACACTTAGAAGGGATGGAGCCAGCCTGACCTCCCTTGGGAGAGAATTCCTTAGTCGGGATGCTGATACAGAGAAAACCTGGTTGTGCCTGCCTACCAGCCTAGCCTCACAGGGTGGTTGTGGGACATGCAATAGTTCTTCTGCTGAGGGGCTTAAATTTCTGGGAGCTTAAGTACAAAATTTTTGGAGGTCGAAATGTTCCTTATCGTATTATGGTTCAGGTCTGACTGCCTAGGGATGCCAGAGTGAAAATTGGAGAGCTTTAATGATTGTGTAGAACAGTGAATTTCAGCAGGTGTTGCTTGTCACACAAAAGGTCATAAGCCATACCTGCTGAAATTCCCTCTTCTGCATAACGATTAAAGGGTCAGGAGCCCTCTCCAGTTTTCTCTCTGGCAATGTTATGGATGATCTTGACCCAGGAGACATATTCAGCTACCTTAATAAGAGGTTTTCATGCTGCCTCTGAAGCAGTTAGGTGACAACTCTAAAGTATCTTCACAAACTATTTCATGTAACCAAATGATTGTTTCATTTTCAGTGGAAGAGGCCGATGAGATGCTGATCAAGTGTGATGGTGGTGTGGAAGCAGCCCTGGCGTATGCCAAGATGTGGTGCAAATATGTCAAGGAGCTGTTGAACTGGGTAGACAAACGCCTTGCTTATGGTGAGGTTCGTTTATCAGTATCCAGAATCCAAAAATTCTCCCCTTCCCTACATAGATAATGCTTTAAATTAGAGTTTACACATACAGAAGATACTCTTCCAAATTTATGCATCCATGAAAATGTCTCCACAAACCATCTTGAGCTAAGGCAACAGAATATATAACAAATGAATCAATGTGCAGCGTATCCTTGCCACAAGGCGAGAGTGTCTTTCCAAAATAGCAAGTTTTGTGGCTAAACAAAAACAAAAAAGGAGCCATCTTACCACCCATTTCCTTTGGAAATTCAATCCACTCACCTGTTTCTTGTTCCTAGAGGTTGAATTTGCAAAGAACATCCTGAAGATTGCTGAAGCTGGCAGAAGTACCATTTTGTCTCAGGTAAGGTTCCATGGATGCTCCCTTCTGTAACCTCATTTTGCACTGCGCATGAAATGGTTTGGTATAAGTTACATTTTTGATAGGATCCTTGTAAGTCTCTCTTTTCTAGCTGGAGCCTAAAGCAGTATGTTGGCACATACAATATGTGTACAGGAAAAGAGATTCCACCTAAACATTAGGAAGAACATCCTGACAGTAAGAGCTGTTCAGCAGTGGAATGCACTGCCTTGGACTGTGGTGGAGTCTCCTTCTTTGGAGGTTTTTAAACAGAGGCTGAATGGCCATCTGTCGGGAATGCTTTGATTGTGTATTCCTGCATGGTAGGAGGCTGGACTGGATGTCCCTTGAGGTCTCTTCCAACTCTATGATTCTAGGTAATATACTGTTTCAGGCTCCCTCTGGGAAAAAAAACACAATGACCCTATAGCGCAGACACACTGGAATGCTCACCTCGACAGGTGGTGATGGTGGATGAATTAATTCTTATATGTATTGGGATAACAGTGCCTGTAAATGTAGATATATATACTGGAAATGTCATGCTTGCCTGTACATTTAAAGCAGTAAATACATGACTAATATACATTTAAAAACAAACTGGGGGAAAAACTCTCCTCTTTGAAATAGTTCTAAAATCAGACAACTAAAAACAGATAAAGAGCAGCCACCCCTACTTTTAAAGACAGAGGGCATTATTTTTGCATATAAGTGTTTATTCACCTACCACCACATGAAAAGGTCAGTGTTCCAGCATGTTGTTTCCAGTAACCCAAAGGCAACGGTTCTTTTCTTGGTGTAGTGTTCTCATATGCTTGTTAATGGAAACAAATACATTTGCTCAAAGTGCATTTCTGTACTTGGGAGGATAAAATTAATATCTATGTAAAAAGCACTGTCACCAAAAAGTGGGATAAAATATTTTACTTAAATTGATATGCATCATGTTAATGATCAGTCTGTACCTGAAGGCAACAAATATTTTAAGAATGATTTTGACTGAACGACAAGGTTTCTTTAATGCAATTGGAGTTGCCAAGTGGAGTTGCTTCAGAGTTTGCAGACTGTAGCTCTTAAACTGTTAGCTTCTGGAGTGCATCCATAGTCCCTTGTACTATTCAGTGGAGGAAAATGCTGATGGGCAAGAAGCTTCATTGACATTTCTAGCACGTGCTGAAGAAGAAAGTGATTTTTCACTTTGAAAGTGAAATTCTGGGAAGTGGTTTGCTTTTTCAACAGCACAAGTGGTACATGACCAAAATACCTCCTCAGAATTCTCCTCCATACATGCATATAATAATAAATAATAATAATAACATTTATTTCTATCCCGCCCCTCTGCAATGCAATTGGGGCAGCTTACAGCATAAAAATTCCATAATTACATTAGTACCCTAACCCACCCACCCCTTAAAACAATATTAAATTAAAAAGATTAAAAACATACAATAATTAAAAAGAGAAAAACATTGAATAATTCAATGGCAGCTTAAGGGAAAAGACAGCCGAATCTTCAGGCCAGGATAGCTATTCGGGAACTTTCTTTGGATCATAGCAGCAGAATATATATATATATATATAGTTAAATTTTTAACTCAGAAATGTTCACAAGTCCACATACTTTGTGACTGTAAAAGAAGAGGGTTTCATAATCTTCAAATTATGAGCAAACTAGAATGATGCTTCTCTGCTCAACAAAATTCAAGACTCATTGGACTGAGATGCTACCTTTATCAATGCTACTTTCCAGTAGTTAGATGTGCATTAATTTCAGGACATTTCTATGCTTTAAATTTTGCTCGAAGCACAAGATCCAGTGAACAGTGCAATGTATGTTATGGTGGGAACAGTGTCTACCACACCTGGACTGGGATTTGCCTAGGTCTCATGATGCTCCCTTTGCTCTGGCCTGCTTCATGTAGGAAGCTGGTGACAGCTAGAAACCTCCTCTGTGTGGCCACAGCTCCTTCTGGCTGCTGTCAACAGAGCTTGGCAAAGGAACTTTTTGGGATTACAGCCAGGATGGTTAGGAGATACTGGGAGTTTTCATCTAAAAAGAAACTTTGCCAAGTGTTGCAATATGTCTTATACCTAAGGCATGCATACCCCCAACTGTCCCAATTTGGCAGGAACAGTTCCAATTAATCATCTGTCACCCCATTTTATCAGCTACTTTTAAAGGGTCCCAGTTTCGCTCTGACTCTTCTCCTTTGTCCTCAGCTTACTTGGATTGCTGCAAACTGAGTTCAAAGTGCAAAAGTAGTTAATTAATTAATTCAGAAGTGGGGAGAGGAAAGGAGGAGAATCTTGCCCTTCCCTATAGACAGACAAAAAAGCCTCTCTTCACGTATGTGTGCTTCCTCCTTAATAACTTTTGCTGTCTTGACTACATTCTAATGTTGCTTGGCCTCACATGTCTCTATTTTCATTGTGAAATGCTGGAGGGTGTGGGCCTGCAGAAAGTTACATCGCTGGTGTTGAGACATGCCATGACTGTGGTGTAGTCAGCTTGTTTGCAAGGGCTATGGTGACTGCACTGAGCTACCAAATGGAATTGCATCCACACCACAGGCTTAAAATATGACATGTTGCTAGTTGCAGTGTTTCCAATAGAGAGCTTCAGCATCACACCCATCTCTAAGCAGGCATTTGAGCCCAAATGTCTCCTTATTCCAGTCCCAACACTTTTTGTTTTTCTAGAACTGCATGCCCCTCCAGGCGCTGTACACCATGGTCATGGAGCACGACATAAAGGCAGGGAACGTAGCCCTTGAGACGGCTTCAGTTTTGCATCTGAAAGAATATTATGAGGTATGGCATTTTCTGGCTTGACCGCTAGGTCAGAACAGCAGTCATGGGTCCATAGACTGGCCAGAATGTTAGGGCTAAAATGATTGATTGCTGCTATAGCCACTCACTCAACTTTGGTGCCTATATTTTAACAAGAGGATGGGGCTGGGGAAGGGAAATGGTGGAAGCCATAGATATAGTCTCTTGATTTGTCCCACATCCCCAACTCTTTATTTTGTTATAAGGATGTGGTCATTTTATAAATGTTGAGCAGAGCTCCTTGAGATCTCACTTTCTTCTTTATTTCCTTCCCTTGCCCCTGTCCTTTCCCTGCAGCCTCTTTGGGCCAAGAGGAATGAAATTGAGAAATGGCGGAAGGAATTCAAAGACCAGTGGCAAAAGGAGCAGAAAAGGATGGTAAGAGCAGAAGTAGGAAGGATTACAAAGAAAAAGACATTATTTCACAAGGCTCGTATTCTGGAATTACAGCAAGATAGTAGCAGATGTGGCTCTTACTTATTGCACGTCGTCATCTCTATCCTGTTGCTGTCTTGCTGTTCATCTGCATCTGTAGCACATTTTATCATTGATGGGGGCAACCCATCAGCAGCTCCCAATATTGCTGCTATGGCAGCATTGCCCTCTGTGTGATAAGATACTTCCATGGCAGTAGCAATATGAAGGAAGTCACATGGCTTGAGGGGGCCACATGACCTCCTCTCCTCCTTCCTGCTTGCTATTCCAAGCCAGCAAAAATTGCTTTTTCTCCATGCCTTTCTCCCACCCACCCCTTTTTTGCCATGCTTGTCTATTTATAGGGAAATGATAATATAAAAACATTTTTGTAATTTCCCTGTAATTATACAATTACGGCAAAAAGAAAAAGAAAAAAAGAAAGTCATGCATGTGTTGAGTGGCAGAGTTACGGTGCATGTGTGATAGGACAGAAATTGCCAACCCAGCGCAATCATAACACACTTGCACAAGTGAAGAGGAATTGCTATAGTTTTGGCTTCAAAACCAGCATGTTCCTGTTTGCTTCACTAACGCAATTGCTGCGAGAAAGGAGGCTGGTGTGATAATGTCCTTAGTATGACTGTAGTCTTCCGTCAAGTTTTTGTGGGTCCTATAAATGCATGAAACTCCTTGGCGAAGCATAATGAAATTGATGTGGAAGGATGGGATCAAGTAGGAAGGGGCTAAGGACTTCCATGCAATATGCATGTCTTTTAAAAATTATATATATTTTTATTCTTGAAATATTATATAGCAAGTTCAAGTGGTACCTATCCATAATTTTTACATTTACAATCAATATCTTATTTAGTTCCACATAATGTTCCCTGAATCTTCATTTCAAATTGACTTCTATTGTACCTCCAGACCTTTATCATATTTTACACTTCCTATTATAATTGACTTTGTAAAAAAGACAACCACTATATAAAAAGTAACAATATAAGAAACAACAACCTAAAGCTTCCCAGTAAAATTGTATGGACCCTTGTGTACTGTATATTACATTCAATTACTACTTCCGATAGCACTGTCGTCTTTTAACCCTTATTCCCAAAGGTCATAATACAACTTTAGGTTAAAAAACAACAACACTCTCTGTTCTCTCAAGGACTACAGCCACAGATGCTCTCAAGGGGTACTTCCAGACCCTTTCCTGAATTGTTCATGTTAACTAAAACACACATACAAAAAACAACCTCTAGTCCCTTTTCTTATACTCTGATAATGGAAAAAAGTACAGCCAGCATTCTATCCAGTGCTGCCTTCTTCTACCTTCCTTTGTTCTGGTTAGTGACTGTAAAGGCACCAGGATGGCAGACCAACTTCTGCCTTAGGTTGCACAGTTTATATTTTTGGTAAAGGAAGTATTAATTGTACAGGGGCAATTTTAACTGGTGTCCCGTGTTTTTAAACAGGTTTCATGTTTCCACTCTGTTGTATTTTAATCTGTCGGTTCCCACATTGATCCATAGGGAGAGGCAAATCATCATCATCATCATCTTGGCTGCTCCATTGTTGAATTATTTTCATTGACTTACAGTGCTTCCCTCTGCCCCTCCTTTAAGTTTGTGTGACACAGAAATACCTAAAGTCTAACTAGAAACCTGCAGTGCATTCACTCCTATGATGTGCTGGTTGTGCAGCCATAGTTTCCTGTCGTGTGAATGGGTGAAACCAGGCCTGGATGGCTAAGGAAACTTTGAGAGCAGCTGGATGCACAGCAGCCCCATTCAGAACCTCTAAGGACACTCTTTTTGTCACTGTTTCCAGTGTTGATTTCTGCTTTCACGGATCCGCCTTTAGAATCCCTTCCAGTTAAATCCACGGAAGTTGATACTAGATCAAAAAATGTCTGCTGCCCCATTGCCCAGAGTGGTTTTAGTCAGTTGTGTGGCAGCAGTGCCCTGAAAGAAAGAGGGAAAGAATCCCCACTTCTTCCGATTTAGCAGACTGCGTAGCCATTTCACACTACTCAGTTATAGTGCTATGATTCCACATTAACTGCCATGGCAATATCCTGAAAAAAAATCTTTTTTGTTAATGTCATTCTGTTAACTTAGAAATCTGCTTTCTCCAGAGCTTGGAAAAGTTCCTTTTTTGGACTTCAGCTTCCCAATTCCCAATTGAGGAGCTGTAGTTCCAAAAAAGGAACTTTTGCTGTTCATCAATACTTTATTTAGTCATTCATAAAAATAAGACAACACAAAGGACTTTTTCAGACAAGGGTTACTGCGCAAGAAGCTTGCAGAAGAGGTACGGTGCTGTTGTGCGGCAGGGGGTCCATTTCGGACGCCGCTGTCCCTGTCTTGGCATTGTCTGTGTCACTTCCATGTACGATTGAAGGCAGCCGCGCCATATTTTACTCACAGACAACTTCCGTGAGTAAAATATAGGGCGGCTGCCTTCCATCATACATGGAAGTGACACGGACGATGCCGAGAGAGGGACGGCGTCATCCGAAACGGACCCCCTGCCGCACAACAGCGCCATGCCTCTTCCGCAAGCTTCTTGCGCAGTAACCCTTGTCTGAAAAAGTCCAAAGTAATCTGTAACAGAGCATACATAACCTATTACTATACCTAATACATTTCACAATACAATATATTTATCACATTTACCCCCCACCCTTCCCTCCCTTCATTTCCCCCTTTCTTCCCCCCTCCCCTTTATATAAAAAACTTTTTAAAAAGACTTCCTACCTCTACCTGAAAGTATTGTAAACTAGATTTAAACTCCCTCTCTTTATACAAAATGAAAACATTATTTGTTCTAATTTTCTATTCTCTAATACTTACTTATAGCTACAATATATATCTTATTCCTCAATTTAATTTTATAGCCCATTTTTTGCCAATTTTCTTTTTCCCAGATTATACATTCCATATCCTTTTTATTCTGAACATATTTTATTGTGGTTTTAGTAGTCAACCTTCAAACTCCAAAATGCTAACATCCCCTCTTTGTTCTCTTACAAAATCAATAACTGGTTTCAAAATAAGTAAAAAATTATCTAGCAAATTCCCTTTAATTATATTTGTTAATTTTTCCATTGTGGCAATTTCCATCAACTTCTCCATCCAGTCCTTATAACTTGGTAATTCATTTGATTTCCATTTTCTCGCAAGAATTATCTTTGCTGCCATTAGCATATACCAGATTAATTTGCAAAAAAAAAATCTCATCTTTGTCTTTTTTGTTTATCATATTTAACAAGAATAATTCTGGCTTTAACATCAATTTAATTTTCAGAAACTTATAAATCCACTTATTTACCTTAAACAAAAACCCATTAACTTTTTTTACATCCCCACCACATACATTCCAATTTGCTTTCCATGTTTCCCACAGAAATTATTTGTTCCTTTATGCATTTTTGCGATTATTTCCAGAGTAACATACCATTTCATCATTACTTTGTACCAATTTTCCTTTAATACATACGGACAAGTCAATTTTATTCCCTTTACCCATATCTCCTCCCATTGTTCCATGTAAACCTGATGACCCATATACTTTGCCCAGCTAATCATATACAGTTGTCCCTCCGTATCCACAGATTTGGTATCCACGGATTTAAGTATTCACGGCTTGAAAATATTCTTAAGAAAATAATAATCTATAAAGCAAACCTTGATTTTGCCATCTTATATAAGGGACACCATTTTGCTATGCCATTACATATAATGGGACTTGAGTATTCATGGATTTTGGTATCTACTAGGGGTCCTGGAACCAAACCCCAGCGAATATCAAGGGACAACTGTAGTGTTTTACTTGTTCTTCCTCCGTTTCAAATTTTAATAATAATTTATATATCTTACTTATTAGATGTTTTTCACTTTCTTCTAGTAATTTTTCAAGATCCAATTTACTTCCCTCATATTGCCATGGCGACGTCCTATGGAATCCTGGGATCGATAATTGAGGGAGGGGCTTTTAGAATCCTCAGCCAGGGAGCTGTTCTAGTGCATCTGAACAAATGACCAATCCCAGGATTCCATAGAATGTTGCCATGGCAACTAAAGTGGGATCCTAGTTGGGTAGTGCAAAAGGGCCACTAGCCTAGTTGGCTGGAAGACATTCGTATTTGCCACACTGGCAACCTGTAGTTTCCTGCCTGCCTTTCTTCCTGCCTTTCTTTCTTTCTTTACTAAATTTATATCCCGCCTTTCTCCCAAGATGGGATTCTTTCTTTGTTTTTTTTTCATGCAATAAAACTTTATTGAACATTTGTGTCAATAGTTCATTAAAGACATAGGACTTTATCAGACGAGCCTCTAAAAATGTTTCTTTCCCACCATATTTTAAACTGTAAGTGTGCCGGCAAAATAACCCTTTTTATCAAACGTTGCCATAATAGCGTGAAAAAGCAGCCCCGTACTTCTGCATTGGCGAGTGCACATGATCTCAGCGGTTCTCGCAAGAAGATGTGAACAGACTTAAAAGGGGAAAAAACAGCTATATTAAAAAACAAAATGAACACATAAACATTGAAACACACTTAAAAACCTGCCTGCAAAACGGGGAGGTTCATAAAAAGAGCGTCCCATACCTAGTTTTTGCGTTCTCTCCCAGAAGTGTTCAGGTAGGGACCGCCCATTGATTCTGGAATCACATCAGCAGAACAGGGCGTGGTTTCAGACACTCACAATTATGTGAAAAAAAATGCCACAGCCAATCAATTGGTGGCTTGGCCCATCAATAAAAAAAGAGTGCCTTATTCACAACACATAATTATGAAAGCATGACATGGTGTGAAATGGGTTTCCTTTTGCGTTCATTGGTCGTCATGATGATGCCATATTTGCCGTGTCTGATAAAGTCCATAATGGGTTTCCTTTAAAAAGAAAATGATACATTAATACAATTTTTAAAACATTTGACTTGTTCATATTATTTGGCTTATATAACAAATTTTTACTATCACTTCCGTAAAGTTTACCAACTCTTTCTGATTATGATCAAAATTATATTGGTTTTGTATATGACAATGAAATTTTATTTATTCCTCTACCTGTTCAGAATGAACTCTTTACCTCATTACAACTTTTACACCATGCAACTGTTCCCAATTACATCTGAATTGGTCTCTGCCACATTGTTTTTTAGTTTACCCTCTTCTGATCTAAACTCCAGTAGGACACTACTGGTTTCCAGTCCTTTTCTACTTGTTCTGTTGTTTTAAACTCCATCCATGTCTAGTTCAATCATGTCAGTGACAAGATGGAATTCAAGGTGGCTTACAATAATTTTACAAATTTAAAACCTCATTTGGAAGACTGTCACGTGGAAGTCCCATTTTTAAGCCTAAGCAAATACTTTATGCTGCTTTTCCCCAGGAACCCAAAGTTTATTCCAGTTTCACTTTAGTACCTGACTCTTTTAATTAGGAGCCAAAAAAGGTGATTCTAGAAGCATCTCTAAACTCAGGGTGAACAAAGCCATTCAGAAGAGCAGCTGGTCAGCTTGGTCCTTGCTAACCCTTGCTCCAATTGCAGAATGATTCCTTGTCCTCCATGCGCAAATCCCGCCTCCATTACCTCCAGCGCTGTGAGGATCTGGAGAAGGCCAAAGTGTTAAGCGCCAAGGCAGAAGAGGAATGCCAGGGCATGGCTGGCAGTGGCAACAAACAACTGGAGAAACGGCGCCGTTACCGAGATGAAGCGCAATTAAAGGTATTGGTCCTGGGTTCAAAAAGCCCCCCAACAGTTGTAGTAATGTGGCCTCTGATGTAGACCTTGGATTTGGAGTGCAGTTCCTTGTGGTAATACAGTCGGGCCTCTGTATCCACAGATTCTGCATCCATGGATTCCACCATCCATGGCTTGAAAATATTTTTTTAAAAAATCTAAAAAACAAACCTTGATTTCTGCCATCTTGTATAAGGGACACTATTTTACTATGTCATTGTATATCATGGGACTTGAGCATCCACAGATTTTGGTATCCATAGGGATCCTGGTACCAGACCCCAGTGGATACTAAAGGCTCCATGTACAAAGACTAGTAATGTGTAGAGAGAAAAGCTTGGGGGAAAACTATTTTAAAAAGTAAAAAGTTGCTTTTACGGTTTGACCCCTTTCCCCCAAAGTGGCTAATTCTCATTATAGTTGCAATTTAAAAAAAAACAAGACTCCTTATTTCTCAGAATTCAGTAAATTAGTTCCCTTATGAGTTACGGTTTTGTTTTTTGTTTTTAATGGTCTGAATGCTACAAGTTGTTGGCCTGTGGCACAAAACACAGTCTCCTGTCTACCTCACTGTAGCCTAAACACCCACAACAAAGCACAAGGCATAGCACAAGCTAGCTATTGGACCGTGATATTCTTCCTATAACATTAAATGAAAGTACACTCCTGTCACTTTGAAAGTAACTAAAGAGTTACAGTTAAGCTGCAAAAAAAAGTGAAATTATCCCACATGAAGTTAAAATTGTAAGCCTGTTCATTATGGCTCAACTATTGCAAAGAGAAATTAATTACAACTTGTTTCTTTTGTTATTAGTTAGGTCCAAAACACTGCTAGAGGGTGCTCAAATACCAGAGGTGGGTTGGGTAACATGTCTGAGTCAGGTTTGTGTAAGCCTTTAGGCAACTTTTCCTATAAGAGCCATATAATTGAGGACAGACCTGGGAGATCAAAAGGAACATGCCCTAAAAGAACATTCCAGAGGCCTTTTGTGTCATCACAGAAGACTTTTACAATGCATTCTCATGAGTCTGGCAAGGTTAAGTTGGGCCAGACCCTGCATCAAGTGAGAACTAAGTTCATGGTGCATGGCAGGTGAGAACACCTTAAGTGGTCTAGGCTCTGGCAGGTAGCAAGAAGCAGCATGGCCTAGTGGTTTGAGTGTTGGGCTAGGACTCCAGAAGACCATAGTTTGAATTCCTGCTTGGCTATGAAAGGAAACTGAGTGACCTTGGGCAAGTCACGCTCTCTCAGCCTCGGAGGAAGGCCATGGCAAACCCCTCTGGAAGAAAACTTGCCAAGAAAACCCTGTGATAGGGTCACCACAAGTTGGAAACAACTTGAAAGCACACAACAAGCCGTGCCAGGTGTTCAACAGTAGCCACAGGGCAAAGCTTTCAATATCCAGTGTCTGCGGTTGCTCAGCACAAGTCACTATGCCATAGATGATACAGTATTTTCTTTCTGCCCAACTCTGTTGGCTCCTCACTCAGTCCAAGTTGTTCTACAGAAGCACCTCCTATTAGCTACCAGTAGTGTCAACCTAACAGGATGCCAAGGTGCATCTACATTGTAGAAATAATGCAGTTTGACACCACTTTAACTGCTATGGATCCATCCTACAGAATCCTGGGATTTTTAGTCTTATGAAGCACCAGCACTCTTTGACAAAGAAGCTAAAGACCTTGTAAAACTACAAATGTCAGAATTCCATAGGATGGAGCTATAGTACTTAAAGTGTGTCAAACTGCATTATTTCTACAGTGTAGGTGTACCTAGAATTCACACCAAACAAGTCTTGAAGAGAAACGACAACACAGAAAGAATCACAACCCGGAAACATCACCCAAGGATGTTTCCGGGTTCTGCTGTGCTTTCTGCAACCGGACTTGTTTATCTCGGATTGGCCTTTTCAGTCATCAACACACTTGCAAGAAAGTGCAGGATGAGTCCTTCCTGAATCTTCATTTGCGAAGAAAAGCCAGAGAGTAGGTGCACCTGGAGGCTATTTAGCTTCCTTGACTGCTCTTGCTCGGGGGCGAGGGGGACATTGAGAAAAAGAAAGGACTAGGAGAGAAGTTGAACATACTCTTCCAATTTGTCTCGGAATTTAAAATAAACCCACTTGAGCATGGGAATAAAATGTTGCAGCTAGTGCTGGGTATTGCCAGAAAATAGTCTGGGAGAACAGATATGTCATTGGACTATTTTTTTAAAAAGCACCAGGAAGAACAGCGACAAACACCATAGCCTCCCAACACATCTGCTCTATCTGGAGGAACCCTAATTGAAAATGAAACTGAAACATAGATTGCATTAATTACATCATGGTGGTCCTGTATAGAATAGATCTGATTTTGGATCCAGGATTTGGTGTGCTTTGGTGGGGGAGGGGGGCATCCATGCAATACTCTTTGTTGGACATCCCAACCATACATGAATACTTTGTGCTCTTCCATCTACATGCCAACTGCACTTTTCCTGTTCTCCCATCTGTGTCTGTTTGACTGCATGCAGGTTCAGGAATCAGAAGTCGCCTATAGGGGATGTGTCTTTGAAGCCAACAACCGCCGTCAGGGACTAGAGAAAGCTAGGGAGAGAATTGTCTCTCACATCCGCAAACTAGTATACCAGGGAGATGAGGTGTTGATGCGGGTGAGTAGTGAGTGCCCCAGTGCTCGTGGCTTGTGGGTAGAGGGATCTGGCCTCAAAATTTCAGGGTCTGGTTCCTGTTTCCATTCTTCTCTATATAAGTCACTCAAAGTACCCCTGTCTCTCTTTGCATTCTTAAGCAATATTTTTCTGATAAGGAAAAAAAAAAGGTTGGAGAAATAGTGCCATAATAAATGTTCATCTTTATAATGTCTCTAGACTCTTTGTTGTTTTTGCTGTAATGGAGTCACATGTCCATGTGAAGGTTGTCAACTCATTTCACCACTGCCACCAATTGTGAGGACTTCTATTTATCCCATTGCTGCCACCAACTGTAAGGGTCATCCACCTGTCCCACCATTGCTACCAAATATGAGGACTTCCACCTGTCTGGCCATTATGGCACCTAACACCGGGGCCTTTTAGATGCCCTCATAGTTTCTGTGCAAGACTTTATTCATCTGATCCCATCACTGGACAGCACTACCCTTGAACCACTGCTGACCCCACAGACACCATGTTTTTGAACTTGTCCACACCAATCACGCTAGTGTAGTGTTCTCAGAGGCAAAAATATATAATACAGAATTTAATTGGTTAAACAGAAGTTCAACAGACAGTAAAATATTTATTATTTAAGGGTCCATCTGGATGGACTGGGAAAAACAGAAAGTCACAGGTTTTGTTCCTTTCCAGGTGGGTGGGTTTGGGTTTGTTTGTTTTTTCTTTCAGATGACATTTCCCCCATCCTGAAGTATTCCCAGGGAACTCCCAACACTTACAAAGACTTCTTATTCCCACTCCCCAAGTCAGATTAAATTAAACCATTATTTCCCGAAGTGAAATAAATACAACAGTTTTCCCCCTTACAGTCTATAATGTTGCAGCCCACCCTTCTAGAAAATTTTTAAAATATTTCTTACAATCACAGACCACTCAGACAATGATTTTTGAGTGTTCAAAGCACTTTATATATACAGTATTATCTCAGTGGTCTTCAATAAGAGCCCTGTAACATAGATCATTATTGCTGTCAACTTGGTCAGTTCATGCCTGAAGTGAGGAATTTCCTAACAGCTCACCCTGTTTACCAGTAGAGAAATTTCACAGAGATCAGAAAAGGACAAGTCTGAACTTCGTCAATTACAAGACACATTCATTTTCTTCATGCTTCCTGGTTTTGTTTCTCCAAGGTGACACTGAGGATGTTCAAGCTCCAGCAGGCCCAAGCAGAACGAATCCCTGTTGGATACCAGAACCTGACTGAGTTCTGCAAGCCTTACAAGGTTGGAGAGAAATACGTGGAATTCATTCAGAAGCTGCAGAGGAAAGAACTGCCAGTGGAGATCTACGAATTTGAGGAATTTGTACCTTCAGGGCAAAAGTAAGGAAGCAATGCCCATATTCTCACCCTCCTTCCTGCCCCCCACCAAGCAATATACTTCGTATATAAATTTGGGAAAGCCAAATCCACACTACACAAATAATCCAGTTTGAAACGGGATTATTTGCCATGGCTCCTTCCTATGGAATCCTGGGTTTTGTAGTTTTACAAGGCCTTTCACCTCCTCTCTTAAAGAGTGCTGGTGCCTCACCAAACTACAAACCCCAGGATTCCATAGGAAGGAGCCATGGCAAATAATCCCGTTTCAAACTGGATTATTTGTGTAGTGTGGATTTGGCCTTACTTTGGTGAACAACAATCCCAGGATTCTCCCACCAGGAAGGTCACTGCCATGTTGGTTGGGGGATTCTGAGAGCTGTAGTCCAAAAAGTAACATTTCTAAGATCTGGTCCTGACCCACAATCTCTCTGTCCCTTTCCTAACTTCCCCTCACTCCGTGGGCTCATTGTACTCTTGCTTGCGTTTTTTAGGATGTGAAACCATCACAAGTGCACTAAACAGAAATTCCTTTAGAGCTCAAGCAGGATGTTGACTGCTGAAGCACAGGACAAGCTGAACAGTATGACTTTAGCAGGGATGGGGGGGGGAGCCCAGTTTTTCTTTTCCTCAGTGGTACCATTGCTTCCACTTCCTGCTCTGAGCACACTGGCTCCTTCTGGTGTGTGCTAGTCTGCAATAACCTTCAGCCTTTTCAGACCTGGGACCCAGCAGTAGTCCCAAAAACACATTTTGAGGCCTTCATCTTAGTTTTTTGCCAGATGTTTGTATGGGGGGATTACTGGTGATGAGACCCCACTGGGTCAGGTAGTGATCCAGTAGAGCATCCTGCTTCTCCAGTTGAAGAGCAAAGTGCTAATGAAAAGCTGCAGTCTATAGTTGTGTTCAATAGCAACTGTGTGAATCCCCTTCCATTTAGACTTTGGTTGGCCCAAGCTTGCTAATCCATCATCTCTCCACCATGGCCTAACTGTTTTGGCAGGCAAGATAGTCCTGCTACTCATTGGAATGCAGAACAGCTGGATAGTCATTTCACAAATACAGATGGACCCCCATATCCGCAGGACCAATATCTGTGCTCTCAGTTATCCACAGGACACAAAATAGAGACATATACCATAGGGTCATACTGAAAAATTCCTAGATGGGCATCCTTTCTAGGCATCTTCTAGGTCTTCCCATGCAACTCTATGGTATGTTTTTACTTTATTTTAATAGGTTATCCACAGTTTCCAGTATCCGCAGTAAGTCCTGGAGCCAAACTTCCATCCATACAGGGTCTGATTGTATGCCAGTTACATGAAAAGGGGAGCCAAATATTTATTGTTTACTGTTGACCCAAGGTCAATATTATGTCATGTGGTACTGTGTCAAAGCCTTGTTAAGGTCAAATAATAGTATTATATCCCCCACATTCCTCTATAAAAATTCACCCATGTCTGAATTGGCTGTTCTGGAGGAATAAACATGTAGAAATTAAAATAAATTGTCCAAGCAGAGGAATTAAGCTGTATCACTACAGATTTACTACTGATCTTTACAAGACTCAAAGGGGAAACTATGGGTTATG
Source organism: Gambelia wislizenii (assembly GCA_030847615.1). NCBI lineage: Eukaryota > Metazoa > Chordata > Lepidosauria > Squamata > Crotaphytidae > Gambelia > Gambelia wislizenii. The sequence goes on along the minus strand of JAUMIR010000002.1, from coordinate 250,867,028 downwards.
AAGAAAATAGATTTGGCAGATTTTCCTATAGTAAATGATACCCCAAACCATTTTAAGTAATTCTCTCTACCCAACTGTAAAGCATAAATCAAGTAAACTCAACTGAGGGAAAAATTTGTGAAGGGGAGGTTGTTCATAGGGGAGATTCTGTGTGAAGGTCTATGCATTTCCCCCTCTCTTGCATTCATGTTATTATGACAGAAAAGAAATGCTTAGGACCTGTGCTTAATGAAAACAATGTATATGTAGCTCTTCAAGAAGCATAATGTTTTCCAAACATCTGCTTCCCTAGCCATAAATCTGGAAATGAAAAGGAAGCGCATAGACATTTTACTTCAAAAGCCACCATGGCTTTAATTCTTGCAAACAACATCTTGAACAAACTGAAAAATCAAAACCTAGCAAGGTTTGAAAGGGTGATGATTAGCTATGATAACAAACTCTTGTGGCTCATCTACGTGACCAAAAAAAAAAAAAAATGGCAAGAATGCGGGCAGAAGACCTTTACTTTAGATGAGCTCCTGCTGGGATTCACCATATTCAGAAAGAGGGGGGCTGAAAACTCCAAATAGATCGTGATAATAGCTTTTGCTGTTTCTTGTGATCTTTTTTACAAAAAAAAAAGTGTAAAAATGTGCATAACAGGTTGGCTGTACAACCAATTTGAAAAGGGGACACAGCAGGGCTGAAACCTGATTGATCTGACCTCGAAGGGGGTGGGCTTGCAAGGGAGGGGTTGCAATGCTAGAGCCGCCATTGTTGTTGTTGTTGTTTTTGCCCCAGCATGATCATTTAAGCAGCAGAGCAAAAGTAAGAAGTTTTCTTTAAGCAGAAAATAGTTCTTCTGCATCTGTGCTTTTTTAAAAAAAAAAAAAAGTGGGGGAGATTTTCAGGACACAGCTCACTTGCGGCCACCATTTTTTTTGTGCTGCTCCATGTGAACTGCAAAATTGCTAATTTTCCTTTCCAGAAAGCTTGTGAATGAGTCATGGGCATGAATGGACACTGCTGCGATAGGGAGTTAAGGCACTATTTTTCACAACAAATTATCCCGTCTAGCTGCACCCCTGGTATCAAAAGTGAACCAGGAACCAGCAACAAGGGATACCACATGCAAAAGAAGGAGTCAAGATAAATGGCAACCACAACAGGAAGAAAAGAAAAGTGCTGGTGGTTGGGAACTCATTGCTCAGGGGTATAAGGCACTTGTGTGCCAGCCTGACAAGATGAATCAGAAGAGTGCTGTCTTCCTGGAGCACATAATCTGGCACACAAAGTCACTGCCAACTTTCCAAAACTCACTAAGAAAACAGAGCAGTACCCCTTTCTCCTTATTCATGTGGGCACCACCATCACCACTAAGAACATATTTGAGCAGATCACCTCTGACTATGAAGCTTTGGGCAGAAAGCTGAAGGGGTTGAAACGACCTTGCAGGAATATTATAAAGCTTGCAGAAATGTTACAAAGAAAACTAAAACTCAGAATAAGCTGAGACTGGCTAGGCAAGCAAGGAGCAACAAAAAGAGGTTTTTCAGATACATTTGAGGAAAGAGAATGACCAAGGGGACAGTAGAGCCGCTGTTCAGTAAGGATGGTAAAATGTTCACATATCACAATGAAAAGGCAGAACTACTTAATGCTCATTTTGCTTCAGTTTTCTCTCAAAAAAGAGGACTTCGTTGCATCAGCAGAGACCTTGGCAAGGGATCTGGATTGCAAGTCAAGACTGATAGTTAGTCAGGAATCGCCTAGATGAGTTCAAATCTGCAGGATCAGACACACTGCATCTCAGAGTACTGAAGGAATTTGCTGCTGTATTCTCTGAACCACTTGCCATCATTTTTGAGAGATCTTGGAGAACATGTGAGCTACAAGAGGACTGGAGAAGGGCAAACACCTCTGTCTTCAAAAAAGGCAAAAAAGAAGGTTCAGGAAACTACAGACAAGTCAGCCTGACCTCAATGCCAGTAAAAATGTTGGAACAGATTATATAGGAGTCTTGTCTGCAAGTATCTTGATGACAACGCAGTGATCAGTAGGACCCAGCATGGGTTTGTCAAGAACAAATCCTGCCAAGCTCCCTTACATCTTTTTTTCAATTGGGTCACTAATATAGTAGATGGTGGTAATGCTGTGAGTGTCATTCATCTGGATTTCAGCAAAGTATTTGATACATTCCCCCATAATATTTTGGTTAGCAAACTGATTAAACGTGGAATGGGTGCAAATACTGTCAGGTGGATCCATAATTGGTTGGAAAACTGTACTCAAAGAGCTGTCATCAATGGCTGTACTTCAAACTGGAAGGTAGTCTTGAGTGGAGTGCTTCATGGTTCTGTCCTAGAGCCATTACCCTTCAACATCTTTATCAATGACTTAGATAACAGGGTGGAGGCAAGCCTTATCAAGTTTGCAGATGACACAAAACCAGGAGGGGTAGCTAACACATTGAAAGATAGGAACAGAATTTAAAAGGATCTAGATAAACTAGAAAATTGGGCAGAAATTAATAACAATGAAATTCAATAGATACAAATGCAAAATTCTACATTTAAGCCACAAAAAACAAATGCACAGGTATAGGATAGGGGATATGTGGCTCAGCAGTACTACATGTGAAAAGGACCTTGGGATTATTGTTGAACATAAGCTGTACATGAGCCAGAAGTATGATCCTGTAGCAAAGAAGGTGAATGCTATTTTAGCTTGCATTAATGGAAGCATAGTTTCCAAGTTGAGGGAATCATAGAATCATAGAGTTGGAAGAGACCACAAGGAGACCATCCAGTCTAGCCTCCTGGAATACACAATCAAAGCATTCCTGACAGATGGCCATCCAGCCTCTGTTTAAAAACGTCCAAAGAAGGAGACTCCACCACACTCCGAGGCAGCTCATTCCACTGCTGAACAGCTCTTATTGTCAGGATGTTCTTCCTAATGTTTAGGTGGAATCTCTTAGGTGGAAGTAATAGACCCACTATATTCTGCACTGGTCAGGCCTAATCTGGAGTACTGCATTCAGTTTTGGATGCCCCGTTTTAAGAAGGATATAGAAAAGTTGGAACAGATTCAGAGAAGAACAATGAGGATGATAAGAGGTATGGAGAACAAAACATGAGGAAGGGCTGAAGAAGCTGGGCATATTCAGCCTGGTGAAGAGAAGACTGAGGGGTAACATTATTGCACTCTTTAAATCCCTCAAGGCTGTCACACAGAGGATGGGGCAGGCCTGTTCACTGCTACCCCAGAGGGTAGGACCAGGTCTAATGGTTTGAAGTTACAGGAGAGTACATTTCAGTTGAACATTAGAAGGAACCTCTTGACAGTAAGAAGGGTTCAGCAGTGGAACCAATTGCCTAGAACGGTGGTAGGGTCATCTTCTCTGGATGTCTTCAGAAAGAGGCTGGACAGCTACCTTCTGGGGATGCTTGAGCTGGAGATACTGCACTGAGCAGGGGTTGGACTTGATGGCCCATGAGACCCCTTCCAACTCTATGAACCTTTTCAAATGGGGGAACCCCCCGCCCCCAAGAAGGTTTTCTGTCAGTAAAAACAGCTGGTGCCTGCAGCATGGGGGAAGTCGGGAGGAGATCAGGAGGAGGACGGCGGCATCTGAAACAGGGCTCTGTAAGTGCGACAGCCCCGTTCTTCTTCCAACCTCCTTGGGTTTCCCCCCCCCAATTTGAAAAAGCCCTATGATTCTATTATTCTAACAGTATTCATCAGTGTGATGGAAATGGGGAAAAGAACTGCGTAGTAGAAGGTGGAGCACAAGATGTATGAGCAAACCAGTTTCATTTGATAAATATATGGAAGTGCAGTTTTTACTGTATATTAAATTTTCTCTGCACTCCAATGTAGGAAAAAATTGTATAAAGGCTTCAGCAGTATGTGAGTTACAAACCAGTTTTTTAAATAGTTAAGTGAGTGTGTAAGTTGCTCCAGTTTCTAGAAGAGGAGTGGGCGGGGGGAATAATCTTTTTTTATTAATCCAAAGAACAAAGTCTTGCCAAAGAACAATAATGCATGAGACAAAAACCATCTCCACACTAATCATTTAATGTAGATTTTTCCATACCTCATTCACTCACATTGTACAACAAAAGTGGGGCACTTGTGGCCCTTCGGCTGTTGTTCAACTTCCACTAGCTTGAGCCAGCATAGCCAAATGATGAAGGATGATGGGAATTTCAGTCCAGCAACATATGGCAAGCCAAAAGTTGCCCATACCAGTTTATCCATTTATAATCCTCCTGTGTTTTCCCAGTGCTTCTTCCATTTTTTGTTCTTGCCACAAACCATCTGACTGATTTGGGAAGGATGTAAGAGAAGCACACCTTACCACACTCAAAAAAAAAAAAAAAAAAAAAAGCGGCAGTGCAGCAGGAACGTTTCATCTTCCGTGCTGCCTTACCACATGATGTTGTCGTTCTTCCATTGTTCTTTCGTTCCAGTCCTGTAGGGGACCAAGGTAAAACCGCATCTTTTTGCTAACGTTTTTTTTTCCTGCTTAGCAAAAAGAAGTGGTGTTACCTCGGTCCCCCATTGGACAGGGACGAAAGAATGATGATGTCATGAGGTAAAGTAGCGCAGAAGATGGAATGTTCCTGCCCCCCCCCCAGCTGCTTTTCTTTGGAGTGCAGTAAGCCCCACAGTCGCCACTGGTGCAGTGATCTGCTCCAGATGTGAGCAGTGATGTATCCATTTAGTGAAGCATTCAGTACATAATCGCTATAAACTTTGGAGTGGGCAGCACTTTATAACCTATACATTTTAAAAATCTTTTTTAAAATTACACTAAAACACTTTTCTTTCTGTGAGTTTTTAAAAATACATTAGTGCAGAAACAAAAGAGTAATACAGTGCTATAATACTACTGTGCACTCATGTGCGGGAATTCCTTTTCAACAACTTGCATTTGAATGAGTTCAGCCTGACTTTTCTGAAAGGAAACATTTCTTTCTCTGGGAAATTCTAAGGGTTAATGGGTCTATTGCTTCCTCAGGTCACCTACCAATGCTAAAAGAAAAAATGCCGCACAGTATATGCGTATCTCATCCTCTGCTGTGGACCTCAGCAGCTCCTCAGAAGAAGCTTCTGGCAAGCCATCTTCCTCAAGTAGTGAGCAAAGTAAGTTACATGAAATGTGAAGCTAATTTTCTGACTTATCCTACAGGTATATTTTATGATCCTTGCTATAGCCTTACTAGATCAACATACAATTCAAACTGAGGTGGGAGTAGGAAGATGGGCCAGGTAAACACAGTTGAGTCACCTCACACTCAACACTACTCACGTGTTTATAATCTTCCCTCAGTGACTAGTGTGGAGTGTGTCACCTGCCTCTTGGATCTCTAGTTCAGGGATGGCCAGCTTTAGTGTTTATCAGGGGCCACTCTCTCCTCCAGACAACTGGTTTGGGGCCCCAGATGTGTTTTACCAAATAATAATAATAATAATAATTATTATTATTATTATTATTTATATCCCACCCCTCTACAAAATGCAATCGGGGCGGCTTACAATATTTAAAATATATACATATAAAACCCTCAATCCCACCCACCCCTTAAAATACAATTAAATAATTAAACATTTAAAATACTTAATAAATACCAAAACACATCCACACCCACACAAAATAAAATAAAATAACTGGAATAGGGGTTGGACCAATAGGATTTTTTTTTCTTCTGATGGCTGGGTATCTATTCAGGAAAGGCCTGCCGGAAGAGATCCATCTTAAGAGCTTTTTTAAAGCTGTTTAAGGTGGTAATGTGATGGATCTCATCTGGCAGGCCGTTCCGTAATCTGGGAGCAATAGCTGAAAAGGTCCTCTGGGAGGTCGATGAGAGCCTAGTTTTTCAAGGTTGTAGTAAATTCCTCCCAGAGGACTGAGTGCATGGGGAGGATTATATGGAAGGAGGTGGTCCCAAAGATACATAGGACCCAAGCCATTTAGGGCTTTAAAGGTGATAACCAACACCTTGTACTGGGCCCGGAAACTAATGGGCAGCCAGTGAAGCGAGCGATCTTAAGATCGGTGTTATATGGTCTCTTCTAGATGTACCTGAGACCAGCCTGGCTCCCATATTCTGTACTAGTTGAAGTTTCCGGACCAAGCACAAGGTAGCCCCATGTAGAGTGCATTACAGAAATCAAGACGGGAGATTACCAGAGCATGTACCACGGTCTCAAGGTCCCCGACTTCCAGGAAAGGGCGCAGCTGGCAGATCAGCCAGCTAAAATTCTGGGCAAGTAATCATGCTTTGTAGTAAAAATGACCCACCTTGTGGCAAAGGATTAAGTGTTGTGTAGACTTCATGAAATACAGTCGGACCCCCATATCCACAGAACCAATACCCGCAGTTTCCATTATCTGTGGGACACAAAAAGAGGAACACATACCATAGAGTCTTGCTAGAAAATGCCTAGAGAGACATCTTCTTAGACATTTTCTAGGGCCTCTAAGGCAACTCTATGGTATTTTAAACTGGGAGTCCCATTATTTTCAATGGTGTTTGCTGTTATCCATGGTTTCTGGTATCTGCAGTAAATCCAGGAGCTGAACCCCCAAGGATACGGGGGTCCGACTGTATGCATAATTCAAAAGAAGATGCATTGTTATAAACGTAGAAGCGAGATCAACTTAAAATCCTAACATGTTTTTGGCATTTGAATTTGCTATTGTTCTTGCAAGCCCCCTGAGTCCTTAATTGCATGGGTACAATTTCTGCCAGTCCAATCGTTTCTGGATTGGCGATCTCCACTAAAGACACCCAGTGTTCTGCCATGCCATCTTGGGCAAGTTGCGCTCTTTCAGCCTCTGAGGAAGGCAATGGCAACCCCCTTCTGAACAAATCTTGCAGAGAAGACCCTGTAATACAATTGCCATAAGTCAGAAACAACTTGAAGGCATGCAACAACAAAGCCTCCAAATAGGTTCAGCAACTTGGATAGCTTCTCTCTGGAGTAGAGCAAAGACCACCTCTCTGACATGGGTGCCACCAGTCAGCACTGATCCTATCCTGGGGGTGGGGCAAGGGGAGATTCTGTGCCAAAAGCAGCCTTCCATGGGTATACTGATGAACCTCTGCCAACACAGGAATCATCCTGCTAACAGAGCAGGCCTCAGGTTACTTCCCATGAGCCCTCAGGCAGCCTCACTGTCAAGAGAATGCTTGATCACATAGTTAAGAAATGTATTCTTTAACTTAGTATCATTCAAGTCGTCAAGCTGACCTGTGCTAATTTAAAAAAATATATTCTGCATAAAATTAAGTATCTTTTTCTCTTCTACAGAAACTAGGAGGGTGATTGAATGAGGATTAATAGCTTAAATGTGTAAAGTGCAGCCTACAATTTAAAATTCTATTTCTTGGTTTTCTATCTCATGGACATCAGGTTAATACTCACTCTACTAAGGGCCTGGAAAGCTCTTGATATACTTCCCCACCCCCCTGACACCCTCTTTCTCTTTCAACTAAAGATGAAAGTATCTTCATATTTTTCTTATAGGATAGATTCGTGGGAAGTTAGAAAAACCTCTGTCTAGATTGCCTGGAGACAGATGGGTGATGGATTGTTTTGGTATGCTGGCCTGGGGGTAGATTTTCTACACAATTTGAACAGGACACCTCCCAAATAAGATACTGCAGCTCAGTGCACTTAATTTACTTCAATCTAGTAGTAGCAGGAGTGAATTCCCTGGAGTGGCATCCGTCCATACCAGCCAAAGTGAATGGTTTTAGTAATGCCAGCTGACCTATAAACCACTGCCTTTAAAGATGATTCTGCCTGGTCCACCGTCCTCTTTTCTTTTATTGAGTTAAGATGTAACATTTTCAGAGTGAAGACATTACAGAGCGATTTCCCCTTGCAGTTATTGGTATGGTTAGCCCCAAATCCACTTCATTAGCTAGAAAGTGATACAAAGGTAATGATAGAGCGAGGAGCCCTGGTAGGGAGGCACTGCTGGGAGGACTGGAATTGGTAGTCTGATGTCTCTTCTCCTCTCTTCAGAGCTAAATGTGGATTTATAAGCAGACATAATAATCCTTCACTCTACTAATAAAAAGACATAAAGGAATCCAGTAGCACCTTTAAGATGAGCTAGGAAGAAGAAATTTCTAGCATAAGTTTTTGTGGACTAAGTCTGCTGCCACACTGCAGAAATAATAATACAACTTCCGTGAGTAAAAAACAGCACGGCCGCCTCCAATGCTGGCCGCAAGAGTCACGGACGCCACCGAGAGAGAAACGGCGGCGTCCAAAATGGACCCTTGCCACGCAGCAGCCTCGTTACTGCTCCAGAGGCTGCTTGCGCGGCAAGAGGCTGATTTTAGCCGTCTGAAAATCTCCTTAGTCTCAGAGATGCTACTGTTGCCTTTATGTCTTTTTATGCTGAAACTGACTAACACAGATATCTCTAAATACTATTGATTTTTAAAAAATCATAAGAATAGTTAAGAACAGTTGTAAAACTGACCCAAGCGGGCTTTTTGGTGTCAGGTATCTACTAAAAGCATAGCACCACTTCTTTGCCTGCTTCTCCCCATCTGTGCTACCATTCCCTCTTGAATCTGTGGTGTTCACAACTCCTTTTCTTCCCTACTGCCATTTGTGAGGAGGTCCTACCTACTTAAATAAAGTAGAGGGCAAAGGTAAGGGTAGTAGACATGAGGTGCGTTTCCCAAACACATTGGGGCTCCACCAGCCAAGGACTCCTCCTAACCTCCAGAGATAGTTGGATGAGGTTAGATGGGTTGAGGAAAAACAAACTGGAACGGAATCCAGACAAGACAGAGGTGCTTATTGTAAGGATCCTAACCTGGGATGAGAAGTGTGCCAACTAGTTCTGGATGGAGTTGCACTCTCCTGAAAGGCTGTATTTGCAGCTTGAAGGTGCTGCTGGATCTGTTGCTCCAAATGACAGTCCAGATAGATATGACAGCCAGGAGTGCTTACTATCAGCTTCAGCTGATACACCAGCTGCACCCCTTCCTAGAGCTAGAGGACATAAATATGGTAGTCTCTCTGGCTTTTCTTCGCAAATGAAGATTCAGAAAGGACTCATCCCGCGCTTTCTGCAAGTGCGCTGATGACTAAAAAGGCCAATCCGAGATAAACAAGTTCGGTTGCAGAAAGCACAGCAGAGGGTCTCCATGGGTGATGTTGCTGGGTTGTGATTCTTTCTTCGTTGTCATTTCTCTTCAAGACTTGTTCGGCGTGAGTTCTCAAATAAGGCTGCAGCATTGTGGATAGTGCGTCTCCATGCCTCCTGATGTGAAGCCAGGGTGGACCATTGTTGGTGATCAATTTGGCCAAGCCTGAGATGGGTTTCAGTGAATCCTTGTATCACTTTTTTTGAGTGCCCCTCTTACGCTAACCCGTGGCGAGTTCACTGTAGAGTACTATTTTGGGGAGGCAATGGTCCTCCATCCTAGAAACATGCCTTGCCCAGCGCAGCTGTGTTCTCGATATCATGGCCTCAATGCTGGTGATCCCTGCTTGCTCAAGGACAGCAACATTCATCACATAGTCAGTCCAGTGTATATTAAGGATTGTATGTACACAGCGCTGATGAAAACGTTCGAGGAGTCGTAAGTGTTGGTGTAAGGTGACCCATGTTTCAGACCCATAAAGGAGAATAGATAGTACAATGGCTCTGTACACACACTGGTAACCTCAAGGTTGGACTTCTGCAATGTGCTGTACATTGGGCTACCTCTGTACCAAGTTCAGAAACTTTAATTAGTACAAAACATGGCAGCCAGATTTGTTACTGGTGCATCTAGAAGAGATAATATTATACCTGCATTAAAATCACTCCACTGGCTGCCAATTAGTTTCCAGGCAAGGTACAAGTGTTGGTTGTTACATTCAAAGCCCAACACGGCTTGGGTCCAGGTTACCTACAGGATTGCCTTCTCATGTATAATCCGCTCCATACACTCAGGCCTTCTGGGGGACATTTACTTCAGTCACTCACGACTAGGCTGGCAACTATTAACCAGAGGATTTTTAATTTAGCTGCCTTCAAGTCGTGGATTGACCTGCCGGAAGAGATTCAACAGCTGGATATGCTGCCCGAGTTTAAAACCACGTTAAAGACCAATCTCTTCCAACAGGTCTATCAAGAAGGTTTTTAAATTATAAGTTTTTACATTATGAATTTATTGTTTAATATGCATGCTTTTTAACTGATGTTAATGCCTTTTTAACTGGTTATGTATTTTAATTGGTGTTCATGTTTTTAACTGTGTTATGTATGTATCTATTGCTGTATTTTAATCTGTTGTTCCTTGCTTCAATCCATAGGTAGAGGTGGGTAAGAAATAATAACAATAACTACTACTACTACTACTATTTAACCTGGGAATGCCTGTGAGGTGATAATTTGGCTTGGTTTCTTTGCTAGTATGGGTGCTAATCAATGGGCACTCACAATATCCTTGTGAAGGCAACCATTTTCTCCTTTGTGGGATAGAAAAACTGGCTTTTGTAAATTTAGCTTAAGGTGTGGCAAAATCCTGTGAAATGTATTTGACTACAGCCCATAGAAGGACAATGGAAAAATATAAATGTGAACTAGAACTGTCATCAACAATGGTACTCTTATACTACCTCTATTACCGTGAAAACAATAATAATACACACTCTTTATTTTGTGGTGTTGTCCAGGTGCCAACAAATCCTTCTGCAGTGACACAGAGAGCCTGGGAGGGAGTACTGAATGCCAGTTCATGGATTCGGCCTCCTCCAATTCAGGTGAGAGGCAGTCTTCTTCCCTGTTTATGTCCTGTTCTTTTTTCATAACTGGGAAAATTTAGAATGGTCATACACCTAAGAGCAGTGAGAAAGAATTGGAGTAGCTTGTTTAGAATTGTTGTCTTAGAGGAGACATAGGCCAAGATTCTCTGGGATCCTGGCAGAGCATAAGTCTTTACCAGCATGATTCTCTCTGCCTTCTGAGTTCCATGGGACCATTGCCAGTGGTGCAATACATCTTGCCATCTGGAACGCATCTTTATGGCAAATCAGTGGTTGAGGAGGCAGGGGACTTCCATGCACTGCCTGGTTGCACTTTTGCAGATAGGAGAAAGGAACGTGTATCACTCTCTGAGGCCTCCAGTGTATTTGCTAGAGGTCCGGCAAGGAGACAGCTCTTCCTTTCTCCTGGCTGCAAACATAGAGCCATATGATGTTCAAGTATCCCTTCCCCATACTGTTTGGCTATGGAGTTGAACTGCAGCAGTGATACGCTGGGTTGCACACAGGGGGCAGGGGATTGCACAATGAGGTACAATACTAAATAATTCTTTTTGTATTGACCAAAAAAGCAGATACATTGGTGTAACAGCAGTGTACCAAAATTCTAGCTGTAATGTCCTCATTTTTCTCCTCTGTGCTCCTTGTTTTCCCAAATAAGCGTATTTTTTTTAATCAATGTTGACATTCTTTCAGTAAATACTAAATGTCCATAATATAGGACACTTTGAAATTTATCCACATAACTTTGTTAGCATAAAATAGTCTTGATACTGTGAAATCGAAGGCTTTCATGGCTGGCATCCATAGATTTTCCTTGGTTTTTTTTCCCAGGCTGTGAGGCCGTGTTCTGGAATAGTTTCTTTCTGACATTTCACCTGCATCTGTGGCTGGCATCTTCAGAGAATGGTTGGGAAGGAGTGTGTCTGGGGTTTATATCCTGTGAACCCCTATAGGGGAGGATATGTAAATTTGTGTAATTGAATGGTTAATTTCTGGGTATAGAAATGCAAGGCTCGTTAGTGTCTGTTTGGCTGATGGTTGGTTGATTAGCCATTATCTGCTGGGAATCCCCATGTCCCTGGGTGGAATTCTTTTGTAAGTGTTGAGTTTTGTTTCTTATTGTTCTTCAAAACTGGGAGACAGATTTTGTTTACTTTTAAGGTTTCTTCTTTCCTGTTGAAGTTGTCCAGGTGTTTGTGGGTTTCAATAGCTTCTCTGTGCATTCTGACATGATACAAAATGTTATTTAAAAACACAGAAATTCTGGACCAGGCCAACAACTATCATATCCGAATGCACAGAGAAGCTATTGAAATCCACAAACACCTGGACAACTTCAACAGGAAAGAAGAAACCTTAAAAGTAAACAAAATCTGGCTCCCAGTTTTGAAGAACAATAAGAAACAAAACTCAACACTTACAAAGGAATTCCACCCAGGGACAGGGGGATTCCCAGCAGATAATGGCCAATCAACCAACCATCAGCCAAACAGACACTAACGAGCCTTGCATTTCTATACCCAGAAACTAACCATTCAATTACACAAATTTACACATACTCCCCTACAGGGGTTCACAGCATATAAACTCCACACACACTCCTACCCAACCATTCTCTGAAGATGCCAGCCACAGATGCAGGTGAAATGTCAGAAAGAAACTATTCTAGAACATGGCCTCACAGCCCTAAAAAAAACCAAGGAAAATCTATAGTCTTGATACTGTCATTGTCAGTTTTTATATGAGTGTTTTTTTCAATGTGTCTTTCCAATTGCAGTTGAATCAATCACTTTAAAAGTCCAGATTTGAATTTGGGTTCAAATTTCATCCAGCTCTACTGCAAATAGGTAGCAGTTACCTATCTTTGAATGCGAACTGTAAAAATATTTCCAGACTTACATAAAAATAGGGCATAATAGAACATTTCACAACTGGTCTGCCAATGAAAATTGTCCACAATTTAGAAATTCTGCATTTCTAAAAACATGGAATTCTGAAGGTTCCATTTCCCCAATGCAGTCCTGTTTCAATCACAATTTGTTTATCAGTTTAAGTTCAAGCAACAATGGACAATTTGTGGCACTCCGGGATTAACTGGACTGCAACTTGCACCAGTTCTAACTGGTATACTCAACAGTAGTGGGTAGTGGAAGCTGTAATGCAACAACATCTTGATGACCGCACATTGTCCACCTAATTTAAAATATTTGTAAAGAACAGTAGAACACATTTTTTAAAAAAATAAGAAAACAAATAAATTCAGTCAGACCCCCCCCCCTAAATCTGTGGGGGTTCAGTTCCCAGACTTATTGCAGACACCAGAAATCATGGATAAGAGCAAACACTGTTAAAATAAAAGACTTCTGGTAAAAACATACCAGAGAGTTGTGTTGGAGGACCTACAAGATGCCTAGAGAGGATGCTTCTCTAGGCATTTTCCAGTGTGACTCTATGGTACATATCTCTGTTTTGTGTCCCATGGATAACTGAAACCACAGATATTGGTTCCATGGATATGGGGGTCTGACTGTACAAGCAATAATCCAAGAGGACAGAATAACATATATCACCACACACTTTTTAGTAAGTTAAAGATAAATAAAACAAGCATTAAAAAAAAAAACTCTTAATAGCCTGAATAAATAAAAGCAACTTTATGGATTATTTGCCCTTAGACAACAGGGGCTTTCATAGAAACACAGGACCACTATTGAAAAAGCTTGCTTAACTTTTGAGGCCAATCTTGCCTCCCATGGAAGTCACCTGCAGCACTATGCATCAATCAGTAAGGAACATAGTTTTTTTGGGCGGGGAATACTTTTTTTTTCTTTTTTTTTTGGACTTCACCTCCCATAATTCCCCTGCAATTATGGCCACTGGCTACATTGACTAGGGAATTTGGTGAGTTGTAGTCCAAAAAGTAATCTTTCTCCTAAAAGTTTTAGCAGGTATGTAGAAGGCACTACCTTATGTTTGCTGGACCCAGGCCACATAGTTCTTTAAAGGTAAGAGCCAGTACCTTGAGTATGACAGATGAGTAATCAGTGGAGCTCTTGAAACCAGTTGCTTTATGTTCTCAGGATCTAATACAAGCCACAATGCTTTTGAGGTCTGAGGTTTTTTGATTTACATTGTTATACTTTGTGTCAGTTGCTTTAGACATTTCCAGTTTGGAGCACTAAGTGTTATATACATTTTGATATGAATAAATAAGCACATTTGGACCAAGAGAGATTTCCAGGTTTGCTTCAAGGCTAGTACTGAGAATGGTGTATGACAGTAGTCCAACTGAGAGTTTGTCAGGTGTGCACAACAATATCAAATCACTTTTCTCCAAGAAGTAGCACTGCCTTGGAAGCTGTCCTGTGAGAAAGGTGGAATGTAAAATAAGTAAGTTGAAGCTGATAAGAATACTCTCCTTGCCATATCCAGGAAAAGGCCTGCATGCAGGAAGACTCCCAAGCTGTCTCACGTATCTACTTTTTTAGACAAACCCTACTTTCAAATGTCATCTAAAGCAGCATAGCCTCCAATGGTCCTTATTTGGCAGGAACAGATCTAATTAATCCTCTGCTGTCCCAATTTTTCAGCTGCTTTTAAAATGTCCCAGTTTCTCTCTCTTCCACCCACCTTCATGTTTTGTTATCAGATTACTTTGCTGCAAACTGAGTTCAGGATAGGGTTGCTATTTGTCCTGGAAAACCAGGAAAATACTGGATTGAAGGGAGTAAAAAATGTCCTGGCAGGTTAGTCCATTGCTAAAGGAAACCCTATAAATTTGTGGGGGTTATGAATATATAGATATAGACACAGACACACACACACACAGAGAAAGAGAGAATATATTCTGCCGAGTCCAGTTGTGTATACTTTTGTCCCAGTTTTGTGGGAGAAAATTATGGCAACTCTAGTTCTGGGTGAAAAATTAGTTTGCATTGAATCAACTCAGCAGGTGTGGAGAGGAGAGGAGGGGCCAGAATCTTGCCCTTCCTAGTAGGTTCAGGCAAAAGCAAACTGCTGCAGCCTCTCCTAGCTTGTGTGATCTCCCTCATTAATAACTTTTGTCATGACCACATTCTGATGTTGCTTGGCCATACCTGTCCTGGTTTTGATCTGAGAAATGTTAGAGGATACAAACATTTCCATACTTCTTGATTTCTAAAGCCATTCATCATAGGCAACTCCATATTTCTTATAAGATAAACATCTGGAACATTAGAACATGTTATATTACTGATATTGTACAGAGGCAATATTTCATGAAGTCTAAAACTGCATGCATGCCATGTTTTCTTTTTCACACAAGAATTATATCGAGATTGCAGTGTGGCTTTGAACATCACTAACTCTTGGCTCTTCATTGGCTTCCATTTTTGTTTAAAGAAGTGTTTGATTTATGTTCAGGCCACAAGAAGTTGCTGAAAGCTTCGCCCACTGGCACCATGTCCTCTTCAGAGGACTGTGAAGACAGAGATTTGATACAAGCCTATGACAATGGTGAGGAGCCCCCCCCCAAAAATCCCAAGAAAATGAAGAGGGGAGGTGGTCCTGTAATTACATCACACCCAGATGCTAGCATGGAGAGAGCAATGTGTCTGCCTGTGTGCATGTTTGCCATCAGGGCCAGTCAGGACAATTCACAGATCATGAGATTAAACTCTTCTTTCATCTTAAGACTGTGGACATTATCAGACTAGCGTGTTAAAACACTGTAATATCACAAGTAAGGAAGGCGGAATCATCGAGGCATTATAACTGAACTTATCCGCTAGCATTTTAAGAACAGGCGTTAAGGTCCCGCTACAGTAGCACTTGTCTTCACATTGCTTTCTAATTATGCTGTAATGTCCACTTACTTCCGTGTTAGCCAGGATGTGAGATCTTGCCGGTTCTCGTGAGAAGACGCAAGTCAACGTAAAAACACCAATACACAGCTAAGCCCTGAAACATACATAAAAACTTGCCAGCAATATGGGACAGTTCATAAAAAGAATGTCCTGTTGATCATTTCCACGTCATCACCCGGACGTTTCCTCAGCGGCAATGGGAATGGGGGAAAGAGGACTGCCCATTTACGCTGTATTCTTGTGATTACAGCGGGACTTGTTTTCGCACACTCTTAATATTGAGACAGCAGCAATATTAAAGAACTATTGACAGCTTAGCCAGTGAATAAAAAGTTTTATTCACAGCTCATGCACACACTGGCAATGGGAGGAGGATGTCATTGTCTGATAATTTCAGCCCATTATGTTGTTATTTCATCGTAATGACCTGATTTTTTCCTTGTCTGATAAAGTCACTTCAGACAGCAGCTGGAGATTGCACAACTGAATTTTCCCCCTTGTAAAGGATCTCTTTTGTACAAACGCAGATCTGGTGCCTTTAGGATGGTATTGATGCCCTCATGATGATGAATTAGCAGGTCAAATGTTAAAGCACTTTACTTCTTCCCTGTTTAAGTAGTACTGTTACTTTAAAGAAGTGCTATTCCCTTAAATTCATTCCCCAACCAAAACCAATAGCCTGGTGGTGACCTAAAGCCGAAGTGCAAGACAGAACTAGAATTGATGTGTAGAAACCAGGTTGCTACAGCAAATCTCCCAGCAGAGTATCTCAGGGCCCTTGCTTACTACACAATTACAGCTTTATGATCTCACTTTAACAGCCATGTCAACATCCTGTGGAATCCTGGGATTGGCAGTGGAGGGAGGGGCCTCAAGACTCCTCAGCCAGGGAACTCCTCCTCTGCTGTCTCTGACCAAACGACAAACCCCAGGATTCCATAGGAGGCAGTCACGGTAGTTAAAGTGGAATCACAGTGCTATAATTGGGTCCCATGTGGTAGAGAAGTGAGATATAACTTAAATATAAACAAATAAATCTGTAGTATGAAAGGACCTACTACTTCTACTATTTCAGCTCTATTCTTCTTCCTGCACTGACAACCCTTACTTGATGCTGTTATTATCCACTTTGCCTTTTCAGTTCTGAGATCATCATCTGCTGCTGCTGCCATTTCTTCTTCTTCTTCTTCTTCTCGTGGTCTCTTCCAACTCTACAATTCTATGATTCTATGATTCTTCCTCCTCCTCCTCCTCTAGATCTAGGGACCCATCAACATGACACAGTTATAGTGCTATGATTCCACTTTAACTGCTATGGTTCCATCCAATGGAATCTTGGAATTTGCTGTTTAGAGAGGGGTATTTAGACATAGAATCATAGAGTTGGAAGAGACCTCAAGGGCCATCCAGTCCAACCCCCTGCCATGCAGGAATACACAATCAAACATTCCTGACAGATGGCCATCCAGCCTCTGTTTAAAAGCCTCCAAAGAAGGAGACTCCACCACACTACGAGGCAGTATATTCCACTTCTGAACAGCTCTTACTGTCAGGAAGATCTTCCTAACGTTTAGGTGGAATATCTTTTCCTGGAATTTGAACCCATTGGTCCATGTCCTAGTCTCTGGAGCAGCAGAAAACAAGCTTGCTCCATCCTCAGCATGGCATCCCTTCAAATATTTAAATATGGCTATCATGTCACCTCTCAACTTTCTCTTCTCCAGACTAAACGTGCCCAGCTCCCTAAGCCACTCCTCATAGGGCATGGCTTCCAAGCCTCCCATCATTTTGGTCACCCTCCTCTGGACACGCTCCAGCTTCTCAATATCCTTCCTGAATTGTTGTGCCCAGAATTGGACACACTATTCTCTGCCAGAAAGCTCTAGTGCCTCAGCGAACTACAAACCCCAGGATTCCATAGGATACAGCCATGTCAGTGGCTTATTGCATGCCAAATTAAAGCGGCAGGGCAGCAGGAATCCTTTCTGTGATGCCTTACCGCATAATGTCATCATTCTTCTGGTGTTCTGCCATTCAGTCCCATGGGAGACCAAGGTAAAACTGGATCTTTTTGCTAATGGTACTTTCTGGTTAGCAAAAAGATGTGGTTTTACCTCGGCCTCCCAGAAGACTGGAACAGAAGAACGATGACATTGTGCAGTAAGGCAGCACGGAAGACAGAACCTTCCTGCTGCACCGCCGTTGTACTTCAGAGTGTGGTAAGCCTCTCAGTTAAAGTGGAATCATAGGAGTATAATTGTATAGTGTGGATGGGCCCTAGGTTTATTAATTTATTTATTTACTCTATATCCCGCTCTTCTCCTTATGTGGGGCCTAAGGTTCTGCTTTTCTGCTGTTGCTCTTCTCAGTCTGTTCTTCAGTTCTGAACTTAACTCCAGCTACCACTCACAGTTTGCTTGTGGGCTTTTTAATTCTTTCCAGCTAGAACCTTCTAACCAATTGTATTTTAAAGCCTTGCAACCTGAGAATCTATTTAGGACCAGTAAGAAAGACAGAATGTTTCCTCATGGAAACCCTCCTCTTTTGTTCTACTATCTAGTATAAAAGCTATGGATACATTTCTAAGTCTTGCTAGGATTTTATCCCTGCCCCCTACTCTGAAGTAGGAGAAGCAGTCCCCACATTGCAAAAACCCTTCAGTAGTTGCTACCCCTGCCCCTCTTTTTAGGGACACCCCAAAAGTTGGCAATGGGCAGATGTTGTCAAGAGATTGGTTTACCAACACCTGGCTTCACAGACTTTCCTTTCCCAGGAGAGACAGAAACTTCACAATTGTACACTGACCAACAGGCATGTAAGAAGTGGGAAAGGGCAATTCTTGTAGGAAAATCTTTATTCTAAACAGGTTACTATCACATTAGACAAAGGTATCATATACCTGAAGGCAACTTTCCTTCTTCATGGGAGTTACAAAGTTACAAAACAATCGTAAATCATATTGAACCACACGTCATAGGGCTTGTCTAGATGAGAAGAAGTAATGCACATACCTGCGCATTATAGGCCATTTGCAACAGCATCATTTTATTCCCATGGTGTTTTATCAAAAATGATAGGCTGCAAAGATCTCTGATGTGATGTCCACACAGCCATTGTTTTGCACGGTGGGGGGTGAGGAAGGCAAAGGGAACCCTGCAGCATCTGGAGACAAAGCAGAGGGTGGCCACCACAAGGAAGAAAAGATCTGCCCACCCTGCACCCATCTTGGCAGCAGCAGAAGCGACAGCAGCAGCTTCCAATTCCGGCTGCAAAGAGATGGAAGGATCCACCTGGCCAACCACTGAAAAAGAAGGGAAGGGCGGCTCTTTACCAATCCAGCTTCATCTGACCTTCCCCAGCTGGGCTGCTCCTTCTCTCATGCCGGTCCCATACCCTGCAAAGCCCTCTGACATTGAGCTCAGTAGACAGGCACGAGGGAAGGAGCAGCCCAGCCCAGGAAGGTCAGATGAAGCTGGAGCAGCGAACAGCCACCCTCTCTTCCTTCTCCCAATGGCTAGCCAGGTGGCTCTTCCCATTGCTTTGCAGCCAGAATCTGAGGCCGTGGCCACGGGGATGGGTGAAGGGCTGGCAGCTCTCTCCTCCTCTTCCTCGCAGTGGCTGCCCTCCTCATTGTCTCCCAGCACTGTCGGGTTCCCTTTGACAGTTTATAAAAGTAAAAAGTGCACAATCACTAGCACTTCCAGGTGCTTGACGGCAAGCCCGTCCCTGCACACATCCAACCAACCAGACGTTCAGCTCCTCCCTCTCCGGACTGTGCAACAAATTGCATTGGTTGTCCTAAGGAGCAGGAATTTGCATTTCCTTTGGGGTTTTTAAAAAAGGTGCCTAGCCTGTGGCATATTTGGAGTTTTTTGCCCCCCTCCTTCTGAATACGTCGAATCACCACAGGATCTCATTGGGACAAAAGGTATTCTCAGATTCTACAAGGAGTATTTTCACCATCTAGACAAGCCCAAAGAAACATAAAATCTTAACGTAACGGAGCTACACAGATCCCTGTCTACACACATTAAGAAGTTGACAGTCTTGCTCTTGGAAATCTCCCAGAGACCAGGAGTCTGAACCATTTCGCCCAGCCTTCAACGACACATCCAAAGGATGTGACAGGGTAGCCAAACCCTCCTGTGTGCTCCATCAATTTGAAAGACCTCTTGTACCTCCTGGTGTTGCCCTTGAATAACCCCAAAGATGCCCCCCAAAGATTTGGGAAACTGTCACACTTTCTCACAAACAGGCTATCCCACTGGATAAGCATTTGTCTCCCATGATCTTCTGCGTATCCCTAAATGTTGTCCCTAAATGCAAACATTAACCATTTCATTGCCCAGAAGTGAGCCAACACCCATATGGCTGTGTTGCCAGAGATTATGGTAGGTTGCCATTATCGTAAAGGCAAATATTAAATTTCTTTAAAAACTGTTACAGTGGGTATCTCCAGGTGGGTAAAGAATCTCAGCAAGTATTGAGACTTTCCTACTCTTTTTGTACCTGCACATTCATGGGTTTGCATTTGCTCTCTTTTGTGAAATATTGCGGCTTTTTTTCCTTCTCTCCCTCCCTCCCTCCCTCCCTCCCATTGATCACATCATACCCAGTGTCATGCAACATTCAAACTGTAATTTTCACCCATTTTTACTGAGCCTTCTTTATTGTTATTTTTTTAGGAGTTATGATTAAGGTGCTAAAGTGCTTTAGCAATTTTACACTAATAAAGTGCTAGGATCATTTTGTTTTAGTGCTAACATTCCTCTTTCCCCTGTTTGATCTCTATTGAATCTGTGTCTTATGCGGTAGGGGGGAAATAGCTGTGTTTACTTAGCAGTGGCTATCTTTACTGCTTGTGAGACAGTGGAAAGTCACAAACTACAGGTACATTTCATTTTGGAAAGTACTGAGTTAATTTAAACCAACCTGGAGAATGGCAATGAAAATTCTTGGGGCAATGTGGCATGCTCCAGGAAATACTTCAGAATGAGGAAAATGTGGTTTTCCAAAATAAAATTGGCTTGATCAATAAGAGAACATGGACTTCCAGAGACTCATCCTATCCCAGTGCTACTATTTCTTGACATACAACTGAATGTAGGTCACATAGCCAATGTCTCTTTTAGGTCTCAGTTAGTGGTGAATTGCTAACATTTCACCTCACAGTCAACCATCTGGAATACAAATCTATAAGTATATAACTTTTGGATATGCACAATGGCCTTAGGTGTGTAGATATATTGCCTCTTGGGTATGTACAATGGGTTTAGGTATGTTGCCTCTTTCAGTGTGCTGATTGGCCCCTCCTGTCACTCCCTTAGCCAATCACTACGCACATGCAAATTCCCTCTCCACCTCACAATCCACTCCTGCCACTCATGGCCAATCTGCATACTGAGAGCGACGAAACAATATGCTACAGTGTTGGCTATAGTTACTAAGGATGCAGGCCTTTCCAGCTCACCAGTGTCTCAGGGCTGCACAATTTCCACTTATGATTTAAGTCTACACAGTAATAGCATTTCTATTTCAACTGCGATGGGACCTAGGCAGTCAACCGGCAGTGGCGGTGGCGGGCGAACACCTCTGCTGCCGCTGCGAAAGGACCCAAGCAGTTAATTGGTGGTGGTGGCAGCAGCAGCAGCAGGAAGCCGCTGCTGCCGCTGCAACAGAACCCAGGCAGTCAACTGGTGGCAGTGGTGGTGGGGGTACGCCCCTGCTGCCACTGTGACAGGACCCAGACAACAGGGTGTGAGGTCTACTAGCTGTTTTGAGTGGAGTTTTTTAAATTGTGTATGGTATGCTGGGTCTAGCTAGTAACCTTATATTACATTATACATTCTTTTCTTGAATCTACACAATATTTAGACAACCATGCTCTTCAAATTTACTGATACATCCCATTGCAGATGGACACTACACATTTGAGTGCTCTCACATAAAAACACAAATCCCTACTAAACAAAGAAAGCTCACATTTGTGGGAGAATGATAGACTGCAACTCCATTTGCCATGTATGTGGGTGGCTTGGTCATGTAGTCCTCCCACACAAGAAATGGTATTGTCTTAAGATCCCCACCCCACCCCTGCATGATCTACTACTTGTCTAGATCTTGTTTTAGATGTCCTGCCTGAATCTGAAATTTAATACCAGACTAATGTCACTTGGCAATCTGAATCAAACCTGCTGCTGAATACACTGCAAAACTACACCATGGCACCCCTCCCCATTATTCATTCTCTATCATAGAGAAATCACTGCAAGGTCAACAACACAATGTGTGTTGCATCTCTGTGTGTGTAGCAGAGCATCTTTCTTCTTTACCTCTCCAAGTTTTCCCATTTGGAGCCCAAATCAGTCCATTTCTATTTTGAAAACCCCTGAGCCTGTTTTTTTCCCCCCCAAGGTGGGGAGGAAACTTCTTTTGTCTGTCCTGGCTTTCCCCACCCACTTTTGTCTTTCCTTGGTGCGGTTGCATGTTTAACTATTCATCAGTCTATTAAGAAAAGAAAGATTCTCCTGTCCAATTAATGATTAATGGCCGCTTGCCTCATCCCCTTTTCAGATCTCAATGATGTATCGGAAAATGGCTTGCCCCATAGCCTGCTTAAGAACATAAAGCTGTCAAGTGCGGCTCAGACACACCGACTGCGGAAGCTGCGGGGCCCTTCAAAATGCAGAGAGTGTGAGAACTTTGTTGTCAATGGCCTTGAATGTGAAGAGGTAAGTGAGTGTAAACTTTGCTTCAGCAGGCATTTCTGATCTCAAGCAGGCTTTTGTCTCATATACAGCATCAGGATGAGCACCTAGCTGGAAAAGCAGAACCACAAACCCTAGCTTGGAGCTACCAATATATTAGATTTTCAGACCGGCAATTTAATCTGTGGGAGACACAGAACAGGGTTGGGAAAAAGTCTTCTTTTCAGAAGTCGACGACCCTTTTCCGTTTTTCCCCCGTCCTCATTCCAGATTTCCCCGTGATATTTCATCACAGGGAAACATCATTTTTGGACAACATCTATTTCTGTCATGGAATCAAGTTGGTCCAAAAGGTGTCCCGTTCCTCTCCTGATAGCCATGGGAGGGTGGGCCATTCTGGACACTTCTGGGCAGGAATGGGAAACCCAGGTAAGTGACACCCTCCCCCCCCTTCCCTGGGTTACTTGTATTTTATTACTATTATTATTATTCTGCTTCTTTTTCATTTTTGACAGATGGGGGGGTTATTTTTGAATTTCCCTCCCGCCTGTTCTCTTGCGGGATTTGGCTTCACTGCTGTAAAAGCAGCTTTACAGCAGCTGCATTTACAGCAGTAAAGCTGAGTGAAGAGGGACGACGTTCCTGCTGTGGGATTAAGGTAAGTGTTTGAACATTTTACCTTTATTCCACGGCAGGAATGGGATTGGGGCTTGTGGGGCAGGAATTGGGCATTTGGCCCCATTTGAAAATCTCCATAAATAGTGAGTAGAGTTGCCAGAGTGAAAACTGGAGATGGCTCTTGTACCTTTAATGATTGTAGAGGAAAGGGAATTTCAGCAGGTGTTGCTTGTATCCTAGCTGCATGACAAGCAACACCTGCTGAAATTCCCTCTTCTACACAACCACTAAAAGTATAGGAGTCATCTCTAGGCTTCAATCTGGCAATCTTAGTAGCGAGACAGCATAGATCTTTACATATGTAAATCTGGGAAAGAACTGGAAATAATCATTATTTAGGCTATGTGCACTAATCTGGGAGTAAGCCCCATTGAACATGATGGGGTTTACTTCTGCATAAACATGCATAGAACATCATCAAATGTATTAATTTAACACAGTGCCCTATATTAAATAAGTCTGTATCATCCACTGGCTGAACCATTAACTCGTCCACTGGCTGAGTATATTTCAGTGAAATTTGATTTACCTTCTGAACTTGGAAAAAATAAAGACCCATAAAAGATTAAATATGAATACTGACCTTTCATAGACTTGATGTGAATCTAGGAAAAGTGAATGGGGGAACCCAGTCTCACTCAGACTAGGCTTTATCCAGATCTTGGAAGTTTCCAAGATCTGGACAAAACCAGAAAGCTCAACAAATTGCAGATAGCACAACAAACTTAGAGTTTAATTTGTGGTGCTTAATGCAGGATGCTAGAGACACTTGAGTATGTTTTCAGAAAGCAAAAGTGGTTTGACTGAGCTTGGCTCCCATGATGTTCACAAAATTTTTGGCAGAATACAAAATGCTGCCAGGTGCATTGCCAGAATTAAAAGTGGGATGAGTCTCAGTGCCTGAAGTGTCTTCAACTTTTTGGTCCATTTTTCCATTTTTGCCAATCTGCGATGTGGCATTTTCTCCACACTGCATCTAGACTAGTGATCAGTACTAATCCATAAGCCTTCTGTAGAATTCTTAGCCAATATTATCTCCTGAAACTGTCTCATAACATTGGTGCAGGAAATAATTAAAGATTGCCTTAAGATGAAGCAAAAGGAAGCTGTGGCTTCAGGCAGGAGATTCCAGAGTGGCCTCATTCTGGTCAGCTTTCCAAAAAAGCATCTGGTTGGCCATTATGGAAAGCAGGTTATAGGATTAGATGGATCTGGAACTAATCCAATGGGTCTTTTTTTTTAATGCTTTCGTCTTCAATTGGCATTTGTGCATCTCAACTAAAAACCAGCAGGAGTGGGAATTCCATTTTAACTACTGTACTTTGATTTAGGAGTTAACATACGTAGCTTAGATCATCTATTGGAGTAATGATTCCATACTTTCTTGCCAAAAGATTAAAATACCCTCCCTCCCTCCCTTTTGTTTAGAGGTCGCATCCCAATGTGCAAAGAGTTACACTGGAATCATTCTGGGTGCCATTTCAGATGTAGGGGCATACCTCATTCTTCCTCCAAGTGGATGCTAAACAAAGAGCAGCAGCCATTCATGGGTCTTCAAAGGGTGTACATGCATGGTACTCATATACATTACTTCCTCTTTTTTCCAACTTGCAGTTGTACACTTAAAGTATCTTAGGTGTACGCTTTAAAAAGGCAATGGTTACAATGGGTGCATCTATACTACACAAATAATCCAATTTGAAATTGGATTATTTGCCATGGCTCCTTCCTATGGAATTTTGGAATCTGTAGCTTGGTGAGGCACCAGCACTCTTTGGCAAAAAAAGCTAAATACTTTGTTAAACTATAAATCCCAGGGTTCAATAGGAAGGAGCCATGACAAATCATCCAGTTTCAAACTGGACTATTTATGTAGAGTGGATTAGGCCAATGTCTAATGCTGTGGTTCTCATCCTTGGTTCCTCCAGATGTTTTGGACTTAAGCTCTCACAAACTCAAGCCAACATAGCTAATGGGCAGGGATTCTGAGAGCCATGTCCAAAACATGTAGAGAACCACAGGATGAGAACCACTAGTCTAATGTGACATTGGAATGAATACTGAGAACAGTGGGTTGCATCAGAAGTAGCTCTCAACTAAATGTTCTCACCTGCCCCTAACCTGAGGGACCAGTTTAACATACAAACAGAAACGAATGCACAATCCACAGCCATGCTGTTAATCTGTTAGATTCTCTTCAAAGTATTGAGAAGTGAAAAAGAAACATGAGCCACCTTCTAGGTAGAAAGAGCCCCCAGCCAAACTAACTCAGCCCCTCTGGTCTACCTTTAGTGCTTCCTGGCCTGTCACAAGAAATGCCTTGAGACTCTTCTCATCAACTGTGGCCACCAGAAGTTGCCGGCACGGGTATCACTCTTTGGGATTGACTTCATTCAAGTGCCACGGGATTTCTCGGAGGAGGTGCCATTCATTGTGGTGAAGTGTACCTCAGAGATTGAAGCTCGTGCCCTGGGAGTGCAGGTAAGTGCAGGTAACCCCTTCCCTCCACTGGCAAATCTACCACAGCAC
This sequence comes from Gambelia wislizenii, assembly GCA_030847615.1. Lineage (NCBI taxonomy): Eukaryota > Metazoa > Chordata > Lepidosauria > Squamata > Crotaphytidae > Gambelia > Gambelia wislizenii. The sequence goes on along the minus strand of JAUMIR010000002.1, from coordinate 250,841,491 downwards.
AAGCTTTGTTCCTGTCAGTGTAAAATCATCAGTACCAGGTGGAGAAGGAGGAGGCTATCGAGCCACACAGAATGAAGACACACTGAATCCCTATGCTATATTCCTAAGGACACACTGACTCTTTAAGCTACAAGTTAAGAGGCCCCACAACTTTATCAATCCCCTCCTTTGCAAAAATATGGACTAATCTGAAAGGTTCAGGTGGAGAGGATTCTGTTTTTATTTAGAAGCTCCACAAAATCTGAGGGACTAAATTGTAGACTCCTTACCTTATGTGTAAATCTGGAATTGTCTACACAGCAAGGCTGGGTTTATCCAATAGCTGTTCAACTATGTTTGGTGTAAATCATTCTTCTGGTTCTGTGCAAACAGGGCATTACACAAGCTACAACAAAGGCATTTCTAGCCATTAATTCTGCAAAGACGGGCTTGGAAGTTACACCATATGGGTAATGCCAGGTGAAATTTCACAAACGGGGGTGGAACCAGAACAGGATTTTTGGTGGTCAGGAGGCGCTCTTGATCCTTTCTCCTCACTAGCAGTTGGGAGAACAAATACAAAAATAGGGACAGGCAATTCTTATTAAATTGCACAATCTAGATGAGACAGAATTGAGCCTTTTACTCTGATCTTTCATGCTTTGCACCCTTGACATTTTGTGCAGCTCAGAATTTGAGGGCCGGACCCTTATCACATTAACAAAGATGATGAGGCAGCCAATGGCAGTATCTCTAGTCCCTGGAAATTTTGAACTGATGATGAGTGGTTTCACCTCTAATGAAGAAAAGACCCATACTATGGCAGGATTTAGGTGTTATTAGGACAAGATGGCCTACTTCTTGGTGTGTCTATATTCAGGCATTTCAACGGCTATATAGAAAGAGGGAATATAGAGTATTGGTCCAAATATTGTACGAAACCAGGCTATTACCAGTTCCAAGATCCCCATACATCTTTTAATGTTGTTTAATGGCAAGTGTAGCCCACAGCCCTGAATTTCTAGCTGAGGCCTCTGCCTCCCAAAAATAAGAAATGCCTCAGAGTTCTAGGGCAACCACCTTGGTCACCTCTCCCATCCATTTTCTCCCCCTGACACATACACACACCATTTTCTACTGGGTCAGAGAGCAATTGTACTTGTGCTGTGATGAATATCACCCCATTCCTCAGTAAGCTTGCCCTGACTCTTTCTGTCATTGATGCAGGGAATTTACCGTATTAGTGGATCCAAAGCACGCATGGAGAGGCTATGCCAGGCCTTTGAGAATGGACGGAGACTGGTGGAGCTCTCGGATCATTCACCTCATGACATCACTGGAGTCTTGAAACATTTCCTTAAGGAGGTAAGGAACAGAGACAGAGATCTGTAATAGAACTGTATTTCCCTTCAGTTGAAAGGAAGTAGTCTCCCAAGGTTTACACTGGGCATACACAACCTGTGGTCCATGGGCTACATGTGTTCCCCCAAAGGCCTTAAGCATATGATGCCCTTAAATGCTCCAACCTGCTGCTTCCACTGTTGGATCCCCTGTTCTGCCAAGCTCCCAGCAACTTCATACAGACTGCTTTTTTCCAGCTGCTGCTAAATAAAGGAGAGAGCGATCTGTATTAGGATCATTGGGTGAGGGGTTAGAGAGGAGGCTCCGTAGTCTCTCCCACAGAGAGTATCATATAAATTGCTCTTTCCCCCAGTCCATTTCTGTGAAAAAGACAAATAGATGGGTTCTTGAGCAAATCAAGCCTGAACATTCCCTAGAAGCCCAGATTACTAAACTGAGACTGTTGTACTTTGAACATACCATGAGAAGACAAGACTTACGAAAAGACAGTAATGCTTGGTAAGGTAGAAGGCAGTAGGAAAAGAGGAAGACTGCACTACAGGTGGATAGATTCAGTTGAAGCCACAGCCCTGAGTCAGCAAGACCTGAGCAGGGCTGTTGAGGATAGGGTGACTTGGAAGTCTCTCATTCGTAGGGTCACCATAAGTCAAAGTCAACTCGACAGCAGTTAGGACAACAACCAGTCCATTTCGACCCTCCACCTGACCTCAAGCAAACTGAGACTGTTTCGCTAGCCTCACATGTGGCTCCTGGAGACAAAAAGCTGATGCTCCCTAGGGCTTACATCTTCAGCAGGCATCAAAGTATACATCCTTCAAAACCCTCAGAGGTCGCATGTTGTCCTTAGATAAGGACAAAAACAAAGTAATATTTAAAAGAAGGACTCACAGCTCAACCATCTTCTGTAGTGCGAGCCTGGCTCTCTACCAGCTTCACAGGTTTGATGCACATAGAGCTAACTCTGCCTCCAGAACCCACTTTTGTGGCCCCTCAATTAAAAATTGGGGCAATTTGAAGGCAATTTTTGCTCAAAATTTTGCAAAAATCCCCTCATGTGTGAAAACACTTAAAAATATCCCACTCCAAGCACAAAAACCTCAGAACCTCATCCTGCCCCCAGATACCTCTGTTTTCTTTTACAGTCCTCTCATTGGGGACAGGAAGTGGCATGATGTCACTTCCTGCCACCATTTTGAGAGGAACTGCAAAGAAAAGTGAGTATGGAATTCTTTGGATAGATCTGGCGTATTTATCCTTTCAAAAGGACAAAGTAGAGTTGAGCTCTGATACCTCCTTTAAACCTAAGGTCATATTGAATTTAAACCAGAATTAAAAACTTGATGCTAGGTCTCTTCTCCCTTGATCCCAAGGATGATGAAGAAAGGGGCCCTACACATCTTGAAAGTATGAAGAGTTCTGACATTATTTTCAGAATTTCCCAAAGTCCTTCGTATGGCTCTTATTATCTCTATGAACACTACGAGGGACCATCAAGGAGTAAATTTCTTTGCTTCCACTGGGTAACAGCAATTATTACACAGTGTAACAATTAGGGAACTACAACCCTCATTCAGTGTTGGGAAGCTATTCTACACACAAACTCTTTGCATTTCAGCATTATTGTTCTGTGAGGAATCTTCACAGAATAACCACCTGGTCTATTCTGTCAACTTTCATTAAGCACCATACCCTCTGTATCAGAGCCATGACTGATGCAGTTCCATCCTACAAGAATTTGTCCAACTGAGCTGCTTAAACTTCCTTCCTTGCAGCTTGGATTGGTATAGCTCAGATTGGTAATTTCCCTTAAGTGTGACAGGTAACTGGCACTCTCCAAGTAGCTTTTTTTGTGTAGCTAGATAACCTGTCCTCCTCTGGTGTTAGCTTAGGGGTGGGCAACTTTGATGGGTCCACAGGCCAGTTTTCCATCCCCAGGATATTCATTGGTCTTACCTAGCCCTGAAATTGAAAAAAAAAATACAGAAAAAAATAGAATTCGATGAAATTCCACTTCCATTTGGGAGGAGATTTGGGTGTTTATTGCAAAGTTATTTCTCCCCACCACTGGAAAAATACCTTTTCCCTATCCTTCCACCCCCAAAATTGGAGGAGGTCTTAAGGGACCAGGACTGAACATTGGTGTTCTTCTACTGCTTGTTCTTCTTGTTCTTCTTCTCCTCCTCCTCTTCTTCTACCACCACCACTGCTCCTCCTCCTCCTCCCACTGTTGTCACCACTTCCTTTTCCTCTTCCTGTCATCGTAACCTTTATTTATATCCCTCTTCTCCTCAAAATCTGGGACTCGGGTGTCGTGGGGCAACTTTGCCTCTCCTTATCCTAAGTAGACAAAAGGAATTGGGTAAGAAGGTATTCAAGAGCCAAAGTGTTGTAGTGGTTTGAACACTGGACTAGGACTCTAGGGATACCAGAGTTTGAAACCCACATCCACCATGGAAATCCTTTGGGTGACTTTGAGCACTCTCTCAGCCTCAGAGGAAGGCAATGACAAACCTCCTCTGAAGAAATCTTGCCAAGAAAATCCTAGGAAAGAGAGGGTCACCATAAGTCAGAGTCAATTTAAAGTGAGATAGCAACAACAAACAAGAAAGTATTCACTACCTCTCAGAGGAATACATATATACATAATATGGGCTGTGCTTTCTCAGATGCCATCTCCCACTCTCAAAAGCTTGAGAACTTTTTGAAAAGTTGTGCTTTGCAAGAGCAGAGAACACATTCCTGAAACTCCAGTCCCTCAAAGTATGTTAGTTACAAGAAAGCCACCCTGTCTTTGGCCAGTCACTAAAGTTCTCCTTGCCTACTGAGACACACAACATTCTGAGAATATGGACTACCGTGTTTAAACATCTTGTAAGTGGGATAGTCTAGTGGGAACTGAACAACATTTACAATCAAGCAACTTTATTCTCTGTTCCTGTTAAATAGCTTTCTAGCCCTGTGCTCCCATTCAAGCTTTATGACGATTTCATGGCCCTCTCAAGGAGTTTGCAGAGAACTGAAGACAGATCAGGAGATGATTCTGAGACACTGGCAGATCCCATCAAGAGCACAAAGGACTTGCTGAGCAAATTGCCAGCGACAAATTACAACACTTTACGGCACCTCATTGCTCACCTGTACAGGTAATGGGGGGAGATTGTATGAAATCCACAGCTCTTCTCTTGCAGGAAAGAGCAGATCTGGTGAATCTGTTGGAATTGAGGCTACTACAGAGGGGCTTTTTAGGACCAAAAAGTAGGATATAACTATCCATATACAGTAAATAAAATCTAGCAATATTCACATAAAATATTTAGCTATGTTTAGCTATAGATTTAGCTGGAGCCAAGATTATTGCCCACACTCATAAAACACAGCCCTATCTTTGTTTATATGTGAATTCCCAAATATGGTGCTGTCCCTCTGCCTGGAGAAGATGAGAGTTTCAGTGCAACACATCTGGAAGGCACATAGTTAGGGAAGGGCAGTTTATATGTTTACTCTAAGTCTTGTGGTCTCCCCAAGCTCAAGTTGTCATCATGATTTACACAAGTCAACATTTCCATTCTTCCATTCTTAAGAGGAACAACATTTTTGCCCTGAAGGTCTGTTTTTTGTGGTGGGCTGGGGAGCATCCCATGTACATACACACATATATACAGGCAAAAAGATGTATACAGTCATGTATGTTTACATGCACACACATGTGTACACACTCATGGATGTTTGTATGTATACACATATGTAAACATACACATGTGTCTCTCCATGCCCTTACATGCACATGTGCACTCATGCTTATGTATACACATCTACCTCCGTATGTACTCTCATGTATATGCATGTACACCTATGCACACTTGAAGACATATGCACACACTCATACATTCTTACATGTGCTCATGTATGAACACTTATTTATGTAGTCATACATGATGTGTTCGACAGTGCCTGTGATGAAGGGTCAATGATGCAAGACCTCCTTCCTATTTCAACAAACCATGGATATGTTTTTTTAAGGTTTAAGTTAACAAGTGCTTTGACTCCATTAAATAACAAGCTAAATAAGCCTACCAACTCCATTGAAAATGTAGCATAAACATGTCAAATCCATTATGACTCTGCCTTGAATCAATATTCAAACCAATGCAAAAATTCAGTGAACTTAAGTTCTTTAATGTCTCTTATTATCTCTACAAGGGTGGCTGAAAGGTACGAAGAGAACAAGATGTCTCCCAACAACCTGGGGATCATCTTTGGCCCAACACTAATCCGCCCTCCCTTTGGCAATGATGTTTCCATGTCATGCCTGGTGGATTCAGGGTACCAGTCCCAGCTGGTTGAGTTTCTCATCCTCAACTATGAAAGGATCTTTGGGATGGATGATTTGCCTTTGACGGGACTTTGTGAACGTGAAAACTCATTGAAAGAAACAAATGCCAATGATACTCTTTCAAGCAACGAAAGAGAGCTTGATGTTTCTTCTGAGGTAAGAAAGAAGGCAGGACAGAAGGAATTCCCAAATACATGGTCTCCATCATTTGAGCAGATGCCACCTTTCTCTATTCCTGATGTATGCATTCTTCTATTTCAAAATAGTGGTGTTTAGAAAGGGAAAAGTGGTATAGCAGACATTGTGAAAAAACAACAGGAGATTCAGTTGGAGCTGCCCAGTGTCAAAGGGAATGTTGGACTGTGGCAGGATAGCTTGGTATGAGGGCCTGTTAAGAAAATGATGGCACCACGTTGTGATCCCCCGGGGGCAGGCAGGGTTATACTTAGGGAGTGAGGCAGCTCATTTGGATACCGTCTCTGCAGCCTTTGCTGAAGGTGTTGTTAGCAAAGAGGAAGCCGACTTTGGACAGGCAGCAAAGCTTTCAAGCCAGCAAACTAGGAAGTAGAGCTTGGGGAGTATAGCGACTCATCTGCATACTTTCCCAGCAACCTTTGCTGGGAACATAGCCAGGAAATAGCCAGGTACTACTGCAATCCCTCACACTCCCCACAAGGGACAGATTAGCCATGGAGGGGGGATTTCAGTGGGTCTAGGGCAGTTCTGGGGGGTGGGGGCAAATGCCTCAGTATACTGGTAGTTCCACATGCAGAACTACTGCTACATTGAGCCATGCAGGACTGCAGCCTTAGGGATGCTATTAGTCAAGGATGATGGTACTAACTAGGCTATGTGGATCTTCTGCTGAATTGAGCATAGCAGCCGAGGTGTAGAACCCTGTAGAAGAATCATCTGTTTGAAACACACACACACCACATAGGCTAGAAAGCTTTCCTTTAACTCGCTACTTTATAAATACAGGGACCTGGGTTTTTTTAACGGCATAACATTCAAACATGTCATTTCCTGTCTGAGATATGGTGTACAATAGGAATAGAAAGAATATTTGGGGGAAAAAATTAATGGTCAAAAAATCGGTTTTGCGAGTGCCTGGAAACCTTGTTGAGGAGAATTCTAGATGGGCAAGATTCTTCACAGTTTAAGACTTAGTCTGCACCAAAAAATGCATGTGTGTTTTATGTGTGCGCATGTGTGAACAAAAAAATAATGCCATAGGGCTTTACTGCACTCTGAAGAAAATCGGCAAGGCAGCAGGGACATTCCGTCTTTCCTGCTGCCTTACTGCATGACGTCACCATTCTTCCAGTGTTTTTTTGTTCCAGTCCTTTATGGGACTAGAATGAATAAAACAACAATGGCATGCAGTAAAGCAGCAGGGAAGATGAAACATTCCTGCTGGCTTACTACTTTTCTTCAGAGTGCGGTAAGCCCCCATGTTCTGTGCAGAAAATGTTGCTTTTCTATTCAGGAAATTTGTTTTCTGCACAGACATGTTGCACAATGTTTCTGTGCAGAAGTATCATTTTCTGTTTACAATATGCTGTTTTCTGCATAAGAAATGCCATTTTCGGCACCAAGAAAAGCCATGTGCATTATTATTTATTTATTTAATCTTGCACATAGTAAGTCCCAAACTGCTAATACTCTTCAAAAACTATTCAATAAAATGTTAGTGTTTTTCCATCAGTGGAGAATCTGGTTTGTGTGTGTGTGTTTTAAGTTATCTAAACATTATTAGTGGGTTGGGGAACATTTTTTCACTTTTAAAAACTTTCTCGAAATGTATCTAAATTTTGTCTCATCAAAACCACATAAAAGAAGCCAGGCATTACAAAAATACGGTAATAGCAAATAGGAGTAAATGCTTTGAAATTTTGAAAGGAAAATGTGATCAACATTGATGTTTCCATGGGGGATATTTTATGAGGGTAGTCTAGGTAATTTTTCTATGATAAGAGAGACTATATGTCACTTGGATTTTACATTTTTTGGAATGAAATATGCATTCCCTCACCCCTGATTGCCACATAAACCAAAAAATGGATTATTTCTGATCCATACATACCTCCTGGTTCCTTTGTGTATAGTTTTCTTGCAGTAACCACACTCTTATTAAAACTCCTCAGGGAGCTGAATACACTAATTCACAGACATGTCTTTTTTCCAACAGAAAAATTCTTCCAAGTTGTATCTGGATGATGAGGAGGATGGGACTGAGGATTGTTCTACCACTGAGGGCAGCCAGAAGGAAAGTATGGAGGAAACCCACTGCCCTGAAAACAGAGACACCGTAGGTAATTTTTCCCTCTCTTTACAGATCAGTCCTTTAAGGAATAATAGTCTATATTGGTAGAGAGAACATCTTGTATTGAGCAAAACAGCAGCTTCACTGCTTCTCCCCCACCCAGCTGAAAAAAATAATTAGCATCCTGGTGCAACCAAAGTTTCTTGCTCTTCAGGGTAACCTTCAGGTATCCGCATGCTGTATCTCTCTAGACACAGCAAGGGGACTTGAAATACACTTCTCAGATCCCATTCTTCTTCATTGCCATCCTTAAATCTAAAACGGCCTGGATTGCTTCTGTTGGTGTATCAGTCCTGCCTTATGGGCATTTTAAAATATGTTAAGGTTAAAGAAAATCTTATGACTTAAAGTAAGCATTATGTTGTTCTTATGTTTAACACTGCTCAGTTAGGAAAAAGAGTGGCAGAGATAAAATATTGATACTCTCCCTTTGCACATAGGAAGAAAGGCTCATGACAGCTAACATCAAAATATAAATTCAGTGTATTTCCACATGAAAACGACTAAAAAGCATTGGAGGACAGCAGGAAAAAAAACCAAGATGCTACCACACTACCCTGGACACACCTGATCTTGTCTGATATCACAAGCTAAGCTAAGACTAGTGTTTTGAATTGAGCCCAGAAATGGATCAGCCGCAGCAGAGCTGCAAAAGAAGGTTCATATGCTCCCAGATACAAGTACTGCTCCAAACTTTAACCCTGATATTTTGCACCTGCAGAATTTCAGAAAGTCTTTCAAAATCAGTCCCATCTAATGCATGTTAGAGGCAATAATCCAGCGTGGATGTAAGTAAGGCATGTATGGCTGCAGACATGCCTGTCTTTGCCAGAATTAGGCACTATTGGTTAACTAGACATAACTAGGCAAAAGCACTCTGTACCATCTGCCTTCTGTGCAACCAGGAGCACAGCTGGGTCCCCAAAATATAAATACCCCCTACCCCCCAAGGGGGACAGTCAATCTCTCCAAAAGAGTATGGTGTCCTTACTTACTAACCAAAAACACTTCAGTTCATTATCCAACATCCTATCCCTTACTGATCTACATCCAATGTGAAACTATGGGAAGCTTACCATTCAGGAATTAGTAGCATTCCTCTTTGCCTAGGCAGAAAGCATTTGCTAGGTCAGCATTACTCAGAGTGATGGTCAGTGGACCCGGACCAGTCTGCAGACCATTGGCTGCTGCTCTACAGCAAGTTTCCAGGAAATAAAATAACAGTTATAGCCAATGAGCATGGATATGCTGTCAATCTCTGGCATGTTGCAGGGGAGAACTTGCTGGTTCACCATATCAGATAGCTTAAACAGAGCAAGGCACTGTTTGCAGTGGCAGCAAGTTCTATACTCCCCTACTCAGTACAAGAGACTATGGGAGAGTCATAGTGTTCATCTTGGAAGGGGTTAGTAGTACAGAAGAAGAGCAAAATGAAAAGAGCAACAAATACAGATGAAAATGCAATCTTGCGGGAGGACCCTAGGCATTTCTACACCACAAATTTAAGCTGGCTTAATGGTCATTTCCTATCTCCTGGGAATCCTAGGAACTGTATTTCTGTGTGAGTGGGACTGAAGAGCTCTAACATAATCCTCTGGACATCTGACAACTACAGTTCCCGAGATTTTTGGGGAGAGGGACTGTGACAGGGCTTCCTAGAGGCATTTGATTGGCATTGTGGGGAAAAGGATATTGGTGTTTGCCTTCTTGTGTTCTTATGACAGTTGTGTTGGCATTAAACAAATTAGTTGTTGTTGTTGTTGTGTGCCTTCAAATTGTTTCCAACTTTGGCAACCCTAAGGTGACCCTATCATGGGGTTTTCTTGGCAAGATTTATTCAGAAGAGGCTTGCCATTGCCTTCCTTTGAGGATGAAAGACTGTGACTTGCCCCCAAGTTTGCCTAGTGGGTTTCCATGGCTGAATGGGGTGTTGAACCATGGTGTTCCAGCACCCTGGTCTTCTAACACCCAAACCAATACACCACACCGGCTTTTGGGGTTTTTCTTGGCAAGAGTTATTCAGAGGTTTGCCACTGTCATTCCTCTTTCGCAGTGGGTTTCCATGACTGAACAAGGATTTGAACCATAGTTTCCCAGTGTCCTCATCCAGTACTGAAACTACTACACCATGCTGGCCAATACAGTCTACTAGATATGCCCTCAGTAACAAAGAAGCTACAAGAAGTAGGTGGTTAAGACATTTGCTTCCATGAGGGGCAACCAATACTTGGGCCCACTACACAGTTATAGCACTATTTCTCCAGTTTAACTGCCATGGTTTCATCCTGTGGAATCCTGGGATTGGCAGTTAGGGGAGGAGCATTTAGAGCCTCTGATAAAACTACAGACCCCAGGATTCAATAGGATGGAAACCATGACCATTAAAGAGGAAGAATAGCATTATAATTGTGTAGTGTGGATGGGCCCCAGCTTGGTGACCCATGCCAGCTACTGTACTATTGCATTAACTTGGAAGGTATAGATGTGCTTCCTGTTTGCCTTCTGTCCCAGTGTAGATTTGTAGAGGTTGAAGGGGGCACTCTGTGCTTCTGTTGGGTGGCCCAGATAACTCAACAGGGGCAATTTCAAAGGGTCTGAGGGCCAATTTTTAGCACCAGCTACCAAAGTTGCCCCTCAAAAAAACCTCAGAAGTGACTGGAAATCTACTTTGGATGTTGAAAAAAACAGGCATTTCTTGAAGTTGTATCCAAGATAAAAGAGAGGCATTGGGGTAAATACATGGAATAAATGTTGATGTTGGCTGTTGTATTTTTTGTAGTTCCTGGATCATTGCGTGGCAATTCCCAGCACCCGCAGCAACAATTTATTGCCACCCAAAGAGTGGTTTAAAAATAAATAAATCCAGGGTACACCAGCAGGCAAAAATTACCAAAACACACACACAAACAAAGGATTGTATGGTTCTATACTTGTTGATCATACAGTTGGAGCCCTATATCTGCAAGGGCTCAGTTCCTGGACTTACTGCAGATACCAGAAACTGTGGATAACAGCGAACCCTATTAAAATACAGGGCTTCTGGTAAAAACATACCATAGAGTTGCATTGGAGGACCTAGAAGATGCCTAGAGCAGATATCTCTAAAGGCATTTTCCAGCGCGACTCGATGGTATGTGTCCCTATTTTATGTCCAGGGGGTAACTAAAACTGTGGATATTGGTTCCATGGATATGGAGGTCCGACTTTTCTATGTTTCTTGGTCATTCCTCCTTACTGCTGGGGAACAGGGAAGAAACATATATTCCTTATAATTTCATTCAGATTTTCACAATGCTGTTCCTTTTTAAAAAGAAGACTGGAGCTTAGTGGAAAGGACTGAAGAGGTCCACATGCTGATTGGCCAAGTTGCCTAGAGTTTCTGAAAAACTGAATGATGATTGGCTAACCTCAGTGCAAAGGCACTGGAGAGATCAGCATGCTTAATTTGCCAAGTTGTCTACAGAGTTTCATGAGAGATTAATGATGGTACCTCCAATGCTCATAGCTTTTTGTTGTTGTATGACTTCAAGTCGTTTCTGACTTACGGTGACCCTGGCAAACCTGTCACGGGGTTTTCTTGGCAGAATTTGTTCAAAGTGAGTTTGCACTTCCCTTCCTCTGATGCTGAGAGAGTGTGACTTGTCCAAGGTCACCCAGTGGGTTTCCATGGCTGAGTGGGGATTTGAACCCTGATCTCCTAGGTTCCTAGTCCAACACTCAAATCACTACACCATGTTTACAGGAACTAAAATCTGGATTTGGAGTTAACCCCAAAACCAGTAATAAGCAAGGCTCTGTGTTGTAAGAGCTCTCATTTCTTTGCAGTAGTATGGAAGATTGCCCAGAGTTTCAGGATGTGTAAAAGATTTTAATTGTCAGATAAGTCTAATGTATTTCACCCTGGAAATATTTATATGGCCTTCTTCAAGGACTGTTAAAAGCAAAAGGAACAATACGTATGTAATAATAATTATAAATAAAGCATAGACTGAAAAACTACAGTCGTATGTGTGCATGTATGCCTCATGTCAAATTGTGTATAAAAGACATCAGTTAAGGAACATTTTATTAAACAGAATAAAACTTTATACCTATAACATGACACTTACAAACAAATTGAAAAGCCACCTGCAGGGATTTCAAAAAAAGTGTCTCCAAGAGCTTATGCCTGGCAAATGTTTGTTCTCAGAGTAGGAGGCAAAGGATTATACTTTTCTAATTCTGTTTATGTATATAAAGGCAGTCCTAATGATAACAACTTGGTGACAGGGAGAGGGCTTAGGGAATGTATAAACTTTTCTTGACTCTAAAGTAGCTGGCTGAACTCCAGGTCTACATTTAAGCCATAACGGACTAACGTAGCAACCTTCAATAGCTAATCGATTTCACTTCTCAACAGGGTCTTGTCATTCTGAAGAGAAAATGTTTCTCCATAACCCAGAAATGTAGATCCTTAAAAGAACAATCATGCTTTACAAAGAGATCAACCAAAGAAGCGCCTAATTTTCTGTTCTTCATTGGCTCATCTATACAAGGCAAAACAACAACAACAAAGTGTCTCACAGTAATGGCATATCACAGCAGCTACGACTTGTCTTAATGGTATTTTTGCACCCGTAAGCTTTGCATGCAAGATGGCATCCATGAGTGATTTATTCACATTTGTACTTACAGCAACTTGCCGCTGCTAAACTTAAAAAAAAAACTCGATGTCCAAGGTGCCATAGAGCAATTTTTCAATTTAACAGAAAAGCCAAAAAAAAAAAACAAAAAAAAAAAACCACCCCCACCCCATTTTCTCATCTTAGCACTCACTTGCTAAGGCGAAAATCCAACATGGCAGCAGCAGGCATTTGCCTTGTTAGCAAGCCCCACCCTCTGCACTCACCCAGCCAATCAGCTTTGTGCTTCCTTTACTATGGGAAAGTGTAGGAGTAATGAGTCTAAAAATAAAATTGTATTAAAAAATTCCAGGATCTAGTCCTTTTAAAAGCAACAAGAATTATCTCCTTTAAAAGGAGAGTTAAAAATCATTCATTTACTTTTAACTTCATGCAGAGTGCACTTAAGAATGCTAAGACTGATAAAGCTTAATTAACATTTAAAAGGTGTATTCAGAGGTCTGAGAACACTCAGTTAAATTAGACTCATTACAAAACAAAGGAGTCAGTTTAAAATACAAATCAAAAGTTTACTGAAGGTATATCAATCTCAATCTACATACTAAAACAAACTTTTAAAAAAGAGGTTTCTAACTGACTAATGGTATTTAGGGTAGGAAAACTCACCCAGCCTACAGGCTGCGTGGTAAACATCATGGCATTGTTGCAGGAAAGATGATTTAAGATGGAGATGGCTAAAGATGGCTTAAGATGGCTCCAGCCTCATGGAGACTCAAACTTAAAAGAGAACTTACACACAGCAATAAAATTTAAATTAGGTCATGTGTGGAATGACCCAGCACTCCAGTTGGCTGGAAGTGCCCAGTGAAATAAGAGAAAGGGAACTTGGGAGAACAAAAGGCATGCAGGGAAAAACCCTAGACTTATCTAAGGATGTGAATAAGGTACACAAGATTGCTTTTACATTACAATGATTATTTCCCCACATACTACAGAAAGACATTCATATCAAATTGCAGGAATGCGCATTCCCCTCACCGTTTTTAAAAAACTCCAGGAAAGGCCGTGAAGGCTTTTCCTGATGAGTTTTTGATGTTTTGGGGCCCCCTTCTTCCCAATACGATGAAAGGATGTGGAATGCCATTAAGCCAGGTAGGATTCTCCTTGCATTCTGTGAGGAGTATTTTCACCATTTAGACAACCCCCATATTACTAACATGTTCTGACAAAAGTCTTCCTCCCTTGCATAAAAAAAAGGGGGGGAGTGGTTTGAAGTCTACTTCTATTTTTTTAAAAATGTTATTTCTGCAAAAGAAAACAGTGCGGAAAAGGATGGTGGGCTGAGTTCTATTTAAAAGATGAACATCTGCTTCTGGAGGCTTCTAGAAGGAGCTAATCTTTCTTTTTTAAAACCAGAAAAAAGGACTGGTGTGTGTGTGTGTGTGTGTCAAGGGTCACAAAAACAGCCATGAGGAGGCTGCACAGTGGTCCCTGGGCTGACCTTTGCCCACCCCTGAGCTATCTCTTTAACAAATATTGTTCTTTCTTTTAGGCAAGCAGTGTGATGCATTAAATGAGGTTTCTCATTCCCTAATTCTGTTTCCTCTTCCTTCTCACTCAGAGCTAAACAGCAGAGATAGCACTGAACCAAGGGACTGTCTGCTCAACCCAGATCCCATGATCAGCCCACAGTCCAGGGGCCGCTTCAGCCGGATGCCTGTAAAACATCCTCGCACCCTCATCCCTAAGGCAGCCACCCTGCCCCTGCTTGCCGCTTCCCTCTTTAGCTCAGAAGCAGGAGGTGGCCTCCTGGAGCAAGGGGCAAGCAGACGCAGTGCCTCGCCAGACCCCCGTGGGAAACGCAAACACTTTGAGATCACCCCAGAGACTGCCAGGATTGTCTCCAAGCTCCAGCCACTTCGGACAAGTCCAGACTGCCACCCAGCAGAGCTGGAGATGCCACTGCAGGGGAAGCCTGGGGATTCATTGGTAGGAAGCCAGGCTGAATCTTGAGCAGTGAGTCCTTCCCTTTCTGGAAGCAAACTGGACCAGAGAGCTAGAAACACCCAGTTTCTGGGGACAATTTGGAAAAGCCAGCCCATCATTCTGCAAAAGCAGAATATAGTGGTCTACATTCCTCTGTGAACCGGACAACTACACTTGCAAATTTGAGAAGAAACAACCTCCAGATTTAACGCTACATGTCAGCTGTCTGTATTTGCAGAGCTATCCCAAAGGAAGGGAATGTGCCAGGGGTGAAATGGTGGGACCCTGTAAGCTACAAACCCAGTGGTCCAGGCTCTCAAAATGGGGCTGATGCTGCTGGGACTCTCCCTCCAAGGGACTGATGAAGTTGCTCGGAACTCCTGGGGATATTTTGGTAGGATGTAAGATTTCTGGAGGGAAAGGGACAGATGCTGGGGAAACCATATAACACTCTTTGAAATGCCAGAGGTGTTGTGAGCATGATATAACTGTTCCCCCCCCACCCCAAGCCATATGTTGCATATAACACATTTGGGGTGGGGTGGGGTTGCTGGGATCAGGGAGTTAACTATTCAGGTAAGACCTAATGATTACAGGGTGGATTTTTCAAGCTGGGCTTGGTGTGTTTAGAAAGGATGGCATGGCTGTGTTGCTGGGAGTACACAAACTGGACTATATATACCCTGAGGTTTAGAAATATCAATATGTCAAGAAAGGTGGGTCATATGTGCCGTATACACTGCAAAATCAAACACATTTTCAGAACTCTTCTGCTTTTCCATACTTCTGTTTTTCCCCTCTACTGTTGTGCATAATTTATTCTATTCACGCTATTTGTGAAGAAAAAAAGAAGGAACAACATTAAATACTAACCCCACCCACACCTGAGTCCCTGGAAATCTTATCACAACACCTTTTGGACACTGGAGATTTTAATAGGTATTAACCATACACTTTGAGAAAAATATCTGCAACCTTGAAAACTAGAAATTTGATTAAAAAAAAAAAAGAAGGAAAGCAAGCAACCTTATCAGTCAGCTACATTTTGTATCTGTAACCAATATAATTTTCTGTGGCTGTGTGTTTTGTTGTTGTTTTCTTTTTTTGAGGTAGGTGTCTGCAAACTACACGCAATCCTGATCAATCGCAGTTCACTGCTAAAGCTTTTTCTGGTGTGACTTAGAAGGAAAGGATATCTGGGCAATGACAAAAGGAAACAGTTTGGGAAAATGCCTGGTTGCAGAGTCAAATCAGGTTGGCTGTTGCATTGAGATGGCACTGCTGAGACGTTACTGTATCTGCAGGTGCTAATTTATTCTGAGGCTGTGCATGCAACTTTGGCTGCTTCGTATGTGATGAATATGAAGTGTGTGTGTGGATATGTGTGTGGATATAACTTTGACCTAGCAAACTATTTGTAACACATTTTTATGCTTTGTGTGCCTCAGTTTCACTGTATGTACAGGTAGCAACCTTGATGCTGGGCATTGGGTCTCTCTTTTTTTTTTCAGCCAGCCATGACCCTCCTAGTCTTGTCAGTCTTCTCCCCTAACCTGTGATGTAGCATTTTGTGAGTCCTGCTCAGGTTCAGGGCTCTGGTTGGAAGGGCTGATATGGGAGCAGTTAGATAGAAACATGGATCCCTTATTTCAAGAGAAGATTTAAAGATTCAGGTCTGGGACATAAAGTGCCAACTCTACTCTGTGGATACCCGCTGGCACAGGTAGGTCTGGGGGCCAGTTTTCTGCCCCTGGAACTATGGACCTGGAACAAGAAGTAAGAGAGCCTCACCTTCCCTAAGACTGGGCTAGAGGGAGGGCTGAGCCCCCCAGAAATGACCTGATAAGATGGGACCATTGAAACTTGTAGTGTAGTTGAGCCCGTTATCAACCAGAAGTGTACTAAATGAGCAAGTGCTAAGAAATAATAAAACAACTGTTGTCATTGAGCCCCACCAGGAATAATAAAGGCTGCTTGCAATCTATTCTATGCACACTTACTTGAGCATTAGCTCCACTGAGGACACAGTGAGCACTTCCATGTACACACTGCGCTTGTAAGAGTTTTCATAAATTAACGATGCTTGAATGGTAATGGCTGGGAAGAGTAATTTGCCTTCCCCCTGCAAGTAGGCAAAATTAATAACAATGTCAGGGTTAACCCTCGACACACACACACACAGCCCTTAAAAACAATTATGGGGTACCTGCCTGGGACCCTTTAGGAGCCACACAAACTGCTTTAAAAAAAAGCCAAACCCCCCCCCCAAGTGGCTGGAAGTCACTTCTGGTTTTGAAAGACAAGCATTACCCTGTGACCTATTTTCAAAAGGTAAGCAAGTGCTCCTGGAGGCTTCCAGGAGAAGCTGTTTGTCCTCCCATGCCCTCCTCAGAGAAAAAGCAGACAGGGTGGATGTGCCAGGAGCTGTAAAAACAGTATCTTGGGACCAAATGTGGGCCCCATGCTGCAGTTTGCTATGCCTATCCCTGCTGTATGGAAACTTACTAGCAGATGTGGCTTCTGATCCTGTTTACGTGCACTAAAGAACAATTGTACCTTCATAACATGAAGATGCCCCTGCTGTATATTTCCTAGAGAAAAATGCTATCCGGGTGGAAAATCCAGCCTTGAGTGAAGTAGCCCTCAGTTGAATACTGAGGGAAATGTTGTGGGGAGGGACTTTGAAGCAGAAATGGAACAACAGTGTGGGGTGATCCTGTCATCCCACAGCAGGATAGGGCAATCCTAAATACATTTCTCCACCCTCACTCCCAATGTGGTCCTTTAGTCTGGATCCCCACGCTGCCATGCGCACAGAGGTGGCTGGCCCTTAGTGCACACCTTGCGTTAAATTGACACATATTGTTGCAAAAATATGGATACAGTCTTCTGAATGCTGAGGATGTGACAGCCCATAAATCAAGATAAATCAACAAGTAATAAATACAGAGACACTGGCTAGCCCTTCAGAATCTTGGCCAACAGCATGGCTTTCTGTCAATTTTGAACATAACTTGTTGTTTAGTCACCACACATTTACCTCTCAAGACTATAGAAGGAACTTCCCAGACATGGCATCATCAAGATATATTAACCCACAATTCCCATCATCCCAATCAGCATGGCTGTACTCATTGGAAGAATGGATCCTGTAGTCCAACACTTCTGGGAAGCACCAGGTTGAGGAATGTTGCTAAAGAATCAATTCCTGAACGAACTGGTGCAGATTGACAAGAACTCTAAAAGCAGAGGAGAGGGTGCATCCAAATCTTTTCCACATTGCCAGAATCTCCCAGACCATCTCCACGTTCCACATTCATTGGCTTCATGTCTAGACAAGTAGAAATTCCTTCCTAGGGCAGAGGCACAATACATGGTTTTCAGAAAGAAACAGGGATAGAGGAAACCAGTGAGTGCTCAACCTCCCCATCTCTGATTCCTCTAATAAATGAACCTGGGGGTTGTCTAGACAAGAAGATATAATTAATACTGATTGCTGCATATTAATGCAAATTTGCAGCAGTGTTCATTTGTCTCCATGGTCCTTTGGCAAAATCGCTGGTATCTGAAACTATCCATGTTTGAAGTTCACATGGGCCTGCGAATCAAGATGGTGGCTGGGAGTGAATTACGTGCATTATTATTTTCCACAAGTTATCGCTGTTGGACAGTGTTTTTTAAAACAAATCAAAAGGTGCACAAGTGTGACCTTTCATTAAAATAAAGCTGTTTGGTTGCCTGAGCACTGGAAAAAGTGCACAAAGGACAACACAAAACTCCAAAATGGTGCTTCGGCCACTTCATTGCCAGCAAGTCCACCACCACCCCGCACATGCCCCACCAATCAGCTTTCCACTTCTGCTCTTGCCGAGAATGTGATGCAATTTGAATCAGTTGTCCAAATGAGCGGTAATGCACATTTCCACACATTATTTTTAAAACCTCAGGAAAAGCCGTGAAGGTTTTCCCCCACAGTTTTTGGAGTTTTTGGCTCCCCTCCTTCTGAATAAGACAAATCACCACAGGATCTCATTGGGACTGTTATGGTCTATCTGAGTAACAAAAGGAAATCTCAAGGCCAAAGTTCAATTGCAGATGGCTTTATTGCTAGCAAAAACGACACAGGGGGATCATTCCTGCCAAACTGTGTTCCCCAAAACAAAGCACACATATCTTTTTATATTAGAGAAGAATGAAACTTAAAACTCAGGCTATGTGTATGTGTATGATAATGGTCACCAGACAGATTTCATTTTTAGAAAACTTTTTGGAACAGAAATCATTTGTCCGCTCCCTGTGTGTTCCTATTTTTGGGTACCTTAGACATAGGCAGCCAAACTGGGCAATGCACCCAGAAAGGAGATAACAACTTGAAGAGCTAAATGAATAGTCCATTGTTTCTGATTCTAATAAACAAGACAAACCATATTATTTTTCTAAGCACAGCATAATATAACAAGCATTGGTTATTAATCAATATAAACTATATCAGAATCTTCACTAAATTTCATTTCTCAAAATACACATCATTTCTTGTAAATGACTTAATATACTTTACATATGTCTTTAGCTCTTTGTTTTTCCAGGCATAGAACTTTATCTCTACTAATTTCTATTAATTAGCCCTGGTGGCGCAGTGGTTAAATGCCAGTACTGCAAGCCACCACGTTGCAAGTTCGATTCCAGCGGGCTCCAAGGTTCACTCAGCCTTCCATCCTTTCGTAGGTTGGTAAATTGAGTACCCAGCTTGTGGGGGGCAATTAGCTAACATACATTGGAAGCTGTTTATTGCAGTGTAGATGTGTAAATAGCTATTGCTTAAAACAATTTGTAAGCTGCTCTGATAGCCTTGTGGCTGAAGAGTGGGGTATAAATAACTAAATAAATAAAATAAAATAATTCTGGGATTCTAGCCAAGCTGGAGCAAGTACAGTTATATCTCAGCTTTCTCTGACACAGACATATTTTGCAGACTCAGTCTTTTCTTTTACAGACTCAATATAGCAAACTTTTGGGAAATCAATACAGACAGACCTTCTCAGGACAAAAGGTATTCTCTTCAATTTCTATTAGGATTATTTTCACCATCTAGACAGCACCCTGTATTTAATGTTGATACTTTGCTTGAGAATAAATTATGATTTGTTACCTGGTTTCCTGTGATTAGTTCTTAAATTTCCCATAATTGGCTATAGTTTAGCCTGGCCTGCCAACAGGGTAAATGAGTTATTTGCTACAGGTACCAGCTCAGCTCTTGGTACTTTCTTGCTTTCACTGCTGGCCCGGTCATTTTGCCTGATCCCAGAGAAAGCGGGCTTAGTACAGGCCTGGGGACCATGTGGTCCTCCAGATGTCACTCCACTACAGCTCCTACAATTGCCCACCATTGGCTATTCTGGTCAGGGCTGAGGGGAGTTGCAGTCCAACAATCTTTCGAGGGCTGCATAATTCCCACCTCTGGATTAGTGTGGGTGTGGTAGTGTTAGGAACGTAACTTAGGGTCCATCTAAATGGTGAAAATATCCCTCATGGAATTTGCTGAAAATCCTACCAGTCTAAACAGCATCCAGTGCCAATCCACACTATTCAGAATGAAGAGAGCCCAAAACAACAAAAATAATGGGGTAAAAGCTTTCACAGATTTCCCCATACTTTTTCACAAACTGCGAGGCTGGTGCACATTTTTGCTCTTTTGGACTATCGAACAATAAAAAATGTGAAGGGAAGCACAAAGCTGATTGGCCAGGTGAGAGCAGGGACAGGGCTTGCTAGGAGGGCAAGCACCCACTGCCCCCATGTTGGATTTTGGCCTTAGCGATCGCTTACTAAGACAATTTTTAAAAAGGATCAATATTTTCTGTTTTGCTTTGGAGAATTGCTCTATCACACCAGCGCGCCTTAGGATGAAAAAAAAACTGGCAGCAGTGAAGAACTACCGTAATGTGAATAGATCACTTGCAGCCATCAGGAATGCGAGGCTTATGGGGGCTTCGAAGGCCAGAAAAACCATTTGGTCTGGTGGCTGCTGCTGCAAGATGTCAATAGTACGAGGTATTTGGGATTTCCCTTAGTGGTTCCCAACTGTTTGACAAAGGAGAAATCTCTCCATTGCCAGACAGATTGCAATCCCGCTTTATTTACTTACCCTATTTATTTATTGCAGTCTATGTTGCCTTTCTCCCAAAACTGAGACTCAGGGCAGCCACTTACTTTAATACCCAAATCCTTACCCAGCACTCTTTTCTTCCTGACACATAAGTAAGTGCCTGCATATTCCAGAGATGGCAAGCTTGTGTGGCCCTCCATATGTTGATGACCACTATTCACCTTAACCCTCAACACTGGCCAGGCTGACTGGGCATGATGGATGTAGCGTACAAGAACATTGGGAGGGCTACAGGTTCTTCAGCCCTACCTTAGCCTCAAAATGGTTTTGCCTCTTGTTCCAGTGACAGGATTCAAGCAGCATTCACAATGTTTTTCTCCAGTGGAATAACCTGTTGGCAGAGCACAGAGTATGTTAGTGACTTGGGAAGAAATTCCACTGTCTGTCCTGGTGTGTGTGTGTGTGTGTGTGTGTTGGAGAGAGAGAGAGAGAAAGAGAGAGAGAGAGAATTATGCACAAGAGTGCTTGTGAATGCTTCTCTGTCATCTCAGTTAACCTCCCAGCAGGAGGAGTCTGCTGATGGGAATTTCAAATGCCAGAAGTATTATATTTCTTAAACTCCATCCTGTTATGTGAAAAAATTGCAGAAACTCAAATAAGTAAACTAACATATTTATTGGGCTCTAAGCCAGAAGGTCACAAACTGCATCACAGAGGGCCTCCCTCTAATGGTGTCAAGAAGGAGAAGATGCTATTTGGGCCTTCCTCAACTGTAAGACAAAACAAAGACCTTCAACCCCCAGTCGTGTATAGCTGGGGTCCAGGGTATTACAGAAACAGGCAGGAAACAGGACCTGGGGGGGGGGTGCCTGATGTGTTTTTTGTTTTTTTTTTGATACCAAAAGAAACAGCACTAAGAAGCAAAATTGTCTTGGGGAAAAAACCCTGAAATATCTGCTCTTGTACCTCAGGGAGCCAAAATACCCTAAAAGCACCAGATCTTGTCTGATCTTGGAAGCTAAGTGGGGTCAGCCCCAGTCAATACTTGGATGGGAGGCCACCAATGAAACCAGCTGCTGTAGGCTCTATTTCAGAGGAAGGAATTGAAAAAAAATACTGCTGAGTATTCCTTGCCTAAGAAAACCCTATGAAATTCATGGAGTTGCCATAAGTCAAGAGGTGACTTGAAGCCACATACACATATTTCAGTTAACTGTCAGTTAACAAGTGAGTGTCTCTGTAGCCAACAGCAGCCTGGGAAAAGTGGAACTCAGCTCTTTGGTTTGTATTGCCAGATTAGTGCAAGGAGGATCAGAAGTATTAGGACTTTATCAAACATGGAAAATATGGTGTCATCACAACACCACATAACTGTGAAAGGGCACGCAGATCAGAAGACATTGCCCTTTCGCAGTTAAAAACAGACCAAAACCCGTCATTTTTAATTGATGGCTTAAGCATCAATAGATCTCCCTGCCTCTTTTTTACCGGCATTGCTAGCATGCAATATCTCTGTCCCTTTAAATCTTGGACTTACCGCGACAACAACTGGACCAATGTGAACACTTCCAGGTCAGATCAGGACATCCAGATAAGTGACAAACTTTTTTTGACCCTCCCTGGGTCAAAACTTGGATATTTTTTAGTGTGTGTGTGTGTGTGTGTGTGTGTGCTTAGTTTAACTTTTGGACATTTCTTTATTTTTGAATTTTATTTTTTATTTCAAAAGAGGAAGTGAACGGAGTTCTGTTCACTTCCTCTTTATTACCAGAGGAGCCTTTGCTAGGAAAGAAAGTAACTGAGGGAGATAATGTTCTTTTCCTGGCATATTATTATTTTTTTATGCCGGCAAAACAACATTATAAAGGGGGCATCTGATAAAGTCCTTAGACTTCACCAGCCTTGAAGCATAGTTGTTTGTTTTGTACAGGGCTGCCCCAAAACTTTTTGCTGGCTGAAGCAAAGATAGAGCTGCCTCCACCACCCGCCATGGCAACAGGTGGCTTCCATGCCAGTGGGGTGGTGAATCTTCAGTACAGACAATGGGGCCATGACACCAGAGGTCAGTGCATTAGCTCAAGGGATCAAGAAGACAACTTGTGTGGTATCTACAACTCTGGCATCCAAAAAGAGGAAGCAGGTTTGGAACTTAGGAGGAAGAGAATCATAGAATCATATAGCTAAAGGGAGCCCTGTAGGCCACTGAGTTCAACTCCTGCTCAATGCAGGATCTCCAGCTAGAGCATCCCCAGCAGCAAGTAGCTGCCCAGCCTCTTTTTGAAGGCATCCAGAGAAAGAGACCTCACTATCTCTCTAGGTAATGGTCCCATTGCCAAACTGCTCTTACCATCAAGAAGTTCCTTCTGATGTTCCTTTGAAATCCACCCTCATTTAACTTAAAACCATTAGACCTGGACTTTCCCCGAGGCAGCAGAGAGCAGACCTGCCTCCTCCTCTGCCTGACAGCCCTTTAGATATTTAGAGTGCAATCATATCACCCCCTCAGTCTTCTCGTCACCAGGCTGAGCATGCCCAACTCCCCCAATCTTTTCTCATATATGTCCTATGCTCCAGTCAGCAAGTGGCCCAGGAAGCAGGTGGTTGGAGTACAAGAGCTGTTGGGTTGTTAATCCAGTCCAGGTCAGTCACAGGTTATCCAGACAAGATGAACGGAGAAGAAAGAGGGTGGTCATCAGCCAGTCCAGAAGTTGTTATAGCAAGTCAGTAGTCCACATACAAGAAGCCAGCAAGGAGTAAATGGAGTCATCAAATCATAGCCAGTCCAAAGTCAAGAAAATAGGAACACAGAAGAGTACTGCCAGTCGCCTAGAGACACAGGGAGCTACTGGGAGATTTATAGGCAGCTGTCTAAACACACTGGATGCCTAATTAATCAGCGTCTCCAATTTAACAGCTGCTGGGAGCAGTGTACTCTTTCCCTGTCTCTTAGCTGATCTGTGAAGGATGTCTTCAGTGTCTGCTACCTCCTGCTGGGGATTAGGGTCCCTCTCTGCCTCAGCCCCAGCTCCATGGACAGACCACTATCAGAAAGGGCTGTAAACCTCTGGACATCTGACTATACGTCTGAATTGCCCGACTCCAAAGGGTGAGTAACGACACTGTGTTTTGTTTTCCTCACCTATTATCATCCTTGTTGCCCTTCTCTGAACACGCTCCAAATTCTCTGTGTCCTTCTTAAAACAAGGCACCCAGAACTGAACTTAGTACTGCAGATAAGGCCTGACTAATGCAGAATACAGTTGTCCCTTCATATTTGTAGGGGTTTGGTTCCAGGACCCCCTGTGGAAACCAAAATCCGTGGATGCTCAAGTCCCATTATATGCAATGGCATAGCAAAATGGTGTCCCTTATGTAAGATGGCAAAAATCAAAGTTTGCTTTTTGGATTATTATTTTTTAAAGAATATTTTCAAGCCGTGAATACTTTAATCCGTGGATACCAAATCCGTGGATATGGAGGGACAACTGTATATTGAGACTATTACTTCTCTTAGGAGCCAGCATGGTATAGTGGTTTGAGTGCTGGACTAGAAGACCAGGGTTCAGATCCCCGCTCAGCCATAGAAACCCCCCCCCAGGTGACCTTAGGCAGGGCTGGTTTAAGGAATTTTGGGGGCCCCTGCAATGCTTTACTTTGGGGGCCCCCATATGACTTGAAGGCACATGGGAAAGAAAGAAAGAAAGAAAGAAAGAAAGAAAGAAAGAAAGAAAGAAGCCCTTTCTGAGGGAGACAACCCTCAAGTTCCCTGTCTCTCTCTCACACACACACACACTCACCCTCTCCGATGTGCCTCTCCCTCCAGCTTCTGCCAGGGAGGGCTGCTGTTTCTTTCTCTTTCTCTTTCTCTTTAGTTTTGGAGAGGCTGTTTTGTTTGTTTTTTTTAAAAAGCCAGCAGGAGGTTTTTGGAGGAGGAGGGTAAGAGGGGGCTCCTCCCGGCTGTCTCCTGGCTGTTCCTTCATCAGATTAAGGAGGCCAACACGGGGCCCTCTCTTGACCTTGGGCCCCCTCTTGACCTCGGGGCCCCCTGCCAATGCTGATTTGGCAGACAGGTTAAACCGGCCCTGACCTTAAGCAAGTCACACTCTCTCAGAGGAAGGCAAAGGCAAACTCCCTCTGAACAAATCTTGCCAAGAAAACCCTGTGATAGATTCGCCTTAGGGACGTTATAAGTTGGAAACAATTTGAAGGCACACAACAACAACAACAATTATTTCCCTTGTCTTGGAAACTATGGTTTTAAGGGCTAACACTGTTTTTGTAAAATAAAGATTGGAGTTTGGAATTCCTCCATTAAACATGAATTCATCACCCTGTAATTTGTTATAATGTTTAACAACAGTTTTAAAAGTTGACATTTTAAGTATTTTAATACCAGCAACATTAACGAATTTGAGTGAGAGTAATTTGGCGGGTGGAAGTTGATATTTTCAGTCATTCTAATTAGCTAGTCTTAATTTAAAAGTAACCATGGCCCTAATGATGTACATTTTCAAATTAACATTAATGGTGATATGCTAGACTTAATATGAATGTTTCCATGCTCTGAGAAAGAGATGTAGGCAGAGATGCAGGCTCACGCATCAGACTTTGGACCTTATCAGACTAGTGTCTAAAAATGCTGTAATTCCACTATTGAGGAAAGTGGAAACATAGTGGCATGATTACAGTAATTATTGCACATCGCCATAATAGTACAATACTATGCCAAAATAATGCTATACTACCACCACAGAATCATTGCACAACCACCACTAGCAGTTTAAGAACAGGATTTTACTTCGGCGATTTTTATGGGTGAGATTTTGATTGTTCTTGTGAGAAGACACAACTTTGTTTAAACACACCAAAAACACATAAATAACGAAAAGGAATTACCAGTAATAAACACTTAAAGAAACATAAAAATATAACAAGAAAAGGTGACAGTCCCTCAAAAGAGCATCCTGTGTATCCCGTGTTCTCAATGGGAAAGGGGAGTGGGGAAGGACTCCCCAGTCATTCTGTAAGCATGCAGTTACAGCAGGTCATGATTTCACACGCTTGTCAATACTGTGAAAAGAGCAATATTGAGGGCTATTCACAGATTTTCCCATCAATGAAAAGTGACAAGCAATTAACAGGTGGACACACATTGACCATGGGAAGACAACAACGTTTTGCAATAATGGGAAGCCATTTGTGGTACTGTCCTTGTGGTACTATCACACTGTAATTCTGCAATTACAGCCCCATCTGATAAAGTCCTTCATTTGGCCTGGTATGCTTATAGTTCCCAATTGAGAATATGTAGGTAAAATCAGGACACAAAGAACTCAAAAGTCTCAATATTTCCAGACTTTTTCCCCCTTTCTGGAACTGCTAAGTGGATATACTGTCTGCTTTTCTCTCCACTCCTTCATACCCAAGTTCCCTTTCGAGTTTTGGGGCTTTTTGAAAAAGAGGTTTTGTTTGTTTAGTTATTTCAAGGTTGTGCTGGAGTACACTTTTGGACTTTCTTTAATGGCAAAACTTATTTTCTCACTCCCATACACTACTCTCTGAAGCAAAACCATACCTCACTTCAGAGGTGGAACATAGTGAGGATGCCATTACACAGGGGGCATATTTGGGGCACCATGACATATGTCAGAATGTAAGTACAGTACAGTCCATAGGGTGCAATCTCCAATGCAGACTGAACTGATAAGGATTTCTAATTTGCAACAGCAAGAACATTGTTTTGCTAGATTTGTCTGTAACTTTGAACCATCCCAAAGCATGCCAAACCCCTGTTTTTCGTGGGGGAACTATTCTAAATTGGGCCTAATAACTCCACCTCATCCCTCAGCTTTGATGACAAGAGGTGTTGAGTTCATGGCCAGAGCTCCAGCACCGCCAGTCTCACACATGTGGAAGCAGGCGCCTTTCAATATTTGGATTCGTGTTTAGAGCTGTCGGCCTCCTCCCCAGACTTGCTGTGCGTTTCCAGGGATGCGTTTCAAATAAATATCCACTCTTGAGCTCTCCCTGAATCAAACTTGGCTGGGAAAGAAGAAAGGTCATCCAGCTTGCACCTCGGCAGCAGTGATGTGCAGAATGCCAATTTTTCGACTGTCTTTTAAAAAGATTGCCATAGCCATGTCGTTTAAAGAAACCGACAGACGCTCCTATGCCAAAGCGTGCCTTGGAAGAAGTAACCACTACTTAATCAATGTAATTGGGGCCTATAGAATGCGGGCAGGCATACTAGAAAATTTAACACCCACGAGACCAGGATGCAATGTATCAGTAGCTGTATTCACTCACAGTACTTGGCTTTCCTTTCCAGGAATGGCTATTTCAGACACAGCTCCTCCATTTTTAGCCTGCACATCACTGTATATCATCAGTACTTAAGTTCTAAAAGGAGAGGTACCAGGGCTCAAGTCCCCTTTGAAGAAATGCTTTCTGCTATGGCAGCCCCTTTCCATCTTCCTACATATAC
Organism: Gambelia wislizenii; assembly: GCA_030847615.1. Classification (NCBI taxonomy): domain Eukaryota; kingdom Metazoa; phylum Chordata; class Lepidosauria; order Squamata; family Crotaphytidae; genus Gambelia; species Gambelia wislizenii. The sequence continues at coordinate 250,814,293 of JAUMIR010000002.1, read as the reverse complement.
TGGTTCTACTAAACAAGATGGATTTACCAGAAGGCCACTAAGGAAGATTTTTCTGAACACGATCCAAGATGCTCTTCCCTGTGTGTTTTCCTTCAAGATATAAAACAATGACAGTCTTGTGATACCTTAAAGACTAAACAAGAGACTTGATGAAACTGTATTATGTCATGAACTTTCATGGACTGCAGCCCACTTCAGAGCTGTAGTCCACAAAAGTTGAGGCTGTGATAAAATCAGTTAAGAGATTTTCAGACAACACTGTTATAGTGTTACTATTCCACTTTATTTGCTATGGCTGCCTCCTGTGGAGTTCTGGGGTTTGTAGTTTAGGGAGGGGCATTTACAACTCTCAGCCAGAGCGCTCTTAGGCCTCACTAAACTATAAACCCCAGAATTCCACAGGAGGCAGACATAGCAGTTAAAGTGGAATAGTAACACTATAACAGTATAGTCTGAAAATCTCTTTGGTCTTTAATGTATCACAAGGCTCTTACTTGTTTTTGCTGCTAGAGATTTAACATAATTACCCCCATGGAAATTGTTCTTTAAAATAGCATACAAGGAAGGCTAAAGGCCTGTAGAATTGAAGCACACAAAAAAAAGAACCAGGATTATGTGTACCTAGGTTTTTTGTGTTTTTTTCTAGGCTGTGAGGCGGTGTTCTAGAAGAGTTTATTCCTGACGTTTCGCCTGCATCTGTAGCTGGCATCTAGTGTGTGGATGTGTGGGGTTTATATACTGTGAGTCAGAGGATTAGTATGTAAATTTGTGTATTCGGTTGTTGGATGTTTAGTTCTTAGGGTGGGAGGATATGCGTGGGGGTAGTGTTTATTTAGCTAATGGTCCATTGTCTGCTGGAAGCCCCCTGTCCCTAGGTGAAGTTTATCTGCATGTGTTGAGTTTTTAACCCCCCTGCATATTCTCCCACCCTAAGAACTAAACATCCAACAACTGAATACACAAATTTACATGCTAATCCTCTTCGACAGGGACTCACAGTATATAAACTCCACACACCACCATTCTCTGAAGATGCCAGCCACAGATGCAGATGAAATTTTGTCAGGAATAACTCTTCTAGAACACAGCCTCACAACCCAGAAAACCCCCCACAGAAAACCTATGGATGCCAGCTGTGAAAGCCTTTGACTTCACAGGGCTTATGTGTGTTACATAGAATCATAGAATCATAGAATCATAGAATTGCAGAGTTGGAAGAGACCACGAGGGCCATCCAGTCCAACCCCCTGCCACGCAGGAAATCACAATCAAAGCATCCCCGACAGATGGCCATCCAGCCTCTGTTTAAAGACCTCCAAGGAAGGAGACCCCACCACGCTCCGAGGGAGTGTGTTCCACTGCCGAACAGCTCTGACTGTCAAAAAGTTCCTCCTCATGTTGAGGTGGAATCTCTGTTCCTGGAGCTTGCACCCATTGCTCCGTGTTCCAGTCTCTGGAACACATACATCGTTGTGCTCTAAGTGTCCGTCTCTCCATCACCCACAGTTTATCAGCCTTGGACAAACTAAACCTGAGCCATTTTTAATGATGACATCATACCCTCCAACCTTTCACAGATGAAAAGCAAGGTGTGTGGCCAAAAAACTTCAGAGTGTGGTTAAGATGGCAAAAATTATTAATGAGAAAGAACACATGTTAGGAGAGGCTGCAGCAGTTTGCTTTTGCCTGAGCCTACTGGGAAAGGCAAGACCCTGCTCCCTCCCTTCCCTCATAATGAGTTAATTGGGTGCAAACTAATTCTGCATTTTCAACTTTGTTTTGTTTTCCTTGTTGTGTGCCTTCAAGAGGTTTCTGACTTATGGTGAGCCTAAGGTGAACCTATCACTGGGTTTTCTTGGCAAGATTTGTTCAGAGAAGGTTTGCCATTGCTTTCCTCTGAGGTTGACTTGCCTATGGTCGTCCTGTGGGTTTATGGCTGGGCAGGGATTTGAATCCTGCTCTCCAGAGTCACAGTCCAATGCTCAAGCCATTAGATCACACTTGCTCCCTTCAACAACAACTGGAATGAGCTGACAACAAAGAGGGAATGTGGAAGAAGCTGAGAGAAAGTAGCTGAAAAAGTGGGGTAGCAAAGGATGAACTGGGACCATCCCTGCCAAAGCAGGACAATTGGCAGGTATGCCATGGCCAAACAAATGCTTCTGGCAACAAAACCCTTTGCCATTATTCAAGCTTAAGACTTCAGTCATGCACAGCAGGCATCTGTCTGAAATCAGTCTTCAGTGTATTTCTTTCATTCATATCTGAAGGAGTTCAGAGCAGTTGGTATAATCAGGGAAATCTAAGGCTGCTGCCACACTGCAAACATAATGCAGTTTGACACTGCTTTAACTGCCACTGCTCAATGCTATGGAATTCTGGGATTTGTAGTTTTGTGAGATATTCAGCCTTCCCTGTCAGAGAGCTTTGATGCCACAACAAACTACAAATCCCAGGATTTCATTCGGATGGAGCCATGACAGTTAAAGCGGTGTCAAACTGAGTTATTCCTGCAGTGCGGCAGTAGCTGGGGAGTAAAATTTTCCCTATCATCACTTTGTACCCTATCCCTTGGCACTGCTGGTGTGTGTGTGGCAGCTGCCTGTAAGAATGTCCCTCCATGGACTAAGGGGGAGGGACTCATTGTACATAGACAGGTAACTCAAAGATTCAGTAGAACCTTCCCTACAATATGTTGTTTGCAAAAACAGTAAGCATCCCTTCCTCCCACTTTAGTAAAGAACATTCAAATATGAAGTGCACATTCTGCCCTGCCCTACCATTCCATACCCTCCAACTGTTCCAGTTTGGTAGCAAGAGTCTCAGTTGCTCCTCTGCCGTCCCACTTTTGCGGGTGCTTTTAAAATGTCTCAGTTTCTCTCTCCATCTCCCACTTTTCCCCTTTGCCCTCAGCTTACTTCAACTGTTGAAAACTGAGGCCAAACTGCAAAAGTACTTTGCACTCAATTAACTCACCAGTGGGAAGGAGGGGTGGAATCCAGCCCTTCCCAGTAGGGAACGCTGCAGCCTATCCAAAGTTGCTTGTTTTTCCACTTCAGTAGTATTTTCAATCTTGATCATACTCTGATGTTGCTTGGCCAGACGTGTTCCAGTTTCATCTATGAAATGTTGAAGGTTATGCCACCCTTACAGTCTGATGGCTTACTCTAAAGGGCAATTCTATCACTCAGTTCTGCTTAAAGTCCGTTTTGCAGTTGGCAGCATGCATATGGGCATACGTGCATGTGAAAAACAAACACAAACACGGCAGGCTAAAACTCAACCAAAGCTATTGTCGTATAATGTGTAAACACAAGATATATAAGAACACAGCAATAGAAATAACCTGAAATTAACAATGAGAAAGAAATTATAATATAATGACAGTGATACCAGTTAAGAAACTATACATGAAGTATCTCACTAAATATCTTCAAAAAGATTATTCTAATGTCCTTTAGAAGTAAACCAACTCCAAAGGTTGCTTGTAGTCAACTTCCCAGTTAGTGGAGTTCTAGAATATCTATTTGAAACTGTAAATTATTTCTAAATTGGCCTGTGGCAAGGCTTCTCCAACTGTAGTTCTTGAGAAAGTCTTGTGCAGAAAGATTTCCCAAAAGGGGTCTGGTCTTATCAGGAATTATTATACATCGAGCCCAGGATTATCTAGATGTTTTAAGAGTCTTCCTCAGTAACAATATTTAAACTTTAGTAAACTGGATGCCATGAATAGTATATTTTGCATATCTATGAAAAGTAAATATATTGTTACCAACTATATCTTATAACAGCATACCTGAACGATTGATAACATATTCACAATCAAGAAGATGAATTCCATACATTGTACAAACTAGTAACCAAACGCAACTTAAATAACCCCAAAACAGAAATGGTTTGGCAGAGGAAATTCACAAGTAACAGCTGAGGTTTAACTGCTCATTAAGCCCATGTGGGACTGTGGTTCTCAAAAAAAAAAAGGGGGGGGGAGACCAAATTGCTTCTTTTCTTAAAAGAACAGTGTTGAATTCAAGCCCAGATTGTATTTGAGGGACTTTTATGGCACAAAATTTAAAAGAATCATTATGATGTTTTTTGATGTTAAAATGATCATATAACGTGCCCCTGTCCTAAATTTACTTTTGTGTTCTATTATATGTTTCTTCAATGAATGACTGGTTTGTCCTATGTACAGTTTGTTACAAGGGCAAATTATTATATAAACCACTCCCTTGGTTTGACAGGGAAAAGGAGTGTTATCTCCTAGGCAGTATGAGTAATGGGATGAATAAACTCTTTAATGTTCAAACTTTTTTTTCCACCATATAATCTTTATTAATTGTAACCAACTACATCACAAAACCTTAATCATATTCATCTTCATCGAGTCAAAAGATTTTACAATTCCTCCACTCCATATTTCTCCCTTCTTCCCCAAATGAAATTGTGGACTTCCCCATCCATCCAATCCCAGTTTTTTATAACAACATAGTTTCCTACCCCTGTGACACTTTAAATGTAAATAATTTCCATTGTGTATTTTCACCACTGGTTTACAAACAAATAATATACTTCTCTCCATATTGTAACACATCTCTTATTCTCTTTTGCCTTTTAATTTCAGAAATAAAAAAATAAATACATTGTCTATACTACCTTATCTTTACTTATTACCACTAATACACTTGCGCTCCATTTTCAAATTCCTTGTCCGCCCATAATCGCGTCTTTTAACTCATTTGTGTGGGTGATTGTGTATGCCTTTCCATCTTCTATATCCTTCTCTTATTTTTAAATCTTCCTTAACCCACCCACACCCTCCACTTTTTAAATCTGTGTTTCTGAGCCCTTTTCCTTCCACCATCTTCTTCCTCGCATGTTTTACACCCTACTAGGTCTACTTATATCTTTTTCAAATTTCAATCTCTCCTTTGTTGTAGATACTTCAAACTTCAAACTTGGCTGCAGCAAGAACACTGACTACATTTATAATGGCCTTTTAGTATTGGATTAGGGCAAAGTGGTTTTTAAAGTCAGCATGAACTAGTTTGTCCTTTAAGTTAGAGATCTTCTAAAACCCACAATGGGAGGCACCTCACTCCCTGCTGTTTGGTTAACGATATGCCACTGTATAATGATAATACTTTTTATCCTTTGTGCCAATGGGTTAAATGTAATTGTCCAAAATATGCATTCTGCATCAGTTTTATGTTTCTGTTGGAAAAGTTATTGTCTGTTTACACTGGATGCTCATGTGTACGACTGTTGTAGTACCTTTCAGGGGTAACCACTCAAGGATAATGTATCCAGAAATGGATGGGCATCTGTAATGAACTGATTATTGTAAGAACAGTTCCTTTTTAGTCTTAACAACTGTGAAAAAGGTAAGTTGATCTTTAAAGAATGGGAATGGCAGCTGTTGTAATGTAACATGGAGTTTCTATCTGTTGGTTTCTTGTAATTGGAAACTATTATTTTGGTCCCCATTAATGTAACTTTAACATCCAAGAAAGAACATGAAGACTGATCATATTGGCATGTGAATTTAATGTGTGTGCTTATAGAATTAATCCAAATTTAAAAAAAAACCTTTAATGGCAGAAGTTTGCTTGAAAATAAAAAACATGTAATCTATATAATATTGGCAAGGTACACTCTCTCAGCCTCAGAGGAAGGCAAGGGCAAACACCCTCTGAACATAGATTTTCCTTGGTTTTTTTCCAAGCTGTGAGGCCGTGTTCTGGAATAGTTTCTTTCTGACATTTCGCTTGCTTGTTGTTTTTAAAGTTAACAATTTTTCATTGTCATTTTAAAAATGTTTTCGTAAAGTTTTTTTGTTCTGGTAGCAATCTTTCTGGAGAAGAAATAAATGCTGTTGTTAAAGGAAAGGAAGGTATCACTATGGGAAAAAAATAAAGATGCTACTGGGGGGGGGAGTTATTTTGAGCCTTCAAGTAATTTCTGACTTATGGTGACCCTAAGGCCACAGGTTTATCACAGGGTTTTCTTGGCAAGATTTGATCAGAGGGGTTTTTGTCTTTGAATTCCTCTGAGGCTGAGAGAGTATGACTTGGCCCTTGTCACCCAGTGGGTTTACATGGCCAAGTGGGGTTTTGAACCCTGTTCTCCAGAGCCCAAGGACTTTATCAGACAAACCTCCATTAAAGTTTCTTTCCCACCATATTTTTCTGCGTAATTGTCCTGGCAAAATAACCCTTTCTATCATACCTTACCTTCTGTGGTGTTAAAAGGCAGCCCCAGCATTGATGGAGCATGAACGGAGCTCTGTTTACTTCCTCATTTGTGATCTCGCCAATTCTCACAAGAAGATGTGAGCGCAGTAAAATTTAAAAATACACCAAAAGAAAGACAAAAAACATACACACAAGCACAGAAACACAGTTTAAGACTTAAAAGTAAACTGGGGAGGTACATAAAAAGAGCATCCCCTACCTGACTTTCACGTTCTCATCCGGAAGTGTTCTGGCATTGACACTGAAATCACGAGAGGACTATGGCATGAGGTTTCAAACACCGGCAATACCAACAAAAAGGTGCCACGGGAGATCTATTGACAGCTTGGCCCATCAATAAAAAAGAATACCTTATTATCAGTAAAGGATGACATCGTCTGGTATGCACACCCTTTCGCATTCATTAGGCATTGTTATGACACCATATTTGCCACATCTGATAAAGTCCCTAATCCAACATTCAAACCACTACCCTGACTCATCTTAAAAAAAAAAAAATACTGGTTTATTATAATCAGTTTGATTTCTCAATAACCAGGATTAAACATTACTTTAAATCACATTCATTAACATAATGAAACCTAAAATCATTCCTCTTGTGCTACAATGGTACGTAGTTATAGGTAGGGCTGCCAGGTGAAAAACAAGCCTGGAGTCCTGTACATTTAATGGTTGTTTAGAATAAGGAATTTCACAAGGTGGAGCTTGTGTGATAAGCATCACCTGCTAAAATTCCTTCTCCTACACAACTCTTAAAGGTACAGGAGCCCTGTCCTGTTTTTTTTTTTTTTTTTTTTTTTAACCTGGGAACTGTAGTTATAGGGGTGAGATGCCACTAACTGGTGGAGGAAGACTTACACGGTTTAAGTAGTACCTCACATTGCTACCTCATAGTCTGCTGGAGGCAGCAACGTGATGATGATGAGACAGGTGGGAGCAGAGTGTTTTGTAGTATTGCTGAGCAACTACAGTTGTCCCTCCACATTCACGGATTCGGCATTCACAGATTTAAGTATTCACGGCTCGAAAATATTCTTAAAAAAATAAATATCCAAAAAGCAAACCTTGATTTTGCCATCTTATATAAGGGACACCATTTTGCTATGCCATTGCATATAATGGGACTTGAGTATTCACGGATTTGTGTATTCACGGGGGATGGGGTCCTGGAACCAAACCCCAGCAAATATGAAGGGACAACTGTATGTTCAATTCAAATGTTTTAAGCAGCTAAAACATAATTATGCTAGCTAATATTGAGGAATGGGAGATAGTTTTTGTAGTTACAGTGGCAACTAACTACTTTTTAGGCCTTGAGACTATAATTGTAGCTATTTAAAATGTAACATTCTAAACTCTAGCACTTCTACACAAAACTCCTCTCCTGGTTACCCTAAGCTTGCTTCATTGCAGTGGTATAATTTGAAGTTGTGAGGTGTGAGGGACATACTCCCAAACATTTCACAGATGAAATCCCCAACACGTTTGTCAAGCAACATCAAAGTGTGGTCAAGATGAAATGAAGAAGAACACACAAGCTAGGAGAGGCTGCAGCAGTATGCTTTTGCCAGAGTCTACTGAGAAGGACAAGACTTTGTCCCCTCCTCTCCTCTCCCCACTGTGAATTAACTGAGTGCAAGCTACTTGTGGACTTTGAATTCAGTTTGCAGCAATGGAAGTAAGCTGAGGACAAAGGGGGGGAAGTGGGAGGTAGAAAGAGAGTCTAGGACATTTTCAAAGCAGCTGAGAAAGTAGGACAACAGAAGATTAATTGGGACTGGCCCTGCTAAATCTGGATAGTCAGAATGTATGATGGGGAGAGTCATTTTGTTGGTTCTATCTTTTAACTATTTGGGAGTCAGAAATTCTTTCTGATGTACTGTGAATTACCGAGAGAGCTACCTTCTGCCCACCCCGCTCTAAAGCTAGTGTGTATGAGAGAGGTTAGTAACATGTACATGTCCATCCTAGAATGTGGTTTCCTCACACATCTATTAAGCCAAGGCTAGGCAGCTTAAATGAGAGAGAGCAATGATCCAGGCCTTGTATGCTATATATCCCAGAGTCAGCAGTCACCTTGAGGTGAAGTGTGGTGTTTGCGAAATGGTGACACCCGGCCTGGCTCCATTCGACCAAGAGCTCCGTTTTCTCTGGCACCATTTCCTATTGTCAATGAAAACAAAACTGAGGTGGAAACTGCCCTCTCATCGGCCCTCATAGTTTCAAACTACTCAGGGCTTGGCCAAGGCCCAACGGGGGTGGTGGCGTCCCATGTCATTAGGAGAGAAAGGAAACAATACTAGGAACCATACTCCACATGCTTTTTTCACATTTGCAAGAATTATGTTTGCAAACGATGGCTTTCTTCCCCACCTCTCTGTCAGGTTTCATGCTGGACGCCTGTGGGGCCCTAAAAAGTCATTTACCATGCCTTTCTGTTTAATGTCTGGAAAGAAAAAACAAAGGCAGCATGGAAGGGCCTATATGGCTGAAGGGCCTAAGCATAAAAACTGCTGTCTTGCTCTTCTTGATACTACAAAATGCATTTCAGCCAGAGATGCCCACTCATGGGCTTTACAGTTATCTCCTGCAGAGCTCCCATCTAGGCAAAACCCCATAGCTATGAGGTACAGCACACAAGGGTTTTTTTCTGTCATTATAGCGCTTTCCTTTTGTTTGCAATTGCCGCAGCCCGCACGATGCTGTTGGTATTCAGTGTTCCCTCCGTGTCCATTTAAATTCTATCATGCAACAACTCATTGTCGATTTCTGCCCGTCAATGGGTGTTAATTGCATAATTATTCCACTACGAGTTGAGGTGTGGTGTGAAATTTCATGTCTGTTCCAACTTTGTCATCATGTGGTCCTCTGAGGGCGTGTCTTCATTGTTCGGTCTGTACTCCGCCCCCTTGCAGCTTCACATTTCACTTCCAGTGGCCATTTTGTGCAGGAATTGGAACAGATCTTCCTTTCCTTCCCCTTTGCTGCGGGGGTCTCCCACCCTCTCCCTTCTTTTCTCCTTCTCTGTTCCCCCCTCCGTCTGGCCAGGGCCACTTTCACCTCCCCTTATCTCCCTCCCGGCTGGCTTCCCCTGCCTGGAATGGCCAGAGCAGGCTGGCTGGGTGGAACGGCATGGACTGCCAACTGCCACTGCTGCTTCTTCCCCCACTCCCCTTCTCCTGGGAAATGCTTATATCACAGCATCGCACGAATCCAACAAAAAAAGCATGCGCAAGGGGACAATAAAATATCGTCCATGAACCCAGAGCGTCTTTTCAGTAACAAAACAGTATGGGGGGGAGGGGAGACCCACAATTGTGCCTAATGTGTAGTTTTATCCTCAGTTATTTCTCAATCATTTTTTATACCCTGGCGTGAAAGAAACTCTGTTCCTGCTGAATTGGAACGCAATGCCAGTTAGCTGTGTAAGCTTTGGGCACAGAAATCTTGTGGGAAGGGCATACTGAAAGGCTGTGGTCATACCATTGCACCAAACATGCTGCTAAGAACGCATGCACTATGTGAGAGAATGACCAGCCTGAGGCTCAATTATCACAAGATTGCACAAAATCCAAACACAAACACAGCCAGATTCACACAATCGCACATGCGCACAATCATGCGAGGAAGTGACGTGAGAAAGAGGAGATTTACACATAAATGGGAAAATGATGGAAAAGAGGGGCATAGCCCACAAATGTGGTGCGCAGAAAGCGCAACGCTCACTTGTTGTTCTGCCTCTATTCCGGAACGGGCTGATACATGTGGTGCAAAAGAGACATGAATTTGTCATTTACATGATGGAATCATTACACCTTTGGACCTTGTGTGGTATACGCCTATGGCTGGCTATTGTGGAAATAGGCACAATAGCCAGGAATAGTGGGTGTACATACTGTGGGCCCATGGCGTAGGCCTATAGCTAGCAATGGTGGATGGGTGTAGGCCCATAGTCAGATATAGTGGAGCGAGTAGAAACCAGAGTGTACACTGACAGAGGTATGGTGAACCTTGGAAGACCTGTGCCTTAAAATTGAGATTGTTTCTGAATTTATGTATTTATTTATTTATTTATTGGATTTATATAGAAGCTGGGCCAAAACTAAAAATGAATTTCAACAGGGAGAAAAGTAGGCTACTACACTTGAGCAGTAAAAATGAAATGCGCAGATATAGGATGAGTGACACCTGGCTTGATGGCAGTACATGCGAAAGGGATCTAGGAGTCTTAGTGGACCAACCACAAGCTGAACATGAGTCAGCGGTTTTAAAAGCCAATGCAATTCTAGGCTGCATCAATAGGAGCATAGTGTCTACATCAAGAGACGTACTAGTGCCACTCTATTCTGTTTTGGTCAGACCTCACCTGGAATACTGTGTCCAGTTCTGGGCACCACAATTCAAGAAGGATGTTGAGAAGCAGGAACGTGTCCAGAGGAGGGAGACCAAAATGGAGGGAGGTCTGGAAGCCATTATGCACTCTGAGGAGCGGCTTAGGAAGAACCTCCTGACTGTAAGAGCTGTGCAGCAGTAGAGTCTACTGGCTCAGAGTGTGGCAGGGTCTCCTTCTTTGGAGGCTTTTAAACAGAAGCTGGATGGCCATCTGTCGGGAATGATTTGATTGTATGTATTCCTGCACGGCAGGGGGTTGGACTAGGGAGATTTTCAGACAACACTGTTATAGTGTTACTATTCCACTTTATCTGCTATGGCTGCCTCCTCTTGAATCCTGAGATTTGCAGTTTAGGGAGGGGCATTTACAACTCTCAGCCAGAGAGCTCTTAGGCCTCACTAAACTACAAACACCAGAATTCCACAGGAGGAAGCCAGAGCAGTTAAAGTGGAACAGTAACACTATAACAGTGTAGTCTGAAAATCTCCTAGATGGCCCTTGAGATCTCTTCCAGCTCTCTGTTTCTATGATTTCCCTCTAGGCCTCTATCATAAGTACACTGCCAGAGTGTTGACTGGCAGGATCCTGACCTGGGCATCCAAGTGTTTCTCAGACATCCATGCCTTTGCCCTCCATGTTCAGAAGAGACTCACTTCTCTTCCAGAGCAAGAAGCAGCAGAATGCGAAAGGTAGATCACCCCATGTTTGTTTCTCCTTATGTACCAGTATCTGTAATTAAACAAGGCTAGCAGCTAAGGCTCCAGTTCTGTGCATTTTGAGAGCAAGTCCAAGCGAACACAGTAAACATGCAAATTGAAATGTGGAGTTCTGGAGCAGGATCAGTGAGAGAGAGAGATAAACTTTCAGAACGTCACCCTTTCTGTGGAGCCTGTTTTCTGTTCAATTTCTTCTTGCATTTTCCTAACCTTTCTCTTCCAGTGCACATGAAAGACCTGCAGTTCCTGTCATGCTCTATTTTCAGTCCACACGTGCATGTTTGGATGTACGTATTTAAACATTAATTCATTGATAGGATGCACCACATTTCAAATGAGTTGATTTTCCTCCTGACAGCCTTTTTCACTATCCATCTTTCACACCCATACAAAGAAACTGGAAATATTATGGCCTGGATGATTCTTACTTTGGCATTTAGTGCTATATCTTCATACTTGTCTTCAGGGCAGGACACAAAACAGCACAAGCCTGTCCCCCTACCCAAGCTCATGCCCATCATGTCCAACATTTCACAGATGAAAACCTGAACATGTGTGGCCATGCAACATCAGAGTGTGGTCAAGACGGCAAAAGTTATTAATGAGGAAGAACAGACAAGCTAGGAGAGGCTGCAGCAATTTGCTTTTGCCTGAATCTACTGGGATGGGCAAGATTCTGTCCCTCCCATCTTCTCTCTCTGCTGAGGAAGTTTGAAGCAATTGAAGTAAGCCAATGACAAAGGGGGAAAGTGAGAGGAGAGAGAAGCTGGGACATTTTAAAAGCAAGCGAAAAAACTGGGGCAACAGAGGATTGATTGTGGCTGTCCCTGCCAAATCGGGACAGTTGGATGGTATGCATCTGTCATGCTACAAATCAAAATGATAAGTACTTAAGGATGGTAAAATGCTTTTGGCACCTGAGGCAAAAAAAAAAAAAAGTCCAGTAAGTGGTTCCTCCTCTCCTTGGTCATAATTATGTATTTTTAAAATTTATTTAATAACATTTTTACTGCCTTTCATTTTAGAATGTGTTGAAGGAGTTTACAATACAAACAGATACAATAAAATACAATTGCTAGAAATAAGAAGATCATGATAAAGCAATAAAATAAAGTAATTTCATAATAAACAAATCAACAAGAATAACTGACAATGTTAGAAAAATACAACAACAAAGTAAGTACATAAGATTTGTGATTCTTTCACTCCAAATCTAATGGCTGGGCCTACCTAATGGTAGAACAAGTTCTGGATAAAACCCAACTAATCTATTAAAGTTATCCATTAAAACCAGCTTCTACAGACACACTGAAAAATTACAAGACGTGTGTATGGGAAAGAGTGTGTGTGTGTGTGTGTAAGAGAGAGAGAGAGAGATCATTCTATGGATACCACGGACTGCCAAAAAAACAAAATAAATGGATCCTGTAGCAAATCAGGCCTGAACTCTCACTAAAAGTGAAGATTACTAAACTGAGGCTGTCATACCATGCACGTATTATGAGACAATACGATTCAGTAGGAAAAGAGGCTTGGTAAAATGCTTGGTAAAATGGAAGGCAATAGGAAAAGAGGAATGCCATAGCTCAGTAGACTCAGGACTTTATCAGACATGGAAAATAGTCATCATCACGACGCCACATAACTGCAAAAGGGCATGCAGATCAGACAATATCGCCCTTTCGCGGTTATGAAGAGCCCCAAACATGTACCTTTTAATTGACGGCTTAAGCTGTCAGTTGATCCCCCTACCACTTTTGTGTCAGTATTGCCAGCGTGTGAAGCCTCTGTCCCTTTAAATCTCATACTTACCCCTACAATGGCTGGACCAGTACAAACACTTCTGGGTCAGATCGGGACATCCAGGTAAGTGATGAACTTTTTTTTAACCTTCCCCAGGTTACTTGGAGGTTTTTTAGTGTTTGTGTGTGCTTGGTGTGACTTTTTGACGTGTATTTTTATTTTTGAATTTCCCACACGATGAAATTGTGCAGGATTTCAGAAGAGGAAGCGAACAGAGCACCGTTCACTTCCTCTTTATTGATGGAGCTGTGGATTTTGCTGGGATTAGAAGGTAAGTGTCAGGGGGAACATTCTTCTGCTGGCATAAAAATAGTTTTTTTTTTTTAATGCTGGCAAAAGAACATTTAAACAGTGATGTCTGATAAAGTCCTCAATCAAGGAAGTCATAACCCTGAGTTTATGAGACCTGAGCAGGACAGTTGATAACAAGGACTCTTTAGAGGTCTCTCAAAGTGTTATGTGCCAAAGTCAATTTGATGGCACATAACAATAAAGACATCAAATTTTGGGTGTGTCCCTCCCAAGAGGTCATTCCATATATGTGGTGTCATAACCAACAAAGCCCTCTGGTAGACTACCACCAGCCTAACTTCAGAGAGCAGGGAAGGCTTGCTGGAGGACATTTGATGAAAATGGTGTTTGGATAAGCTGGTGTTGAGAAGGCAGTCCTTCAGAGGCTAGGGTCTCAGACTCTTTAGGACTCTAAAGCAGAGCTTGAAAAAGATACCTTGTTGGATGACAGATCCCAGAATCCCCTACCTATGGAGTGCTGGAATTTGTAGCCCCTGACTTTTTAAAGTCAACTTTAAGGGGAATTACCAACTGTTTGAACTTTGCTGGGTAAGAGATTGCGAGTGCAGCTGATGAGATATTTTTACTATAGCAGCTGTTTTGCTGGGAAGCTTCCAGATAAGGTTTGGGGTATATCCAATCACCTCAATTTGCACAAAAAGAATCCAGTGAGAAGGGAAAGACAGAAAAACTGCTCAATACCTTTTGACTTAACTGTCTGTTGTGAAGCATCTATCTGGCTTTTCTTCGCAAACGAAGATTCAGGAAGGACTCATCCTGCGCTTTCTGCAAGCTTGTGAAGTGTTGTGAAGAGTGTTGTGAAGCACTCTTGAACTAAATGACGTCTGTGAGGAGTCTTCAAGGGCAGCCCTACGTACAACACATTGTAGTTGTCTAACGTAGGTGCTATCTCTCAACATGGAGTTTCGGATCTATTCTTTTCCTCAAAGGTTTGCACTGTGAACCCCTGTACGACTGAAAAATATGCTGGCTCCCAGTACTGGCAAGGGCTCTCTTGCCAGTGACATCACAATGAAGCATGGCCATGCAGCTTTGCTCAGTTGCTGCCATAGCAACCATCTCCTTGACTTCCATTTTGGCAGAAATGCTCAAGTGAAACACAGCAACTAATCCCATGCCTTCAGAAGGTAGGACAATGTAATGACCAGGGCCAGCTGAAGCATTTGGCTGCCTGAGGCGGAAGAACAAATGATGACCCAAGCCCAAAGTCAAGGTATTGTAAGCCGGCCAAATTAGTTGGGTGCCGGAAACAGAAAGTTTTACAAGTGCTCCAATCCACGTCTTGGCAGTTAAAAAACGAAACAAAACCAAAAGCAACCACAATAAATTAAATAGTAATTTGCTGTCTGTTTCATGATACTCAGAAATACTGTGCCTAATGCTATTGCTTAAAACAATTTGTAAGCCGCTCTGATAGCCTTGTGGCTGAAAAGTGGGATATAAATAACTTAAATAAATAAATAAATAAATAAATAAATGTAGAGACTTGCCTATTTAATGATCTGTAGGGAACTGGCAATACTACCTCTGACTATTCCTTGCCTAAGAAAACCCAGTGAAATGCATGGGGTTGCCATAAGTTGACAGGCGACTTTAAGGCAAAGACACACACAGTGGTTCAGAGCACAGCAATGCCATCACTTGAATACTTGTGTGTCACATAAAGAATGTTCCAGTTGTCATAGAGTGGTCCTGTCCATTCTGCTACCATTTCTGCAAGGGATTTAACATTGATAATAGACAACGAATGGATTTCGGCAAGGTATTGAGAACCAGTGCAGTTTCATAATTCATAGTATTGGACTGGAAAGTGGGAGATTCTGGTCCTTGTCTCCATTGAGATGTGGAATTCACTGGTGTCTGGTCATTCACTCTGAGTCTGGTCTATATCACAGAGTTGTTGCTCTGAGGATAAAGTGGAGAAGGACAGCCATGTATGTTGCCTTGAGCTCAGTGGAGGAAGGCTACCCGGCTCCCTAAGCCACTCCTCATAGGGCATGGCTTCCAGACCTCCCACCATTTTGGTCTCCCTCCTCTGGACATAATGTTCATTGTGCCAACATGTTCATTTAGTAGCCAGTGCAAAGCGGGAGGGGGGGTTGAATCCCTTTTGTCAGATACACCATGACAACAGCATTATCCAGGACCTCCTGGGGGACCTTTAGAAGTCCTGAAGGGGGATATCATTGTTGGGTGCCCAGTTACAGGTGCATAGCATGATGCAGGGCTGGGCAACTGCATGGAGGTCAAGAGCCAGTTTCCCCCAACAACACCTGTGGACCTCACACCACCACACATAACAAGCCCCAATACCTCTGTTTCCCCCTGCTAACCTTCTCAAAATGGCAACAGGAAGCAAATGTATCTCCTCCTATTGCCATTTTGATAGGGACCACAAAAGAAAATAGTGGTTTTTCCAATGGAGACCTTCTCAAAATGGCAACGGGAAGTAAAGGTATGTCTCTTTCTGTTGCCATTTTGAGAGTGACTGCAGTGGGGAACAGAGGTACAGTATTTGGGAATAAAGGAGGGTCCTGGGGTGACTGTGGGGTGAATTTTTGCATGATTTTAGGCATGCGAGGGGGTGGCTTTCTACAAGATTTTAAGGCAAAAATTACCCTAAAGTTGTGCTGATTTTTGTAAAAAAAATATATATGGGGAGTTGGAGGCTTTGGGGGACTGGCAAGGGATTCAGATGCCACAAAAGTAGTGACCAAGAGCAGCATGTCGCCCATGGGTTGCCTATGCCCATCCTGGCTGGATGCCTGTTCACTCTTCCTTCCTCTCCACTAGCCACAAAATGGATGTGTTATTGGGCCCCTGGGAACCAGATAAGTTTTGAGGGGGGTGGAGGTAATTGCATGAGGGGGGTGATGAATTCTTCCGTCCACAAGAACCTAAGAAAAATATATGCTGGCATTATGCAAGTGTATATGTTACAAACAGGAAGTCAGCCACAATATAATATATAAAAATTATGTTATTAGATATTACGTATTTACAAATAACAAACAGCAGTGGAGGAAGAGCAAGATTTGTTCTTATGTATAACCAATGATTTCTCTCTCTCTCTCTCTCTCTGGCTTTTCTTCCCAAACGAAGATTCCAATGATTTAACCAACCATTAAATCACTTTGCAGAACACGTTTGCAGAAAGATGTGCAGGATGTGCTGAGCTTCGTGGTTCTTGGCACCTTCACCAGGGATGTTCCTTGGGGAGCAAATTTGCTCTTTGTCAACATCAGCCAGAACTTGATTTACAAGCCCCCTGGTGTGTCTACTGGTGCCTCATGAGATAATGGTATTGCAGGGTAGAGGATGAATGGGACTGTATTATCATCCCAGAGCCCAGCCTGGCTCCATTCCCCCAGGCAGCCTGTTGATCCTCCTTCTAACTTGGCTAAACTATAAACATTTCCAGGTCAGGCCTGGCATATTGCCCAGACAACCGGCAGACTCCAGTTTTTTCATGTTTGGCTCCCAGCCTTGCTCTAGATGTCAGCCTCTTCCTCCTTTACGGAGCCTAGAAGTTACAAGCCACAAGTAAAACAGGTTTTGGGACAATGAGTTATTCCCCCTACCTCTGTTATGGACAAAATGAATTCTGGCATCCATAGTCTGGTAGTATCTTTATTAGGCCAATCAAAAAGGCACAAAATTCTCGATGTAACAGAGTTACATTTCAGAAATTACACAATGAAACAGAAATATGCAATGGTGTGTGTGTTACAAGTAAAGTTTTCTAGTAGTTTCCCCCCCTAGGACTTCAAAAAGGGTGCATTTAGAATAGAAGCATTTTAAGTGGAATGTTTCAAATGTTATACCATTCTCTTATTACAGCATCATATCACCACCACCACCACAGTAAAGTAACCAAAAAAGGAACAAAAAGGAGCGAGTAATAAAAAAGGATCATGAACCCAGTTCCACAGCCTACCACACGTTAATACTGACTGCCACTTTTTAAAAGTAATTTTATTGCTTTTCACAAATATATCAACTACAATTAAAAAACATATCTTCACATCTCTCTCACATCTAACATATCCCCCTCCCCTGGCACATTAAATTTAAATGTGACTTTCCACTTCCTAGCCTTTGGCACATGTATATCATTTAGTTACTTTTCCACTTAGCTTACTGTATATATCCCAGTTAATTTGGTCCTCTAATCCTAAATATATAAAAACTTAAGTTTCAAAGTTTGCCAATGCTCTCATTTCTCCCTAATCTTCAACTACTGACTGCCATTTTTGACCATTAGTAATTTGGGGTTTAGGTAAGAAAGAAATATTATATTATATTATATTATATTATATTATATTATATATTATTATTGTTGTTGTTATTATTATTATCATCATCATTCATATGGGACTAGATTCCTAGCATGTTCCAAGCAGTGTAATCTGTTCTAACTGGAATCCCCACAGATTCTGATCCTATCTATTCAGAGGTTTTCTCGGTATATTTGGGGTCGCTCCCAGAGGACCTAAAATCACTGGAACCACAGTTGCTGCCTTCTTTTTCTACTACTACCACCTCTTCCTCTACCTCCTCCTCCTCTCTTTAACCAACACAACAAATAACAGCAAGGTGTCCCTTTAAAAAAAATCACTGTAATGAGTAATAGGAATACATTACTTTTAAAAAGTAACATTCCAAGTTCTGCTCCTTTATCTCCCTCCCAGATTTCTCCCTGCTCAATCTTGCCACCTTCCCCATCTGCCTGTCCACCCTTTGCCTGACTTTATCTAAATTCCAACCTTCCAGCCTGGCCTATGGTTGACTCAGTTTTGTCTCAGGGTTGACCCACTCCCGCACAGTCAACTGCTCCAGGGACTGAGTCTAGTGTCACAAATCATGTCCTTGGCTATGCTGGATGTGGGGTTCTGGGAGTTATAGGCCAAACAAGCAACTTTTCCAAACTCTGGGCAAACACTTATAAATTTTCCATTATGGTTCATCTGATACCAGCACCTCTCCTGTAAACTTTGTTGTTGTTGTTAACTGCTGTCAAGTTGACTTCAACTTATGGCAATGCTATGAATGAGAGACTTCCAAGACACCTATCTTCGACAGTCCTGCTCAGGCCTTGTAGACTCAGGGCCATGGCTTCCTTGATTGAGTCTATCCATCTGGAGTGCAGTCTTTCTCTTTCCTAGTAGCTTCTACTTTGCCAAGCATTATAGTATTTTCTAATGAGTCTTGTCTTTTCATGATATGGCCAAAATATGACAGTCTTAGTTTAGTCATCTTGGCTTCTAGGGTGAGTTCAGGCTTGATTTGCTCTAGAACACATTTATTGGTCTTTTTAGCCATCCACAGTATCCATAGAACTCTTCCCCAGCACCACATTTCAAATGAGTTGATTTTCTTCCTATCAGGTTTCTTCACTGTCCAGCTTTTACAACCATACATAGAACTGGGAAATATAATTGCAGGGACAATCCTAACTGTAGTATTTAATGATATATCTTTACACTTCAGGATCTTGTCTAGTTCCTTTATAGCTGCCCTTTTAAGTCCTAGTCTTCTTCTGATTTCTTGACTGCAGTCTCCATTCCGATTAATGATTAACCCAAGATATGTAAAATCTTGAACTATTTCAATGTCTTCATCTTCATCATCTACTTTAAAGTTATGTACATCATCTGTAGTTTTTATTTTTGTTTTATATATATATATATATATATATCTTTAATAACATACACAAAAGAAAAAAATATAATAAAAATACACATAAGGAAAAAACTACAACACAACAAAAATACAAATATAAATGCAATTAACCCAACTTAAAACTACCACTAACCCTACAACTAGAACTAAACTACAAAACTAAATAATACAAGGGAATGACAAGTGACTTCCAACTCTCCAGGTAATGGTTATTATTATCCACTTAGGCCGACTTCCTCTTGAGGGTGGCATAGTGCAAACCTGGAGAGTGCTGGGGTCTGTCTAATTGTGCACAGGAGACTGCTAACTAGGAGGGTGTATTTATACCTGAAAATGTGCCTTGAAGGTGTGATCTGGTTACAACAATGGCTAAACAACTCTCCCAGGAGGGAATCAAAGGAGTGCAAGAGTCTGCTGATTGTCTTGGATGGTTGGGCAATTGGAGTTGATGGGCTTACAACAACCTTGTATTGTTGGATGGAAAGAAGCATGAGGAAAGACTGTGAGGATTCTGGTCACTGTTTGTTTGTGCTGGATGACTCATAGCTTGAGGTGCAAGAATCAGATTAGCACATTCCTTTCTTAATGAGTTTGTTTACTGAAAGAAGTTGTTTTGCAGGTTTTGGGCTACCACACACACAAACACACACACACACACACACACACACCTCCAAGGCCTGGTGACCTTCAGCTGAACTCTGGCCTTGATCTATGAGACCCTTCAAATGTGTCCTGTTTGATATCAAATTATGAAATATGGTGGGATGTCAATTGTTGTATATTTTTTCTTTTATTTTACATTATTGTTGATGTTGTTTTTTTCTTTTTGTCTATTTTCAGTGCAGATGTATATTGAAAAAAGTCTAATAAAAATATTCAAAATAAAAGAAGTGTAATTATTTTTGTTCTCAAAGGAGATTTTTGGACCGCGTTTTAGAGTGCCTAGGGCGGGAGGAGCTTTCGGGAGAGGGACGGCGATCTTGCACAGCAGGGGGGTGTTTTCGGACGCCGTTGTCCCTCTCCCGAAACCATCCGTGTCACTTCCGTGAAGCTTTGGAAGCCGCAGAGCCATATTTTAATCACGGAGGTTGCCCGTGATTAAAATATGGCGCTGAGGCTTCCAAAGCTTCACGGAAGTGACACGGTTGGTTTCGGGAGAGGGACAACAGCGTCCGAAAACGCCCCCCTGCTGTGCAAGATCACCATCCCTCTCCCGAAAGTTCCTCCCACCCTAGGCACGCTGAAACGCGGTCTGAAAATCTCCCAAGTCTTTGCTATTTTCTGCTAGTAGCATGGTGTCATCTGCATATCTTAGTTTGTTGATATTCCTTTCTCTAATTTTCATGCCTCCTTCTTCTGAGACTAATCCTGCTTTACAAATTATATGTTCAGCATTGTACAGATAGGGTGATAAAATGAAGCCTTGCCTGACCTCCTTGCCAATTGGAAACCACTGTGTTTCTTCACATTCTGTCCCAACAGTAGCCTCTTGTCCTGAGTACAGGTTATGCATCAGGACAATAAAATTTTGTGGCACACCCATTTCTTTAAGAGTGATCCAAAGTTT
The DNA here is from genome assembly GCA_030847615.1 of Gambelia wislizenii. Lineage (NCBI taxonomy): Eukaryota > Metazoa > Chordata > Lepidosauria > Squamata > Crotaphytidae > Gambelia > Gambelia wislizenii. Next base: position 250,793,566 of record JAUMIR010000002.1, on the reverse strand, counting down.
TTCATGATCTACACAATCAACGGCTTTTGCTATAATCTATGAAACACAGGCCAATCTTCTTCTGAAATCCTCAAACCCAGCTTGGACATCTTGAATTTCTCACTCCATATACAACAAAAGTCTTGGTTGTAGAATTTAGAGCCTGTCTTTGCTTGCATGGGAAATTAATGCAATGGTCCAGTGGTTACTGCAATCCATGGTGACCCCTTTCTTGGGGATTGGAATGTATATTGAGGGTTTCCAATCTGTGGGCCATTCTTTTGTTTTCCTTGTTTGTTGACAGATTTTAGTTAGAATCCTGTCTCTGTTGCTTGAAGCAGCTCTATTGGTATGCCATCTGTTCCTGGTTTATTTCTCCCAAGTGCTCTGAGTGCAGACTCCATTTCACTTTCTAAAGTCATGGCTTCATCTTCAAATATTTCTTCCATAAATGAATCTATTATCCTTTCAACACTTTTATATAGTTCTTCAGTGTATTGTTTCCATTGTCTTCTTATTTGTACTTGGTTATGTAATGCATTCCCCTGCTAGTTGTATAGTATCTCCACTCTTGGTTTAAATTTCCCTTTGATTTCTTGGATCTTGTAGAAGAGCTCTCTTGCTCTTCCTTTCTGTTGTTATTGTTGTTGTAGTTGTTGTTGTTGTCATCTTCTGTTTCTCTAAACTGATTATTATAGTAGTTCTCTTTGCCCCTGTGCACAAGTTGCTGAACAGTTGCATTTAGGGTTCTGACCCTATTTCTGTTACTTTTTACTTTTGCTTCTCATCTGTCCTTAACTGACTGAAGATATTCATCTGTCATCCTTTGAGGCTCCTTTTGTGTTTTGTCTACAGATAGTGTCTTTTTGTACACACAACCCAGGAGCACACAATCCCACCACCGCAGAAAGGTAGTGCCATGGTGGGACATGTGAACTTACTCAATCCATAGTGGTGGGCTCCTATCCATCTCCATAATGACTTCTGTTAGGGTGCAGAATCTGTAACCCTGCAGATGGTTTTAGACTCCATCTGGCTCATCCAACCTGCTCAACAGTGATGGAAAATAGGAGTTTAGTGCACCAATATCTGGAGGCTCACAGATTCTCCACCCCTGCTTCAGGGAATAATTTATTTTACTTTACATTCTTCAGGCACTGAATGGCTTTTTCTTCTCTCTCCAGAGGGGCTGGATCACATGTGTATGTATGGGTGGGTCTTGATAGATGGATGGATGGATGGGTGCATAAATCGATAGACAAGTAGATGATACAAATATGTATGACTTTTAAAGAAGGCTTTTCATTCTGCTTTGAAATTGTCTTTATGCATTTTTATTCCTGAAACTTTCTATTTGCCTTTAAGCAGCCCTGCATCTCCCTGTGACAAACAGCCATTCCCCTTTGCTTGGCAGCAAGAAACCAGTCATGGTGTTCATTAATCTGACATGTATGGAGAAAGGTAAATTTGTTTGAAAGTGTCATCTATGAAGGCAGCCTATCTCCAGGGCCCTCTCATTGCTAACGATCTAAAACCTGCTGCCTAAGCAAAGCCGGAATTGCAGCTTTGCAAGTTCTTTTTTTAAAATAAATGATAGAGCAGGGGGCGACCACAAACAGCTGGTTGGAAAGGATGTTGAGCTCGATCCTTTCCAAATCAGCTCCTCGGCACACTCCCAACTTGTTTTAGTTCAAGCAAGCAGCAGCCAAGGGCGTTTTCGGAGTCTGTGGCACAAATGACAGAAGATGGGGCTTTCGGGGGGGGGGGTGTTGGCGGCAGGGGGAACTGTCAACCAACCCACAGTCTCAGATACCGGCAATGTATTCCAAGGGAAGAGAGCCATCAGCTCTGCTTTGCCAGCTGGAGTTCAAGGTGTGATGACTGACTACTAGCCCGTTTGTCAGGTTCCTTTGCCTGGCAGGGAAGGTGGCTTATTCGGTTAGTGATGCAACTGTCAAGCTTTCAGAAATGGGGGTTAACATTTTGGAAACACCTAGCAGTAGCAGGCAATGCATACAACTGCTTCCTCTGCTAAATAGCACATTGTTTTGTAAGTAGTATTCCCTGTTTGTCTAAAGCAGGGGTGGGAGCCATGCGGCTCTCCTGATGTTGTCATAGGACATTTTCAGACACAGAAAAACAGCTTCTTGCCGTGCAAGCAGCCTCCGGAACAGTATCGAGGCTGCTGCGCGGCAAGGGTCCATTTTGGACGCCGCCGTTTCTCTCTCAGCGGCGTCCGTGACTGTTGCGGCCAGCACTGGAGGCGGCCGCGCTATTTTTTACTCACAAAAGTTGTCTGTGAGTAAAAAATAGCGTGGCTGCCTCCAGTGCTGGCCACAACAGTCACAGACGACGCCGAGAGAGAAACGTCATCATCCAAAATGGACCCTTGCCGCGCAGCAGCCTCGATACTGTTCCAGAGGCTGCTTGCGTGGCAAGAAGCTGTTTTTCCGTGTCTGAAAATGTCCATAGTCTCCAAACATTTCACTGATGAAAACTGGGACATGTGTGGCGAAACAATAGCAGAGTGTGGTCAAGATGGCAAAAGTTTTAATGAGGAAGAACACACAAGCTAGGAGAGGCCAAAGCAATTTGCTTTTGCCCGAACATATTGGGAAGGAAAAGATTCTCCATTCCTCTGCTTAGCTAATTGAGTACAAACTACTTGTGCACTTTTGAGCTCAATTTGCAGCAATTGGAGTAGGCGGAAGACAAAGGAAGTGGGAGGAGGAAAGATAAATCGGGACATTTTAAAAGTAGCTGGGAGATGGGATGACAGAGCATTAATTGGGACTGTCCCTGCCAAATCAGGAAAGTTGAAGGGTTCTGTATTATTGGATTGCAATTCCCATCAGTCCTAGCCAAGGATAAGGAATGTTGGGAGTTGCAGCCCAATGCCATCTGGAGGGCCATGTGATTCCAATTCCTGGTCTAAGGCAAATGGCTTAGTTCCAAAGTTCCAGAATTGCTCTGCTGATTTGTGCCAACAAGAGAATAGTTCTTTCTCTCGCTTCTTCATGAGCTTGAGATGGCTGTCAATGTAATGAACAGTTCAGTCCTAAATAGAGTCAAGGAAGAGAAAAACAGTGGATCACTTATCTCATCCCAAGCCCTGCCAGGCCAGGTTGTAGGGGGCCAAAGAGAAAGAGGTGGGTGTGTGGGTGTTTATGTATCTTGCTGGGTTTTTCATCATTTTTGTGCCAGGTTATTTTGTTTTAAAATTAGAAGCAGAGAAGGGGTTAGTTATGCCAGCTCTTGTTGGAAATAGCCAAGATGCCCAGTTTAAGACCCTCTTGGGGGAATGGAGATACTTTGTGTCCATCAGATACAACGCTGGTTCTGATATACAACCCCAGCATTACACAAAAAATTAACATAAGAAATGTTTAAATGGTAAGCCGTCCTGAACTTTTAGGATAGGTCAGGACCAGCCCACCCACCCACCCACAAACAGCTAGCTGCATATTCAACAAAGAGCTTGGAAACCACATAGCCACAAAAACACTTCTCAAGACATCTACTAATTTACAGCTCTCTCAGCTTGTTTGAAAACTTTGTCACCACCACTGAGAAGGCCCTGTTACTATCTGACAATTTACTCCCAGGAAGAAGGAAACATAGTCCGCCTCAGTTTGGGAAACTAAATTTACTGCTCTAGGATCCTGTACACCTTAACCATAAGACTGTGTGTGTACACCCACATGGAACCATTTGCTGCTCTGGCCAAACACAACATCCAGGCTTCTTCCTCCTCTTCTGATTTCTCTTGTTTTGTCTGTTTGTTTGTTTTATTTTTAATGCAGATTTTGAGGTCATCTTGCACATGGCATTACAGTGCATTGCCTGTCAGCATTCCCTGTAGGGAACTGTTTCTAGTTTCTCATTTCTACTTTCTGGGGGTTTATATGTGTTGCCCTTTCAGCTATAGCTTGGCCATTTTGTTGGCATTGTTACACTGGAATGGGCTTCCTCCCACCAGGGTTCTCTCTCCCCTTTAATAACTGCTACAGTATGGACAGCAGTCAATTTACAGGCAAAGCCAGACGGGACAAATAGCTGCTCTTCAGATGCATGGGACTACAACCCCCATGACCCAGCCAGTGGCTGGGGGTGACAGGAATTGTAGTTCCACAGATATCAAGATTTCCTGGTTGGTTGAAACTACAGTACAGTAAGGGTCTGCACAAGAGCAGGGGAAGGGGTCTACTTTAGAGCAAAAAACACAAAAGGAAGTCCTAATGAATCCCTAATTAAAAAGGGATTAATCCACTCAATTAGCAGAAACCAAGCAAACAAGATAGTAACACAGGCCAGAATTCTACATCAGCTACATATTTAAGTATTCTAAGTTAAGTCAGCCCTCCACGGATTCTTCTAACCATGTCTTGGAAATATATATATATATATATATATATATAAAATATTCCCAAAACCTTGTTCACCATTTTATATAAGGGACACCATTTTATATGCCACTGCATATAATGGGACTTGAGCATCCACAGATTTTGGTATCCACAGGGAGGTCCTGGAACCAAACCCCAGCGGATACCAAGGGTCCACTGTACTAAGTAAACTTATACTAAGTACAGTCAGCTCTCTGCATTTGCAGGTTTAAATTTTGTGGATTTGAATAGTCACAGATTACTTGCTGCTGCCTCCACTGCTGCCCTATGCCATTTTTATTTTATTTTATTTTTTAATCTTTTTATTCATGATATTTATCAACATTAAAAACACGTTATACATAACAGAAAAGAGAAAAATATCAGTATCAACATATTCATCCATCACGTATCTACCTATATACATGTCAGATATTTATCTCATATCTATTTGAATATCATGTACAACATATGTATATCACATCCTTTAGTTAGCTTACTATACATCTCTTATATTTCTTCATTTTGTATGTATTTAGTTTCAACCATATTTCCAATCTTCCCTTCTCTCTCATAGTTTTTTTTCCCTTCCATCCTCACTTTCTTCTATCTCTCTATCTCTATATCACACTATTCATTCAAATCTGTCCATTCTTATCCATTCTCTCTTTTTCTCTCGTTCCTTTCCCTATCCCTCTCATTCGTGACTTCCTATCTAGTTTCCCCATGTTTCTCAGTATTTATCTATGTGCATCATTCAATTTTTTTATATATATACATGTATAAGATGTTTATATATTTCTACTTCCTTTTTGCTTTCCCTTTAGTGTTCGTTTCATATATTTATATGGTTTCTTGAATCACTTCCTATTTTTTTATTTTACTTTCCATTTCACCTTATTTGAAGATTAGAGTTTATTTAACATTAGTATTTAATGTTTAATATTTAGTTTCACTGTCTTCCAGTTTCTCTCTCTCTCTCCCTCTCTCTCTTTCTTTCCCCCTCTTTATGATTATTGTTATTGTTGCTGTTGCTGTAAGGATCTATATATGTGTAGACCAATAGCCCTATGCCATTTTTAATAGGGGCTGCAAGCCTCCAAGACTGAGACTGTGATCATGTGGTGAGGTTTGTAAGTCCCTAATAAAAATGGCATAGCACAGCAGCAGAGGTGGCGGCAAGCCCCACCAACCAGCCATTTCTGCCCTGTGAAGGAAACCCGCCACCTCAAAGGCATCCATGATGGGCTGAATCTGCAGAGCATGCTTTTTTTGTTTGTTAAATATGGTTTGGGGAGGGGTTGCTAGAGATATTTGTGTTTTTTCCACTTTTGCGGGCGTCTTGTGCCCCTAACTCCAACTAACATGGAGGGCCAACTGTATACTTACCTAAGTTGTATCTCTTGGTCTAAACCCCCACCACCAACAACCTATTTGTTTGGGCACGAGTCCACTCCGCTGGTGATCGCAGTGTGGGTGGATGATGTCCCCCCACCTACCAGTGAGTGAGGCTGTTGTGAGGACTTACGACAGCAGTCCTGCTGCTGGTTGTTGCTTTCTCACTCTGTGGTGGGAGGGGTGGAAACATACACACACACCCCGATCATCAGCAGGGCTGACCGCCTCCTCTCAGAGCAGTTGCTGGCCGGTAAAGAAGGTTTGGAAGGGGCAGTTATGATCATGGCAATAGTGCCACGATTGTGACTATGTAGGAACTGTGAATACGGAGTAGTTACAGATGCATAAATCTGGGGAGATTTTCAGACTACACTGTTATAATGTTACTATTCCACTTTAATTGCTCTGGCTTCCTGCTGTGGAATTCTGGGGTTTGTAGTTTAGTGAGGCCTAAGAGTTGCAAATGCCCCTCCCTAAACTGCAAATCCCAGGTATGATTCTATGATTCTATGATTCCACAGGAGGCAGCCATAGCAAATAAAGTGGAATAGTAACACTATAACAGTGTTGTCTGAAAATTTAGTAGGTTACACATTCCTAACTGTGATAGTGAATGCCAACCTATATCATTTATCCATCTAATGGTGGTGGCTGGTGGCTTCTATTTCAGTGGGGCAGTAAATCCACTCCAGGTTTTAGTCTGAACTTGGAATGGGCTATCCAAGGCACTGAACCTACCTGGGGCATAAGTTTCAGCACCTTGGACAGATTCTTTAAAGTCTGGGTTAAAACCCAGGGCAGTTTCACCATCTCACTGACAGAGAAGCCACCAGCTGCCACTGTGAAGAGCTGATGTGAGATGCGTTTAGCCAAAAAGAAACCCTTGCCCTCTAAATTCAACACACAGCTTGATCCTGAAACACTGTTCTTGAGAAACAGGTTTTCCAAGGGGTCTGCGGTTTGTGAGGCCCTCCATCCTCAGGACATTGTGGGTCAAATAAGCAGTTTAAAAAACCTTGAAAAAGTGCACCCAGCCACAGTCACTGGTCCTGACCCTGCTGTCCTTCTAGGTCATCTTTCCCTTGCCTCCCTACAGACCAGAGGCGCCTGCCCTTCTGTTATACATTTACAGCAAAGAGATAGCTCATATGCTCACAAAAGCCCCACTGGACTTGGCAGGATTGAACTAAGTTTTCTAATTCTGCGAGAGGTCAGCATCTTTAACCCAATCAGCACTCAACTCACGCTCTCTCCAGCTGTGAAGTCTTCTGATGGCCTCTTCTTGACTTGGGGATAAAGCCGACCTATTGATTATTCCTCAGGCGTAGAAGCACCTTTATGAAGAGGGGTGGATTAGGGTCTTTTGTGTGTGTGTGTCAGGAATTAATATTGACTCATGCAGGGCCGTAAGTGTGGCGCAAGAGGCTTTCCTTCTGCTTTATCAACTGTCCCCATTTCTTCCCATGCCCAAAGGAAGCAGGCCTTATTTATTTTTTTAAGAGTAAGGAGACAGAAGTCCTCTAAAGCTTGGCATGCCATTACACATAAGCTAGGGAGAACTGCACACCTCACAAGCCGAGTTAATTGGACTTCATCACCAAACTACGTTTGAACTACACTGACAAGCCATGAAAGCTAGGATCCTTTGGCCCACCCAAGACATGTTGGGTGCCTAAGGCAGAAAATCCAAATGGTACACCATTCTCCCACTAATTAACAGTTTCACTGGGAGGCTGTGCTGTGGAATCCTTCCTCCCACTCCGAAATGAAGGAAAGCCACACAAATGCATGTAAAGAATTCCTCTGTTGTTTATTGATGGTGCAGTTGGAACATATGCTCCAAGAGTAGGGCTGCAATTTGGGGTGGAGTTGATAGAAATATTAGTAGCAATGAGGGCAGAAATGTACCAACTCCAACTCCAGCTTCAAAATAAAAACTTATAATATTATAACAATATAGGGTCAGCTCTGATAATATTTGAATGGGAAACTCCCAATGAATACCACAGGTGCTGTAGGCTGTATTTCAGAGGAAAACTGGGAAAACTACCTCTGAGTATTAATTGCCTAAGAAAACCCTAATAAATTCATGGGATTGCCTAAATCGACAGGCAACTTGAAGGCATATGTATATGATTATTTTATTCATTTCTGTCCTGCCAATGAGACTCAAGGCAGCTAAAAACATTATTATAAAACCAATCCAGGCTAAAAACAGTATTTAAAATGAAACTAAACAATTTATAAGTTACAAGCATTACACTAAAAATTAAAAACCCTTTTTAAAAACCCTTTAAAATTTTTAAAACCACACCACACAGTCTCACTAGTCCAGCCCTTATTGGTTCATAAAAACCTGGTGGCATAAAAACATATACTCACACACAGGTAAAAAAATCATTTTATGCTTATACTTTATATAATCAAATAAATATATTGTATTCTTTCAATCTAAAGTAGCCATATGATTCGCATGGTGAGAATGAAATGCCTTGTGCTACCATTTTACTACAGTAAATGTGTTATTACTAATTACTATATTACTAATTAATATACTTTTGCCATTTATGAAAGAGTCGGAGTTGGACAGCAGAAAAAACAGAGGGGGTGGAGTTGATAGTTTGATGTACAAACTCCACAGCTCTGTCTGTCAGTGGCTGAGGGCCCTGTCTGAGGATGGTGCCAAATACAACCTTCTTGTACTGTAAGGCACTCAAGAGAGAAATGTTCTTGTAGGTCTTCCACCACCACCATCCCAATGGATGGTAGCATTTACTGCATGCTCCTGCTCCATTTCACAGCTACAGAGTGAGTAAAGAGATGGCTAGCATGTTGGAGGCACTGCCTCTGTGACTCTGACCTTGATCATACCAGCCGGGACTCAGGGGCAGGGATTCCCTGAGCCACATACACACCCCTCAAGCCCGGCCCCCACTTTTGGCTGGCTCCTCATTTTAGCCCAGAAGCATCTCCAAGCCAATCCACTACAGTGCAAAGCCAACCCCCTGAGGGGAGAGCACACATGCAGTTGTGACTGGTGGCATCCATATCTGGTATAATTATTTTTATTAAGTCACAATCATTTTTCACGTTACAAAAAAACCAACAACAACATGTCAGCAATTTCACTTAATAAAGCGATATAACTGGCTTATAACAATTTTCTTATACATTAAAAATATACAACACTACGTGATCTCTCTTCATTCTTGTTGCTATTTCTACTAACATCAATTAGTTAGCATTTTGCAGTTGCATATTTCCCAAACTCCCTACCTAGTTTGTTTGGAATATCTCTTAAATATATTTTAACTGAATTTCTAATATGTTATATATTACCCACTGTTCCTCTTATTCTCTACCAATAATTTTAATTGAGGTCCTATCAGACCTATTGATGATTCCTCCTTCTACCTGTTTGTTTGACTTTTGGTTCAGACTTCTAAATTATTCAGACAATCCCATTTCTTCTTCCAGTATCTTTTCACCAATAACCATTCTTACTCCACTTGATTTATCATTCAGTTATTTGCTAGAGATGTATGTTTATTTAAGTCCATCATATCTTTGAGCTTTAAAAGCCAATCTTCAACTGATGGCATTTCTTTCATCTTCTATTTTTGGGCATAGAGCATTCTGGCTGCGTTATCATATAGAGGAATATTTCCCAATGTTTCAGTATCCCAATGTTTCATAATATGATTAGCCATGCTGACAAAAAAATACTGAAACCGAAGTAGATATTATTATTTGTAATCTGTTGGCAGACCACTTCAAATCTATTAAACTTAAGGTGGCCACCTTCACAGTAGCAGCCCAAAAGATCCGCTGCAAATTTCTAAAAACATTAGCAGTGGACTGCAAAGGGGACCAGTGGTTGTAGCCCTATTGTTGCTCTGGCAATTTTCCCTGTAATTTTAATTGATTTTATTCCTGTATTTTCCTTGTATTTTGTAGATACTTTTCTGGTGTGTTTTTGTAATATTTTGTAATGGATGTTGTGCCACAGACAAATAGACTTGATGATAATCATATTAAATAGATATGTTTCAGGTTTCATTGGAAAATTTATTCCTAAAATGTCCGTTATTTCATTGTGTGTTTTCTTCCAGTTTTCTTGCCAGTTTACAATTGATGGCATCCATGTCAATGGGGCAACGAATCTATTCTAGGTTTTGACCTGAAATCTACAGGAGCTGTCCAACATGCTGAACCCTACCCCCCCCCATAGGGTTGGTGCCTTTAAACTTTATGGAGTAAAATCTGGAGTGGACTGAGTGCCTGATTAACATGGGAGCTACTAACTAGCACTGCTCACATATATGCACAAAGGGGTCCTTTCTTTTGGAACTGTTCGGAGGGCCCCATCCATCTTAATCTGGCTTTGCCTGCTGTGTATACATTTTGAAAAGAGGCTGTACATTTTCAATGGAATGATAGGACTTAACCTTGGGATGAAAAGAGGAATATTGGGGCGGGGGAGAGAGGTCTTACAACCACTTGCAACCCTCAAACTAGTTCAGGGATGGGCAACTGAGGAAGGCTAGGGGGCCACATTAGCCCATGAGAAGACCCGCCCACCTCACCCATGTCCACAAAAAAAGTTTTTTGCCCCCAAATCTTCTCTGGGGGCATGAGGACATTTTCGCCATGTTTTGGTGCTTCAAATGGCCCAGGAGAGGCCTTCGTTAACAATAGGAAGTGAGCAGAAGTCACTTCATTTTCATCACTTGTTTCAGGAAAGGATTCTCTGGGGCCTAAAACTCTCAAGGAGGGGGCTCAAAATGTGGTGGAAATGCCCTCTATACCCCCACAAGGACATTTGGAGATATTTTGGAGCAAAAAAAAAGTTTTTTAATATTTGGAAATAAATGATCCACCAGGGGCAACAAAAACAGCCCTGGGGGTCCACATGTGGCCCACCTTGCTCACCCCGGTCTAGTTTAATGCAGCCCTTACCCGAGGCCTCAGGGTTTCCCAGCGTCTGATCCAGGCTACAGAACTCCCTTCCAGTTTTCTTGTCTTTGCACTGGTAGGCAAAGAGCTTTTTACTCAGATGGGCTTTCAGCTAAGGGTGGTATGCTGAGAAAGAGACTTTTAATAGTATTTTAACTGTTCCATATATATATATATATATATATATATATAATTTGTTGCTATTTATATATAAAATGTTGCTATATTTAAAAGCATATATATATATATATATATATATATATATATGCTTTTAATTTTTAAAAGAAGTCACTAGTGTTTTCATACTAGGATTTTTTTAAACTAAATTTTAGGATTAAAGCTTCCTTTCCTATGTTCTTTAATCTCTCCTTGTCTTTACCCATTTTAATCTGAACCTGCTTTAACTTTGTTGTGATCCCTTTTAAATACCAGCCCTGTGAGAAGAAGGGATACAAGTCAAATAAATGGATAAAAGAATAAATAAAATACAGTAATTTCCGAAGCCCCTCTGCGAATGGTAAGTTCAGACTTCCGGCAAAGAGTGATCAGTCCCTCTCCCAGCAGCCCACCATGAGAGAAGGAAGGAGAAGAGTGAATGAGAGAGAGAGAGAGAGAGAGAGAGAGAGAAAAGGAAGGAAAAGGGGATCAGAAAAAGAAAGGAAGTTTTGTATTATGCAATTGCCCTGCCTCATTCATGTCTTCCAGTCACAACCATTGCATGTTTTCTCACTGTCTTTTTTCCTTACCACAAAGTAATCCCCTCTGTTAAGGACTGGCCAGAATCCTATTGGGCAATTATACGAATACGTAACATTAGATTTATGCACTCGTGATGGTTTCGTATTCACTATCCCTACATAGCCCTGAGTTTAGGGGGACACATAGGGACTGTGAAAGTCTCCCAATCCCCTATGAGCAGCAGCCACTGCAATTGATGTGAGTTTGTTCCCCTGTTGATTGGGAAGTTGTTGGATGACAGTCCTACCCTTTCTTGCATGAGCGATATCCAGCCCAAGGAGGAATTGCAACAGGGACCCCACTTCCGGCTGTTGCAATGGAGATTGTTCACAGGAGAGGATGGGAAAATAAATTAGATGCTTCCTGAGTGACAAGGGAACAGACCCCCATTGCTTGCAGTAGCTGCTGCTGGCCAGTAAGTGGGGATGTGGAGGCAGGCCGGGAGTAACTGCGTAGCACAGTACCTATGGGTGCTTTACACACTCATAACAACCCAACAGGATTCTGGCCAGGATCCCCAGATCTTAGGATCTAGCCCTTACTCTCAGGGCTAGCCTCTCTCCTCCAGGCCTCAGCATGAGGGGAGGAATCTCAGCTTGAGAATGTTGTCTTTAAAAGAAAACAACTGTTTGTTTGTTTTTCTGTGTGCTCCTGGCTGTCACTGCTGCAGATTATTTTGGATTGGCTGCTATAGACTTTCTGGGGTGGAGTGCCTGGCCACCTCCTTTCCTTCTCAAAGTTTCCCAGACTATGGCCTGCACCAGGGCTCAGCGGGAAGGAGTAGTCAGCATAGAGAAATGTTGAGCTACTTTAGTATTTGCTGTTTCAGCAGTCACTGAATATGATGCAAGAGAGTTGGGAGATTTTCAGATGGGGAACCCCCACCCTGCGGAGGTCGGGAGAGAAACGGTGCTGTTCCACTTCCAGCACTCCATTTCACATGCCCCCCTCCTGCTTTCATTTTCCTTCTGCTATTTTTTACTAACGAAAAAGTAAGAAATAGCCAAAGGAAAATGAAAGCAGGACGGAGGGAGAACGAATGGAGGTCAGGAGAAGGACGGTGTGTGTGAAATGGAGCGCTGGAGGCGGAACAGCCCCATTTCTCTCCCAACCTCCGCAGGGTTTTTTCCCCACATCTGAAAATCTCCTTGCTCCTTGGTGGTTCTTCCTGTCTTATTGTTAATTTTGCATAGCATGGTGCCACCTTCCTCATCCTACTCTAAATGGATAAAGGTGTAGTACAGGGTTTGTTTGTTTTTATTGGATTGCACATGGGTTGTACCCTTGTTAACAAAAAGCTTGGTACCAATGTTTTGCTTCTTCACCTCTGCTCATGTATTTGATTTCTTTTGCTTTCAATCTTGATTTCTCCTCTTGCTGCTGCCAACTCCTAGTCAAATGTCTTTTCCTTACCTTACCCTCTCTCTCTTGTTCTATTTTCCCCGCTCGCCTCTTCAACTCCTCCATATATTATTCTCCATATTTTGTAGTTCTTTTCTCCCTCTGGTCCTCTTTCGCCTAAGGCTGCTATAACTCCTGGCTAAATGCCCTTTCCTTTACAACACTCAAAACTCTCTTTCTTCTATTTACCCATGTTTCCACTCATATTCTCCCTCTTTCAACAGTTCGTTTCTCTCATTCTCTTTCTCTTTCTCTCTCTTTCCCCTTTCCAGTGTTTCTGGCTACTTTTTTCTCCTCCCTCTTTTCACACTTCTCTCTCACACACTTTCTCTTTCTCCTTCTACCCTCATTTTTCAACAACATAATCTGTCTTCCCCTTTCCTACATATCTGTCTCTCCATTGTGTGTGTATGTGACTTCAAGTTGCCTGTTGACTTATGGCAACCCCATGAATTTCATAGGGTTTTCTTAGGCAAGGAATATTTTATTTATTTATTTAACGTATTTCTACCCACTCTTCAGCCACAAAGGCTCTCGGAGTGGCTTACAAATTGTTAAGGAATAGTACTTTACACATCTACACTGCATTAAGTGGTTTCCAATGTTTCCAATGTGTGTTAGCTAATTGCCCCCATAAGCCAGGTACTCATTTTACCGACCTATGAAAGGATGGAAGTCTGAGTGAACTTTGGAGCACTCTGGGATCAAACTTGCAACATTGTGGCTGCAGTTACTGGCATTTAACCACTGCACCACCAGGGCTTCCTCAGAGTAGTTTGCCAATTCCCTCCTCTGAAATAAAGCCTACAGCACCTGACATTCATTGATGGTCTCCCACCCAAGTACTAACCAGGGCTGACCTTGCATAGCTTCCAACAGGATCTGGTGCCTTTTCTTTTTCACGCCACAAGAAAATCTTGAAACCATGACTGAGCTACGTTAGGTTCTCAGCAATTTAAAACTGCAGGTCCCATTAAACTCAATAAAACTTAGTTCTGAGGAAACATGGATAGATAGGATTGTCCTATTGATCTGTATTTATCTTTTGGTCTCATTTATTGTCATTGTCATTATCATCTGACATTTTGACTGTAATCCCCATTTTGAACAATGACTGAGCCAAGGTACAGAAAATTTTTCACTATCTCAGTGTATTTATTGTCTATTTTAAAGTTATATAAATAATCTGTGGTAATTATTTTGGTTTTCTTAATATTCAGATATAAACCTGCCGTTGCACTTTCTGCCTTGACTTTCTTCAATAATCATTCCAAGTCTTTGCTATTTTCTGCTAGTAGTATGTTGCCATGTGCATATCTTAAATTGTTGATATTACTTCCTCCAATTTTCACACCTCCTTCCTCAAATTCTAATCCAGCTTTACATATGATATGTACATATGATATTAAACAGATGGGGTGATAAAATGAAGCCTTGCCTGACCCCCTTGTCAACTGGAAACCACTCTGTTTCTCCCTTTTCTGTACTAATGATGGCCTGAGTACAGGATAATCAAATGTTCTGTTACACCCATTTGTTTAAGAGGAATCTATAGTTTTTAATGATCCACACCAGCCTTTCTCAACCTTTTTACCCTGGAGGAAGCCTTGAAATAATTTTAAGGTCTCAGGGAACCCCTACATAAACATTATAAACCTACAGCTCCCTTTTTAAAAAAATACAGAAACAGTGAAAAAAATAGATGCTTATTATATTCCACATTGCAAGCAATACATATTTGATACTTGCAGGGTCAGAAATTTCTATAATATAAATATAATGTAAACTATAATATAAATATAAATATATCTCTCCAAAGTAAGACAGTCTGAGTTTAATCATCTTGGCTTCTAGAATCATAGAATCATAGAGTTGTAAGAGACCACAAGGGCCATCCAGTCCAACCTCCTGCCATGCAGGAATACACAATCAAATCATTCCTAACAGGTGGCCATCCAGCCTCTGTTTAAAAACCTCTAAAGAAGGAGACTCCACCACACTACAAGGCACTGTACTGTATTCCAATTCCGAACAGCTCTTACCCTCAGGAAGTTCCTCCTGAGTTTAGGTGGAATCTCTTTTCCTGTAGTTTGAGCCCATTGCTCTGTGTCCTAGTCTCTGGAGCAGCAGAAAACAAGCTTGCTCCATCCTCACTGACTCTGACCCAGAGACTGAGATCTGACCCTCACATTCAGTTATCAGACCCACAGTTTAAGAACCTTTTCTCTATAATGTCTCCTTTACTGTAATGGCTCTGCCCTCTCCAAATCTGGTTTTAAAAGAATAAGCCCTAAGTCACTTTTATCAGAGTTTTCCCATCCACAGCTGGCACCTGAGTAGCTGACTGACCAGGAGTAACTTGAATTACTTCATCAGTTTCCCTCAGTTGGCTAAGAGCTGTACAATATTGCAATTCTCTTTCCATTGCTCTGAATTTTTTTAAAAAAATTACATTTGTACCTTTAAATCGGTTTTATGCAAACTAGCATTGTCTTTTGTCCTCAGTTCTGGCAAACAATAAGTGTCTGTGGCTGCCTGCAGGAAGCAAACTCAGTCACACACACACTCATCCTTTGCCTCCTCCCTTTTAGCTGCTAGACCATGAGGAGCTTCATTAGCACATCTAAGGCATATCAAAAGCTGGGAGGGAGAGCAAGGTATTTGGCATGTAAACAACCTCCCCCACCACCCATAAGAGGACCGTTTGAGGCTCTGTTGGTGTGAAAATATTCACACACACTCACTCATTCCTCGCCCAGCTTTCGCTGTTGTGGAGGGCAGAGATAAGCCATTTCAGCTCACCACTTCTCCATGATTTATTACTATTTTCTCATGGAACCCCTGGCAATATCTGGGGAAACCCCGGGGTTCCGCAGAACCCTGGTTGAGAAACGCTGATCTACACAGTCAAAAACTTTGCTATAATCTATAAAGCACAGACTGATTTTATTCTGAAATGTTTTATTGTACTCCATTATCCAACGTATGTTTGCAATATGATCCCTCATGCATCTTCTGAACCCAGCTTGGACAGCTGGCATTTCTTGCTCCATATATAGTCAAAGGCATTGTCGTAGAATTTTGAGCATCACTTTGCTTGCATGGGAGATTAATGCAATGGTCCTTTGGTTACTGCAATCTCTGGTGTCCTCTTTCTTGGGGATTGGAATGTATATTCAGTGTTTCCAATCTGTGGGCCATTCTTTTATTTTTCATATTTGTTGCCAATTTTAGTTAGAATTTGGGTAGATTCTGTCTCTGTTGCTTAAAACAGTTCTATTGGTATACCATCTGCTCCTGGTGATTTATTTCTCCCAAGTGCCTTAAGTGCAGTTCCACATCACTTTCTAAAATTGTTGGTCCATTTTCAAATGGTTCTTCTTTGAATGAATCTGTTGCCCTTTCATCTCTTTTATATAGTTCCTCAGTGTACTCTTCCCACTATCTTTTCATCTGTCATCTAGTGGGAATTTTCTTTCTTTTTGGTTAGAGATGTCTTTTTGCATTCTTCCCTCACAATGCCCCTGGCTGTAGTCCAGAGTTCTTCTGGCTCCAGTCAATTAGGTTTAATAGTGCAAATCTATTTTTACATTACCTTTAAGTTCTACATGAAAGTTCCTCAGGTTGTATTTTGGCACAATGATTGATTTATTGTTCTTCTTTAGCTTTACTTTAATTTTTTATATTAACAGTTCATGGTCTGTGCCACAAAATGCTCCTTGTCTTGTTTTTGCAGAGATAATGGAGCCTCTCCATCTTCTGCTTCCAATTATGCAGTCTATTTGATTTCTATATTGGCCATAAGGTGATGTCCATGTATACAGTCTCCTAAAGAATGTGTTTGCAATGAACAAAGTGTTGGCTTCACAAAATTCAATTAGTCACTCTCCTGGTTCATTTCTTAATCCTAGGCCAAATTTTCCTACAATGTTTGGTTCTGCTCTGTTTTCTCTTTTTTGCATCCCAATTGCCTATGATTATCAACATGTCCTGATCTAGTGTGTGCTCAATTTCTTCCTGGACTCCAGTGTAGAATCTTTCAATTTCTTCCTCTGTAGTTGGAGCATAAATTTGCATTTTATTAAACTGATGATTATATATTATTGATGAGATCCTAAGAAGAGGACTGGTATCTATGAAAGCTCATTGTGAAATAAAGACCAGTTAGTCTTAAAGGTGCTGCTAGATTCCTTTTCACCCTCCCCTTCCCCCTCTCCTTTTTTTAAATAATGGGTCTTATTCAAGATCAACCAACCCACCACAAATGCTTTGCATTACAAAAGGGGTAGCTCACAACAATATACTGTTGCTATGGAAATCCATCCCTGTGTGTACAGTCCCTTCAAATTGCCTGTGGAATTATGGCAACCCCATGCATTTCATAGGGTTTTCTTAGGCAAGGAATACTCAGAGGTTGTTTCATCAGTTCCTTCCTCTGAAATATAGCCTATGGGACCTGGTATTGCTTGACAGTCCTCCATTCAAGTACTAACCAGAGCTGACCCTGCATAGTTTCCAAGATTAGATAAAGTCTGGTGTTTTCACAGCATTTAGGCCCTTAAATCCATCCATACCCCACAATAAAAAATTAAAAAAAATCATGCACATATAAGCAAGCACCTAGAAAGATTTTCCCCCCATCTGTTGGCTGCTGGGAAAATCTACCTCCCAGATACTAAGAATATTACAGCTCAGCCTAAGGAAAACAAAAAAGATTGGCAGGATGGTCTTAGCATTCTTGATGTGTTTTCTTTTTAAAAAATCCCAGACCTTCCATCCTATGAACCCTAGCTCCACTATGACACTGGGAACAAATTCAAGTGTGGAATTTTAATTCCCCCCCCCCTGTCCAAACTAGTGCTTATGATATCCCAAAAGCAAGGCAAAGGCATTTGAAAGACATTCTCAGCACACAAAACTTTGGAATGAAGAAAATGCAGCAAGCTGCATGCAATTAACTCAGAAATATTTTCAGAATGAGGATAAAACAAAAGGAAGTGTGATTTTTCTAGGGCAGTGCTACTTAGACTGGTGGTCCATGGATTGGTGCTGGTCTCTGAACCACTGCAGGTTTCCAGCAAATAAACATTTGTAGTCAATGGGCACAAATATGGTGCCTGTCCATCGCACATTGGGAAAAACAAAACAAAGAAATGGAAGATGCATAATCAGAGTGGAGGAATAAAAGGAGACAAAGCTCTATGTGCTATATGAAGGTGACAAACTTTTATTTCTTAAAAAGCCCAACACCTTTCAGCCTTGACACCAATTGGCCTTCTTCAGGGGCTATTCTAAAAAACAAACAAAAATATCTTTATTGTCTAAGACAACACATGTATAGCTCTTAAAACAGCTCTTTTTCATAAAAATGTCACAGTTTCTAGTACATATATAAGTGTATACATACCAATCCTCAGAAATTTCTGGAGGTGCAGTATGCAATCTCTATACAAGTGGACCATTAATTAATGAAAGAAAGGAACTAGGTCTACCAAGTGGAGCTTTGTCTCATTTTATTCCTCCACTTTTGGAAAACCTGCTGATCTGCCTTATTTATTTATTTACTGAATTTATGCCCCACCTTTCTCCTGAGATGGGATCCAAATAGCTTAAGAAACACTGGTCTCATGAGTTAAGATCTGATTCCAGGGGGCAGGGGATTGAGGTTCTGATTGCAACTGCACCAATTGCAATTTGCATGCCATTGGGTCTCCTGAAGTGGAAAGCGAGAAGGACCTGCAACTTCCCTTCAGCAGCTGAAAGAGAAGATAAAGCTCACCAGGATGTGGAAATGTATACTTCTAGAAATGTAGATAAGTGTGTGTGTGCAAATCTTCACCCTGAGGATTTGCACATGTTCAAGAGTTACCTGGGGAGAGGTCAGATTCCCCACTACCACCACTATCCCACAGACAACAAGATCAAGGACATTTCAGACTCTGAGAAAATAACACAGTGTGAACAGCCTTGATACCACATCCTTGGGAATATGGAACCCAGCAGTGGTGCAGTGACAGGTTCTGAAATACAGGAGCTGAACATGATGTGCCATCTACCCCACAGCCACAGTCCTGAAAAGAGTACATACCAGTAGCTACATATCCTGAAATGGTTAGAAAATCCAGTCTGCAAAAACTCCAAGGTGCAAAAGCATATCAGATGGTTTCCAATTGGGACCAGTGGACAGTCTCAGAGCGGAGAGGTAATGAAGTTAAAATGGGTTAGAACTCTTGAAAAATATGTATGTACATGAAGTGAATTTAAACAGTTGTTCCCATGTAAGCCACATCTGTTGACTTCAAACAATGATTGCTTATTTAAAAAAAAAAAGAACTGGAATTGTTGGACTTGGGCTAGAGACACTTGAATTCACATCTCTGATCCATTATGGAGGTCACTAGATGAGAATGACCTACCTCACAGGGTTGTTATGACAGAACAGACATTAGAAAAGTGACTTTTATGAACTGGCTGTACTGGTTGGGGCATAGGGGGTTGGCTTCTACGAACTGAATGGGGATCGGGCATAATTTTGTCCTTCTCTGCAGGCAGCAAATTATCTTGGGCTGGCCCTGCTGTATTTCAACACACACACACAGAGAGAGAGATTATAACACTGCCAAATGCTGCTTCTGTAGATGACGTTACAGCTTCTGCTATGAAAAAAAATTACCAGAGATATACACTCCCTTATGTTTCTGCTCTTCCATACGACTGGATTCTATAGCAGAAAATGATGTGTGCCATAGCCCTCCCCTCACTGTTCTCTGCAACTTTTGAAGGATGTTGGGATTGGTGTAATGGCAGAGTTTATAATTTAGAGATGCTTCCTTAGTGTTATGGACTTCGCAATTTGAGGACTGGACCTAGAAACTTGATGAGCAATTACCAAAAGGCCTATGCTTATTAAGGACAGGGAGGTCTTGTTGGCTCTCTTCAGAACAGTTAACTTTTGAGACACTCCTCATTCCTCTAGTCTCTCTGGGGACCTTCAAACATTATTAGGTTCATTATTTATTTATTTAGAGTGTTTATATCCTGCTCTTTGGCCAAAAAGGCACCCAGAGCAGCTTACAAATTGTTATTTTGACAGTTCCCTGCCCTCAGGCTTACAATCTAAATAAGACCATGACACACAAAGAAAAAGGAATGGCAGGACATTATCAGACGTGCTAAAGTCGGCATTATAACAATGCCAGGAGATCGCTAAAGGGCTCCCTTTTCAGATGACGTTGTTCCCTCCTCGTAATGCACCCATTCTGCTGCCGTTCTGCTGGTGCTGCTTTTTATTGACAGGAGAAGCTGTCAATAGATCCCCCATTCTGTTCCTGTCACGGATTTGACAGCGACTGAAAAGATGCCCCGTTTTGCTGGTGAGATCCCATTGTCAATGGGAGATCTGTGCCAGAACATTTCCTGGTGAGATTGGGACATCAAGGTAAGTGACACACTTTTTAAAAGCTTCCCTGGTTTACTTGGAAGTTTTAAAATGTGTTTTTGTGCTTGTTGTCACTTTTTCTCTTTTATTTTTCTTTTTAACTTTGAATTTCCCGCGAGAACAGGCAGGATTTCATTCCAGAAAGTGAACGGAGCTCCATTAGAGCTCCGTTCTGGGCTGCCCTGTCAACGCTGCTGGGCTTCTCTGTCAACGCTACTAAGGTAGGTCGAAAAGTTTTGTTATTGTGGTGTGACAGGGATGGGACAGGGGCGGGAGAGGAGATTGTGGGACAGGAACGCTTTTTTCGTTCCTGTCTGATAATCTCCATAGGGAGGGTATGGGAAGTGTTCATTTGACTGAACCCATTTTTCTGGCTGTACAGTTACAGATAACCTTTTGGCCTACTCCTTTTTCCTGAGTTCTGTTTGTGGACCTCAATCAAACATTACAGTTATCATGTGCTCTTAGTTACAAGAGCTAAAGCAGGATGGGGAAGATGTGGCCCATGAACCACATGAGGACCACAGGGGCCAATTCTGTAGCCACTGAAGCCATTTCCAAGTTTTGAGACCTCATTGGGGCTTTAATAATAATAATAATAATAATAATAATAATAATAATTTATTTCTATCCCGCCCCTCTGCAACACAATCGGGGTGGCTTACAATATAAAAACTCCATAATCACAGTACCCTAGCTCACCCACCCCTTAAAATAATATTAAATTATGAAGGATTAAAAACATAAATAATTAAAAATATATAAATTAGAAGAAAAAATTAAAACATACAATCACAGCCCAGAAAGACAGCCAAGTCTTGGGCCGGGATAATTATTCAGGAAAGGCTTGCCAGAAAAGATCCGTCTTGACAGCTTTTATTAAAGCTGTATAAGGTGGTAATAAGATGGATCTCATCCGGCAGGCCATTCCATAATCTGGGAGCAGCAGCAGAGAAGGCCCTCTGGGAGGTCACCGACAGCCTTGTTTTCATAGGCCCCAATCCACACAGAATGGCTTAAAACCACAGACTTCAGTAGTTTGCCCCCCACCAAAACTGCTACATATCTGCAAAAGCAGAAAACATCCAAAAATTTGCTGAAAACAGGCCAACCTTCCCTCCAGAAGTGATTGGGTGTGGGGGTGAAAAATGGCCTCTGCCCCCTCTGTAGTTGCCCACCATTGAGCTAAAGAAAATGTGCCTGAACAGAGGCAGCATACCTTAGAACACTGTAATGCTTGAGGTAATGAAATAGTAGGCAAAGTCTCTCACTATCGTGCCCTGCTTGGGTCTGCTCAAAAGCAGCCTACAAAGCTGGAATAGCCAGACCTTGACCTGACTGAATAGGGCACTGTCTCGTGTTCTCAAATTGGTCTTGCAAAAATCTTCAAAGTGCAGAGAGGAGGGACAGGAATGATTCAAGGGCAGGAAGGGAAGCAATGTTGTGAAAGTGAATGAGCTCCAGAGACAGAAGTAAACTGTGTACTGAAAAGAAGAAAAAAAAGGATGAGGAAAAAACCCTCAGCTCCTTAGAGATGCAATTTACGTTCTAATGGAATGGACAGGACTCACCAGTATGGAAATGTGTTTACAATCAGCATGCCAGTATGGGAGAAAAGGATGTAATCAAATGAATGCTAATGAGAAATGAGGCATGGCATTTTTTTTAATGGTTACAGGCTGCCTACAGGGAGGGAGGGTGGCTGTTGTTTAATGAGGAGATAAAAACTTGAATCACAAGTAAGTGTTCTTTACAGAGCTGTTCATTTTCACCACATGGAAGTGTCATGCATCATGTGATCAGGTAGATCAGGTAGAATGAGTGTTCCCATCTGTGCAAGGCAATGGTGGAAGAGGACATACAGTACCTGGCTTGTGGGGGCAATTAGCTAACACACATTGGAAAACACTTAATGCGGTGTAGATGTGTACATTGCTGTTGCTTAAACAATATGTAAGCCGCTCTGTGAGCCTTTGCAGCTGAAGAGCGGGGTATAAATACCTAAATAAATAAATAAATCTCTTGCAGTCAAGCATCCCAAAAATTTTCCAAAACCTCCCAGAAACACCTGCAAAATAGAGGAAGGCCACTAAAGGCCAAAGACTATCACTCAGTTCTCTTCCCATCACAGGGAGTGCTCAAAGTAGGAGGTCCTGGTGTCACTCAGCTAGTCCTACCAGTTTGCCCCAACTGGTTTTGTTAAAAGATGTGGAGGCTGGGGAGGTTAAAAGAGGAGGCAGGAGTAGCAAAGGAGAGGAGGAGGAGATCAGCATAAATGTTGAGGACAGAGAGGTGAGAGGATCAGAGGAGAGGGAATGACTGGATCCTCCAGAGTTGCAGGGGCTGGTGGAAACACTAGCCAGACATGGAGTTGAGGGAGCAACATTGTCAGCTCCTGTGATCCCAGCAGGGAGGAAACAAATGTCCCCAGGTGAAAGGTGCACATTTATGAGGTCTGTCTATTAAATAATGAGACTTGTGTTTCTACCTTTCAGACAAATCAGGAAGAACTGATTGTGAACGTTTAAGTGGTGACCTTGAACATATCTGAACATCAACATTCTTGGCCGTTCAGTTAATTGTCAGTCGTCATTTAAAGCAGCTGTGTTGTCTGTTGTGTACCAGAACAATGCTAAGTTTAAAATTCGAGCAACATGACATTCTGCAGCAACTTGAAGCAGACCTGAACCTTTTCCAAAAAATCACTTGTGATGAAACCTGGATCTGCCAGTATGGTGCTGAGACAAAATGACAGTCAATGCACAGGAAAACACCATTGTGATACAGCCCAGGGGGTTCTTCCGGCTCCTGGGAACCCCTAAGCTGCTCTTATAATTCTAGCTGCCGCCACCCTTTGATCTTTTGAACCCTTTACACACAGCCCAAAGGGAGACTGTGAGGTTTGGATAGTTGTGTCCCTAACTCTGCAGGGATGCCGCCCCCCTCCTTCTGAGCCTAGAAGGAGGAACCGACGGAGCAAATAGACACATGAAACATTAGCTGATAGATAGAAAAATACTTTATTCTAAGCAAAGTTGTCACCAGAGGATATTTCTCTCATGGAAAGCTCCCCCTCCCCAAGTACACTTAAGTTACAAATTACAGAAGAGTTCAGTCATTTCCAGCCAAGTTGGGAAAATAAACATAATTCCCTAACGCAATCTAACTAGTATGGTTCCCGATGTACTCATTCACTGACATGAAGTTCAGTCTGTTGAGTTGAGGGTTGGCTGTGAGCCACGCTTCTGTTTTCAGACCAGTCTCAAATAGTCTTCCCCTAGCCAATGTGAGGTCCTTGCCCCAGGATGTTCCTTTGTTCATCTCTCTACCTCAGATGAGGTCCCCCCCATCTCAGGACTCCTTTCTTCTTTCTGCCTGCCTCATGGCCCAAGGCAGTATTTATTACCTTGCCTCGGAATGGTAGATCGCCACTCTGCAAGTCTTGATTGGTCAGTGTCTCTGCTGACCTGTGACATCTGTGATGATGCTAGCCCAAAAGGTATTACCTTTCTCCAGACCCTAGTTAACCCTTTGTTTACCTGATGCTGTGCTGGAAGATAATGGGAAATGGGGTCTTTCCCATTATCACAACCATCATCATGAAGAATGAAAAAAGCACATCAAAGCAAGTCCTCATTCAAAGCCATGCTCATTATTATTTTGTTACATCAAGAGCGTTATTTTTGCAGAATGGGTTCCAGAAGGCAGAACAGTGAACCAGCATTATTATAAGGAAGTTTTGACAAAGCTGAGAGAAGAGTCAGAAAAAAAGGCCAGAACTGTAGAAAAAATGGTTTCATTCTTCATCAAAACAATGCACCTGCTCACACAGCACTTTCTATGAAGCAGTTTTTGGCCCATAAATGCATTACTACACTTGAACATCCTCCATATTTGCCAGTTTTGACACCATGAGACTTTTTTCTTTTCCCTAAAGTGAAATTGGTGCTTAAAGGAACATGTTTTGAGTCAATTGATGTAGTATGAAGAAAACGGCAGATGTGTTGAGACAGCTGACAGAAACTGATCTGTTCCACACCTTTGAACAGTAGAAAACAAGACTGCATCGGCATGTGAGTGTGAACAGGGAGTATATTGAAGGAGACAAGCATTAGAATTGTAATACATGTAAGTAAAGATGGGTTATAGTATCAGTCTCATTATTTAATAGACAGACCTCATACACATGGTGGGTGGGTATGGGGAGACAGAACAAGTTGTTATTTTGAATTGCACAAGGGCATGAGCCCCATTGTGAAGCCTTTTGATTTTAGCCAAATTTTACCCTCTAGCCTTCTAAAAACTGGTAGCTAAATAGGGAGGGGAGCAGGACACTAGCTCACTGTCAGCTTTCGATACAGAAGATGGGTAGCCTTGGACAAGATATCTTGACTAAACAAACCAGTACACTGAAACAGAATGATGGGAGTTTCTTACTTTTTGCCACTCAGAACATAGCTAAATTGCGATGGCAGTTTCTGAGATGGAAACAACCTTGCCACAATGGGCCATATCCTGGTAACCTCAAGACTGGATTACTGCAATGCTTTCTATGTGGGATTGCCCTTGAGGTGTGTCTAAAAGTTGCAGCTGGTGCAAAATTGAGCAGTACATAAATCTTTGGTTAAGCTGTATATAAGTGTATTGGTTAAGCTGTATATAAGTGGAATGCACCGCCTTCTTTGGAGGTTTTAAACAGAGGCTTAGATGGTCATCTGTCAGGAGTGCTTTGATTGCTTATTCCTGCATTGCAGGGAGTTGGACTAGATGGTTCTTGTGGTCTCTTCCAACTCTATGATTCTATGAAATAAACAATCCTGGGTCTCCCCAGACCTACTCTGACACTCTGCTAGTCCACACTGGGTTCTACAGAACCTCACAGAGAAGTGAAAGAATGCTAAAATATTCCCAGAATTACTGCAACTTCGAAAAGAAAGACTATGTTCAATAACATTGTTTCTGAAAGGGCTCCTGATCCAGTGAGGCCTCCACTGATGGAGACAGAAGTTGGCATTTTTGTTGTTTTCCATTCTACCCAGTACCGTTGAATATCTGTTTCAGAAAGGAAGGTTTGGGAAGAAAAATCCTCTGGAACAGCAGGTCCATTCATACTACAGAATTATAGTGTTATGATTCCACTTGAACTCCCATGGCTCTGTCCTTTGGAATCGTGTGATTGGCAGTGGAGGGAGGGGCCTTTAGCCTTTAGCCAGAGAGCTGTTCTAGTGCATCTGAACATATGACCAACCCCAGGATTCCATAGAATGTTGCCATGGTAGTTAAAGTGGAATCATCGTGCTATAATTTTGTAGTGTGACTGGACCCAGTGTTGGAGGTGGCATGGGACTGGGTGGGCTGCAGGGGGAATCAGCAAAAAGCACTCCTTCCCCCTCCACTTCTGTTGTGGCTCTATCAAAAGCCCTTCAGCATACAAAGAGGGCGAGGTTGTTGGATTCAACTCAAGGAAGTGACCTATCCTCTTTCCAAGGCAGGCCTTGGCATCAGGCTTAAACAGCCAAGCAATAAATGCATCCTCATTGTTATGGTCTCTTGCAGTACCTGACCTAGGAACACTGACCTTCTAGATGGTTTTGTTTGCTGATTGTTTTAAACAAATCAACGTCATACACATAAAAAAAGAGATGGGTGTGATTTGATTGCAAGCCACTCTGAGCGCCATCTGGTGGGAAAGCTGGTGATAAATTTAAAAAGCAGTCTATTGACTGACTATTATTGGCAATCAATCATTCATTATTGCCCAGAGGCAAGCCTTCTAGAGTAGGCAAGACAATCCCGGTGCCTCAGGCTTCAAATGTGGAAAAGTGAGAAAGGGAGCAGAGTTGGTGGTAGATACCATATGACTCATGTGGCACCTTCCACTGGCAAATTGTCCTGCACAAGCATCAAGTTTAATGGGAACATGGACAGATTATCTTTCCAGTAGATTGTGCCCTATGCAACACCAAAAAAATGATTCTATTTTTAAAAAAATTATGCTATGCTTGCCCTGTTTATATAAATATCTATAGGTGGTTATTTGTTCCATGGTGTATTTTCAACATGCCTAAGTGCCCTAAAGGCAACAGATCCCATCTGTTCTTGGAAGCTAAGTGGGGTCAGCCCTGATTAGTACTTGGATGGGAGATTGCCAAGGAATACCAGGTGCTTTAGGCTACATTTCAGAAGGTACTGGCAAACCCACCTCTGAGTAGTCCTTGCCTAAGAAAACCTGACTTGAAGGCACATGCATACGTACATATGTTTTCAATTGGTAAGGGTAGTACAGTTATATGTTTTTGAATCACAGCTCCCAGAATTCTGCAGTCCTCAGTGGACATGATGGCTTTGAGATTCTAGGAGTTATGGTCCAAAAAAATACCGTAACTTTTCTGAGCTGTGGACCAAATGGGTATCTCAGAACTGAAGGCATCCCAAGTCAGTGCCTGAAGACAAGAGCAGGAGTGAGAAGATAGGAGTCACAGATCTACTGCTTGATCTCTAGGCCATTTACACAAGATCAACAGGGACCTCTGACCCCTATTTGTTTGGCAGCCACTGAAATTATTCCACTGAAATGAAGAAAGCTTGAACTAGGAATGAGTTTGTGTGTGGGCATGGAAAGGAATGTGAGATCAATTCAGTTCTGGTAATCAAATTCTTGGGTTCAAAATTCTTTTAATTCAAAGCTTAAGTCTTTTTCACCAGGCTCTGTTTGACAGATTCTAGTAAAATAACCAAAGTAGATCTTGGAAGCTTCAGTCACAGAATCATAGAGTTGGAAGAGACCATGTGGGCCATCCAGTCCAACCCCCAGCCAAGCAGGAATACACAATCAAAGCACTCCTGACAGATGGCCATCCAGCCTCTGTTTAAAAACCTCTAAAGAAGGAGACTCCACTACACTCCGAGGCAGTGTATTCCACTGTCAAACAGTTCTTACTGTCAGGAAGATCTTCCTAATGTTTAGGTGGAATCTCGTTTCCTGTAGTTTGAGTCCATTGCTCTGTGTCCTAGTTTCTGCAGCAGCAGAAAACAAGCTTTCTTCCTCTTCAGTATGATATCCTTTCCAGTATTTAAAGATGGCTATCATGTCACCTCTTAACCTTCTCTTCTCCAGGCTAAACATACCCAGCTCCCTAACACAGTCCTCATAGGGTATGGCTTCCAGACCTTGCACCATTGTGGTCACCCTCTTCTGGACACGTTCCAGCTTGTCAATATCATTCTTGAATTGTGGTGCCCAGAACTGGACAAAGTATTCCAGGTGAGGTCTGACCAAAGCAGAATAAAGTGCAACTATTACATCCCTCATTCTAGACACTATACTCCTATTGACGCAGCCCAGAATTGCATTGGCTTTTAAAGGTGATGCATCACACTGTTCACTCCTATTCAGCTTGTGGTCTACTAAGACTCCTAGATCTCTTTTACATGTACTGTTGTCAAGCCAGGTATCACCCATCCTATATCTGTGCATTTCATTTTTTCCCTGCCTAAATGTAGTACCTTACATTACTCCTGTTGAAATTCATTTTGCTAATTTTGTCCCAGCTCTCCAATCTTTTAAAGTCATTTTGAATTCTGATCCTGTCCTCAGCAGAACGCTGATCTTGTTGTTGTGTACCTTCAAGTCCTTTCCAACTTATGATGACCCTATGGAAAACCTATCATGGGGTTTTCTTGGAATGATTTGTTCAGAGGGGGGTTTGCCTTTGTCTTCCTCTGAGGCTAAGAGCGTGTGACTTGCTCAAGGTCACCCTGTGGGATTTGAACCCTGGTCTCCAGAGCCCTAGTCAAACACTCAAACCACTACACAAGTTCTAAAATTTCTTCACCCCTGTGTTTGGGAACAGTCTGTAGCAATCTGAGGATAGCTCTGAGAACTCTGATGTTGGTGCTTAGGAATTTGACTTATGTTTTTCTGCTGCCATGCTGTTGATTCTGAACCTTCCTGGGGACCTACCCAGATCTGAACTGGCCATCATTCTGAAAGGGAAGGCATGCTTGGCTCTTACTATTATTTTCAGAAAGACCTTCTTTTGTGTCAGCCAAACAAACTGGAAGCTGAGTGACTCACACCCTGGAACAGGGAGATAAATGGAGGAACCTCACGCATGTGGCAGCAATTATAGCAAGTTGGTTTTAAATTACTCTCCACTACAACTGGCTAAAAAAGAGGAGAAGGTGGGTGGAGAAGTCTTTAAGGCTTCCTTCAGAAAAGATCCATTCTGCTTCCTGCCTGCCCTGGAGAAATTCTTGGCTAGAACTCCTGAAATTCATGGGCTTGTAAAACAGGGAGGGCTAGGACAGTAGCAGCCACACTTTGAGGGAACTTTGGGAGAGGGGGAAGTAAAAACTCCTGCTCAGGTTTCTGCTTAAGCAGCACAGTGCTGTGTGGGAGAAGAGAATGAACCAGTCACTCATGATTCCTATAGTGGAGATAATGACACTACAGTGAGATGAGCAGAGTTGAAGCAGTCTCTCTCTGAATACAAAACCAGTAACAATAAAAATCTGACTCTTACGCTCATTGATGACCAACTAGGGCAGCCTTCCCCTAACCATAAAGTGGGAAATTTAACTTTGAATTTTTTTTCTGAAAATATATTTTTTTCTCACTCTCCCTGCAACTACAACTCCCATCGCCTTCAGTCAGGCGACATGCCCAGGAGTTATTGTGGCTGGGGATGATGGGAGTTGTACTCTAACACAGTTGAAGAGCACCAGGTTAGGGAAGGCTGAACAAAGGAGGTAAAGAGACAGAGGAAAGAATGTTTTCAGGCAAAGTTGATCTCCATGCGTGATAGAAATGGGAGTGCCTATCAGCCCATTATGTGTCACCATGATAACATGTCATGGAAAATGTTACCTCTGTGTGTATGTGACTTCAAGTTGCCTTACAGTGATTCCATGACTTTCATTAGACAAAGAATACTCAGCAATGGTTTGCCATTGCCTTTCCCCACCTACAGCAGTGCTACTCAGAATAGTGGTCCGTGGATCAGTGCTGTTCTAGGAACCTTTTGCTGCTGGACTGTAGCAAGTGTCCGGGTTAGGGGGGAAGAAACTATATCCAATGGGCACAAATATGGTGCAGTGTCCAGGCACACTGGGGATGGGGGACACTACAGGTCCCCTACTTCAGATAGCTTAAGAAGCACTGACTATAACACGTGATATTCCCTGGCAGTCTCTCATCCAAGTACTAACCAGGCCTGATCCTATTTAGCTTTCAAGAACAGAGAAGATCTGGGGCCTTCCAGGTATTTAGGCCATGTGTGTTACATAGTGCAAAAGAATCAACCATCCTGAGGTCTCAGGAAGGTGGCTGTTGTACCATCACCTTGGAACCAGTGTCAGGAAATGGGCACATATTGGCCCTGTGTCATTCTTTCTGCATCGCTTTAAGAGTTCCTTAACCACCTTTTTGCATGTGGAACCTAAGCAAAAAAAATTTCTCAGATACAACCAGAGGCTATAAAGGCTATGCAAAATGCCACAAGCTTGCCCCCTCTGTCATTTCTCTTATATGAGCATACCTATTCATAGACTATAAGGATGGGGAGAACATGACCTTCCAGGTACTGATGAGTGCAGCTCCCAGCATACCTCACCATGGACTATGCTGGCTAGAACTACTGGGAGTTTGTAGTCCAACAGTCTCTGGGGAGAGCCACAAGTTGCCCATCACTCATATAGGGATGGAAGAAGGAATGACACAACCTTTGCTACAGTGGACAGGAAGTTAGATTTGGATGTTCAATCTTCAAAACCATAGCTGTGGTTTTGCAGTGCTAGCACAACTCTTTTCGAATAGAGTAATCTAGAATAACTGGTGTGAATGTAGGACTTTTTCATTAGAAAAAACTGAGAAAATATAAAACAATTCTAAAACATTACACATTACACGTTAGCCAAAAGTCAAATACAAAGGATTTACAGGCACAGCCAAAACACTCTCCTTAAGAGCTTGGGAGAATCAAAGTTCAAATCCCTACACAGCCAGGAAACTCAATGAGTGACCTTAGTTTAGTCACTCTGTCACCGACCTACCTTAGAAGGCTGATGTGTGAATAAAGTAGGGGAGAACCAGCCACACTCTCTTGAGCTTCTTGGAGGAAAGGCAAGATACATGAAATAAGTATATACACACATTGGATGGGAAACATGTGGCCATCCAGATGTTGTCTGACTTCAGCTCCCAGAATTCCTCCCCATTGGCTATGTTAGATGGAGCGTCTGGGACTTTATGGGAACATCTGGAGAACAACATGATTCCCACTCCTGGCATACTTAACAGTGCAATCCTATGCATGTCTACCCAGATACAAGCCCCACTTAAGTAAATGGTACTTGCCCCCAGGTAAGTGTGGATAGGAGAGATGGACAACTGTAGCTCCCCTGATGTTTGGGGCCTTCAGCTCTCATCAGCCATAACCAACATAGCCAGTGATAAAGACTGTTGGAGGTGCACTTTAAAAAATCCAAAGGGCCACAGTTGTACATCTATGGTATGCCGATTGCAGCCTAAGTATGCAATTCACCTGATGCACAGAGCCTATCACACTACTATTTCCCACTTCTACCCACTGGGCATGAAGGATGCACCCCAGGAGTCTGAGTTTCTTTTTCTTTACAATTAGTGTGTCTGTGTCTGACCTATAGGTCTTAAACTGTTGAGTAAGAGGCTCTCCATATCCAGAATGTCTCCTTCCCTCCCTCCTTCCTTCCTGTATGTATAACATCCTGACTGTGATTGTACCAGCCCTCCTTTAAACATTAGGCTGTATTGTCCCCAGAGTTAGCAGTCCATTGCTATCACTTTAAAATCCCCTTAATCCAGATGGCAATTCAAAGACCTAAAACCGGCAGTCCTAAACCCAATTATTTACAGAGCTAGGAGTGGGCAGTTGCAGCCTCATTACTGCATCCACTTACCCAGATGTAAGCTTCACTTACTTCTGGGTTTTCATTTACTTCTCAGTATGATTATGCATACTAACCTGGATGCAAGCTCTATTGAACACAGTGGGGCGTACTTCTGAGTAAACACATGCGGTACTGGGTTACACATTCCATTGAACCAACAGGGACTTACTTCTGAGTAAACATAGATAAGCCTTAGGCTGCAAGCCTTATATAGTTTGATCCGGTGCTGTTTATACTGAAAGGTGTCCCTCTGGGCTCAATGTAGCATATTTCCGAGCTGGACTGGCCCAACGCAATTTGCTGCTCAGGCAGAGAAGCAAGTGGGGTTTCTTCTTCCTTAAGTCAAAGTGCCAAGGCTGGCCACTTGGGACAAGAAAAAAATCCCACAAATTCCCTCCTACTGGCAGTAAGGATACAACCATGTCAACAAAAAAAGCTGATCATTGTTGCATCCTTACTGTCAGGAGGAGGAATTTGTGGGATTTTCTTCAGAAATCTGCCTGAGGTGATCACACCACTTAGCCTAATGATAGGAGGAGAGTTGCTGCAGGAGAGTTCTGTGGATACCCTGATTTGCCAAAAAGACAAATAAATGGGTCATAGACCAAGCCTGAACACTCCCTAGAAACCAAGATGACTAAACTGAGACTGTCATACTTTGGACATATCGTGACTCATTAGAAAAGACAATAATGCTTGGTATGGGAAAAGGCAGTGGGAAAAGAGGAAGACCACATTATAGGTGGACGGACCAAAGGAGATCAAGGGGCTCATCTACAGGATGAAAAAAAGCCTGCAGGAATGCAAGCAGAGTGCCTGTTGTTTAGATGAGCTCCTACCGGGATTCACCATATCAAGGAGGGGGGCTGAAAACTCCATATAGATTGCAGTAAGGGAAAGTTTGCGATTTTGCAGTTCCCATGGAGCACAGCAAAAATAATGGTGGCCGCAAGTGAGTTGCGTCCCTAAAACCTCCGGCCCCCCCACATTTTTTTTAAAAAAATTAAAAGCGGAGCAACTATTTTCTGCTGAAATAACCCTTTGTTATACTTTTCTTCTGCCTCTTGACCAATTGTGCCCACAAAGCAAAACAATAATGGCGGCTCCAGCATTGCAAGCACTCTCTTGCAAGCCTGCCCCCTCTGAGGACAGACAAATCAGGTTTTAGCTCCTTTTTGAAATGGTTGTACAGAGCAACTATTGTACGCACTTTCACACACTTTTAAAAAAAGATTGGAGGAAACAGCGCAAGCTGTTCCAGCAAGTTTGCAGGCGAGTTATGGGCACAAATGGACTCTACAGCGATAGGGAGGTAAGTTGCCATTTATCGCAACTAATTCTCCTGTCAAGCTGACCCCAAGGATAGATCAAGGAAGCTATGGGTCTGAGTCTGCAAGACCTGAGGAGGACGGCTGATAACAGAGTGACTAGGAGGTCTTTCATACTTAGGATTGCCATAAGTCAAAGTCGACTTGACAGCAATTAACCACCACTACCACCACCTTCTGGCTACTGTGTGCCATGTTTTCACAGCAGTCATTCCAACATCTTTCCTTGGCAGTCCCAGGCCACAGATGCTACGACTTGCATGGCTCCCTCAAGTCTCTTGTCTCTTCCTCTTAAAAAGAGAGATGTGCTAGGCCTAAAGCTTGCCAAGAATCCATCCCCTGATCTAGTCACCTGTGCTGGCTTATCTGGAAGAAATGGAAAGGCACTCTACAGTCTCTGAGATACTCTTGTTTAGTAATATTTCACCTCTGTCTGGCTCAAATCCTTAATCTATAAACATTTATTAAGCTTTCTTCTTCATAATATGCTCTCCTAATCTGCCACCCCAATGAAGACTTTTATGCTACAGAGAAATGTAATATAGTACTAGGAACTCAGTAAGTAGAGTACACAACGAAATAGTCATCACTGAACAACTGCAAAATGAAGTTCAACAAAAGAAAGAAACGTTAAACTCACAATTAATAAATAAAACCCTGATTCAAAATAACCTGGGCACATTCTCTCAAGCTCCAGAATACAGTTGAGAAACAGAATAGAAGGGCAAAAAGGAGGACTTACATCCTACAACTTTCTTCAAGGTGCTCAGAGTTGCACACATAGCTCTTTCCCTTATTTTCACCCTCACAACATTCTTGCGAGGTAGGTTGTGCTGGTCCAAGGTCACCCAGTGAGTTTCATAACCAAATAGGGATTTGATATCTGTTCTCCTCAGTTGTACTCCAATGTCTCTAACCAATATTGTTCACATATCTGTTGTGCTCGTGTCAAACATGTATATGCTTGCATGCCTGGTTTTCATAAGAAAACAGGGAGTGCAGGTGAGGTGAAATGAACCCTCCCAGGTCTCATTTTATCTCCTTTCTGTGTTCCACCTTCCCAGGCATTTTCCTTATAGGGAAATGGGCAGTTAACTGGGCCTGACAGAAAAAGTACAGTAACACCCTGCCATCCACTGATTTGCCATCCACTGATTCAGTTATGCGTGGATGGCGACAGCGGGGGTGGGTGGGAGTGGATGGCGAGGGAGGGGATGTTGGGAGGCCGTGGTGACCTGATGGTGGTTGCGGGGCGCATGGAGGCAGCAGTGGTGGAGGCCTGGGAGGCCGTCATGGCAGCAGAGGTGATGACGGTAGCAGAGGAGGAGGAGGCCGTGCAGCAGTGAGGGCAGTGGGGGAGAAGGAGGCCAGGCAGTGGGGGGGATTGATGATGATGGCGGCAGAGAAGGTGGGACAGCAATGGGGGTGATGGCAGAGGAGAACAAGGCCAGGCAGCGGTGGGGGTGATGGTGGCAGCGGGGTGTGCGGCGGTGGAGAAGGCCTGGGAGGCCACGACAGCAGCAGGGGTGGTGGTTGGGGCAGCGGTGGAGGCCTGGGCCATGAACCTGCCTCCCTCCTCCTCCAGGACGTTCGCTATTATCCACGGGTTTCACCATCCGCAGGGACCTCCAGAACCAATCCCCCGCGGATGGAGGGGTGCTTCTGTACAAGAAAAAAAGGGCCTTTCCACACTAGATAATTCTAACACAGTAGTTCTACTTCAAATGTCATGGTTCCATCCTGTGGAATCCTGAGGCTTGTAGTTTGGTCAGAGGCCCTAGAGGAGAACTCTGGTGGAAAAATCTAAAGGTCCTTCCCCAAACTGCAAATCCCAGGATTCCACAGGATAGAACTGTGGCAAACTGTCTACTTGCATTAGCTCCCCTCATTCACAGCACTCTTCACATGCAAATAAGATACTACAATAGTTTCATCAGTGGTATGGGGACAGAGGGCCAGCTCAAGATGCTTTTTATGGTAATGGTTCATCTGCCCCACAAAACACACTGACTTATATGTTGTGTAATCCTCTGGGGAAGTTTTCCTGGGCAAAGCAAACTGAAAGGAATGGGAATCTGCACAATATCGTCAAGATCAGCTATACCTCAGCTATCTCAGGCAGTAGTTTTTGGATGTTACAAAAGTTTGGCAAAATGTTAATTATTTAATTTGCTGTTGTATTTTTGCTGCTAGTGATGGAAAAGGTATTTGGGGGGGGGGTCTGCCTTTTCTCTCCTGGCTATGGACACATTTTACACCTAGCTTGGGCACGGTAGTTCCATTCGTGATGCCCTCTCAGGCAGCAAAATACATGAGTCGGCTCTGAATAGTAATGCTCATTCCGGCACAGCTCCTGCTTCCACTTTCATGGGGCTCACACAGGAGAACTTTCCTCTGGATTGTGCTGCAGTACTGGTAAGATTTCCATGCTCTTATCACCCACAATGGGACTTTGAAGTTTGCTGGCTGAGGCGTGCTGCTGTGAGGCTGACTCCAACAAAAGAACCCTATATCTCTGTTATAAGCAGCTCAGTCTGCTCTTCATACTGGTGTGTGCTCAGTGGTCAGGGATGCCATTCAGACCATGGGCTTGTCTATATGAGGCTATAAAATGTGGATGATGTGCACTAATGCCAATTCACAGCAGCTTTCATTTGTCTTCATGACTTTTTGGCAAGATCGCAGGCATACGAGGCCATGTCCATTTGTTGTTCAAACAGGCATGCCTGTGAAGCAGGATGGCAGGTGCAAATGAATTACTTGTGTTTTTGTCACCAGTTGTCACCGCTGCACAGTATTTTTTTAAAAAGTAAATCCAAGGTGCAGAAGTGTGATTTTCCACGTTAAAAAAAGAGAGAGAGAGAGAGAAAAGGTTGTTTCGTTGCCTCAGTGCACAATCGCTATGGTGAAAATCCAACCTGGCAGTTCAGGCACTTGCCTTCTCAGTAAGCTCTGCCCCCTGTCCACCCCCAACTTTCCACTTCCACTCTTATCGGAAATGTGCATCAAAGCGAATCAGTTGTCCCAATGAGTGGGAGTGTGCATTTCCTTCTGAGTTTTTAAAAACGTACACAAAGCCACAAAGGATTTTCCAGTGGAGTATTTGGCATTTTTTACCTCCCCTC
Source organism: Gambelia wislizenii (assembly GCA_030847615.1). Classification (NCBI taxonomy): domain Eukaryota; kingdom Metazoa; phylum Chordata; class Lepidosauria; order Squamata; family Crotaphytidae; genus Gambelia; species Gambelia wislizenii. The sequence continues at coordinate 250,757,889 of JAUMIR010000002.1, read as the reverse complement.
CTTCCAAATAGGGTAGACTGATGCGGGATCCCATTTAGACAAATTGTATTCTCCTCAAATTCTGTGGAGGAGTATTTTTGCCATATAGACAAGCCCAAGTGTGTGCCATAGAGTGGATTCTATACTACAGAAGCTGAGGGGAGTTGGCTCCAGAGGCACAGGTCACACTAATGGGTTGAGTGAGTTGCATACAGCCCAGCAACCATACCTTGCCCACCCTGTTCTAGAACATATACGTATATGTATGCGCCTTTAGGTTGCCTGCCGATTTATGGCAACCCCATGAATTTCCTAGGGTTTTCCTAGGCAAGGAATACTCAGAGGTGGCTTCCCATTGCCCTTCCTCTGAAACATAGTTTAGAGTACCTTGTATTCCTTGGCAGTCCCCCATCCAAATACTAACCAGGGCTGACCCTGCTTAGCTTCCAAAATCATGCAGGATCTGGTGCCTTCAGGGTATTTAGACTTTTAGAACATATAGAGTCCTCAGAATTCAATACACATTACAAACTATTCCCCTTCTGGTCCTAGACATGCAAGGGGGGTGGTGGATTGTGCAGCCCTCCAGATTTGATGGGCATAGCTCAGGGGAAGGATCATGGGAGCTGCAGTCCAACATCTAGAAGGCTACTTGCTTCTCACCCCTGGGATAGAACTCTCTGCTGTATGCATCCTACCAATTCTCCTCTTCTTCTTTTTTTAGACTAGCGCTACTCATTTCCACGAAAGAAAGAGACACTTGTAACCAATGGGGACAAATATGGTATTGGTTCCTGGCACACTGTATGTGTGTGTGTGTGAAACTGTCCGTCCCTCACATCAGATGGCTTACAAAGTGCTGCCTTAGAGCAGGGCTTCTTAAACTTTTTCCACTCATGACCCCTTTTTACCAGATAATTTTTTAAGCGACGCCAGATATGTAGGTACGGTATATAAAATAGTGTTCAGAAACCTTTTTGTTGCTGAATTTTTCGCAACCCCCATTTTCAGTTATGCAAACCCATATGGGGTCACAGCCCACAGTTTAAGAAGCTTTGCCTTAGACTACCACTCCTTTCACTTGAACCCCCAGACTCCTCTAGGGCTCTGAAAAGTTACTTTTACAGATCACAGCTCCCAGAATGCTGATCAGGCTGGTTGCATGATACTGCTGTGGTCCTGAAAGGTAACTTTTCCAAGCTCTGCTCCCATCCCCTCCTTCCCCATCTAACTTCCTCCTGCTCCATACCAACCATTAAACTCTGGGACCATCCCTATTATTAGGCTAAGTTACAACACTGCCTCTGGCAACAGATGCAGTGGAAGGGGGGGTACCAAAATGGCAACCTCTGTAAACTATATTTCCTGAGGCCCCTGGGCCATACCCTAGTCTTGAAGGACAGAGCTGTGCAAGTGCTGCTACGCTGCTGCCCTCAGGTTACTATCATGTGGTAGTTACTATCCTATATTGTGGCCACTGTTAAAGCAAGGTTCAGATGCCAATCCAGTCACAAAATTGAGCAGATGACCATCTTGCCCTTTGCCTCAGGTAGCATAATACCTTGGAGCTGCTGCGAAACCCAGTTTCTTCCTCAGAACTGAGGAGGGTAAAACTTACCAGTCCCCAAATCCACACTACAGTTGTCCCTCCGTATCCATGGATTTAGTATTCACAGATTTAAGCATTCACGGCTTGAAAATATTCTTTAAAAAATAATAATCCCAAAACCAAACCTTGATTTTGACATCTTATATAAAGGGACACCATTTTGCTATGCCATTGCGTATGATGGCACTTGAGTATTCATGGATTTTGGTATCCACAGGGGATCCTGGAACCAAACCCCAGTGAATACGAAGAGACAACTGTACACAAATCATCCAGTTTGAAACTGGACGATTTGCCATGGCTTCGTCCTACCAAATCCTGGGATTTGTAGTTTTACGAGGCCTTTAGCTTTCATGCTTTGATCATGATTTCCTGCGAGGCAGGGGGGTTGGACTGGATGGCCCTTGTGGTCTCTTCCAACTCTACAATTCTATGATTCTCTGGCAAAGAGTGCAGGTGCCTCCCTGAACTACAAATCCCAGGATTCCATAGAAAAGAGCCCAGTGACACATCATCCAGTTTCAAACTGGATGATTTGTGTAGTGTGGGATCCTGTCGGTCCTTTCAAGTCTTTGTGGCTGTGTTTACCAATTAAAACCCCAATTCCACCCCACCTCCTCCCAGAACTTGCAGAAACAAACTCACAAGGAGGAGCCCCTCATTTTCCTCTCTGGCTGACAAAAGTTTTTGGGAGAATTGGAAGGGTGCTGGAAGACAAGTGGCTTTCTCGCTCGCCTCCAACAAAAGCAAGTAATAATAATAATTTAAAAAAGAGAGAAAGAGGCAGTTTTAAAAGACTCAGGTTACAATTCCTGGGTGGCTCAGGTCTCCTGCTAAGCAAGGAAGGCGGGCCTAGGAGAGGCCACAAGGCGGGCTATGGGCTGAGACAGAAAAAGCGAGCGAGCGCCTTTGCAACATTTGCCTCGCAGGAGTCAGCATTTCTAAAGGGTTTCTTTCCACTGTGGCCAGAGTTTGAGGCTGGCTGAGTGTGACGCTTACCCCCCACCCCACTCCTTCTTTTGGTCTTCATTTTTGAAAAAGCAAGGAAAGGAGATAGAAAAGGCCCAAGCTGCCCAGCAATGACAAGGCGCTCCTATTCAAGAAACCCCCCGAGGTCCTATTGGCGGGGAACCCAGCGCTAAATTTCTCTCTCTTTGGAGAAGTCAGGGCTCGGGGGATTCAAAAGGTAAGAAAGGCTTTCTACCTCAAGGGTAGGGAGGGTTTTGTGTGGAGGAAAATTGGCGCGGTTTGCAAACAATGAAAGTCGGAGGGGTGGTTGTTAACCCGTGGCTTTGTTTGACTCCTTCTTTCCTCACCGTCGTTCTCCACAGCGGACTTTGTGAGGAGATAGTGTGTGTGTGTCTCTTTCTCCTGAAGAAGAGAAATGGTTCCCCCTTTATCCAGGCGGGTGAGTGAGTCAGGACCGATGCTGAGGAGGCCAGGTGCAGGAGTTTCTCCTTCTCCTCCGCGGTGCGTCCACACCACACAAATAACCCACTTTGAAACTGGATTATTTGCCATGGCTCCTTCCTGTGGAATCCTGAGGTCTGTCGTTTGGTGAGGCGCTAGCACTCTTTGGCAGAGAAGGCGAAAGACCTTGTAAAACTACAAACCCTAAGGGGTTCTCCAAACGGTGGAAAAAAAAAACCCTCCTGGCAGAATGGGAGGAGAATCCTACCTGTTTTAATGGCAGATTTTGCCACATTGTGAAAGAGGGGGGCCAAAACCTCGCCAGAAAAGCCTTTGCGGCTTTCCCCGTCTTTTAAAAAAAACCCAAAACGCGAGGGTGCGCATTTCTGCTCATTAGGACAAGCGAATCAATCTGATTCGCTTGCCCAAACGAGAAAAAGCACAAACCTGATTGGCCGGATGAGTGCAGGGGGCAGGGCTGGGTTACAGGGTAAGTGCCCACTGCCACCGTGTTGGATTTTCACCTTAGCGAGTGATTGCTAAGGTAATAAATTTAAAAAAAACTTTTATTTATTTATTTATTTATTTATACCCCACTCTTCAGCCACAAGGCTATCACAGCGGCTTACAAATTGTTTTAAGCAATAGCAATTTACACATCTACACTGCATTAAGCAGTTTCCAATGTGTGTTAGCTAATTGCCCCCCACAAGCCGGGTACTCATTTTACCGACCTATGAAAGGATGGAAGGCTGAGTGAACCTTGGAGCCCTCTGGAATCGAACTTGCAATGTGGTGACTTGCAGTACTGGCATTTAACCACTGATAATTTTTCTTTTTTTGGAAAGGTGAAATATCGCTTGTGTGCACCATAGAAATAAGTTTTTTAAAAAAAGTTTGGCAGCCGGCTGCTGTCTTGGCTACAGGCATGCGAAGTTTATGGGGTCGCAGCTGCTGCGACTTGCTAATTCTTTGGGGCAATTCATTTCCCCCCCTCCGTGTAGACAAGCTAAGAGATTCCATAGGAAGGAGCCAGGGCAAATAATTCAGTTTCAAACTGGATTATTTGTGTAGTGTGGATTTGGCAGAGTTGCCTCTCTCTTCCAGTGGAGGGAAGGTAAAAGAGCAGAGGGAGTTCTGTTTCATTAAAAAGCATTTCTCCTCTCTGGAGAATGAGTCTGAACTTGTTGAAAGGAGGAAGAAAGAAGTTTAAAGAATGGGTTCAGTTTGAAAGGGATTCTGGTCTGATCTGGCAAGTTAGTGAGAAAGGGCCTCTTCCCACTTGGCTGGAATTCTAAGCACCTTGGCATTTGTTTGTAAAAACAATAATGGGTTTCTAGCCTTCAAGGTGGGGAAGGAGCTGGTCACGGGATCTTCAATAGTGAGATTGTAAGGCACTGTGGCCTGGATTTGATAGTAAAATAAGCTGCTGGGGGATTGAAATCAATTTTTATTTTTATTTTTTGAGCTGGGATTCCTGGTTTCAATCAGCCAGAGCTTTATTTCATCACCTTCACCAGCAAGCACTGAACTAGTAATCCTGGTTCTCAGCTCTTTGGTTGTTTTCAGAAGAGAAGAAGCAGCAAGAGCAACTTTCTTTCCCTTTCTTTCTTTCTACATCTGGACTGTGTTGCACAGCACAGAAATATGAAATGGGACGTTATTGGAATGGAGTAGGGAGAGAGGATGAAGGATGTTGGTGGTGGTGTGGCTGGAGTGATAGATGTCTGCTGTGTAGAGTACGGTACTATTACTGTGTGTCTTTCTGCTGTTGTTCTTTTTTAATGATTGTGAGAGGTTACAAGGCTTGAACGAACATATAGGGCAGTGGCCCCCAACCTTTTTGGCACCAGGGACCAGTTTCATGGAAGACAATTTTTCCATTGATGGGGCAGGGGGGAAACACATGTATGTTTCCCAACAGGGAACCTCTTGTGCAGCCCAGTCCCTAAAAGACCATGGACTGATCCTGATCCAGGGACCAATGGTTGGGGACCCCTGCAATAGGGCATAGGATTGGCTATAGCATAAAATGGAGTCATGAGTCAACTTTCAACTCTAGGCCAGCCCAAGAGATATAGCTGTCTGAGGCAGAGGAACAAATGCCCCCTCCCCAGGCTAAGTCAAGTTGCATACTATCCAAAACAGATCTCTCCCATCTCCCTTTCATAAAAATATTATGAAGGGGGGGCTAATTTCCTGCCCTTTAATGGCACCCAGATTCTTCTGCCTGAGTGGACCATTTCACTCAGTCTAATGGTAGGGCCAGTCCTGTCTCATCCTAAAACAGAAGGATCTATGTCCCTTTCTTCTCTTATGTGGTTGTATGAACCCATCCCTTGTTGCACTTCCACACAGCAAAGTTGGCTCAATATGGGGAAGTCCTTGGGTTGATAAACAGTGCAGAAAACTTGGGCAACCAATGAGTGCTTAAGGCAGCACAAGCACATCATTCCTGTTTCTTGTAGGAAAAACACCCCCTCTTTCCCATGGGGAGGACATTGGATGTTCATCTCAAAGTATATGTATGCATCCTGCCCTGAAGCAAGGTGAGCAGGGACTGTGTTGGGTTGGAATCCTCCTGGTGTACTATATTAGCATAGGCAGTGGCAGCAGGAATTAAAAGGCCCCAGGCGCAGAGGGCATGAAGGATATGAGGCATTGCAGAAATGGGCTGCTTGGAGCTGACAGATTTGGTCTGCTTTCCCTCACCACCCCTGGAGAAAGTGCAACTAGTACTGTGGTGCACCAGGAAAATTCCAGATTCTGTCTCCTAGGAAGACTGAAGACTGGGAGGAGACAGATCTGACCTATGGGCAAAATCCTCCAGAAAAGTGACCAGCACACACCTGTTGATTTGCAGGTGAGCAGTGCAAAAGGCCTGGTTATGCGCAGTGGTGCTCTTTCGCCAAAATTGAATGCAGCGTATCCTACAGACCTTCCTGAGTGCATTGTGTCCCATCTTAATTAGTGAGGAGAACCAGTTTTGGATTTTTCACCTCAAGCAGCAAACAGTCCTGAGCTGGCCCTGTATGTGATGCATTGCCACAGGTTATTTCACTGGGCATATGCCAAATGGCCACAGCCAGCTCCTTTCCAGATGTGTTGGTCTACAACTCTCATCATCCATTACTGGGTTTGAGGAAACTACTTTATGCCTTAACTTTCCCCAAAATACCACCCAATTGAGCAGCAGGCTTCTTTTCAGAGCGCAGCAAATGCACCTCCTGGCTTTCACTAAAGAAAGATTTCACTCACACAACATCATTAATAGTAGTAATTAACAGAATCACTATATATATATATATATATATATACTTCAAAGGACACTGATTCTCAGTTGCTGCAGCTGCCAAGTTATGACTGTCTGTTGGGCCAATCTTACAAGAGATAAGAGGCCCAAGGAGAGCAGACTGTCTCAAGCTTCAGTTTGATTCAAAGATAATGGTTATATTTGACAGCACAGAATGTGTAAGGGATTCTCAAGGGTTATGAAGAACAGAGGCCCCAGTGAAAAACTGGTAGGGCACAGATTATGTCCACCAACTCAGCCTGATTTTTCAAAGTCCCCTCTCCATCCCTGCCCCATATTGGAAGCTGCCTAAGCAGCCCACACCAGTCCTCAAGTCACTTTGGTTAGGGTCAAGAAAGATTTATAGAAGGAACCAGGGAGTGAATATATGTGTTACCTCTGTCAATATTTACCCAAACCCTGCAAGGAGAGTCTAAATCTTCTCTGTGTCTTGTGTGCCCTACTTTGTAGTACAATACCAACTCTGCCACTTCTTTGTTCCCTTCAAAGACTGGGGTGGTGGGGGATCATGTAGGTTTTGATGGGGACTTCTATAGGACATTGGACATTGTCGCAGAGGTGTACATTGTAGCAGAGGTATAGCAGAGTTTTTGTGTTAGAGGTGAAACAAATGTTCACTAATATTTCAAAATTGAAGTCATATGATCACGAATGTGAATTTTTTCATCAAAATCGAAGAACGGAATGTTTTACTAACAGATTGAGAATGGAATGGTTTACTCTTGTTTGTTGCACTGAAAAGCTTACATGAGGTTTCATATCTGACACTTGCCAGAATCTAATAATGTCAAATATCACTGCATGTCAGCTATCAAATACAAGGAAATAATAAATGCCATTCTACCTCAGATATCAAATATGAATTCTAAAATACTGAAATTGAATAATCACAAATAACATCAAATTGTATTGAATGTGAAATACCAATTTTTTGTTGAATATTTTGCCTCAACAAAAATCTGGCAGGACATTTTAGGGAGCAAGTTTGTCTCAATTAAGTCAATATTTTGCAGTGATAAACTTTCAGCACCCTGACGCTAAATTAGCTGCATCCAGATTGCAGAACATATTTTTGATAGAAGTTGTATAACCACAGTCCTGGGCCTTTTTTTTTTTAAAGGGCATTTCTGTTTTGAATGAGAGGTGCTCTAACTAAGCCACTTTAGTTAGAGCACCTCTAACTGGTGAGGGGGAGGTGAGGGGGAGCTTTTTACCTTCAGGTAAAATTTTCCATATCAACTTTTTTTCTGAAGAGTTCCCAAGCATCTGCCACTTAACCAGTACATGCTGATAAGCACTCTGGGCAAGTTTTGGTTTAGCCTTCCTTATCCTGATGCCCCTTCGATGTTTTGGACTACAGTCCTCATCAATCCTGAACATGGACTGTGCGGTCTAGAGGGCATGTGGTAGTCGCAGTCCACAACATCTGGAGGGTGTCAGATTGGGGAAGGCTGTTCTGGAAGCGCCCTCAGTTGACACAGAGCGCTTGAATCTCACGATCAGTGTCTTTACATTACTGTTGGCCCTCCACATTTGCTGGGGTTAGGGCTGCAGGACTCCCTGCAAAAGTGGAAGAACCATGATTATTTCTAGGCTCCCCCTAAACCATATTTAACACACACACAAAATACGATCTGCAGTCAACCCACCTCAGATGCCTTTGAGGTAACAGGGTTCCTTTGCAAGACAGAAGCGGGTGGCTGGTGGGGCTTGTTGCCGCCTTTGTTGCTGCCCTTCGCCATTTATAATTGAGACTTACAAGCCTTGCCACATGTTCACAGTTTCTCAGTCTTGTCAGGCTTGCAGTCCCTATTAAAAATGGCATAGGGCAGCAGCAGAGGTGGCAACAAATAATCCGTGAATAATAAAATCTGCGAAAGTTAAACCCACAAATGTGGAGAGCCAACTGTATACACTTACAAGTAGTGATACCTCTTTCACTGTCATGGGTCCATCTGACACAGTCCTGAGATTTGTTGTTTGGTGAGGGACTTAGGCTTTTCTGCAGGAAAGCTCTAGGGAACTCTGCTGCATTACAGCAGAGGATTCTAAGTACCTCTCCAAACTATAAATCCCAGGAGTCTGTGGGATGGAGCCATGGCAGTTATTTAACATGGTCTCAAACTGCTCTGTGTAGTGTAGATTGCACTTTATAGGAGATCAATACATCCATTTACAGGTGGATTTACAAGTGGATTGATTCAATCAAGGGAACCACAGCCCTGAGTTTGTAGGAGCTGAGCAGGGCTGCTGAGGTCCTGTCTTGGAGGTCTCTCCTTCATAGGGTCACTATAAGTCAAAGCTGACTTGACAGCAATTCACAAAAGCAAGGGGAAGGTTGGGAGCAGGTAAGGAAGCTTGTCCACCATAACTGAGCTTCTTCTTAAGGAACCCACTAAACTAAGGAGCTCCAGGGTTTCCTGGGACACATAAAAAGCATACTTCCTAAAATTTATTGTTTATCGTTTGAGTGTTTCCCTTCAACTTCACTGTGTATAAAGATATTGTATCTGTTCACAGATGATACCATAGCCTGGTTACTTGCTGTCTGAAAGATGGCCTGAGTTTCTCACTTCATTACTTCTCTCTTATCCCATTAAGATTCAAAAAGACATGTTCTCTTCACCCTTCATCTATCTGGACAACTAACAGCAAAATGTCCTTGATTCTGAATGCCAGAAATCAGCACCTTTGTTCCTCATATCTGACCATTTGGGGCCCTTCTGTTTTTAAACCGAGTCTTGTTTGTGGTTACCTCCACCCTTAGTGCTAAGCTCCAAGGTCAGTGGTTTGCCTAATTGCAAAAGCAAGGCCAGGCACACTTTTTTTAAAAAAAGCAGGGAGGCTTTTACCTGTCAGCACTCAGGCCCCACCCTTGGGGCTCTCTGGTTTGTGCTTCCTTGCCTTTCAAAGGGAACTCAAGCTCCATCCTATTCATTGTTCTGGCTCCTCTCAGCTGATTTTTTATTTTTTTTATTTTTTTTTTGGCTTAGGCTGCCTGGGACATCCTGTCACTGGAGGGACAGGCTCATTTTCTAGCTCTTGGGTATGAAATAGAAATACCACAGTCCTTTGATATGGAGTCAATTGCATCTTGCCCAGCTGTCACCTCTGGTTAAACATGTTTTGCAGGTTTGTGAGGAATAGTGTAATTCCTGCAGCCCTCCTTCAAAACCTGTTTCCCAAAGATGAGGTGTGTAAGTGCCATGAGCAGCAAGACCTCTTTGAAACCACCTTCACCTCTCTGTAAAACAACCCTCCGCCCCCCTGCAAAAAACATTCTCAGACTGATCTCCAGCCAGAGTCTTCCTGCCAAGTAGTAAAAAGGATTGTACCACACAGAGGTGTAGAAGTATGGCCAACCAATATCAGCTCATGTTTGGGCCCAAGTGTTGTAACAGGCCTTGAGGTTTATAGAGCACAAATTCCATTCTCTGCTTGCCAACACACCAGTTCTAAATCCACTGGGGCAACTTCTGGCGCATCAGGTGACAGTATATATTGCTTGGGCCCAGTTTAACATATTTTGCTGACTGAAGCAAGTGATAAGAAAGCTCCTCCTGTCTCCCATTTCTACATACACAAAGAAACTGGACTAGCACCAGGTTAGTGTATTCTACTACCCCAGAGGACAGTAGGCTAGTTTAGGAGGTGTAGGACAGTCCTTGTGCCTCTCATGGCTCTGTCTACCAGAGGAGGGGAACAGCTGGGGATTCAGAGAGAAAGGCTGTGGGGTTGCCACTGCTGCATCTCAGCATCTGCCATTGGAGGGGATGTTGCCTCGCTCTGCTCATTGGAAAGACTGTTCCTGATGCTGGTGTGATCAGTCTACCTGAAATACCTGAATTCCTGGCTCAAGACTCCTCATTGTGTTTTCACTTGCATGAAGGGGTGACACATGTAGACAGGGCCTGTTCCTTTGTACCGATCTCATATCCTCCAGCTGTTCTATTTGGCAGGGTAGTCCCAATTAATCCTCTGTTGTCCCACTTTTTGGCTGTTTTTAAAATGTCCCAGTTTCTCTCTCCTCCTTTCCCCCATTACCCTCAGTTTACTTCAGTTGCTGCAAACTGAATTCAGAGTGCAAAAGTAGTTTGCATTCAGTTAATCAGCAGGGAGGAGAGGAGAAGAGGAGGCAGAATCTTTCCTTCCCAGTAGGCTAAGACAAAAACAAAACAAGAAAAGAAAAAAACTGATGCAGCCTCTCTTAGCTTGCCTGTTCTTCCTCATTAATAACTTTTCCCATCTTGACCACACTCTGATGTTGTTTGGACCACACATGTTCCAATTTGGAGGGGATGCTGTCACCATGTGGCTCCATTGACTTTAACAGCCACACACATCTGTGGCAGAGATGTCTGTGCTCACGGGCCTTCATCATGTAGATGGTAGGGCCAAGGGAGTCATAGTTCATCAAGAGCTTTTCCTTAATCCTTGCTCTAGGTCAGGGATGAGAAACCTCTGGCCTTCTGAATGTTTTGGACCACAACTCCCACAATCCCTTATCAGGGACACGCTGATGTGGACTCATGGTAGTTGTAGACCAAACCATCTGGCAGGCTAAAGCTTTCCTACATTTTCAGTTTCCTTAAACAATGTTATTTGCATGAAAGGTAAATAGGGCTGATAGTCAATTAAAACATGTTGGCTAGATAATCACCTATCTTTTACCCAACTCAATGTGTACATTTAGTTAAATTTAATCAGTATCTCAGTATGTAATAGTTTTTACAGAGATTTTAATAGACAAAAAATAACATTTTCTGTTAGGAAGAAAAGCTGTCTTTATTTTTTCCCCACCCACCCCACCCAGAAACAATAATAATCCCTGAAGAAAATGAGTGTGGTCTTAATTCACAACCCTAGGAATTAAAACTGGCTTGCTGTGATTAATCAGCTAAGCTTTACCTGATTATGCCACTAATTAAACCGATTAAAGCCCCAAAGGTAAACTTTGCAAGATCTCATCTCCCTTGGAAGTTAAAAAAACAAAACAGAAGAAGCTTTGCACAATTTCCAAACTGTGTCAGGTTAGATTAAAATTGTACTAAAGAGAGGAGGAAATGGGCAGACATCAAGCTTGTAATAGATTAAAAGGCTGGGATTTGTTTTACTTAAATGTGACTTGAATGGCTGTCAATAAAAGACATCCCTCATCTAGCTGCTTTTCCTTTAAATAGTAGGTGAAGGACAGAACAGGAAGCTGCTGCTTCAGAGAAAAAAAGTGGTGTGTTATTTCAACTGCTGCATTCACCTCTTACTTAAATTACTTGCACGGAACCAAAGTATTCTTCTGTGTTGTTGCTCACTAGTCATAGGAGACCCAGAGGCTTATAGCTGGTAACGTTTTTGTTCAGTGGAAAGTACATCTTTGAAGTGTACAAACTATATCCTGTATGTTGCTACATGAGGTAAATGCAGTTTTCCTCACAGCTGATCATTTCATTGCTAGTAAGTGCTGCATGAGTTGTGTGGCTGTGCAAATGTTGTAGGTACTTTTATCTATTTTTCAGCCTCTGTAAACAACCTGAAGGCACCAGGTCCTGTCAGATATTGGAAGCTAAGCAGGTTTGGGCCTGGTTAGAACTGGGAAAGGGAGCCACCAAGGAAAACCAGGTTCTGTAGGCTATATTTCATAGGAAGGCTGAGTATTCCTTGCCTAAGAAAACCCTATAAAAATTCATGGGGCTGTCAGAAGCGCTCCCACTCATGCACACAAATGGTGGCTAGGCAAAGTATGCCCTCAAGGTAGTTTTTGCAGCCTCCCCCATGACTTCCCCAGACTCCTGCAGATTGTCTTCTTTAGGCCAAAAAGAATGGATTGTTTTTCCCAGAAGCTTTTAAGAGTGGTAATTCACCTTTTGAATAGTTTACAGCTCCCCCTTTAACATTAAAAAAAACCAAAACACTTTTCACAACCAGACATGCATTTCCAATCACTTCTAGTGTGTGTGTGTGTGTGTGTTTGGTTTGGGTTTTTTTTAGCATTTTTGGTAGTCTGTGCCACATGCCCTACAACTGTTTGGCAGGGATTGTCCCAATTTATCCTCCATTGTCCCATTTTTTCAGTTGCTTTTAAAATGTCCTAGTTTCTCTCTCCTTCTCTTACTTTCCCCTCTTTGTCCTCTGCTTACTTCAGCTTCTGCAAACTGATTTCAAAGTGCAAAGGGCCAGAATCTTGCCCTTCACTGTGGACTCAGGCAAAAGCAAGTACAAGTTGCCCCTCCACATTCACGAACTTAACATTCGCGGTTTTGAATATTTGTGGGTTTGGGGAGGGCCCCCGCCCTCCCCAAAGCAGCAACATGGGGCCTCTAGAGGCCCCATGAAGGCCCTGGGCGGGAGGAGGGAGGGCTGGGGAGGCCTCCATGGGGCCTCCGGAGACGCTCCGGAGGCCCCGTGAAGGCCTTGGGAGGGAGGGGGAGGGCCGGGGAGGCCTTCACGGAGCCCCTGGAGACGCTCCAGAGGCCCCGTGAAGGCCTTGGGAGGGAGGAAGAGGGCTGGGGAGGCATCTACGGGGCCTCGGGAGGGTCTCCAGAGGCCCTGTAAAGGCCTTGGGAGGGAGAGGCGAGGCGGGGAAAGCGACTATAGGGCCTCTGGAGGCCCCATGGTCGCTTTGGCGGGGGAGGGGGAGGGCAGTTGTTATTTGCGGAATTTTCACATTCGCAGGGGTCTGGGGAACCTAACCCCTGCGAATGTGAAGGGACGACGGTACAGTGAGTCCTTGGTATTTGCTGGGATCTGGTTCCAGGACCCACCCCACCCCCATGGATACCAAAATCCATGGATGCTCAAGTCCCATTATATGCAATGGCATAGTACAATGGCTCTTAACCTTTCCTTTACCAGGGACCCTCTTTAAATATCTTGTTACCACAGACCCCCAAGACTTAACTCAAGATTTAAAACAACAACAATAATATTATGCCATCCATTAAACCTTCCCTCAGAAGCCCTGGAGGGGGAGGGAAGACTTTTCTCCTGTTTCTTCCTGCAAGTTTGTGGCTGGAGCAGATTGAACTGCAGCCAACCAGCCTTTCCCTTGGATCTTGTCATGAGGCTACTCCACTGCAGGGAGGAGGTGGGCCAAGCAGTCTTCAAGCCTTTGTGGACCCCCTGTGAGGACATTGTGCCCCCCTGGGGGTCTGTGGACCACAGGTTAAGAACCACTGGCATAGTAAAATTGGGTCCCTTATATAAAATGGCAAACAGCAAGGTTTGATTTTGGGGGGGGGGGAATTAAATATTTTAAAGCCGTGGATGATTGAATCGGTGGATAAAGAATCTGTGGTTATGGAGGGCTGACTGTAGCTGCAGCCTCTCTTATTCTGTGTGTTCTTCCTACTTTTGCTATCTTGACTGCACTCTGATGTTGCTTGGCTGCATATGTTCCAGTTTTCATCTGTGGAATGTTGGAGGGTATGCTCACAGAGGCAGTAAACTACCCCCGGGATGTGCCGCAGTTGTCCATCCCAGCTCTGTGATAAAATCTATATCTGACTTAGCACAGATCTATTTGGCCCATCCAATGGTTGCCAGATACTTACTTTCCCCTTGGCAGAATACAGTCTGATGCTACTATGTAATCAATATTCAATGCATGGTCATAGCCATAGTGCTTTTCAAGCTCCCAGAAAATTAAGAGGCTTAAAAAAAATCATTTGATATTTTGGCAACCTGGGAAATAGGTGTAGTACGTTATATGCAGGAGCTTTGTTTGCTGTCAATCATAGAATCTTAGAGTTGAAAGGGACCACAAGGGCCATTTAGTCCAATCCTCTGCCATGCAGGAGTACGTACACAACTGCAGGATTCCTAAGAAATGTCCACCAACCTCTTCTTGAAGAGCTCCAGAGATGGAGACTCCACCACCCTCCAATTCCACTATCAAGAAGTTCTCACAGTTAAAAAAAATCAAGAAGTTCTCACAGTTTTAAAAAAATAAAAAAAGTTCCTCATAATGTTTAGGTGGCATCTCCTCTCTTGCAATTTGAAGCCATTGATTCACATTCTAGTCTCTGAAGCACAAGAAAACGAGTTTGCGGCATCTTCTGCATGACATCCCTTCGGATATATTTAAAAGATACTTACCATGTCACCTCTCAGTCTTCTCCAAGCTAAACATACCCAACTCCCTCAGTCGAATCATTCCTATAATAATCCATGTCTCATACACTCAGGAGGGTAAGTAACTACAGGGGTCAAAATAAGGGCATTGCCCTCCCAAAGAAGAATTCTGTCCCTCCTCCAAGAAATTTTGCTTCAGTATCCCAAATTCCAGGTGCTGTAGGCTCTGTTTCAGAGGAAGGAACTGGCAAATCCACCTCTGAGTATTCTTTACCTAAGAAAACCCTGTGAAATTCATGGGGTCACCATAAGTTGGCAGGCGACTTGAATGCACAAACGTGCTCACACAAGATCCAGGTTCAATTCTTTAGAATTCTGACTTATCATGACTTATCATGAGAAACGACCATCAATTATTCCTTCTTGGTTCCTCCTGCCAGTGGAGGTGGCAAAACAAGCCAGGGATTTTCTGTGTTTTGTTGAACGCAATGCCTGAACCAGAAATACTGGCTAGTTCCAGGGAGACAGCTGTGACTCAGTGGCACAACATATACTGTGCCTACAGAAAGTCCTGGTTTCAATCCCTTGTGTATCCAGGTAGGACAGGATAACCTCTGGCCAGAAATCCTGGAGAGCTGCTGCCCATCAGCTTTGACACTACAAGACTGAATAAATCACTGGCCTGACTTAGGATGCATCTACACTGTAGAAAAAGTGCAGTTTGACACCACTTTAAGTGCTGTAGTTCCATTCTATAGAATCCTGGGATCTCTTTAGCCTTCTCTGCCAAAGAGTGCTGGTGCCTCACCAAACTACAAATCCCAGGATTCTGTAGGATGGAGCTACAGCACTTAAAGTGGTGCCAAACTGCAGTGCATTCACAATGTAGATGCACCCCTTGTCTAGATCAGCTTCTTATATTCTCTTGATTCTAAATAAGCTATGGATGGGGAGTTCATGGGTTGTTTAGCTGCTTCCCATTAGAAACTGGTGCTGTTATCTGAGCCACATACTCCAGTACTGTGATGTCTGAATATGGCACATTGTTGTCAGCCTGTCTGTTCAACTCCCCCTCTCTCATATACACACACAAACACACACACACACACTTTATAATCATAGTGCTGTGTGGGGTTGCCTTCTGACTAGACGAAAAGCTGTCTGACTTGTTCCCCTGTCTTAAATAGAAACAGAAATCAGCAAGTAATTGTCTTTTAAGATATGGAGATAAGCTAATGTTAACATATCATCCTGCTGATTAAAGGTACAGGAGCGGGATCTGTTTTTGTTTTTGTTTTTTTTAATTGGCAAACCTATAGCTTTATATACTCTGTCCCAAAGAACTCCAGATCCTACACGAAATGGCACCTAAAGCAGAAGAAGGAATTAGATGAGTTTGGAAAGAAACTGGATAAGATAGCGACAGACGTAGAGAATTTAAGTGGAGAAGTAGAGGAGCTTCAGAAAAAGTCAAAGAATTTGGAGAAAACAACGGAGGGAATAATTTTAGAGCAGACACAGAATCGAGAAAGGAATCTAGAAGTACAATTGAAACTAAGAGAGAATTGTTTGAAATTAAGAGGGTTGATTGAGATGGAAAATGAAAACCTATATGAAAGGATTTTGCCAAGCTTAGCTGACTACATTAAACTTCCCTATGAAAGGATGGAATTTGAGGTGGACAGAATTTTCAGGATTAACTCGAAGATTGCTAAACAAAGGATGCTCCCCCGAGATATTGTTATATATTTCACTAGAGGGAAGATCAAAGACCAAATTTTACAAGAAAATTTCAGATCCAAATTAATGATAGAAGATTGTGAAATTGAGATTTATAAGGATATTCCTCCGCAAATATTAAAGAAAAGGAAGGAGTATCAATTTATTATTTCTAAACTACGGAGAAAAGACATTCAATATAGATGGGAAAAAGTAGAAGGCATAACAGTTACGTACAATCAGAAAAAATATAGACTAAATACGGTAAAAAAAGCAAAAGATTTCATGGTAAAATTCAAGAAAGACCTTGGAGACAGAGAACAAAGGACAACAAATAATAACGAAGAAGCAAATCCCCTAAAAGAAGACCGGGAGGAGAGAAGGAGAAAACAAACAGAGGAGATTGAGAAAATGAGAGGGAGTAGAGAAGGTGAAGAAAGAGAGCTAGAAAGAGAGGATGACAGTGAAGGAGAAGGAGAATTGGAGTTAGAGGAAAACGAAGAAGGGGAAGACGTTGAAGATATAGAATGTGAGGAAGGATCACTGGAAGAGGTTGAAAAGGAAGAAAACCAGGAAGAGGAAACAGATACTAGTTAAAGAGGTGATCAACTAAAATCAATATATAAATATAATTAGTATTTAAACAAACAGTAAAAATGAAAGGGAAAATTATATCTTGGAATGTTAAAGGGATGAATTCCCCACATAAAAGAAATCAAATATTTCATAGATTGGAAAAGTTGAAAGCGGAGGTAATATGCATTCAAGAAACCCATATAAAAGACAAAGATCAGAGATTACTAAGAAATAAGAAATTGGGACAGGAATTTACAAACTCTGGACAAGAAAAGAAGAAGGGAATAGTGATATACATAAATAGAAAGTGGTCAGCGAAAGAAGTATTAAAAGACCCTGATGGAAGATATTTAGGAGTAGAAACGAATTTGTTGGGGAAGAAAACGTTAATTATAGGTATATACGCACCATCGGAAAAGAGAGATGGTTTTTATAGAAACCTAACGAGAATACTCTTGGATGTAGAGCATGAGAGTCTAATTCTCTTAGGAGATTGGAACGGAGTTTTAGATCCGATCAAAGATAGATCAGCAGGAAGCCCAAAGAGGAAAGTGAAACATGGAAAATTGCCAAAATCATTTGGAAAAATGATGGAAAATTTATCACTTATGGAAGTCTGGAGACACCTTTATGGAGAGAAGAAAGAGTATACATATTACTCAGACTCCCATAAAACCTTCTCTCGCATAGATATGTTCCTTGTCACTAAAAACATCATAACAAATTTGGAAGGGATGGAGATATTGCCGAAGGTTATATCAGACCACAATATAATATTATTGTCTTTCAAAGATGTTAAGAAAGGGTATAACTGGAGACTGAATGAATCACTATTGCAAGATGAGAAGACACAAGAAAAAGTAAGACAAGGACTGAAGAACTATTTTAAAGAAAATAGAGAAGACGAGACATCAATACAAAATGTATGGGATGCAGGTAAAGCAGTCCTGAGAGGGATCCTCATGCAAGCAAATTGGGAACGCAACAAAAAGAAAAAAGAGAAAACTCAAATATTGCATGAGATCTTACAAAATAAGGAGAAAGAGCTTGAAAAAGACCCATCAAATGAGGTAATAATAAACGAATTGAAGACAACACAAGACCAAATAAGGATGGAATATATGGAAGAGATTGAAAAAAAGATGAGATTTGTAAAGCAAAGATTCTATGAAGGTGGAAATAAAATAGGGAAATGGTTAGCTCATAGATTGAGAAAAGAGCAAGAGAAGAAACAGATTTTGAGAATCAAGGAAAATGGAAATACAATAACAAATTCTGATAAAATCAGAGTCTGTTTTCAGAGATATTATACAAATCTCTTTAAGGAACGCCAAGTGAATAAAGAAAGGGAAGAAAAAATTAAAGAATATTTGAAATCACAAAAATTACAGAAAATAGCCGATACAGACAGAGAAGAATTAGATAAACAAATAACGATAGAAGAACTAGAACGTGCAATGAGAAAATTGAAAAATGGGAAAACCCCGGGCCCCGACGGATTTCCGGCC
Organism: Gambelia wislizenii; assembly: GCA_030847615.1. Taxonomy (NCBI): domain Eukaryota; kingdom Metazoa; phylum Chordata; class Lepidosauria; order Squamata; family Crotaphytidae; genus Gambelia; species Gambelia wislizenii. Next base: position 250,739,708 of record JAUMIR010000002.1, on the reverse strand, counting down.
ATATTTTACAAACTATTTGAGGAAGAGTTGAAGACCCCTTTGCTTAAGACACTCAATACAATAATTAGAGAAGGGAAAATGCCAACCTCCTGGGAGAATGCCAATATCTCATTAATATTAAAAGAGAACAAGAATCCAGAAGAATTAACTAATTACAGGCCAATTGCATTATTAAACACGGACTATAAAATCTTTACTATAATCATGGCAGAACGCTTGAAGAAAGTATTAAATGAATGGATAGGACAAGACCAAACCGGCTTTTTACCGAAGAGATATATGAGAAGCAACATACGAAAGATAATAAATCTGATAGAGTACTTCGAAAAACAGCCGGGAAAGAAACTTTCAATAATATGCTTAGATGCGCAGAAAGCTTTTGATAGTGTTAATTGGGCCTGTATAATAGAAACATTGAAGGAGTTAGGCTTAGGACAAAACTCCTTGAATGGAATTAAAGCGATATACAAAAATCAGACTGCTCAAATTATAATAAATGGCCAACGGACTGAGAAAATAAGGATGGAGAAGGGAGTTCGTCAAGGATGCCCCCTTTCTCCACTATTGTTTATTACAGTTCTAGAACTACTATGCAGGGAAATAAGACAAAACGATGATATACAGGGGGTAAGAATAAAGAAGCATACTTTTAAAATATCGGTCTTTGCAGATGACATGGCAATAACATTAGAAAACCCATTACAATCCATAAAAAAATTGCAGAGGGTATTAGAAGACTTTGGGGAGATCTCAGGCATAAAAATTAATAGAGACAAGACGGTAATGCTGACTAAAAACATGGAGAAAAAAGAGGAAGAAAAATTAAAAGAAATATCAGGCTTCCGCATAGAAAAGAAAATTAAGTACTTGGGCATAGTAATAACGAAAAATAATATAGACCTGGTTGAAAACAACTATAAGCTGAAATGGAAAGACATTAGGAAGGATCTGGACAATTGGAAACTGTTGAATTTAACAATAATGGGGAGAGTAGCAGCGGTTAAAATGGTGATTCTCCCGAAATTGTTGCATATCCTCCAAAATTTGCCAATACTAAATAATGACAAGATGTTCAAAGAGTGGGATAGAGATATATCCAAGTTTATATGGAATAATAGGAGACCAAGAATAAGATGGAAACTGTTACAAGAGGAAAAGGTGAAAGGGGGTTTAGACCTCCCGAACTTAAAGTTATATCATCAATCCTGTGCATTAATATGGTTAAAAGAGTGGTTTCTATTAGAGGATGATAAGATCTTAACTTTGGAAGGGAATGATTTAAGATACGGCTTCCATGCTTATCTATGGTATCAAAAAGAGGCTATAGATAAGAATTTTAATAACCACTTTGTCAGAAAATCTCTGTTGATAGCGTGGAAGAAAATGAAGAGGAAGATATACATGAAGATACCCCTATGGGTTTCCCCCCAAGAAGCGTTTAGAAGAACGGAGATGCTACATGAGGGAATATGGCGAACCTATAGGGATCTGCTATATGTGCGGAAAGGAGTTATCCGCTTGAAAACAAGAGAGGAACTGGAACAGGATCAGATAAGCTGTAATTGGTTCCAGTATAGGCAAATTAGGGAGAGGTATATGGTAGACCAAAAGCTGACAGGAATAGAGGAGACCAAAACAGAATTTGATGAATTAATCATGGATGAGAATACGTTTAAGATATCAAGAGTATACAAACTGTTGCTAAGATTAGATTTAGAACCGGAAACGGTGAAAGAATTTATGATTAGTTGGTCGCGAGACATCAGAGACAACATTCCAATAGAGAATTGGGAAATCCTATGGAAGAAAAGCATGAAATTATTAATAAGCAATGAAATGAAGGAGAACTGTTATAAAATGCAATACCGCTGGTATCTTACCCCCACAAAGCTATCCAAAATGTATAAGGCAAGACCAGACAAATGTTGGAAGTGTGAAGAGTCAAAAGGCACTTTCTTCCACATGTGGTGGTCATGCAAAATGGTGAAAAAATTTTGGGTTAGCATTCACAATTTGATAAGAAGAATAATTAAAAGGGATTTTGAATTAAAACCAGAATTATATCTCCTAAATATGTTTGACAGAGACTTCCCGAAGGAACAAAAAAGCATGATGATTTGCATGACCACCACAGCTCGTATTGTGCTTGCCAGATATTGGAAAGTAAAAACAATCCCAAATAATGAGGAATGGATGAGGAAAATAACGGAGGTAGCTAGAATGGAACAGCTCACGTATTGGTTAAAATACCAAACTAATGTTGAATTCAGACAAGAATGGGGTAAACTAATTGAATTTTGGGCAGCTGAAGGAGAGAAGATAAGAACAATTTGGTTTATAGATTAAGGGTAGCTATTGGATATGAGATTGTTGATTAAGTAAATTTATCTCTCAACCAAGAGAATACAGGTGATAGAGAAGAATGTAGAAGGGATTAAATGGAAATCCTGTGTTCTGGAGTTAACGGTATAATACACTTAAGAATAACAGTGATAGAAAGCCAACGATAGAAGAAAACACAAGATTCAGACTACAATGTAAAGGAAGTACGTGGATTTGTGTGATTTTATTGTTGTGAAATATGATTAAAATATAATAATAATAATAAAAAAAAATAAAGCCATGGTTGCAGCAGCACAAGGGATAGACCCCTGCAAACGTAGGGGAAATAAGCATATATCACAAGATAACTGCTACAAATGAAGCAGTGATTTGAAAAGGGGGGGGGGAAGGGGACAGGTCCACATCCCCCCCTTCACCTTATTAACATAGTTTTTGTACCCTTCCTTGCTGTCCTAGCAAGGGGCAGAATTGCTCAATCACCAGTAGGCATTTAAAGAACTGTTCTCTTTTCCAGTAAGACTTTGAACCAACTGGTTTTTTTTTCCTGCATTGCATTTTCTGTGGTGTTTGTTTGCAAAAGGAGGAGGGTGTGTGTAGGTTGGTTTGATTGAGGGCTGCAGGGTGTAACTAGCTGTATGCTGTTGTTAAGGAAGGGGTTTGTGTGGAATAGGAGGCGCTATAAAAGTCAATCTCTTTAGCTTTGTGGTGGGTGGCTGGTTGTTTCTAAATCTGCAGCGTAGTCAGTCACCAGCCTGAATTAGGCTTTCCCCTTATTTTTTGCATGTCTGCCATCTAAGTGAACTTGTTATACTCTTATAAGACAATAAATTAATTGCAAGGTCTCTCTCTTGCAAATTAGCATGTACCAGGGTGAGGACTGGAACCATGAACCACAGCCTTTGAAATGGGATGTGAACAGAGGCTGTTTGGTCAGAGTCCCAGGAATGCTCCTTGTCTGCAGAAATGTTGCATGTGCAGTATAGTTCCCAACATTGGAAAACTTTGGGAAGCCCTCATTTTAACAGTACTGGAGCTCCTGGACTGGGAGGGATTATTGTAGAGACAAGAGCATCCAAGGCCATGGTGGCTAGGAATGGTGGAAATTGTAGTCCAACACATCTGGAGGGTAGTAGGTGAAGAGTTACTTCTCAAATTCATTTTGCTTCTAGGGCACCCATATTGGTGAGCCTGTCCCTCTTGGTATTCAAATAGGAATTCCCTATCATAGTGGTTCTTAACCTGTGGTCTGCAGACCCCCAGGGGGCTTTGATTTCCTCACAGGGGAGCCCATGAAAGCTTGGCACCTATTCAGACCACTTCCTCCCTGCAGCGGAGCAGCCATGTGACAGGAGCCAACAAAAAAGCTGGTTTGCTGGCTTGGCCTGTGCATTGCCATCCAGTCTGCTCCAGGCACAAACTTTTAGGAAGAAGCAGGAGAACCAGTGCCTCTGAGGGAAAGTTTAATGGATGGTGTAATTATATTGTTGTTGTTGTAATCATCATCATCATCATCATGTATTATTGTTATTACTATTATCAATAATAATAATAATAATAATAATAATAATAATGGTTTTAAATATTGAGTTAAGTCTTGGGGGTCCAGAGCAACAAAAAATATTTCAATGGGGTTCCTGGTAAAGAAAAGGTTAAAAGCCACTGCCCTATCACATATATTAGTATGTTTTGTCTATCTTCCCTGGAGAGCCTTTGGAATCTCTTTGCTTGCCAGTTCTTTTACCACCTCTTCTCCCATCCAATTTCATTCATGTTTGTGGCATTGCAAGCAAATTCAATTTCTTCAGATCCAGTTTTCTCACATGTGCCTCTTCTTGATGTCCTGTGGCCCAATTTATACTCACCTTCTGTTAAACATTTCTTCAGCACCAACTTTTGTGCTAAGAGCTGTGCAACACATCTTTGTGACAGTCCTTGATGGTGTGGCTATTGGGGTTCTTTCATCTCTCCCAGCTGGCTAATGAAGTTAGAAAAACAAGGGCACATCTTGGGGATTGGGCGGTGCGGGGGTGGGGAGCAAAGGTCCCTGAGCAGTATGAAATCAACTCTCCGACTATAGAGTTCTGTGTGGTTCCTTCTCAGACATGGGGAGAACACCAGGACCAAGAGGACCTCTTTATATTACATCTGCAGGACTTAGGAGTACTTAAACAGTACTCTCTGGGCTTGTCTATATGAGCCCTCAAAAAAATGGAGTGATCCGTAGTGCGACTTGTCTTAATGGTCTTACAGCCCCCATAAACTTCACATGTCCTCTATTCAAGATGGCAGCTGTGAGTGAATTACTCATGTTTTAAAATCTGCCACTGCCAGACTTTTTTAAAAAACCTGTTTCTATGTTGCGCATAAGCAATATTTCATCTTTATAGGCACACAAAAGAAAAAACAACACCCCATTTTATCACCTTAGTGATCTCTTACTAAGGCAAAAATCCAACATGGCAGCAGAGGGCTCTTGCTCAGTTAGTAACCCCTGCCCGCCCCATGCTCATCCAGTCAATCAGCTTGCACTTCCTCTCCTATGGGAAAATGTTTCAAATCAAATTGCTTGTCACATCAAGGGGGAATGCGCATTTCCTTCTGGGGAAAACTGTGAAGGCTTTTCCTTCAGAGTTTTTGACATTTTGGGCCCCCCTTCTTCCAGTACGGTGAAATGATGTAGGATGCCTTTAAGACAGCCCATATTCTCCTCGTATTCTGTGAGGAGTATTTTCATCATTTAGACAACCCCTCTGTCCTTGGAACAAATAATTGCCTGATTAAATCTGTTGTGATTTCCCCCATAGTCTAATTCCAGTGACAGATCAGAGGTCCATCCACACTACAGAATTATAGTGCTGTTGTTCCAGTTTAACTACCATAGTTCTGCCCTATGGAATCCTGGGATTAGCAGTTTAGGGATAGGCTTTTGGAATTCTCAACCACTGAGCTCCTCTGATGCCTCTGACCAGACTACAAACCCCAAGATTTCCTAGGATGGAACCATGGCAGACCAACATCAGAGTGTGGCTTTGATGGCAGGTGTTATTGATGAGGAAGAACACAGATACTAGGAGAGGTTGCAGTAGTTTGCTTTTGCCTGAGCCTACTGAGAAAGGTGAGATTCCACCCCTCCTCTCCCCCCCCCACCACTAATTGAGTGGAATTAGCAATGGAATTGAGTTTGCACTTGGAACTCAGTTTGTAGGAACTGAAGTAAGCAGAGGACAAATGGGGGAAGTGGGAGGAATAGAGAGAAACTAGAACATTTTAAAAGCAGCTTAAAAGTGGGAGGACAGAAGATAACTGGAACTCTCCCTGCAAATTGGAAGGAGTGCTGCATTATGCTGGCATGCAGATGTGGCCAGCGTATTATAATGATTTTTGGAAGTGCAGAACAATGTTCTGACATGTCAAACATGATACAAAATTTGGATGTTTGTGTGGTGTAGTGGGTAAATTCTAAGTTGAAGCCTGAAGTTCTGAGTTCAAACCTCACCTGATGGTCCCTGCCAAATCAGGACAGTTGGAGGATATGCTAGTACTATAATTACTTAGTGTGAACGGGCCCCTGATCAGGATGCAGGCTGGTCTACTTTGCCCTGTGGCCCTGGCTATGCACTGAGGAGCCTCCTGAATCTCAGTAGACCCACAACAGGTTAGTCAATAAGTGTGATTACCTGTAATGAAAGTTTCTGGTCAGGCGTCCTTTTATGGGACAGGAATCCTACTGTCTGAAAGGATGTGAAGAACTTAGTAAGGTGGAGAGCTGGGAAAGTAAGATGATAGCAAACAGGACATAAAAAATGGAGAAACTAGAATAGGAATTGCAGTTTTTGGTCTGTGGGCCAAAAACACCTCTATGAGGGCTTTTGGGTACGACCTGGCTTTCTAGTCTGTGTGTATGTGTGGACGAAGCAGTGGTTGTGGATAAGGTAGGGTTACTGTATTTTGAAAAGCAAAAAAAGAGAGGACACATTTACCAGCTGACTACAGTTGTCCCTCTGTATCCACGGATTTAAGTATTCACAGCTTGAAAATATTCTTTAAAAAATAATAATCCAAAAAGCAAACCTTGATTTTGCCATTTTACATAAGGGACACCATTTTGCTATGCCATTGCATATAAAGGGACTTGAGTATTCACGGATTTTGGTATCCACGGGGGTCCAAACCCTAGTGAATATGAAGGGACAACTGTACTTCAAATTACCGATTGCTATGACAACTCTAGTTTTAAATACCCTATAAGGTCCAAGCTGTTGTAAGAGAAGCCACTGCTCCTTAGCTGAGGCAATCCAACAGACAATTGGCCGGGTACCATCCCAGTTTCCTTGTGGCCAGGCAACATTCCTGCAATGGCAGCAAAGTGCCTTCACCCTCTTCTTCCCTGATGGACCTTCCCTTCAGGATGGAGGAAGATGGTGGCCCCAGCAACGCCAGTGGCAGCAGTGGGCCTGACCCAGCTAGAAGACAGTAAGTCACTTGGTAACCCCTAGAGAGGGATGGGACTGGCCGCTTTGGGGCCTTCCCTTGCCCTGCTTTAACCTGGCATGTCTCTCCTCAGAGCTCTGTTACCTGCCTGCTTCCTCCAGCCTGGATCTTTTAAGAAAATCTGGACATTTTAGTCCTTTGAAGGGTTATATGTGCCCCAGCCCTCCTCTACTCTCACTGCAGATTGGCTGGCCAGTAGACATAGTTGCCAGCTGAGGATTGATTTCTAAAGGACTCTGCAAAGGAACAGTACTTAATAGCTGACAGGGAGCTTGAGGGGGATGTACTTTATTGGGCTACAGCTCTCAGAATCTGGAGTTTGTAGTCCAAAAGCATAACTTCTCAAAGCTGGTGCCACACACACACCTTCATATCTGTGCATTAATTCATATTTTTGGGTATACTCAGGGTATGGGATAACAGAAGATAGCAGCAGAAACCACAGGCTGAGAATGCAGCTTAAACACATTTTACCTCCACCTTTTAAACTTGAGTGATGACCTTGAATTACTAGTAACAATTGTCATCATCTTCGGCCAAACTACTATAACTAGGCCTTTCTCTTTAAAGAACAAATAAAGCCCAAATCTTTTCTAATTTTCCTGTATTGAATAGAATAAGGAACTGAATCTGAGGTTTCTGGGTTCACTTCCCTGTGTGTGATGATGAGCAAGTAGTCCTAGAGAGCTGAATGGACTTGTTTCACTGGAGCTGTTAATATACCTCACCCCATTTTATTAGTGACTGAAGTGCTTCATGATTTTTACTGGGTGGAATGATCATGTGAAAAACCTCAGTGTGCTTAGTGACTCGGTCACCATGACATAAAAATCTGACATCAAAGCAAATACTTAAAAGATAGCTTAAGCCTCTTCTTTAATCAACACTGGTCCGGACTGGCCTTATAGCAGGAGAGATCTCTCTTTAAATTGGGGATATATTGTCACCCTCTGATTCATCTGTGGACCATTTATTCAGGACCATGCTTTAGGTGACAGACTTACTTGCTGATTATCCATTCAGCATTTCCCCCACAGCATATGTTTAAACTATAGATGACACACAATGTGCATAAAGATAGAGGAAGTAGGGGCCTTTCACACTAAACCGATATAGCACTATGTTTCTAATTTAAGTGCATCCCATGCAAGCAAAGTCATTCTCAAAATTCTGCAGCAAAAACTCCTTCCATATATGGAGCGAGAAATTCCAGAGATGCAAGCAGGGTTCAGGAAAGGAAGAGGCACTAGGGATCACGTTGCAAATATACGCTGGATAATGGAATGCACCAAAGAATTCTGAAAGAAAATCAGCATGTGGTTTATATACTACAGCAAATCCTTTGACTGCATAGATCACAAAAAGCTATGGATTGCTCTTAATGAAATGAGTGTACCATGACATTTGATTGTCATGATGCGTAACCTCTATTCAGGACAGGAGGCAACCATTAAAACAGAATACGGAGAAACTATCATACACAGAGCAAATTTAGACTCAGAAGGAGGAGTGACAATTGAAGTAGGAAGGAATATCAACACTCTAAGATACGCAGACAACACCATACTACTAGCAGAAAACAAGAAAGACTTGGAAAAATTACTAAAGGTACTCAGAGAAGAAAGTGCTAAGGCAGGCTTACTGTTGAACATTAAGAAGACAAAAATAATACCACTACAGTTGTCCCTTCACATTTGCAGGGGTTAGGGGCCAAAGACCCCTGCGAATGTGAAAAAAAGCGAATAAAATATGCCTCCCCCCCACAACCACCTATCCTTCCCAAAGCTGCAACAGGGCTTACCCACCACCACCCTCCTCAAAGTGGCGACAGAGCTTCTAAAGCACCCTCGCCACTTTCCTCCAACCCCCCACCCTACCCAAAGCGGCAATCTGTGAATATGCGGAACCGCGAATGTTAAAGCCACGAATGTGGAGGGACGGCTGTACATAAATTTAATATGGTTGACGAGGAAATTGAAATCTTTAAGATTTCCCATATCTGGGATCAATCATTGATCAGAATGGAGACTGCAGTCAAGAAATCAGAAGAAGACTAGGAATGGGAAGGGTAGAGATGAAAGAACTAGATAAAATCCTAAAGTGCAAAGATATAGAATGGAACACTAAAGTTAGTGTCATCCAATCCATCGTATTTCCCATAACAATGTACAGAAGTGAGAGCTGGACAGTGAAGAAAGCTGATCGAAAGAAAATCAACTCATTTGAGATGTGATGCTGGAGAAGAGGCCCATGGATACATGGCTCCTAGAAAAAATCAAGCCTGACCTCTCCCTGGAAGCCAAGATGGCTAAACTGAGATTGTTGTACTTTGGCCATATCATGAGTAGGGAGGGTAGAAGAAAGAGAGGAAGGTGGCACACTAGATGGAAAAACTCAATCAAAGAAGCCACCTGCCCTGAGCTTGCAGGATCTGAGCAGAGTGGTTGAGGATAGGGAGCCTTGGAGGTGTCTCATTCATGGGGTCGCCATGAGTCAAAGTCGACTCGATGTCAGTTAACAACAACAAATGGAAACCTGGGGTGTGTAGTTTTTAGTGAGGGACTAGAGTTCTCTGGCTTCTAAATGCCCCTCCCTAAACTGCAAGCCCCTGGATTCCATAGGATGTTGTCTTAGCAATTGAAGTGGAATCATAATGCCACTATTGTGTAACATGAAAATGGCCCTGGACAGGGCCAGCCTTCCCAGACATTGGTGTTTAAAGATACACAACTGTGTTCTCTGTGTTTTCTGCAATTGCTGTGGAAACTGCTTGTGAGTGATCTTTCCACGTTGTCCTGTGCTACTCTTTCTTAGGCCTAAATACCTTAAAGGCACCAGATCCTGTCTGATCTTGGAAGCTACCATAAGCAGAATCAGCCCTGGTTGGTACTTGAATGGGAGACCACCACCAAATACCAGATGCTACGGGCTGTATTTCAGAGGAAGGAACCGGCAAACCTACCTCTTGAGTATTCCTTGCCTAAGAAATCCCTATGAAATTCAAAGGGCTGCCATAAGAGGAAGATAACAGAAAACCTCCTCTGAGCTCTGGTGTCTCTGGCTTTTCTTTGCAAATGAAGATTCAGGAAGGACTCATCCCGTGCTTTCTGCAAGTGCGCTGATGACTAAAAAGGCCAATCCAAGATAAACAAGTCCGGTTGCAGAAAGCACAGCAGAAGGTCTCCTTGGGTGATGTTTCCAGGTTGTGATTCTTTCTGCGTTGTCGTTTCTCTTCAATACTTGTTCGGCGTGAGTTCTCAAATAAGGCTGCAGCAGTGGTTAAATGGTGGTACCGCAGCCACAGTATTGTGAGTTCTATCCTGCAGGGCTCCAGGTTGACTCAGCCTTCCAGCCTTTCGTAGGTCAGTAAAATGAATACCCAGCTTGTTGGGGGCAAACGAAGATTCAGGAAGGATCCCACGCTTAGCTGTATAAAGCAGTATATAAATGTAAGTGCTAAGTGCTATTGCTAATCATCTTGCCAAGAAAACCCTAAGGTAGGATTGCCATAAGTTGGAGTCCACTTGAAAAGCACACAAAAAACAACATTTGGATATACGCACAAGATGCATATGTAGGTGGCCAGATCCAAAAGAGAACAGGGGTGATGCAACTTTATAGTGTGTAGAACAATGCCTCTTCAGCTGCCTTGATGTAGTGGAACAGCAGGGTTTTCTTTCCTGAAAACCTGCACTGGTCCAGAAACTACCACTTTGAGTAGCACTCACGTACAAGTTGTGGATTTCCCCTTTCTACACAAGCATCAAAAATGCTGGAGCCCATTTGCATCTGACTGGCCAAAAGCTGACACAAGATTACATCTTTTTTTGCTCTGAACAGGCACGTTCCCTCCATTCCCAGGGGCTCTGGTGCCTTAGGTAAGCAATGCTGAGAAGTCACCCCAGCAGCATGAAAACAACAAGAAGAAAGCTTGCCTGATAGCTTGTCCATAGAGCCGTACAAGATGCTACATGCAGATGTTTGTAACTTTCTACCATTTAAAAAACAACAACAACCAAAAGCAGACATCTCTTTTCTTGGCATGGAGTTATGGTGGTGGGGAAATCTGTACCTGTTGAATTTCTGTCATGGAGTTAAAAGATCCAAGAGCCTCTGTCAGAAAAGATAGTGACAACAAGATAGGTACCTTCCACCATCTGGTTACAGACTGAAAACCCACCTCCTCTCATCAGTTGTCATGGATTACACCAACTCACTTAGAAAGATGGTAGTATGACTGAAGTATGTGAGGGGACAGATAATTATGAAGGATATGGACTCTCTCTCTCTCTCTCTCTCTCTCTGTGTGTGTGTGTGTGTGTGTGTGTGTAGTAGACAGCCTTATTCCTAAATCATCCTATTCTTTTGTGAACATCCATTTCATTGGGACTGATCCACAACAGGGTGGAAATGGCCAGTGTAAGATGAATGGAGGACTGTGCATACACCCTATTACCCAGTAGGGTTACCAACTTTGTAAAAGGTCACTACGTATAGCCGTTCCTTGAATGGTAGCATGAAATACAAAAAGTTGGTGATCAAGCTTGTTGCAAAAAGCTTTATAGGTATTATTTTTGTATTTTTATTTTTATTTTATTTTATTTTCCAAATATGTATAATTGTAATGTGTAACTTCTAATTTTAGTATAAAAGTGTAAATATAATGTTCATTGGAAAAGAAAAAAGAGTGATTATAGCATGTTTAGATTAAGAGGGAAAATGTATTTGTGTTAGGATAGATAGTTTTATTTTTGTATTAGTAAGAAAACGAGGAAAACATTTTTTTTTTGCGTTATTTTTATGGCCAGGTGAATTTTTCAGTAGAATGGTCTTATTTCAATTAAAAAAAAATCCTAATCCCCCTATTCACGGGCGATACGTTCCAAGACCCACCATGGATACCTGAAACCATGGATAATAGGGAACCCTATTATTTTCAATGAGATGAATGCCAGAAGTTGATCATAGAATCACATTGAAGGACCTAGAAATGCCTAGAGAGAACATATTTTTTCAGATGTGGATAAGTGAAATCGTGGATACTGAATCCATGGATATGGGGGTCAACCTGTACTTTTCAATTTCTGCACATGAAAGTCTTGTTAAAGGAACAAGAGCAAGCAAATCAGACTGTTGTGGTCAGTGGGCAGCCCCGCTGTACCCTCCCTCCCGCCATGAGACATAGCCTTATAGAGCAGGGACGGAAAGCTAGAAAAGAAAGGCCAGGTCAAATCAACAACAGCCTTGAAAAAGCTGCCATGGCACAGGTAGAAAGACAATCTGATTCTTGTCCTAAGAAGGGACTCTTGTTTCTCCACTCTTAATTTTATGGAAATGTACTAGGGAGGGGAAGAAATTTCCTAAGAGAAATCTGACTCACTCTGCTGTCCTTCCTTCCACTCAGAGCTGGTAGTACAGGCACCCATGAAAGATCATTTGGATTAAGAAGATGGTCATAAGGTGTGTGGCTTATCCTCAGTTCATGGGTAGTCAGAAAGATGAGTTAAAAACAAACTTCATCACGTCACCCTACCCGCCTCCAAGTGCTATTTCCACACACCTCCCTACAGTTCTCCGGGCCTCAGTCCCACTGCCTTAACCAGTATGGCTACTATGACATCAGTGGGAAATGACCCAATCACAGCCTCTTTTCTTTGTTGTTAAAGGAAGTAGCTGTTAACTGCCTGGCACACCATTAACAGTCCTGTGAGAAATGATGAGCCACTAGTTGACCTTGAGCAAGCCACACTCTCTCAGCCTCAGAGGAAGACAAAGACAAACCACCTCTAAAGAAATCTTGCTGATAAAATCCCATGACAGGGTTGCTTTGGGTCACCATAAGTTGGAAATGACTTGAAGGCACACAACAACAACAACAACAACAACAACAACAACTGCTACCCTGCCTCCAAATCTCAGCTTTACTGAGATATTATGGGCCCTGCCCTACCATTCAGACAAAGTGAAGCCACCATCTCAGGCAATTGATTTGGGGTGTCATTAAAGGGTAGTAATTTAAAATATATTACACCCAAGGAGAGATGCTTGTGGATTTTCTGCCTCTGGTGCCCAAAATAACTTGACCGACTTTGGGGACTGTGGATCTTGGGTGTGGGGAATGGGGAGTGATTATTTCCTATCCTGCTTCAGGCAGCAAAATGTCTTGGGCTGACCCTGTACCTGTTAAACTAAACTGAAGCTAAGCAGAAAAGAAGGATGTTTTTATTTGAGAAGAGTTGGACTGGATGGCCCTTGTGGTCTCTTCCAGCTCTATGGTTCTATAATTCTATGAGTACTAATGCTTGCTTATAGTGGAGAAAACTCACTAGAGCAGGTTCTCTGAGCTCAAGACTAGTGCGCCAACTGGAAGAGGCTAGCTTCAGGTAGCACTGTGAGGTGGGGTGGTAGATAGCTGAACATAGAAATTGGTAGCAGCTGGACTGTGTAAAACAGTGGTTCTTAACCTGTTGTCTGGGGACCCCCTGGGGTCCATGATGTCTTCACAGGGGGTCCGCAAAGGCTTGAAGGCTACTTGGCCCACCTCTTCCCTGCAGTGGGAGCCAAGGCAATGGCTGGCTGGCTTGGCCTGCAAATTGCTGTTCAATTGCTCCAGCCAGAAATTTGCAGGAAAAAGCAGGAGAAAAGTCTTCCCTCCCCCTCCAGTGCCTCTGAGAGATGTTTAATGGATGGTGTATTGTTGTTGTTATCAGCTATTGTTGTGTGTTGCTGTTGTTGTTATTGTTATGGTTTTAAATCTTGAGTTAAGTCTTGGGAGTCCACAGCAACAAAAGACATTTAAAAGGGGATCTCTGGTAAAGAAAAGGCTAAGAGCCACCAGTTTAAAACATGGGCCTCAACAAGAGGAGAGGAAACACTGGCTGAGGTACTGCCAATGGCTAAGTCCAAAGAGGATTGCATGGGACGACCTGCTGTTCAAAGCACAGAGACCTATAGAGAAATTTTCTCTGAATGGAAAGCAAGTGGCATATATTTACAATTAAAATTCATGTACATTTCCAAAGCTTTCCCAGTACAGGTGCAGAACTCGTACATGTGTGAATGAAATACAAACAAACCATGGTTTGGTTTTATTTATTTATTTAAATGGAACAAGCCCTTTGATATACTGAGGCTGCACAGCAGAATCTAGTGCAGGAGGCATTTCTTGGCTATGCAGATAAAAGTGAAACCAAAAGTTCTCCCTGTGAAAGGTGCCTTATGGGAAAATATTGACACGATTTCCACAACAGAGACATGAATGCTGATTACTATAAAAATGTGTTCACATGTGTGCAGGAGGAAAAAAAAGTAATAACATGAGCACCTAAGCTTGATGGTTAACATCACAACAATTTTCATTTCTCATGTAATTGACCCTGACTTGAACCCTGTGACACAGAACAGCTTTTGTTCTCCACTGTTGCACTGGGGTTGGCAAATAGGAACCTTGTTCAAGACTGGCCAGCAACATCATGGTTGCAGTTAAGTTTGAACCCAGTGTTCACAAAATATAGCCCTCACAATAATTTAAATGTTTCTAGGCAGTTGTGGAAAGTCATTTTCTCTTTAAATCAGGCAGCAATGGTTTACTTTTTTAAAGTAAAAATGACCTCAGCATAATTTTCATCAGTTTTTTTCATGAGGAAGAGGAAGCAGAAAAACAGCTGCTGAGCTTGGTGTATCATTTCTGATTTCCCTCCCTTTTGTTTACTGTGCTGTGTTACTTCACAGTTACATAATGTACTTTACCTGTCTAATGAGTTCATCAGGAGCTCATCAGGCAACTGGGCAGAGACAGCCAGGTGTCAAGGGAGAGATTTTGCAACCAAACAACAGCTTTGGGAGGGCAAAGCCCTCCAAGATCTTGGCTCCTGTTAGTGCTTGCTCAGCATCAATGTTTCATCTCCCTAGACAGAGAAGAGAAAGGAAAGAAGCAGGTGCATTGGGATTTAAGCAAAAGGTGTTATTTATTGATTACATTTTTTAAAAATTCCTGCTCTTACTTCAAGGAGCTTTCTCCTTGGAGGGGGCCAGCTCCCCCCCCCCATTTTATCATCATGGTAACCCTGTGCAGCAGGTTAAGCTGAGAGACAGAGACTAGCCCAAGGTTACTCAGGCTGTAAATCTTCTGTGCACTTACTTGGGAATAAGCACCGATGAAGCTAGTGATACTTCTGAGTCACCATGCTTGGAATGACACTGTCAGTTGAGTGCTGCAGCTGAGCTCCAGTATCTCAAATTCTTGGCTTATATTCTACCCTGGGACTGGGGGAATGTGTAGCCTTTCAAGATTATGTTGGACTATAGCTTCCCTCATCCTCCACTATTTGCTGTACAAAGGCAGTGGGTAGGGTTGGTAGGAATTTCAGTCCAAACAGATGTGGAGGACAAGCCCACAGCTGTAGCCCACAAATGTAGGGGTAATTTTTGAACTCCAGGTGCTCATAGGATTATTATAAGGGATGTCCCTTATTTTAGGGTCTGAATGCATGTCCTTTATAGGACTGACAGGTGTCCCTTATTACAAGGAGGTCCCTTGTTTGCAGGTTGGAAAGTGTTTTCTTTTATATAGACTGAACAGGATTCCTCCCCCAATCCTGTATTTTGGGGTTTGGGCCCTTCATAACAACAGAAATGTACACCAAGTAATTTATGAATGTGGACAATATGTTAATTTTACAGAGAAATACATACCTAGGTCAACTGATACTTTCATTAGGTACAGTATTTAGACAGAACACAAATTTGTTAATAGCTACTTCCTGATTGACGACTCTGCATGTCATGAATTTTGACTGCCCGTTATTGCTGTTATGAAAACCTGGCAAAATTAGGCACACGTTATGACAGTCATTGTAAGCTACGGTGACCAACTTTTGGCCATGAATTTAAGGGAGATTTAGTTGTGACAAATTTTGCACATTTTTAGCGGTGTGGCGTCACTCCAGCAAATGTTCATTGGCATAGGATTACATCTTTAATGACCAGGCCATATGGTTTAATATTTGGATTGGCTTTGTATGTTTCTGCACTATCCTGGAAATTTAAACAGCAACAACAAGAACAACAAAAACTATTCTAAAAAGATTCCAAACACCAGTACTAACGTTAAAGAAAACTGAAAGAACTTTTACAGATACCTTATCAAAACAGACACACAAAGACACACAAATCAAAAACCTTCTTTTATATACAGAGACTCCCCCCTCTTACAGGGACATGCAAACATACACTTCCCTTTCTCACATGCACACAGATGCAACACAACACACATACCTCTCTCTCCTTCTCCCTCCCCCCCACATAAATGCAAATGCATACCTCAAGCCAGCCTCAAGTTTCCTTGCTTGCTTTTTTATAATACACACACACACATCCAAGCCTTCACAGGTTCCCTCTATGCATACTTGCCTGCCCTTGACATCTGAATGTCAGACCTTCCTAATTATATGGGAGAAACAGAAGGTCAGTAAGGAAGCAGGAGAATCCAAAAAATTAGCATGAATAAGGGAGATCCCGGGAAATAAGGGAGAGTTGGTCAGTCTACCATAAGCTCACCTCTTTCCCTGGAGAATTCAAAAATGCAGGCAGCAATGTGGACCCAGATCAACATGCCCACTCTAGTTTAGAAGTTTTCCACTCCACCAGGAGCAGCTCTTCTGTAATGGATCTTAATTGTCCTTCCAAGACCAAGCTGCTTTGTATTAAAATAGAGATAACTCACACGTTGTGCATTGGTGGGAAAATCCATCTTTTCCCCAGCAACTGTTAAGGAAAGCTCCAAGGGGACAAGTGCCTTTTGAGGGGATGGCAGATGACATCAACATGCCTGCACAGACTGTTTTAGCATTTGGCAGGTAGAGACACATTGCTTTGTGCCCAATATCAGCAGCCTCCCTTACTACAAGCTATATGTCAAGGATTCTGGATTCTGGTCTGCAGTGAATGTTGCTGTAGGAACAGTTGCAAGTGCTTTAGAAGAGATCTCTCCTTATGAACTTCACTTTTTCTTGGAGGTAAAGAGGGCTCTTTCACATTCTCTGTTACCCCTTCTTGTATTCTGTCAGTGTAGAAAATGCTCATGGAGGGAACACAACTCCAGCCCTACCATTAAACAACATGAGCTAGTTGCCTCAGGTAACAGATGCTGGATGGTGTAGAGCGGGAAATGGTGGCAGTCCCATGGCTCACCCTTTTCAGCTGGGTTATTTGCCTGTGTCTCTTGGCTTGGCAGAGGTAGGTGAGCAGATCAGGATGGGAACCATGCAGCCCTCCAGATGTTGTTGGACAGCAGCTCCCAGCATTCTTCACTATTGCCTATGCTGATTAAGGCTGATGGAAGCTGCAGTCCAACATCTGGAGAGCCACATGTTGTCTATCCCTGTAGTAAATGGAGCCGACACTGCCAGCCCTTTCCATTCCTGTTCAGTTTTATATATTCCCCCTATTAAAGTAGTTGCTAACCTAGTAGAATAGCTGATTGACTACAGTAAGCGGCCTGACCTAGTCTTCAAAATGGCTCTGGCTGCAGAAAACAAGCAGGTGAGGCTTTTCCACAGCTCCTAGACCAAACATCATTACTTGCTAATGTCTGCTTACCACTCCTAGAGTTAGAAAGCACAGCTACAGTGGCTGCTTGAAAAGCTGGCAACCAATGCTCAAAGGCAGTTGGTGACTGGATGTGGTACAGAAGACAAGGTGCCTGTATTTTCAAGGGATTTCAGCAGGTGTAACTCTGTGCACTCCTGAAGCATGTAATTTCTCCAAGAAAGGGATTTCAATTAGCATCCTGCCATGGAGTGTGGATGAAGGGACCACCATTTTGCTATTCTGTTGAAGATGGCCTTTGATTGTGGATGCAGGCAATATTTAGAAGCATTTACCTCTGTTTCTTTTCCTTTAGAGAGATGCTAAAAGAATTTCTCTTAAATTGGCCTTACTTGCATTTGGGATATATGGCGAAGAGGTCACTTCAATCTGTGGAGGGTGATTAACTGGCCGTTCAGTGACCAAAATTAAATTATTCATCCTGTTACTATTGTTTGGCCTGAGATGTCATTAGCCACAGTGATGTTATCTAGCTAGTCTTAGTTAATCATTCTAATAAGCTCTGTAGGACTCATTGAACCAAGTGTTTTTTCTTTGTGTGTCAGACTCTGAACCTTTGTAAATTAACTTGCTACTATTTCATCTACTTTGAAGGATAAGTCCTATATACTAGCTCACTCCTTATTCTGTAACTCTTTCTTTACCATTTTAAACCATCTTTGGCTTATGCTGTGGATGAGTGCATGTGTGTTAATAGACTTGGCTTTCTCAATTTTTCAACCTCAATTCCCTGTATTTTCATTATATGTTCCTCTGAGGCTTCGCCTGAGAACCTACTTTGAATATCAGATCTTCATCCTGGAAAATGGTAAAGATACTTCTAAGCATCTGCAGAATGAATTTTGTGACCACTGGGGACAGATTCCAGTCTGGCCACAAGATCTGTCTTCATGGAGGATTCAACTATACTTCTATTGTCTTTAGAAAGAACAGCAGTTTTATTTCATTACGGGTTATGAAGGTATAGAGTTTGCATAAGCTAAATTTCTTTATGACCTCATAGGGGTACTTTGCAACTTCTCAACTCTGGAAAGTATGAGTAAAATCTTTCAGATGCTTTGACATGCAATGTAGCTGTTTAAATGTAATTGCTCAGTAGCAAAATGTCCAATTTGTGTTCGAAAATTATGTGCTGTGCTGTGTTGTGCTGTGCCTTTAGTGGGGCTATAGTGTGCACGTGTGTTTTCTGCCTACACAGGTCTCAGTCACTCCAATCTCGGGGATGGAGAGCAGGTTTCCCCCACACACACATCTTTACCACAAGAACCCCCAATATGTGCTGCACTCAAGGACAGTACTGAGTTTGAGACTATACTTGCTCACTGCCTCTGGTAACCCTAGGCACAGAGATAGACAAGAGTTTTTCCCCCCACTTCTGTTGGCAAAGCCTCATCCTGGCTTCTGTTTCTCAGCTACAAAAGTTGTGAGAGGACATTGGAAAAGTAGAATGGGCTTAAGACTAGACCAAAGGGGTTCTCTGTTTTTTGCTGCCCTGTGGGAGAATTAAAACTGTACCCCATTTACTCTGGTATGCCAAGCATTGTTGTCGTTTATTTAGTTACGTTTATATCCTGTGTTTCCGATAATGAACTCAACGCAGTATGTGTGGCTTTCCTCCTCGATATTTTATCCTCATAACGACTTGATGAGATAGGACAGGAAGAGAGAGAAGGCGGGGGGGGGGGAGCCCACAATCACTCTGTGGACTTTCATGGATAAGCGGGGACTTGAACTGGGGTCTCTCATATTCAAGTCCAGTGCTATAACTATTTCATTAATTGCTCAGTCCCATTCCTATCTGTCCCACCATGCTCAATAGGGCATACTGTCTCCAGTAGGTGTGTGAGTTGAGAGGGGTACAAATTGTTTGATCTGGATCACAGTATTAACTTCATGGGTACTATGGCTGATGACTCAGAATTGCCAGTTCATTTGGAGATTTTTGCCAAAGAAATGGTTGAATTTGGAAATGGAGGCAGAGATTTTAAGATAGGGTTGAGGAGCAAGCAGGTGGTCCTCCAGCTGTTGGTGGACAACAGCTCCCATCATGTCTTACTATTGGCTCTGCTTGGCTAGTACAATAGGACTCCCATATCCACGGAGGATTGGTTCCAGGACCTCCCGTGGATACCGAAAACCATGGATAACAGTGAACGTCATTGAAAACAATGGGACTTCCAGTTTAAAATACCACAGAGTTGCCTTGGAGGACCTAGAAAACGTCTAGAGAGGATGTCTCTAGGCATTTTCTAGGAACACTCTATGGTAGGTATGCTGTTTTATGGCTCGCAGATACCTGAATCAGTGGATAATGAATCAGCGGATACGGGGGTCCTACTGTATTGATGGCTGTTTCATAGCTGACATAGTCACCCCTGAAATTCAAGGGTTGCTTAGTTTGCCTGTGTTTCAGCTGACTCCCAATGCATTTGGGATTATGCATTGGGAATTATGATGTTATAATGCTGGTGAGAGAGGACAGGCATACATTAAAAATACCAAAAGCCATTACTGACTAAAGATATTAAAGGAGGGTGTTTTCTTTTTTCTGTTGCTAATTGGTAAGACTTGCAATTTCAGCATTGGCATGTGAGATTTCAGAGGTTCCCATTAAGCCTTTGGATCCTATTAGGTTCCTTTCTTTTACTCTTGAATGTAAACCTCTGAATGCCCAGACACCGAGAAAATGTTAATAAAACATAAAACTTTGAAAAGATCCTTAAACAGTTTGTTTGTTTATGGTTAAGGCTGTTTCTATCTGTGTGTGACGCATGATGATTGAACTGGAACACTTGGGGGATTAATGACTGCAGGCCATAAATGGGTTTTGTTAAAATATTTGGATTTCAGCCAGTTGATTTCTGCAGGGCTGAATCAACTTATTTCTAAATTTTCATGTTATCTTGTTGGCACATCAGGCTCAATGACAGGGAGTATTTCTCAGAAAGGGGACAATAATCCATTTTTAAATAAAAGGGTTGCAAAATATTTTTGGTTGCGGGCAGTGGAGAATGGTCAGACTAGCGTGTAAGAGACAATGTAGTAATGGTTGCAAGACGCAGCTTGATTTTCATTGCCAGTTGTTGCTGGAAATGTCTGAGGGTTACTCACAGCTCAGCTTCTAATCCACGGAGTTAAAGTGGTCCCTTTTCTGTGTAGGTAAATTCATTTTTCAAGCTTTCATCAGGTCATTTGTGGCTCTTTTATTAACTCCACAACGTCATGAAAAACAAAACATACCTCTAACTCCTCGAAAGGTAATATTGTACATTCCCATGGCCGGAGCCTCTGAGGGAAATTTTGCAAGGTAGAACAAGACTGCTTTCCACTCCCAGGAGGTGTGGTGGTGGTGCTCAGAATTCAGAAGTCTAAGTGAATACACCCCATTTCGCAGGGTGAAATGATCCAATCGTTTCATAGGAAAAATAGACAGGTCCTGGTAAAAAGCAAATAAATAAATAAATATCTGAAAAGTTACATGTTTGCTAAACTTTGTAAAATAATGCAATGGAAGGGGGCCATAGGTCCCTCTTTGGCTTTCCAGGCCCCGGACTGATGTACCAGTGCAACCCCCTCTTAAAGGCCCTGCCCATGGCTGTGTCAGCCTTCAACACCCATTAGCAGCCACTGGGATTGTGTTTGGCTATCATTGGCAGGGTGGGGGATGTTTGACAAAGTGAGACAAAGTGGGTTGAAATTAAGAGTGAACAAATAAAGAACGGGCTGTGTGCACCTTCCCATAGGATTTGAGCCATCCAAAGCTCTCAGCAAACATGGGGTCAGGTGTGACATTGTGCCATCTTCTAGATGATGTTGTGTTGTGGGTGTGGGTGTCTGATTTTGAGTAGTTGGGTGTTTAGTTTGGGGAGCACACTCCCAATGCCTAATTCATTTATACGTATTTTCATTATAGGCTACTTTTCCAAGCCCTGGCTGTTATTGGCAAGGGAACAGTGAACTTGTCAGGGTCATGCACCAAAATAAAACCTTTGGCTGAATGCAATGCTTTGGCCTGTGCTAGAGGCCTAAAATTGCATTTCCCCCTGGCTTCCTACACATTTCTACATCCTCTGGCTATTGATGGCACTGGGATGCCATGACTGACAATACCAGGTACTGTCAGTGGATCACTTCCTGTTAGGCTGAAGATGGCCCCTCCTTCTCTCAGAACCTGGGAAGAGGCCTCAGCAGCCATGTGGCAAACTGCACCCAGGAAGGGTGGTTTGTGGTATCTGGAGCAATCAAGCCTATCCATCCTGTACAACAAGGTATGGGAGAAGGATAGGGTGTTTCTTATCTGAATCTGATTCTTGTCTTTAAAATTAATTTATTTTGCCATTGTTTTGAAGTTTGCACGCACGCGCACACACATATATATTAATTCTCCCATTACACTTTCCCCCCTTGCCTATAATATCCTTGATAAGAGATTTAGTTTTGTGCCTGAGCAGGATTTTGAATGTCTCCTTTTATGTTATTTTTTTGTGAATAAGATATGTGTCAGAGCAAGTGTGGTGCAGGGGTTTGAGTTTTGGATTCAGACTCTGGGAGTCCAGGGTTCGAATCCTTCCTTGGTCATGGAAAGCCACTGGGTGTCCTTGGGCAAGTCACACACTCTCAGCCTCAGAGGATGGCAAAGACAACCCCATCTGAATGAATCCTGCCAAGAAAACCCCATGACAGGTTCACCTGAAGGTTGCCAGAAGATGGAGACAACTTGAAGGCACACAACAAGAAGACATGTGCAGGGTCAGGACTGAAAGAAATGATGGAGAAAGATATAGATTTGTCCATGTTGCATTTGTACCACAGGTAGTTGGAACAATATCCAAAGACACCGTATGAGTTCCTAGAAATGTTTAGTGGCAGCTGGTGGCGCCCATGTCAGTGGAATGATGAATCCAATCCACCATCCAAAGTGCTAAACTGAATCCCTTTAAAATAGGTTCAGCACTTTAGATAGCTTCTTTAAAGTTTTCCGTCTAAAATCTGGAGTGCATTCTCCACCCTACTGACATGGGAACCACCACCTGCCACTGAACATTTCTAGGAACTCTAGAATTCAAACTAAAAGCTGGAAAAGATTTACCACTTTCTGACATAAGGGCCACTAGCCACCACTGGAAGTACGTTACTATTATTTTGAGCACCACCATTTTTGTGTGAGTGTGTGTGAGAGAGAGAGCAAGTGAGAGAGTGTGTGTTGTCATGTAGGGTAGTAATGCATGGACCCTATAGTTTGTTCTCAACTCTTATCTGGAAATGCTTGGGATTGAATTTTAGGACTTTTAGCATCCAAAGCATGGGCTCCAACATCAAATTATGCATGTACTTTCAAGTGCTCAGGGAAATGTTATCCTTTCTTAGAGATCAGTTTTTTAGAAAGTATTGTTGCACCTTCTTTTATGTACTTAAAATACTGTTAAAAATAATAGGAAAATGAAAGCAGTTTCTGTATAAAAGTTGAGTACATAGCCATTAAAGCTGATCAATGCTTTTGTAGCTCTTTTTTTATTGCAATTATTTTTAAATGCGTCAAATTATTTTTAATGGGAAGTACAGAAAAGATTTCAGAAAAGATAATGTATCCTACATCTGTGTGGGGATTTTGGAGCAAAAACCCCCTGGCCAAAATCCTCAGTCTTTACAATAATTGTTCCCAATTTATAGTCTCTGTACCCTTTGGGACTTCTTTAACAGGCGCCTGTCCTGGAATCAGGCTCTTATAATGAGTGCCAGAGAAAAGGCAGCAGCTGCAGCTGCATAGAGATGGAAGTGCTGTTGGATGGCTGTTTGGCCCATGAGTGATAAACAAACCCACGCCTTTGACCGTTTGATAATTTCTGAGGCAGAGCAGCTGTGGTAACAGAGAATCTCCAGCGACTGCTTTCTCCCAAGCTCACAACTTGGGGCGGAAATATTCCTGAGGAAGGGTTCTTTTATCAGATCTGGGCAACTTTTCCAGGCTTGGCCTCTGTCTTGTCCTGGGAGTTTTGCCTCTTCAGCAAAAACTGAGTGGGTGAAGTGAAGGCCTCAGCTCTACTCCCTGTCATTCCTCATCTCCTATCAGCTTCTGATTTCTGCAAGCCACATCCGTTTGTTCATTCTCCCTCCCTCATCTAAAGATTTCAGCTAAAAGCAGAAAACTCTTATCCATTTTATTCTGCTTAACACAGATTAAGTGTGTAGGTAAAAGTTGAGGTTGGCTGGTTTATACGAATTGCTGCTCCTCCAACATGTACAACAATGGCAGAGCACTTTTCATTTTAAAATTATACTTTAAAATACTTAAAATAGACAACTGGATGAGGTCCAGATATTTTGAACAACAATTCCTATTATTCCATACCATTGATCATGCTGGCTGGGACTGATGACAGTTGTGGTCCACTGCCCCTGAATGAAAGTCTGTGTCTTAGAGGCAGACTGGCAGCCCCTGTTTTTTCATATTTATTTATTATATCCATTTATATCCTACCTTACCTACATTAAGTTCAGGAGACACTACATGGCTTTTCTCCTCCCCACTCTTATCTTCACAGGAACCTTGTGGGGTAGATAAGGCTGAGAAAAGATGATGGGTCCAAGGTTACCCAGAGAGTTTTATGGCTGTATCAGGACCTGAGTCTAGATCCCACAAGGTGTCAATGGTCAAACCACATATGCCTGGTTTTAAATTGTCCTAAACCATTTAAACTGGTTTTAAATTGTTTCGTTCTGACTTGTTCATTTGGTGAATTGGTTTTTCATCTGTTTAAATGACTCTGACTCTGCCATGAAATGGTTCAAATTGATTTTAATTGTACACTGTCCTCAAATCCTTCACTGTAGGGTGGGATATAAATATTTTAATAAATAAGTCGTAAGTCCAACACTCTGACTTGAAGGGTGGGCAATTTTGGCAGGTCTGGGGAACAATTTTCACCTGGAGATCTGCTGTGAGGTACACCCCTCACTGAAAATGTGTTTTTAATAATTGTTTCAGAAACTGAAGTTCATTTCTGATGGGGGTGCGGGGACAGAAAAGCTCTCTCTCACACACATACATATATACACTAAAGAAGTGCTTCCCAAGTTGTCTGATGTGTGTAACAAATGTGGACAGTTTCCCCCTTTATTGTACCAGTGACTGGCACCATATTTACACCCATTGACTACAAATGTATCCTTTTTTTCCTGTAAACTCACCAGACCAGCAGCTGATGGCTCATGGACCAGCACGGATCTAGGAACTAATACTTTGAGTAGCACTACAGTAAAGCAAGTGTCTTGTTTAAAAAACCTGCCACTCTTGGAGGCTTCAGGATTGGGAATTCTCAATCTCTCTCTCTCTCTCTTGGTCTGTCTTTCTATCCATCTGTAAATTTGGGCAGCGGTGGGGGGGGGGATTCAAGGAGATTCTGTGTGATTAACAGTTGTAGCAATTGTACAAATTATATATACCAACAGTGACTTTGCTTTTGAAATCCTTGGAAATGTACCATTGGTTCCTCAGTGAAAGGGTATGCCATAGCAGACAAATTTGCCTGCAAAGCAGCTGGTTCACCATTAGGCACACTGGGTATCTGCCTTCTTCCCCCAGGGACTGTACTCTCCTCTGGGCTTCACCCATTCAAAACAGGCAAAGGGAAGGAAGAAACAGAAGAAAAAAGGATGAAAGAGTCTTGGAGAAAATATAGTGTATAACTAAAGTGATTGATTGTGTGAGATGGGAAGGAACTGGCCAAATATGAATGCTCGATGCCAGCTCCTGGCTGGGAGTAGAACTGTGTTATACATCCACAACCAAATTTTGAAACAATCATGGATGAGCTGGAAGACTAAAATGGCTGCTTTCTGCCATACCACCAAAATGCTTACCAGTGTATAGGATCCCATAGAGAAAGGCCTGTGTAAACTAAGCATGTGGATGCATATACAAGCATATTACTGTATAATATACATAGGTGCTGTCAAGCTAAATCCTATAGTGAGAAAAGTGACACCTGTGACCCGTTTTAATAAGCACATATACACTGTTTTAATAACTTGGCTTAATTCTCCAATTTGTTTTTTTCTTCCTTAACAAATATTAATTTTGCTGAGACCTCACCCCAGCTATTGTTTTGTTCAGCCATTTCTTTGGCTTCTGAGATTTCGGCAGGTGTCTCCTGTGTACTTTAACACCTACCTTTGCAGCTGTACATGAATTTATTTTGAGCATTTATATTCTGCACCTTCAATATGTGTCTATACATGCATATACACATACATAACACATATAGTTACAGGATCTTATGGAAAATACCAGAGTTTGGGAAAGTCCTTTCTTTTTGGGTTACAGTCCTAGAATCTCCTGGCCAATATGCTGCTGTGCATCTTGTAACTGTACTTTTTAAAAACTGCTTTGTTTTTTTTAAATGGTGGCACAGGATTCTAGGAGTTGTTGCCCCCCAAAAAAGTAACTTTCTAAAGCACTTGGAATGAGGTAGTGTGAGCCTATCTGTCCTCAACCCTCCCGTACAGGTAAGGAACCACTTCTGATGTTTGCTGTACACCAGAATCATAGAAGGAGTCGCTGGCTACTACAGATCATAACAACCTGTTGGCAAACAGGAAAGCAATATAGACTATAATAATAATAATAATAATAATAATAATAATAATATTTTATTTCTATCCCGCCCCTCTGAAATGCAATCAGGGCGGCTTACAATATAAAAACTCCATAATCACAATACCCTAGCCCACCCACTCCTTAAAATAATATTAAATTATGAAGGATTAAAAACATACAATAATTAAAAATATATAAATTAGAAGAAAAAATTAAAACATACAATGATTTCCCAAGAATCTCAGCTTTCACAATAATCATTAAAAAAAAAAAGCCATCAATGCCCACATCGGGAGTGGTTCCTGACCTGTACAGGAGTTGTGGACAATTATGGTCAGACGGCTTCTTTTGTAGTGCTTGCTTTTTTTTGGACACAAACTCCCAGAATCCTCTCCACACATTGGCCAGTAGCCATGTTGGTGGAGTGTTTCTTAGGAGTACAGTTGTCCCTCCACATTCACGGATTTGACATTCACGGATTTGAGTATTCACGGCTTGAAAATATTCTTAAAAAAATAATAATCCTAATAGCAAACCTTGATTTTGCCATCTTATATAAGGGACACCATTTTGCTATGCCACTGCATATAATGGGACTTGAGTATTCACGGATTTGGGTATTCACGGGGGGTCCTGGAACCAAACCCCAGCGAATGTGAAGGGACAGCTGTATTTATATTAGAAAAAGTAACTTTCCCAAACTCTAGTCTTTCACACAAAATCCGATGACTCTTTCATGCAAGGTGCTGTCATTTTTTCCTCATCATCTTCTTGTCACCCCCCTTCCTCACTTCTACTACTACTACTGCTGTGCTTTATTTATATTCCACCATTTTCCCATGCCTGGAACCCAAAGCAGCTTAGAAAAGTTACAAATACAAATACAAATAAAGTTCACTAAAAACATACAAAAATGAAAAGTTAATTGAACCATCAATAGAATTCAAAGCAAAACAAAAACAAACAAAAGCAAATGAAGACAATGCAGCACATTATTACAGCTTCCCTCCCTTGAGCTGTCAATTCTCAAAGGCCTGTAGAAACAAAAAAACTTTTTATCTGGTACCGGAAGGATACGCTGAAGGGTGCCAGTCTAGCTTCTCTAGAGACGGAGTTTCAGAGCCTGGGAACAGTCAATGAGAACTTCCTTTCCTGTATCTGTGAAGATGATGTGACAGAGAGAAGAGCCTCCCTTGAAGGTCGCAAGACATGGGCAGGCTAATATGGGAGAATATAGTCCTTCAGATAACCTGGACCCAAGTGATATATGGCCCCTTGTAGCTCATTGTTGACACTTCTAGAACTCTTAGGACCATTGAAATGTGATGTTTACTGATGACAACTCACCTGGTTGCAGCCTAAACTTGGGAAACTCCAGAGCTTCTAACATTGAGTTGTTGGTATAGGGAGGCATGAAGATGAATTGATGCATCAACTTAATTTAATTGAATGTAAGAGTTCAATTAAGTTAAGCTGATGCATCAATTCATCTACCACTCCTTGTACATAAACCTAAGGCCTTATCTAAAATGTGAAAATATTCCTCATAGAATTCGAGGAGAATAGTTTTTGTCCAAATGGATCCTGTGGTGATTCACCGTATTTGGAAGGAAGGGGACCAAAAATGCCATATACTATGCAGGAAAAGCCTTTGCAGCTTTTCCTCAAATTTTTAAAATAATGTGAGGAAAATGCACGTTCCTGCTCATTGGGACAACCAATTTGGATCAAAGTGCATTCCCAATAAGAGCAGAAGTAGAAACCTGATGGGTCAGATGCGTGTGGGCGCGGAGCTTGCCAGCAACAAAGTGGCCGGAACTGCCATTTTGGAATTTTGCAGTAGCGATCATGCACTGAGGCAATGAAACAGCTTTTTTTAAAGCTT
The DNA here is from genome assembly GCA_030847615.1 of Gambelia wislizenii. NCBI lineage: Eukaryota > Metazoa > Chordata > Lepidosauria > Squamata > Crotaphytidae > Gambelia > Gambelia wislizenii. Next base: position 250,711,785 of record JAUMIR010000002.1, on the reverse strand, counting down.
ATTAAGCAGAAGGTCACACTTCTGCACCTTAGATTTACTGTAAAAAAATACTGTTCAGCAGTGTCAACTTGTGGAGAATAAAAACATGATTAATTCACTCATAGCCACCATCTTGATTCGCAGGCATGCCCATGTAAACATCAAACATGGATAGCTTTGCATACCGGCAGTCTTGCCAAAAAACATGGAGACAAATGAATGCTGATGCGAATATGCACTATGCAGAAATCAGGATTATATCACCTCGTTTAGACAAGCCCTAAGAGCAGAGAGCCAGTTTGGTGTAGTGGTTTGAGTGTTGGACTATGGAGACTAGGGTTTGAAGCCCCACTTAGCCATAGAAACCCACTGGGTGCCCTTGGGCAAGTCACACTTTCTCAGCCTCAGGGGAAAGTAGTTGCAAACTCACTCTGAACAAATCTTACCAAGGAAACCTCATAATAGGTTTGCCTCAGGAATGCCATAAGCTGGGAACAACTTGAAGGCACACAACAAAAGCACACCTAAGAGGTCTTATTTTTCCCCAGTGTGGCATGATTAATTTTATATATAAATCAGGGACCTTGTGCAGTAATGTTTGTTATGCTGTTTCCTTAGATTGTGGAAAGAGATTGAATATAAATGGTTACTACAAAGAACTGTGTAGAAAAATCTCCATCTTGTCAATTGATTCCATGTACATCTTTGTCTGCAAAGTAATGTGAAGAGAAAATATTTTTAAATGACTGATAGTAAACTCTGGGATTCCCCCTGGCCCCCTCCTTGTTCTTTTGCCATCAGTAGGCAAAAACATCATTGACATCATTATCATCATCATTATGATTTACCTGTCAGGCTTTAGAGAAGTATATATTTTAAAAGAAATGACTTTTAAGAACTGCTGCGCATCTTGTAACTGTACTTTTTAAAAACTGCTTTGTATTTTTAAAATAGTATGTTTTAAATTGTCTCTAATGTTATTGACAGTTTAATTACATTTTAATGTTAACTTTTAATTTTTTAAACTATATTTGTTTTTATTTGTGAGCAATAAGGTGGGATATAAATAAAGTTAACAACAGCAATACTATCTGTCAGTAATCAGATTTATCTACAAGGATCATTGAGATCCAGTGTAGTTTAGTGGTTTGAGTGGTGCAGTAGGACTGTGGGAAATCTAGGTTCGAGTCCCCACTCAGCCATGGAAATCCACCGAGTTACGTTGGGCAAGTCACACTCTCTCAGCCTCAGAAGAAGGCAATGACAAACTCCTTCTGAACAAATCTTGCCAAAAAAACCCCATGATAGAGTCACCATTAGTCAAAGATTACCTGAAGGCACACCACCACCACCACAACAACATTGTAAGAAGCCCCCACCAATATAGAAAAGATAGACCTGTTTGAGACTCTGGCAAAAGAAATGTCTCCTGCCCTTCTGGCCTTTTGCCTTCACTAGGCAGCTGTGTTGCCCAAACACCTGAAATTCTTAAAAACATATCTAAATTCTAAATGTGAGTTGGGCAAATTTGCACAAATTAGTCTAAACACGGTTACAGAGTTACAGGTCCAAATATTCTGTGCTCTCACATTCAAATACCATTCCAGCTTGTAACTGCTTGAGCTAATACTAAATGGAATGTAATAGAGACACACATATGTGAACCCTGGGGATCAGATGTTCCATTAGGAGTTTGTCCATAAAAGTCAATTAATCCTGTTAAGGCGAGAGATTAATTTCCATTATTAAATATGTCACATAGCAACCTCACTAAGAGCACAGAACAGAGCCTAGTGGTTAAACACACCACTACAAGTATGCAACCAAAGCTTTTGTAGGCCAACTATTAAATTTAATAGGATTGATACCCAATCCAGATATAGGATTGCAGCCATAGAAATAACTACAGTAGTCACAAATAATATCCCCCTCTGTTTTTCCTAAATTTTCCCTTAATAAGATTACTTCCTCTCAGTTGACAACTTTAAACCGTTTGCCTACCTTTTTGAAATGAAATAGGTACTGTACCTAGTTTTTACTCCATTGGTTCTGTGAAGTTAAAAATAACTGGATAGGTGTAAGATAAGCAGGATATCAGTCCACATCCTGTTCTGTGGAGCAAATTTTAAACTGAAGATGGAATACAAGGACATTGTATCAAATGCAATTTTGCATATGACTGCTGCTTTTGTGTTTGCCATGTCAGTAATTGCCAAGTCTCAAACTGTGGACCATGTGAGCTAACGGGTATAAGTATCTAGACTGCTTGATCTTTTTTTTTTAAATTGTGTCATGTTGCAGACTCTATTCAGAACATAGAAGCGGCACTGAACAAGGGTAGCATGAAGGACTATCAGCCAAATTACTCTCTGCTTCCTATTCACTTGGCTGAATTTTAGAATCGTTCTTGTGCCTGAAAAAGAAACAGAAGCTGCTATCTCTCTGGTGATCATCTTTCCTGTGTGTGGTATCAGCTTCAGCGTATTCTCAGAAACCGAGATGGAGCAGATCTTTGTGGTTTCTGTCAAAGAGATGCACTAGTCAATTAACTACTCTTCAAGTTGGGTAGAACTTGGAAAAGTTACTTCTCAGTATTACAGTGGCATCTGTTGGGGTTTGGTTCCAGGACCCCCCGTTGATACCAAAATCCATGGATGCTCAAGTCCCATTATATACCTCTCTGGCTTTTCTTCGCAAACGAAGTTTCAGGAAGAACTCATCCCGTGCTTTCTGCAAGTTCACTGATGACTAATTGCGGATAGTGCATCTCCATGCCTCCTGATGTGAGGCCAGGGCAGACCATTGTTGGTGATCAGTTTGGCTGAGCCTGAGATGTTGTTTCAGGGAGTCCTTGTATCGCTTTTTTGGACCGCCCCTTTTACGCTGACCCGTGGCGAGTCTACAGTGGTGTAGTAAAATGGTGTCCCTTATATAACATGGCAAAATCAAGGTTTGCTGTTTGGGGAAAAAACATTTTTAGAATATTTTCAAGCCATGGATAGTGGAATTTGTGGATACAGAGGCCCGACTGTATAACTATCTCGCCACTGGCCATCTGGCTTGGGGGTTCTAGGAGCTGAAAGTAATTTTTCTGAACTCTGGTTTTGTACTCTGACCTTATGTGGGTCACTACAAGGGGACAGTTGCCATTTTAAAAAAAATGCTCCTCTTAGAAAACCAAGTTGACAATATCTGTGGTCTAGATGATCTACTGATAATCAGATTAGCTATAACATTACTCTGATGAGGGAAATTCTTCCCCTGTCTCTTTTCCACCCTGTGTTACTGCCTGTTTCCTCTCACTCACAAGGAAATGTCTAGTCTGTTATTTCTCATTGTAGCAAAGCATCAGTGCATCATGTCACAGTAGGGGCTGGGGAATGTATGGCCCTCCAAATATTGGACTGTAGCTCCCTTCATTCCACACTATGCTGACTAGAGCTTTCCTGGGTAGAGCTAATGGGAGCTGCAGTCCAAAGACAGCTTAGGAGTACATGTTCCTCAGAGCTGACCTAGGTAATGTGTGTGTGTGAGAGAGAGAGAGAGATTATGAATTAAACACTGGATTTCTGTACATTACAATTTTGTCAAAATGTATCCATATCACTGGGGTAATCTCCTGACTGGCAGTCTTATAGCATACCTGTTTTGTCTTTAATGTGCCACACCACATAATAACAACAGCATCAGAAGAACAATTAGTGCAGAAAACAGCAACTTGAGGAGCTCCAAATGTTGTTGTACTTCAGATTTCCTCTACACTAATGGTGAAGGATGCTGGGAACCTCTGGAAGGCTGCACATTCCCCAGCCCTGGTTTAATAGCTGGGACTCGTTTGGGTCTTGAGGACACGATTGGATCAGTGGTGGCTGGTGTTTCCTAAGTCAGTGGAGCAGTAAATTTTGTTCCAGGTTTTACACCAAACATTAAAGATACTGTCCAAGGTGCTGAACCTTGTTGAGGGATAGGATTCAGTATATCCTTTACAGTCTGAGCTAAACATAGAAGTAGATTCACTGTCCCACTGACATGGAAGCCTTCAGCCACCACTGGATTAGAAAGTGGTATGAGCTGACTGTGGTCAGGAAATGTTATCCTATCTAGCATCATCTGCCTCTCCCTCCTTTTAAGGCTAGACATTCATTTCTTCCTGTTTCTGTCTTCCTCTGCCATAGGGATAAACCATTGGGTAAGATGACAACGTGCTACTACAATGAATCGGTCGAGTTCTTCTACAACAACAGTGGAAAGGAGCTGTTCCACGAATGGAGGCCCAAGGATATTTTGGTGGTAGCTCTTGGCTTGACAGTCAGCATCATTGTGCTCCTCACCAACTTGCTGGTCATCACAGCCATTGTCATCAACAAGCGTTTCCACTATCCCATCTACTACCTGCTGGGGAACCTGGCGGCTGCTGACCTCTTTGCCGGCATTGCTTACATGTTCCTGATGTTCCACACAGGGCCCAGGACAGCCCAGCTCTCCCTCAAGACCTGGTTTGTCAGGCAGAGCCTTTTGGACACCAGCTTGACTGCCTCGGTGGTCAACCTCCTGGCCATTGCAGTGGAGCGGCACCAGACGGTTTTCACCATGCAGCTCCACAGCAAGATGTCCAACCAGCGCGTGATGATCCTCATCTGCTGTATCTGGATCACAGCCCTGCTGCTGGGCCTCATCCCCTCATATGGCTGGCACTGTCTGTGCAAGCTAAGTGATTGCTCCCGGATGGCGCCCCTCTACAGCCGCAGATATTTGACCTTCTGGGCCCTCTCCAATCTCTTCATCTTCCTCATCATGGTGGTTGTCTACACTCACATCTTCATCTACGTGAAGAGGAAAATGGCCCGGATGTCCAAGCACACCACCTTCCATCCCCGCTATAAGGACACCATGATCAACCTCATCAAGACAGTCATCATTATCCTCAGTAAGTTGGTCTGTCATCCAGTTTCCCTGCAAGTGTGAAACCTCCAGCTCCCATGCAATCAGTTTATTTGGGAACAAAGGCAGATAACTCATTCTTTCCTCCTATAAAACAGCTAGTGTACTTGCCAGTTTTTAATAGATAGGTGTGCCCTTTGTTGGCTGTTCAAAATATTGATGTCACAGGGGCTGGGGAAATGATTAGGTGATTAGTGGCTCTCAGGGTTAAGGAGCAGCTTTGACAGACTCCCAGGCAAGGTGTCTTCTTGTGGGCATCCAGCATATCCCCCCCCCCCACCCCGCCCCACCCTGCAAGCTTCCCAGAGAGTAGATGGGGAAAGCAGTGATGGGAAGCAGTTTGAATTGACAGCAACAAGAAACAGCTGCCTGGTACTCTGTCAGGCCAGTTCTATAAAGGGAAGTGTTGGGTAAGGCAGCAGGTAAGTCAGTGGCAAGGACTGGAGGCATTGGAGGTAAAGACGACTGTGCTGGTAGCAGCTGTAGCTGTCTAGCCCAGTGCTTTTCTTTACAGAACTGGGTGACTACAGGAGGTGGAGATCAAGGTGGTGCAGGAGGAGGAAGAGGAGGAGGAGCCCAGTGCCAGACTTCATGGATCGGGACCTAAAATTTGCCTAATTATGCTGGGTACTGACACTGGACTGACTAAACCGCTGTTTCTCTTTACACGTGAATTGAGGAAATTGTGGTTTGGTTTAACTCTGGTTAATGAAAACAATCTAGAATCAAATCTTGGTTTATGATCAAGCTAACTTGGTTGGTTAGCAAATTGCAGAGTTAACCACGGAGTACCATGGGGAACATGCAGTCCTGAAAATATTGTGGGACTTTTTAAGTCCTAGCAGCTCTAGCAAGATTAGCCAATTGTAAAGGAGGCAGGGAGTTGCACTCCAACAACATTGGAGGACCACAGCTGGCATAGAGGCTTGCATGTAATACCCCAGGGAGTACCTGAATGCATATGTCCCCTATGTTCAAAGCCCTTTTTGCCAGGTGCTGTAGCTTTATTAAATAGCCAGGTCATTTGCAAAGCATTCGGGTTGCATGGCTGATGCAATTCTGGCCTCCAGACAGCTGTCTTGGACCATACAGTGACCTTGAGAATGCTGTCCTTGGCCTCCTTCTGATCTGTTTATCCATCTCCCTGGAGTCTCTTTGAAAGCTATAGTCTAAGGCCTATAATTATTTTTAACTGTGGTTATTGTGGGATTTGCAGTACTGCTGCAAATAAAACCACAAACTATACAAGTCTACTCTTTTCCTCCATCCAGTCTATGTTAGACCCTTGCCTGTGTTAGACATCTGTGGACTGAATTGCAGTGGGACTGGGGAATAATACCGTTTCTATTGCTTCCCTGCCTGCAATTAATTCTTACTTCCCGCAGTCATCCAGATTTTCAAGTGTGACTTACAGACAAAAATATTCAGCCTGTTTCTAATGGTGTGTGCCCATGTAGCAAGTTAGAGTCAACTGTGGAATTAGCTTGGAACAAGAGTAGGCAAATGTAGTTCTCCAGATATTGGACTAGTGCTCCCATCAGCCCTAGTGAGTACTGTATAGCTAACTCATGCTGGCCTACTGGCGGGTGGGGGGTGGGGTACACTTTGCCCATCCATGATTTGTTTTGTATTTGCTGACACACTGCAGAAATAATGTAGTTTGGCACCACTTTAACTGCCATGGCTCAATGCTATGGAATGCTGGGCTTTGTAGTTTTGTGAGATGTTTAGCCTTCTCTGTCAGAGAGCTCTGGTGCCACAACAAACTACAAATCCCAGGATTCCTTAGGATGGGGCCACGATAGTTCAAGAGGTGTCAAACTGTATTATTTCTGCAGTGTGTCAGCATTGTAAGTCACTGGTTTTCAACCTCTTGTCCTCCAGATGTTTTGGACTTGAGCCCTCAGAAACCCCCAGGCAGTATGGCCAGTGGGCAGGGATTCTGGGAACTGAAGTCCAAAGCATACGACAGGTCAGAGGTAGAAAGTCACTGATGTAAGGCTGGTCATCCTTCCACCAAGGTAGTGTTCTCCTGATGTGTTGGAGAACAACTCCCAGCCTATCTAGCTAGTTGGCCATGCTGGCTAGAGTTGTAGCCTCAGCACATCCGGAGGATACATCTGGAAGACACTTAGGGAAGGCTGGCCTAAGCTTTCTCTTCTCTTTTATCTCTGCTTTGACTGTTCATATTTATATTTGTTCTTGTGAGAGCATTGATGGCCTCACACAGATTTGTCTTTAGTCCAGGTAGTTTGTTTTCTGCTTCCCTCCATGGTACCCCTTAGTCAAAGACTGCAGACTTTTTCAAATGGGGCTCCTCCAGTTAATTTCAGGAGGAAAGTTGTTTTGCTTCTGTGCTGCTGATGTTATTCCTGAAGTTGTCGGTGGGCTACTGCTCTCCTTATCAGTTTATCCATGGGCTGATACGAAATGCAGTTTCCATGCATTGTTTAGCAGCATAAAGGCTATATGGCCTCTGAAAAAGCCACTGGACCAAACAGCATATACCTAGAAAGGTATGTGTGTGTGAGGTATGCTTGTATCTTTCTCTAGTGAACTCAAGGCACTGTACATGGCTTTCTTTCTCTCCACTTTATCCTTACAACAATCCTGTGAGGTAGATCAGGCTCAGAAAGAGTGACTGGCCACACAGTGAGTTTCGTGGCTCAGATGGGCTTAGAACTTTGGTCTCCTAAATCCCAATCCAACATTCTATGTGCTGCACCACTGTTAGTGTGCTCATTTAACCATCTCAAGGTAAGCAGTGCCAAACTACTGGAAATATTGTTAAAAAGTTCCAGCAATAAGGCGACATGAAATAAGTGTCTGTCTGGCACATTATACATCATTAGGTAGAGCTTACAGCAATAGTAAACTAGCATTGGAGGTGCCCATGCAAGCTTGCAAAGAGGCCTCATGTATCCCAGTGTTGGGCAGAATAGTTCCAACAGGTTTTCCAGCCTTGTGGGAAATCCTGTGTTTTTATCCTGTGGCGTTGTCTTAACAGTCCAAATAATCTTCATGGAATTCACTGGGAATCCTACCTGTTCTAATGACATTCCGCATCAGATCGCAGTATTTGGAAGGAGGGAGGCAAATCCACCATAAACTCTGCCGGGAAAGCCTTCGCGGCTTTTCCTGAAGTTTTTCAAAAGCTCCGTAGAGAATGTGCATTGTCACTCATTTGGACAGTCAGATTCGCATTCATTCACAGTCCCTATAAGAGTGGAAGTGGAAGCTGATTGGTCAGATGTGGGAAGGGGCGGAACTTGCTAACAAGGTAAGCATCTGGAACTGCCATCTTCGATTTTTGCTTTAGTACTCAGGTGAAAAAACAGCCCTTTTCTTTTCTTTTTAAAATTTATTTAGGTGAAATATTGCACTTTTGAACCTTTGATATGTTTGTTTTAAAAAATACTGTTTGACAGCAGCAACTGGCAACAATAAAAATGTAATTCATTTGCGCCTGCCATTTTGATTTGCAGGCATGCCCGTTGGGACAGCAGAAGCAGATAGCTTCACATGCCTGTGATTTTTCCAGAAAACTATTAATACAAATAGAAGCTATAGAATTTCTTTGGGTTTTTCCCGGGCTGTGAGGCCGTGTTCTGGAATAGTTTCTTTCTGACATTTTGCCTGCATCTGTGGCTGGCATCTTCAGAGAATGGTTGGGTAGGAGTGTGCCTGGGGTTTATATGCTGTGAACTCCTGTAGGGGAGTATATGTAAATTTGTGTAATTGAACTGTTAGTTTCTGGGTATAGAAATGCAAGGCTTGTTAGTGTCTGTTTGGCTGATGGTTGGTTGATGGGCCATTATCTGCTGGGAATCCCCCTGTCTGTGGGTGGAATTCCTTTATAAGTGTTGAGTTTTAATTCTATTGTATTTCAAAACTGGGAGCCAGATTTTGTTTACTTTTAAGGTTTCTTCTTTCCTGTTGAAATTGTCCAGGTGTTTGTGGGTTTCAATAGCTTCTCTGTGCATTCTGACATGATAGTTGTTGGCCTGGTTCAGAATGTCAGTGTTTTCAAATAGCATTTTGTGTCCAGGTTGGTTTCTAACATGTTCTGCTACTGCTGATTTTTCTGGCTGGCCCAGTCTGCAATGTCTCTCATGTTCCTTGATTCGTGCTTGCACACTGCGTTTAGTGGTCCCTATGTAAACTTGTCCACAGCTGCATGGTATGCAGTAAACTCCTGCAGCTATGAGAGGGTCTCTTTTGTTCTTCACTGAGCATAACATTTCTTGGATTTTTCTGGTTGGTCTATAGATTGTTTGGAGGTTGTGTTTCCTCATCAGTTTCCCTATTCTGTCTGTGACTCCTTTGATGTATGGTAAAAATACCTTCCTTTTGGGTGGCTGTTTTTCTTCTTCATTCCTGTGGTTTGTTCTGGGTCTGTATAGCATTTGCTAGGGAATGCTAGATGGAGGGTACTGTCACGCTAATGTCCTGCCTGTGAGCTTCCCATTTGGCCACCTGGTTTTCCTCTTTGAGCCCAGCATGCTGGTTTAAAGACCTTTGGTATGATCCAGCAGGTCTCTCCTTGTATTTTCAGATAGCTGTCTTATACTGATTCAGCCCATCTGGTGCTGGAACCCTTCTACTTTGCCAGCTAACCTTGCAGGTTCTTAGCAGAGAGATCTTGGTGGCTACCTGATCTCCTTTTAACTGAAAATACTGGAGACTAAAGCTGGATCTGCCTGTATGCAAAGCACATGCTCTTACACTGAGCTCATGTTCTCTTCAGAGCAAATGAGGTTGCTTTGAGCCATGCCTTGTGTTGGAAGCTTTTCAGTCACTTGTGTCTCAAGACCCAAAGCTGAGCTGGAAGGAACTGAAAGACCACAATGCTATGATTCACCCCAAACTGGTTAAGCTTAGGTTTTTGTTTTTTCAGGGCATGGATTGCCTCTTTGCCCAAGGCAATAAGCAGGAAAGTGTGCTGGGCCTGAACTGTGAGACAATGTGGAATAAAGCCATGTATTAGCAGGGTTGCTCCAGAGAGCCTGCCAACGCTTCATTCCCTGGAGTTTAGAAGGAGCCAGGAGAATGCAGTCAGGCTTCCTTCCTATGCTGATGAGATCTCTTTTGGCCATGGGCAGGCACGTGTGGATGTGTGATAGGGGTCTCTTTGAGGTTTTGGTATGGCCAGATGATGATGTGAGGAATGTATGGCTGGACCCAAAGGGGAAATGAACTTCATTCCTCAAAACCGAATGTGGCACAGTCCTTCCTCAACTGATGGGCCTGTGCATAATAGTTAAAAAGCAAAGAGGATAATCTGGCACATGCAGGGCCACCCTACCCTTAGGCAACAAATTTTGAGCATCATGAAAAAGCAGCAAATTGTTTGAGTTTGCTGCTGTGTTTTCAGTGCCAGGAATGAGAAAAGGTATGTGCATAATTTTCCTGCCTCTTATGTATGGCTTTGAGTAATGTACAACTTTATGTGGGGTAAACTAGGAGCAGGAGACACCCTTTGTTGCTCCCCATGAAGGAGCACAATGTTTTAGTGTAGCCCTGTTTGAGGGCAGTCATTTTAGAGTATGTAGATCAGAGTGGGAGTTGTGTGACCCTCCAGATGTTGTTGAACTGCAACTCCCATCATGCTTCACCATTGGGTGTGGTGGCTAGGGCTGCTAGGAATTACAATTCAACAACAGCTGGAGGGCTGCAGAGTTCCCACTTATACAGTAGACTGGGTTTGATTTAGCTACATCTTCTTCAACATTTGTGTGTTCTTAAGACCACCTCCAGGTCTAGGGGTGACGCTGGGCTAGCTGTTGTGGGTGGATCTCCTCTCCTTGCCAGAACCCTCACTGTTGAATATTTCGTGTTCAGGTTTTGGTACCAAGCAGGATTCTTAGCCCATGTGTATGTCAGTGCCTGACACTGCCCTCTGAATGATGCCAGCCCCACTCGGACACATGAATGGCAGGGGTGGGATAAGAGTAATGAATACAGCGGCATGTGTATATGCAGACTGTGAGAACTCCAGACATGAATGATTTCAGGTGTGGAAAGGTTCAGGAACTCTCTGGAGCTAATTGGTGGATTACTGCGGAAAATAAAAAGTGTATGTGCTTATTGTCCTTAACTATTGATCCACTCACATACCCTGGCGAGTGTATGTCAGTAGCTGCCTGATGTATGAATGATGAGGAAGGAGAAGGTAGATGTTGGCCAAAACAGAATGCAACTGCTCGAGTGGGTGCCAGCGTTTGCTTACTGTCTTATACTGGTCAGTTGTGGATATAAGCAAAGCATATTCAAATATTAGGAGAGGCTAATTTTGATTTTTGGGGAGTGTCTATGCAGACGATTATGAACATGCAGGCTCTGTATATGTGTACAGCGATTCCCTCCATTTTGCTGGCTCCATCTAACAGCTTTGGAGCCCAAGCTCATTAGCGTGTGCATATTTAAGCCCTGTGTAGAAGGAGTCTTGAACATGTCTGGTGTGGGTTTGTGGAGAGCAAGTGTGATCCTTATTTCTCCTCTCCACGCCTCTATGCATATCTGCACACATTTTGATTGTTTTGCACTGGATGCCTTTCAGCCCCCTTTCCTCCTGTCCAATCATTTCTATTGTACCTCTTCAAGCGCTGCTCTTTATGCCTGGATCCGTTACTACTGCATTTCCTCTCACCCCCTTCTTTACTCTGCACTGCTATTTTAGTTCTCTTTCTCCAGGTGCACAAACCAGCATTTAATTCAGCCAACAATCTTGGCTGAAAGTTAGATATTTTGCCATCTTTTGAAATCTATTGCTGAGTGGGTTTTTGAATAGGATTGTATGTGGTACAGACGTCATTTCTTTATTCATCTTCAGGTAATTCATATTGATATTTCCATTCATTTTAATGGGGAGCCACAGTGGAGAGTCTTCTGATGCCTGCAAATTTGGTGTTTTCCATCCAGATGGCATGAAAGTTTTAGGCATTTTGCCATGTCCCCAAGGAGAATCAGGCTCATCAAATATTAGAAGGGTTAGCAAAGGTTCCCCCTATTGTAAGCTCTTTTTTTTTTTTTTAATGCTAGCTCGAATCTACTCAGGGGGTTATGCCAGCATCACTGCTGGCTATACTGATGGTTGTACTCTACATATTTTGTAAGATGTCTAACATCCTCATTCTTCTTTGTGTCTTTGTGCCTTCAAGTTGTCTGTCGACTTACAGTGACCCTATGAATTTCACAGGTTTTTCTTAGACAAGGAATACTTAGAGGTGATTTTGCCAGTTCCTTCCTCTGAAATATAGCCTACGGTATCTGGCATTTGTTGCCCTAAATGGCTTGGGTCCAACTTACCGTATATTCCGGCGTATAAGACGACCCGGCGTATAAGACGACCCCCCCAATTTTTAAGGTAAAATGCAGAGTTTGTGATATATTCGCCCTATAAGACGACCCCCCTCTTCCAACGCATAGCCCCCGCATGCCCCTCCTGCGCTCCCTTCCAGGAGCTGCTTTCAGGGAGGGGGGGTGGATGCGCGGGGGGTGGGTGGGGGGAAGGGGGGAGGGGGCTTCTCCACCACCACCCCTCCCTGAAAGCCGCGGTTCCGCTGCATTCAAGGAGGGGGGTGGATGCATGGGGAGTGGGCGGGGGGAAGGGAGGAGGGGGCTTCTCCGCCACCCCCCTCCCTGAAAGCCGTGGTTCTGCTGCTTTCAGGGAGGGGGGTGGATGCACGGGGAGTGGGCGGGGGGAAGGGAGGAGGGGGCTTCCTAGCCACCCCCCCAAAGCCGCGGTTCCGTGACTTTCGGGAGGGGGGGTGGAAGCGCGGGGGGTGGGCGGGTGGCAGGGAGGAGCACTTTGCTTCACCCCCTGCCCGATCTCCTGCCTCTTCGCTCCGTTTGCGAAGAGGCAGGAGATAGGCAGGCAGGTGAAGCAAAGTGTATCCGGCGTATAAGACGACTGTCGATTTTGGAGGGCACTTTTGAGTGCTCAAAAGTCGTCTTATATGCCGGAATATACGGTATCTTCGGAACCTCCTCCTCCCATATAATCCTCCCCGTGCACTCCGGTCCTCTGGGAGGAATTTGCTTCAGCCACAAAAATCTAGGCTGTATGCAACCTCCCAGAGGCCCTTTTCAGTAATTGCACCCAAATTATGGAATGGCCTGCCAACGATATCCGTCAGATGACGAACGAGCCTGAGTAGCTTTTAAAAAGCACTAAAGACGGATCTCTTTCAGCAGGCCTTTCCTAATTAGATCCTGGCCTCGGGAGCTCCTGGCCTCTTTTAGTCTGCTTGCTATTTATTATTATTTTTAATGTGATTTTAGATTAGTTGTTTTTAATTTATATCGGTTTGATATCTTTTTATGGGGGTGGGTGGGCTGGGTGGTGTTTAGGGATTTTAATCTGCATTTGTATTTTAATTTGTGTAAGCCGTCCTGATTGTTTTTAACAGAGGGGCGGGGTATAAATAAATTTTATTGTTGTTGTTGTTGTTGGCAGTCTCCATCCAAGTACTAACCAGTGCTGACCCTGCTTAGCTTCCAAGATCAGATGGGATCTGGTGCCTTTGGGTGGTTGACAGTCAAACACAAAACTTTAGAAGATTTTAATAAAGAATGGAGTCCGGATCTAAGATTGTACTATCACGCATGCTCTCTAGTTTGGATTTTGGAGTGGATAAAATTAGAAAAGGATAAATTGTTGTGACTAGAGGGCTTCAGTCTTAGATTCGGGTGGCACGCTTATTTGTGGTACAATAAAACCAGTGTACATAAAGGATTTAACCACCACTTTGTTAGGAGAGCCCTGATAAGAGCTTGGATGTTATATAAAAGGAAATTATATTTAAGAATGCTGTTATGGACCTCAACGCATGGGGCTTTTTACAAAAAAAGAGCAACCATGAAATAATAAGTGGTTAACATATAAAGAAATCCTCAAAAAACAGGGGGAAAGCTATGTACTGTAATGAAAACGCAGGAAGAATTGGAAAAGGAAGAAACCATGTGTAATTGGTAAATGTGTAAACCGCGTTTAGTGGTCCCTATGTAAACTTGTCCACAGCTGCATAGTATGCGGTAAACTCCTGCAGCTATGAGAGGGTCTCTTTTCTCCTTCGCTGAGTGTAGCATTTCTTGGATTTTCTTGGTTTATCTGTAGATTGTTTAGAGGTTGTGTTTCCTCATCAGTTTCCCTATTCTGTCTGTGACTCCTTTGATGTATAGTAAAAATACCTTCCCTTTGGATGGACGAAAGAGACCCTCTCACAGCTGCAGGAGTTTACCGCATACCATGCAGCTGTGGATAGGTTTACATAGGGACCACTAAACGCAGTGTGCAAACACAAATCAAAGAACACGAGAGACACTGCAGATTGGGCCAGCCAGAAAAATCAGCAGTAGCAGAACATGTTATAAACCAACCTGGACACAAAATGTTATTTAAAAACACAGAAATTCTGGACCAGGCCAACAACTATCATGTCAGAATGCACAGAGAAACTATTGAAATCCACAAACACCTGGACAACTTCAACAGGAAAGAAGAAACCTTAAAAGTAAACAAAATCTGGCTTCCAGTTTTGAAAAACAATAGAATCAAAACTCAACACTTGCAAATGAATTCCACCCAGGGACAGGTGGATTCCCAGCAGATAATGGCCCATCAACCAACCATTAGCCAAACAGACACTAATCCTCCTTGCATATCCAAACCCAGAAACTAGCCATTCAACTACACAAATTTGCATATACTCCTCTACAGGGGTCCACAGTATATAAATTCCATACACACTCCTACCCAACCATACTTTGAAGATGCCAGCCACAGATGCAGGTGAAACGTCGGAAGTGAATTCTTCCAGAACATGGCCTCGCAGCCCAGGAAAAAACCAAGGAAAAGCTATGGAAAGCCTTGAAAGCCTTCAACTTCAGATCACATTGATTACATCAATAATATTTACCTGGCGAACCTTTAAACTTAAAATATTATTAATAACAAATAACAATATAATATGTTACAAAATAATAGCTATAACAACAAATTACTGATTGAGTGACAATTTAATGACATATTAAGCTAATCAACAGAAATAGAAACAAATTTGAAGGGAATTCTGATTAGGAGGAAGTTTGTATGGATGAAAAAGTAAGTGAGGGTGAGAGGCTGTGAGGAAGGAGATGAGAAAGAGATGATGGGGGGGAGGTAGAGAGGTATAAGAAAGGTGAAAAGAGAAGGGAAAATGAAGACGATTAGAGAAGATAACGAAGGAAAGTTGGATGAATTCATGGTTGATTTTAAGTTGGAAAGAACAATGGGAGGTTTTATGCATTACAATTTGTAATCTATAGATTTATGTGTTGTTTTTTCTTATTACTTTTTTGTACAATGCATCTAAGGTGGTTTGACAATAGAATGTTGAGATCAATGTATGTATGTATAAATGTTTTTCAGATCTTTTGAAGAAAAATTGAAAGAAAAAAGGTGAAATTTTTGAAAAATTAAAAAATTAAAATGAGCCCCAAAGAAATTTACAACCAAACAAAACAATCATAATATCAGTTGGCCTAAATATAGCCACCAGGAGGAAATCGTTAAAACAGAAAGTTCAGAGGGTTTTAAGATTAAAGAATCTGGAAGTATCAGAGGTCTGTACGTTCACATTGTATCTTATTTAGATTATAAGCCTGAGGACAGGGAACTCTCAAATTAACAATATGTAGTCTGCTCTGAGACCTTTGTGGCTGAAAAGCCAGGTATAAATACTCTAAATAAATAAATATAAATATCAAGGGTACTGGGTGAGCCTCATTGGGAAGAACATCACACAACCAGGTGCCACCACTGAAAAGACCCTCTCTTTAGAAGCCACTCATTGCACCTCTCTTAGCAGGGCACACAGGGAAAGATTATTCATTCCTTTCCCTCAGCTTTGTTAAGAATAACTGACAACTTGAAAAAGATCTGTGTGATTAATGAGGGCCTTTTAAAAAAAAACTCTAAAATTCTCTAAATACTCAGTTACTCTAATTGAATTTTAAATGATGCACCCTGTCTTGTAACATTGCTCAATGCATGGGCCTGGTGAAAATGGGGTGCTTCTTTGGAACAGTTTGTGTACCAGATGCTCAAAGCTTCCTGTAGTTATGGATTGGCCAGGAAAGCCCATGCAGCCAACAATTAAGTACAGTAGCACCCCCGTATCCCTGGGGGATTGGTTCCCCCCCCCCCGCACAGATGCTGAAATCCTTGGGTAATAGTGAACGCCACCCACTGCCACCCTCCCGCCGCCACCAGAGCCCTCCTGGGGGAAGGGAGGGGGAGGCGAGGTCCTCTTTCCCCATTGCCCCTGCCATGATTGGAGCCCTCCTGCCATCGCCAACCACAGATAATTGAATCAGTGGTTGACGAATCAGTGGATATGAGGCTGCTACTATACTTTGCACTAAATTGCCTCCCCCCACCCCCCGAGAAGAGGGGCCCCTCCTGGTTTGCCCCTCCTGGTACAGCCAGTGCAAGACATAAAGGAAGACATGCTGCAGCCATTGGAGCTTTGAAATTAGCCTATGTGACCCCCCATTGCAAAAACAGTAAGTATGAGCAACCTACAAAGAGGGGCTTTCCTGGACGGGATCCCCTTTGAAGTAGAGTACCCCCAGAACTGTGCATCTCACAGAGACACATAGATTTCTCCCCACCCCATACTGAATTTTCAGTCTCTACCTAAAATAGGATCGATATTGCAGAGAAGTGTTTCTGATTTGCACATTTTTTCTCCCCTCTGTTTATTTATTTGTTTTTGAGATATGCCTTAAGCTTATACTTTAAAAGCTGAGTTTTGCTGGTTTTATTCATCCCCCTTCTTTCTGACCTACTAATTTTATGGTGTGTGTGTGTGTAGGTGAGGTCTGCACAGTGCCATGGGGGGGGGGAATAGTAACTTAAAAGTCCAATAGTGGGAGAGTTTTACTGTCTACTTACTTACGTATCCATATCCTCTCAGAAGTAAGTGCCAATGAACTTATTCCTAGATAAATTGAGTACACAATTGTAGCCTAAGGGATACAGTCTAAAAGACTGTTGGAATTCATGGATTTTTTTTAATGACAGATGTGCTTTTTTCCAACTATAGTCAGACCCCTGTTTCTATGGGGGTCTGGTTCCCAGACTTACCGCAAATACCAGAAACCATGGATAACAGCAAACCCTTTTAAAATAAAGGACTTCTGGTAAAACTGTACCATAGGGTTGCGTTGGAGCACCTAAAAGATGCCTAGAGATGATGCATGACTTTATGGTATGTGTCCCTATTTTGTGTCCCGTGGATAACTGAAACCACAGATATTGGTTCCGCAGATACAGGGGTCCAACTGTATATCTTCCTTAATTAATTTCATTCCATTTATCCCATGGAGGTAAAAGTAATGTACATTGCTTTCTCCATTTTCATCTTAACAACAACCGTATGAAATAAGCTAGACTGAGCCTTATGAGAAAACATGGATTTGCTTGAGAGCCAGTGTGGTGTAGTGGTTTGAGGCTAGGTGTAGTAGTTTGTTGAAGTAGGGATCTGGGAGACCAGAGTTCTATACCCTACTCTGTCCTGGAAAGTCACTGGGTGACCTTGGGCAAGTCACACACTCTCAGCCTCAAAGGAAGACAATGACAAACCCCCTCTGAACAAATCTTGCTAAGAAACCCCCATGATAAGTTTGCCTTAGGGTCACCATAAGTTGGAAACAATTTGAAGGCACACAATAACAATAATGTGCATTGGGTGAAGGAGGCGAATGTGAACAAAGACCAGTTCTTTTTCATCTGTCTTCGTAGTAGGATTGTGGGGAAGTCTCAGTATTTTGGCTTTTCTCAGTTCATCAGTTCCTCTTTTCGTTCTCTGGGGTCTTATGGCCCTGAAGACTTTCTACAAGAAGTGTCTTGAGTGTGGGGTAAAGATTCCATTTTCTGGCAATCCCTCATATAGTCTCCTATATGGTCCTCCTATGAGGACTATGCAGTTGACTTGTGTCCAATTTGCCAAACTTTTATGCCACATGCCAGGTGTAACAGCTTCCTGTCTTAAAGCACTGCAGTGGGAAGAGTCCCTCCAGACTTGCAGCCCTTGCATCCCGGAATAATCTGCTTCATACAACATTGGTGGCTGCTTCTGCCCCTCTTTTGACTCAGTGAGTCTGACTCGTTCTACCCCTCTTTAAACCTCTGCAGCAGATAAATTGGGGGCATCAGTTCCAATACTAAAGGAGGCTCCTAAGCACTCTTGCAGGCCTAAAAAAATCTAAGCACACTCTGTTTACGCTGGACAAGTCCCTAAGAAACAACTGCAAAAAAGAGAAACCTCAATCCTTTTCTATTTCAACAGAGTGTAAGAAGAGGAGGAGGGATAAGGACCAGTCTCCAAAACCCTCTCAAGCTTTGGTTATGTCGGGTCCTTCCACTCAGGAACCCGATCTGATCCTCAGCTCATATCCTCACTTCCCCAAGTCTGATCTTGGAAAGAATTGCTAGAGATCTGGATGCTTAGTCTGATGAAGTCCAAGTTGTTGATTCCTACTGAGGAGAGAGATTCTGGACAAATCTTCCCTTTCCTGAAGCTCAGCTCTTAGTCACCACTAAGCCCAGGTTCTACTCCAAGAGGAGCAGTTCTTGAGGTGCTGGAATGCATCGAACCCAACAGGGTACCTCACTCTCCTGTCCTGTTTTGATACCAGAGTAGGCCTTCATCCCAGGAGGACTCCTGATCTCAATACTGTTCTCCCTCTTCTCCCTATTATAGGGACCTGAGACATGATCATAGAGTTGGAAGAGACCATAAGGGCCATCAAGTCCAACCCTCTGCCATCTAGGAATACACAATCAAATCATTCCTGACAGATGGCCATCCAGCCTTTGTTTAAAAACCTCCAAGGAAGGAGACTCCACCACACTACAAGGCAGTGTATTCCACTTCCAAACAGCTCTTACTGTCAGGAAATTCTTCCTAATGTTTAGGTGGAATCTCTTTTCCTGTAGTTTGAACCCATTGCTCCATGTCCTAGCCTCTGGAGCAGCAGAAAACAAGCTTGCCCCATCTTCAGTATGATATCCCTTCAAATATTTAAACATGGCTGTCATGTCACCTCTCAACCTTCTCATCTCCAGACTAAGCATGCACAGCTCCCTAAGCCGCTCCTCATAGGGCCTGGCTTCCAGACCTCCCACCATCCTGGTTGCCCTGTGCTGGACACGTTCCAGCTTCTCAATATCCTTCCTGAGTTGTGGTGCCCAGAATTGGACACAGTATTGCAAATGAGGTCTGACCAAAGCAGAATACAGTGGACTACTACTTCCCTTGATCTAGACACTATACTCCTATTAATGCAGCCTAGAGTTGCATTGACATTTTTTAGCTGCTGCATCACACGGCTGACTTCTATTCAGCTTGTGGTTCACTAAGACTCCTAGATCTCTTTCACATGTACTGCCATCAAGCCAGGTGTCACCCATCCTGTATCTGTGCATTTCATTTTTCCTGCCCAAGTTATTGTGGAGACCATTCACATTCTACATCTTATTATTGCGACAAATACCCAACATATTTGTGTCATCCACACCATTATGATTGGGACCCATACTGCAATTTTTATTTAACTCATGAGCACCACGAAAGAAGACATCACTCCCCACCTCGGTTCACTCCCATACATCTGAGTTACGACTTCAAGAGGCTACAATTTCTAGACATCCACCAAGAGTGCCAGCACACCCGCCTCCACCAGCTGGGGATTGTGCCCCCATCCAACTAACCTTAATCATCTCAGCTCTACTACAGCTTCTTCATCTCAACACCCTGCTACTTATCCCCCTGCTACTCCTCAGCCACCTAGAGGGGTTGATGGGGAATCCTTTGTTGAATCATCATCCAAGAAGGAATCAGATTGTTCATCTCTAGAGGATACCTCTGCCTCTTCCCTTAACCCACTGGTAGAAGATACAAATCCTCTCTCTCCTTGGGATGACCTAGGCAACTTTACAGAGCAGCCATTCTCTAGAATGGTTAAGGCTTTAGATCTGCAAATTAAGGAGTGAGACGCCTCTTGAGGACCTGGTCTTTAAGAGACTCAAACCTCAAAATACTCATCCAACAGTTATATCACAGAGACCACCATGAAAAAGAAAAACAGGCTGCCTCCCTGTAACTGTGGTTTTTCAAGTGGTCATCTGTGAGCTCACACAACCTGCCCTCTTCCTCTGTTCATGCCCTTTCTCCAGGTCTCTCGATAGCAGACTTGGAACTGGGTTTTCAATGGGAAAAGCACAGCTTATATGTGTGCAGGCAATGAGTGGGGTTACCACCAAAACACAGCACTAGAAGTTTCCTAAGATCTCCATGCAGATACAGAATAACCCATATGTGTAAGTTCACAGATGATCACTTGGAAGAACCACAGTTAAAGGTAGTCAACCTGTTTTTATATTATATTTATTGTTAATGATATGCGTGCACACCCATACATTGATATGCAATAAATATTGTATTTATTAATTTACATTTTTTTCTTTTTTGAGGTTTTCCTAAACTCAGTATCCAAGATTTCTCTGCTTAAAATAATAGTTTTGTCTCTTCATCTTCCTAATATTTTTGTCTACTTGTTACCTGGTCACACCCTTCTGACCACACTCAGAGGTTTGACCACACTCTGCTGTTGCCCTTAATTCAGATGTTGGTTTATTCTTGATTGAGAATAGGCTTCTTCCTTCATCTGGCTCTGCATGTGTGGGCTGACCTCACCAGTTTCTCACAAAGAAGAGAATAAACTTGGTGCCAAGTGAGTACTGTAGCACAGCTTGTCTTAATCTAATAGGTTGTTGCTGATGGATGGGACCTTTGTATACCTGCTCTCTCTACAACAGCTGTATCCTCCTGCCTCTGGCATGAGCAGAATTCCAGAAAAGCTCAAGGCCACCTTTCACCAAGCTTAGCTTCTTATGTTTTGGGCTGTTTTAGTTTTAGTTCAGCTGTAAGTTACTCAGACTTTACAGTCTGTTTGGATACAAGAGCCTAAGATGAGTTCTTTTTCAAGAAAGGGGACAAGGAAGCAACAGAGGGAGGCCTTAAAATATGAGTGCCTGCATCTTGACTTTAAGGGAAAAGATGGCTAATGACTTGGTTATGATGTTTGGCTGAGAACAGGGTGGCGTTGAGTAATAAACCTGGATTTGGGCAGAATGAAAAAAGCACGTGGGGATGGGAGTGCAATTTAGAGATACTTCTATTGGCATTTATGAGAGTGGGGCTAAATGTTTGTGAGTTTTGACAAAAGCTTAGAAATGTGTTTAAAAATAATTACTTTTAAATTCCAGGCTCTTGGTAGTTTGCTAATGTAATATTTCTTTTTTTTAAAAAAAAGTAACTCTTTACTTCCTCATTCCTGATACCTTTTAAAGAAGGTAACTCTTTCCCATTTCTCAGAAGTAACTAACATAATAAACTAAAAAATCTGAATCCGAGAAGCCACATGTATGTACAGATATACCTCAGTTAACAAAGTAGACATGTTCCTAGGCATTACTTCTTTAACAGAAAAATTGGTACTAGAGGCAGATGCAACATGAAAACGGTAAGGATACAGCATTTAAAAAGAAGAGTATATCAACATGCTTCAGCAAACTGTTTATTCAGAACTAACAATATGTATGTACACAGGTCATGTAATTCTTGTATAAGTAAACAAAAACATTTTGAATTTTCTAAGGATCACTTGGCAGCTTGTTCCAAAATGAATCCAGGGATGATGTTTTCTTTCAGAAGCCTCTACTTTTCTTATAATTTCCATTTTGGTGGCCAAACTTACAGATTTATGCATTTTAAATGTGAGGAGTACCTAGTGGTGCAGACTTACCTGCTCTTCTCTCTTCTCTTGCTGCTCATGCATATTTAGCAAGAGTTTCTGAGGCAGCTGCTGCTGCTTACCTTACCTGTTGTAAGCAGGCCCAGAGAGCTACGTAAGATTGGCTAGATATAGAATCCCACCCTTCCCCAGCTCAGGCTTTATTGCATTGCTTACTGCAGACACACTGTTGCAATGCAGCACCAGAAGTCTGTTTCTCCAGGCTTCCTTCACCAATGCTAACGTTACTTAAAAAAAAAACACTTGTAGCTAGACAGAGTACAAGGAGGAAAGTGGGGCTTAGTGGGTATAAAAGTACTTTGTAGAAAGGAGCTCCCTTGTCAGAGGGTTGTTAACAGATATGCCTTGTAGTACAGAATGCATCCTGTTGGTTATGCTATGCTATGCTAGCAGAACAGTCCATTATACTGGCAGTTATACTAGTTTAGGTAGAAGGCTGCTGTCTCTGACCTGCTGTCAGGATTAGGTCATAAGGGACCTTTTCCTGCCATTAACTCTTTGTGTTGTGTAACCATTGGAAGCACAATGTTGTATATTTCACTCTTTAGATTTCTGTTAGTAATAAAGCTTACCATTTAACCCTGAAGCTTCTGGCTACAGAGTCTAAAGAAGAGAGTACATGACAGCTGCCGCCGCCTCCTCCCATGTCTGGCTCGTGGAGCAGTTCTGAGACAGATGTCCCAGCTAGTCTTCCCAAGCAACTTGTCTCGATAAGACCCCCCTCTGAAAGCCATATATTGGAGAAATAGGCTGGTCGTGGCCTTATTCCTCTGGCCGTTGCCACCGTCTTCTTATACTGGCATAGTCACGCCAGCAAAGTGACCAACAGGATTCTGGCAAAACTCTCCTCCCGTCCACATCACCACTAACACACCCTCAACAGCCATGATGGAGCAATTGAACCATGTGATACTCCTGATCCACCATTTTGTGAGGCTGCATATCACAAATGAGAGTAGAAAGTTATTGTTTAGAGCACAAAAGAAGACAAGCTATCTCTCATTAATTTACAATTGTCTTGTCCCAACTTTCTCATATCAGAAAACTCAAGGATAGGATACACAGTGCTCTCAAATAGTCTCTTAAGAAGACATTGACCACACCTCGCTGCAGTGTCAGGAAGGTTGCTGCAACATGTGTCTTCAGATCATAGGGACAAGAAGTTCAAAGTCTATGTTTGAAAAATACTAACTTCTTTAAAATGCTGCAAAACAGCTCTGGGGGACAGAGGGTAAGGGTTATGAGTCACTCAGTCAGTACTGCATATTGCTGGCTTGGCTGAAAACTTGCTAGAACCAGTTTTCCCTGTGTTCAGCCCTGGAAAAGACTGTATAACACAGGTATGTTCCCTATTAAAGTCTGCCTCTTTTCTTTTCTCCCCACCTACTTTCCTTCCTCCCTTTAACAGGTCTTGGGCACAGTACATGGTGGTTGAGTTCTACACACACACTCACACAACCCTCTGATGAAACTTACACTTTTTAGCATGATAGGATCCTGCTGCAGGATGATGTCCTTTTCAAATCTATAAATTGCTGTTAGGTGTGGACATGGGTTCAAATAGAATCATAGAATCATAGAATTGCAGAGTTGGAAGAGACCACGAGGGCCATCCAGTCCAACCCCCCTGCCACGCAGGAAATCACAATCAAAGCATCCCCGACAGATGGCCATCCAGCCTCTGTTTAAAGACCTCCAAGGAAGGAGACCCCACCACGCTCCGAGGGAGTGTGTTCCACTGCCAAACAGCTCTTACTGTCAAAAAGTTCCTCCTCATGTTGAGGTGGAATCTCTGTTCCTGGAGCTTGCACCCATTGCTCCTTGTTCCAGTCTCTGGAGCAGCAGAAAACAAGCCTGCTCCATCCTCAGCGTGACATCCCTTCAAATACTTAAACAGGGCTATCATATCGCCTCTAAACCGTCTTTTTTCCAGGCTAAACATACCCAGCTCCCTAAGTCTCTCCTCATAAGGCATTGTTTCCAGACCTTTCACCATTTTAGTTGCCCTTCTCTGGACACGCTCCAGTTTGTCACGCTCCAGAAGCTTATGGGTATGCAATGCCATTATGATATCAGGCTTGTAAGATGTAATAGATGTGTTTGTTACATTTATACCAAACATCTTTACTCTATCCTTTGGCCATCAGTTGTTTTGGACTACAGTTCCCATAATCCCTTGGCTCTGGCCATGGTGGGTGTAGCTCATGGGAGATAATTCTAAAATATCTGGAGAGCCAGAGCTTCCCCACCCCTGCTGCATGGAATTCAGAGCACTGTATTTGATCTTTCTTCTCACTTTTATCCACACAACAACTCTGTACGGTAAGTTAGGATGAGAGCATGATTGGTCCAATGTCAACCAGCGAGTTTCGTGACCAACTGGGGATTTGAACCTGGACCTCTGCAGTTTGAGGGTTTGTCTACACTGTAGAAATAATGCAGTTTGACTCCACTTTAAGTGTTGTAGCCCCATCCTATGGAAACCTCTGTAGTTTTACAAGGTCTTTAGCTTTCTCTGCCAAAGAGTGCTGGCATCTCACAAAACTACAAATCCCAGGATTCTGTAGAATGAAGCTACAGCCACTTAAAGTTGTGTCAAACTACGTTATTTATACAGTGTAGATCAGCCTTTCACAACCTTTTTACCCTGATGGAACCCTTGAAACAATTTTCAGGTCTCAGGGAATCCCTGCCTAAAAATTATTGTATCTACAGCTCAATGTTTATTTTTTTCCCAATCTCAATATCTCACAGAACCCCTAGCAACCTCTTGGGGAATCCTAGGGTTCCAGGGAACCCTGGTTGAGAAATACTGGTGTAGATGCACCCCTAGCCTCGCTGTATTCACTACACCAGTGGCTCTCAAACTTGAGCCTCCAGATATTGTTGGACTTCAACTCCCAGAATCCCTGGGCATTAGTCATGCTGACTGGGGCTTCTGGGAGTTGAAGTCCAAAACATATGGAAGACCTCAGCACTACACTTCAGTAGCAGCATGGAGATATTGTAACGCTATGGCAGACTTCGATGAAAGACTGTGCCTTTCAGAAGTGAACTGAAAAAGGGATTGCTGTAGCTGATTGCATGTGAGCATGACATCAGTACTTTTGAACTGGACCAAAGGGTTTCACAAGATTCTTCCAGGAGGCCTGTGAACAGAGCATGGAGGGCTTCCCTTCCTGATTGTCCCCCATATTTGTCTCTGAAACTGGAGGTTCTGTTTGGCTGTTGTGGCTAGTCATGGGTAACAAAACTCTCCTCCATGAATTAGTGGAATCCCATTTTTTTTAAGGTGAGTGGCCCCAACTACAGCTTATGTCAGTGAATTCCATGTGTTACCAGTTAACATGGAGCACTCTCTCCCTTTCTCTTTCTCCTCCCCACACATGGTGATGATTATAATAATATACAAACATTTCCAATGGCAGTTGGAGGTTCCCAAGTCAGTAAGGTAGTGAATCCACACCAGGTTTTCATCTGAATTTTAAAAGCGCTCTCTGAGATGCTGAGCTGTGTTTCCAAAATAGGTTCAATACCTAGGACGTAGCCCCTTTAAAGTTTTGACTAAAACCTAGAATGGCTTCAGTGCTCCACTAACACTGGAGCCACCAGATAGCATGGACCCAGGATGGGCAAATCCCATCAGCCCTAACCAGCATAGTTAAGCCAGAATGACACCTGTAGGGTTTAATAATGATGATGATATTTTATTTATTTATTTATTTATTTATTTGCTGCCTCTCCCCATGGATTGAGGTGGGGAACAACACATCCACACAAAACAATTAATATTGATTAAAATATATCTTGGTTAAAAATAACATAAATACATCAAAACATACAATATCATTTTAAAAGACCAAAAAAAAAAAAAAAGCCAGTACATATTAAAAACAGTTTAAAATTCACAGTTTAAAAATCATCTGGATAGGCCTGCTGGAAGAGATTTGTCTTTAATGCTCTTTTAAATTCAGACAGTTTATGCAACTGTCGAATCTCTTCCGGCAGGCTATTCCAGAGTCTAGGGGCGGCTGAAGAAAAAGTCCTCTGGGTGACAGCCGCCAACCTAATCCTGGCTGACTGGAGCAAATGTCCCCCAGAGGACCTGAGTGTATGGGGCAGATTATATGGGAGAAGGCGATCTCGTAGGTAACCTGGATCCAAACCATGTAGAGCTTTAAAGGTAACAACCAACACTTGTACCTTGCCCAGAAACTAGTTGGCAGCCAGTAGAGTGATTTAAATACTGGTGTAATGTGATCACTCCTAGCTGATTTCACATTCCTTATCCGTGATTGGTTCCTTAACTAGAGAAGTATTGTTATAATAGGAGCCTCTTGCCACATTCTGGGCCTGTAGGCAACACTTGATGTATTTCTAGCACCTAAATATTTTTTTTAATATCTTAACATGCTGTGGATATCAGGGAAGTGATGTAGTTGCTTGGAACCAATCATATCTTCTAATGGATTCCTCCTCTTCTTCTCATAGGTGCCTTTGTCATCTGCTGGACCCCTGGACAAGTGGTACTCTTGTTGGACGGCCTTGACTGCAAAAGCTGCAATGTGCTAGCAGTAGAGAAGTACTTCCTGCTGCTGGCGGAAATAAATTCAGTTATTAACGCCATAGTCTATTCCTACCGGGACAATGAGATGCGCAGCACCTTTCGAAAGATCCTTTGCTTTGCCTGCTATAGGATGCCCAAGTACTCACCAGCTTCCATCAAGTCCAGCACTACAGAGCATAGGATATTGCCTCAGAATGGGCATCCAATGATGGACTCCACCCTCTAACTCTGCAGGTTCAGATTCCTCTAGGCTGGTTGTCAGAAACCCTTCTCAATGATCTGTCTGTATGAAGCTACATACAGTGGTCTGTAAGCAGCTGCAGAACTGACTGGGAATATAGTTGCGACCAGTGGTGTCCTCCCAGGTCTGTAAGGGATAATTATTGTACCTGTGGATTTGGTCAGTGACTGAAAGCAGCAGCCTTAAACTGTGATGCCATGTTGTGACAGCGTTCAGCCTCCTGACTGGGACTGACTGTGTTTCTGGGATATAGTGACTCTTCACAGGCTGCACAGCTAAGGAATGAACATGATTGCTCTGTTTTACAACTTCAGAGGCACCTTAAATGTTCTGTTGTGTGCTAAGAACCAGTTCAAAACTGGTTTGCACTACAGCTTCTTAAAGGCATGTCTTTTTCTTCCTCCTCCTCCACGGCTGGTATACCTGTTTTGCGCTTTCTGCTAATGGCCCACAGGTGGCCCCTTGGGACAGATTTCTTTTACCTTGTTCTTAAAACATAAATATTTGGACAGAGTTTTGAAAAGTGGTGGAAAAAACACTGAGGTACATGCATCACCCCTGTTCTGTGGACTGCTATTCTTAATGCATATGTTGATTCAGTTTGAGGGGTGGCATAATCTGCCAAAACAAAGCAATGCAGCTACATATTTCTGTGCAGAGTGAGAAATGGTCATCCTAGCCCTTTTCAGTATTATTGCCTAATTTGGCTGAGCCATTCTAGGGCTAAGATACCAAGTCTGCATTCCACTGTCTACATTCACTCCCTGAGAATCTGTTACAACCTGAGTTGGGCTCTTTGCTTAAACTGTATCAGTCCCATGGGTTTAGCTCAAGAGAGATTCCAGATTAAGATTCCAGATTGGTAGCTAAACTGACACCATGAAAAGATACTAGCTTCAGTTAGTCATCCATACTGATTGGGTACGAACACTGCAAAAGGAAAAGGCAAGAATTAAACATATAAAGAGCAGCTCTTCCCCCTTCCCCAGTTTTGTTTGGTGCTCAGTAGTGGAAATAGAATTTCATCCAAGCCCATTCAAGGTTTACCTTTCCAGGTGTCTTCTTCTGCCCAAGCTCCTATCTCCCTTGCTGTAGAGAAAATTTACCCTTGTATTCTTGAAGCAGAAGCACAGCGTCCATGTAGATCAGGGTTGAGGGATATATGGTCCTCTGGGTATTATTAAATTACAATTGCCATCATCTCTCACCATGATCTGGGACTAAGGAAAGTTGTAGAGCAGTCACACCTGGAAGATGATGCATTCCCCATCCCTTATGTAGATAAATGGTTGTGTTGCACAGCATCATTTGGGCAAAGTGTTCTTGTTTCACAAGGATCTCACTAAGGTAGTCTGTTGCTTGGGAATCTCCTGGGAACTTGGGAGGGTGGGTTTGTGAATATGTGTTGCACATCTAAATGGCAGGTGGAGGAATGTAGCAGCTGAACCTTTGGAAACAACAGGTAGATACTGTGCTCAAAGATGGTTCCACTGTTTGACTTTTCTTCCTGTTGCACATAGGCAACCATGCTGCCCAAAGGTTGACAACCCTAGTAAAGACTTGGATCTTCGGAATAAAACAATAAATATACAGGGACCTCAACCGAAATGGATTTGGAAGAACCTGTGCCTTACTGCAGCTGTCTAAATTTTAATGTATAGAATAAAAATGTCCAACCTGTGGCCCTCTGAACTTGTTGGACTATAATCCCTATCATCCCCCACCACTGGTTTTCTACCAAGATTGACTGGAGTACTAGTGTAGCAACAACTGGAGAGCCAGACTTTGCTCACCCTGATCTAGATGTTCCCTCCTCCTCCAAAGCATTTGTTCTGGAAACTGTGCCATTTTGTAAAACACAAAGGATAAAATCATGTTTTATCATACTAACAAAATAATTGGGGTAGCGTGGTTAGCCTGAAGTGCTGCTGAGGAGTAAGTCTCCTCTCTCTGTCTAGGAAGCAGGAACCTCATTGCTCATTCTGGTAGCATTTGTTCAGCTTGAAAATAGGGGAAGGTACGGTAATTGTTTTCCTTCCATTTATTTTAGACTATGCTGGCAAATCCCTTGCCAATGGCTGTGCTGGCTACAGTGAGGGGTGCTGCAGTCCAACATTTGGAAGGCTGCAATTCGCCCATCTCTCCAATTCCTGTATACCAGGGTGGGCAGCGTGCAGCTTGTGGCAGGATGTGACCCATGGGAGCCCTGGGGTACAGCAATGGAATTCCCCAGAAGCCCCCAAAGCCCCAATGTTGTTTTTTTTATTGGGCCAATTTTCAGGTAATTGTTTACTCTTTTTTTTTGTTTGCCTGAAAACTAGCCAAAAGCTGCCAAAAATGCCTGAAAATGCAGTGGTTTGCTTCGCCTAACTGCCTGATCTACTCCCAAAAAACAAGAAAAAAAATCAGCCAAAATGGCAACCATTTTGTCACCTTGGTGCACCAAAACACACTAGTGCAGTCCACCAGGCAGACATAGGGAGGAAAAATGGCCCCTGCCATGTTGTCCACCCCTGCTTTATACTGACTCCAGCTGCTCCCCTCTTCAACTGTAGTGTTAATTTCCCTTCTGAAGACACTGTGAAAGATGCTGCTGCCTCATATCAACAGTCAAGAGCATGGCCTTTTAATCTTGGTATAAACAGAACAGACATAAGCTATTTATGCTGCCTACGACAAACTAGCAAATAGTGACCCAATGGTACCCCCCAAAGCCAAGTTGCCTTGTAGCCAAAGTTGGTCAAGTTATTTTGGCTTTTGAGGCGCGCACGCATGTGTGTAATACATTCCAACTGTTCCAATTTTGCAGGGACAGTCCCGATAATTTCTCAGCTGATTTGAAAATATCATAGTTTGTCTCCGCCCACTTCCCCGTTTATCCTCAGCTTACTTCAGTTGCTGCAAGCTGAGTTCAAAGTGCCCAAATAGTTTGCACTCAATTAAGTCAGGAGGGAAGAGAGGAGAGAAGGGGACAAAATCCTGCCCTTCCCAGTAGACTCAGGCAAAAGCAAGCTGCTGCACTCTCTCCTAGCTTGTATGTTCTTCCTCATGAATAACTTTTACTATCTTAACCATCTATATATATATAAAATTCTTGGGTATGTTTCCTTGCCCAGTGTGCTGATTTGCCGCTTACCCGTCCAATCCTCTCACTCCCTCAGCCAATCACCACCCACATGCAAATTCCCTCTCCACCTCGCAGTCCACTCCTGCCACTCAATCTGCATCTGCATCCCCAGCCTCAGAAGGGCCCCTCCCTCCTCTCACTCCCTCAGCCACTCACCACCCGCATGTAAAACAATGCAATGTTCTTTTCCTAAAATAATAGCATGTATCTGAACTGTGTGAACCTTTCAAATCTACTATAACGGCATGTGTTAATGCTGGGTACAGCTAGTACTCTGATATTGCTTGGCTACACAAGTCTTGGTTTTCATCTGTGAAATGTTGGAGAGTATGATACACGCACGCGCACAGACACACACATCTCCTATAAGTGACTTTCCCTTGCCTTGGCAGTTAAACCACAATAATCTTCCACTGAATAACTAATCATTTCACCCAGCTGCCTCACTGTGCCTGGTATTAAGGCTAGACCTAGATATTAATGCCTTAATAATGTGTGTCTGTGAAGTGAGTGATGCTGCTTTCACTATACAGTAGGAGACCTTTTGTCACAAGCCATGCAGAGCTTTGTGAAGCAGACGAATGTTGAACAGGATTACCAACTAATCAGGGGGAAAAATACAGCCTACTCACATGTCTTTAACAAATATGGCCTACTCCTGTGTCTTTAACAGCAGTGCAATCTTCAAGGCAGTCACCTTTTTATGGCCTACAGAGGATTATTCTCCCCTACTAAGGTCTGCAGAGTTGTTAAAGGCAGAGCAAAAGAAGTGTGTGCGTACGTGTGAGGGGGACACATCCACATTACACAAATAATTCAGTTTGAAGATGGATTGTTTGGAAAAGGAGGACCAACCTGAGGAGAATGGAACAGAGGACACAATAGGGGAAATCCCGCTCAAAATAAGTAAAGAGGTAGTACAGGAACACCTTCTTAATCTAAATGAATTTAAATCTCCAGGACCAGATGAACTACATCCAAGAGTATTAAAAGAGCTGGCAAATATAATCTCAGAGCCATTGGCAATAATCTTTGAGAACTCCTGGAGAACAGGAGAAGTCCCAGCAGACTGGAGGAGGGCAAACGTTGTTCCCATCTTCAAAAAGGGGAAAAAAGAGGATCCCAACAACTATCGTCCAGTTAGTCTGACATCAATACCAGGGAAGATTCTAGAACAGATCATTAAACAGAGAGTCTGTGAACATTTAGAAGGCAATGCCATAATCACAAAAAGTCAGCATGGGTTTCAGAGAAACAAGTCATGCCAGACTAATCTGATCTCTTTTTTTGATAAAGTTACCAGCTTGGTAGATGAAGGGAATGCTGTGGACATTGCATACCTTGATTTCAGTAAGGCCTTTGACAAGGTTCCCCATGACATTCTTGCAAACAAGCTTGTAGAATGTGGGCTAGACAAGTTAACTGTTCAATGGATTTGTAATTGGTTGACCGGCCGAACCCAAAGGGTGCTCAGCAGTGGCTCCTCTTTGTCTTGGAAAGATGTGACCAGTGGGGTGCCACAGGGTTCTGTCCTGGGCCCAGTGCTATTCAACATCTTTATCAATGACTTAGATGAGGGAATTAGGGGCATACTTATCAAATTTGCAGATGACACCAAATTGGGAGGAGTAGCTAATACCCTAGAGGACAGGATCAAAATTCAGAATGACCTGGATAGACTGGAGAGCTGGGCCAAAGCTAACAAAATGAAATTCAATACGGAGAAATGTAAAGTACTGCATTTAGGGCGGAAAAATGAAATGCATAAATATAGGATGGGAGAGACCTGGCTGAATGAGACTACGTGCGAAAGGGATCTAGGAGTCCTAGTAGACCACAAGTTGAACATGAGCCAACAGTGTGATGCGGCAGCTAAAAAGGCCAATGCAATTTTGGGCTGTATCAATAGAAGTATAGTGTCTAGATCAAGGGAAGTAATAGTGCCACTCTATTCTGCCTTGGTCAGACCTCACTTAGAATACTGTGTCCAGTTCTGGGCACCACAATTCAGAAAGGATATTGACAAATTGGAGCGTGTCCAGAGAAGGGCAACTAAAATGGTGAAAGGTCTGGAAACAATGCCTTATGAGGAGAGACTTAGGGAGCTGGGTATGTTTAGCCTGGAAAAAAGACGGTTTAGAGGCGACATGATAGCCCTGT
The DNA here is from genome assembly GCA_030847615.1 of Gambelia wislizenii. Taxonomy (NCBI): domain Eukaryota; kingdom Metazoa; phylum Chordata; class Lepidosauria; order Squamata; family Crotaphytidae; genus Gambelia; species Gambelia wislizenii. Next base: position 250,679,907 of record JAUMIR010000002.1, on the reverse strand, counting down.
TTAAGTATTTGAAGGGATGTCACACTGAGGATGGAGCAGGCTTGTTTTCTGCTGCTCCAGAGACTGGAACACGGAGCAATGGGTGCAAGCTCCAGGAACAGAGATTCCACCTCAACATGAGGAGGAACTTTTTGACAGTCAGAGCTGTTCGGCAGTGGAACACACTCCCTCGGAGCGTGGTGGGGTCTCCTTCCTTGGAGGTCTTTAAACAGAGACTGGATGGCCATCTGTCGGGGATGCTTTGATTGTGATTTCCTGCGTGGCAGGGGGGTTGGACTGGATGGCCCTCGTGGTCTCTTCCAACTCTGCAATTCTATGATTCTATGATTCCTGTCGAATCTTGGGATTTGTAGTTTGGTGAGACACCAGCACTCTTTGGCAGAGAAGGTTAAAGACCTTGTAAAACTACAAATCCCCAGATTCAATAGGAAGGAGCCATGGCAAATAATCCAGTTTCAAACTGGATTATTTGTGTAGTGTGGATTAGGCCTGTGTTTGTTTAAAAAGTGGCAACACTTCATTTGTACAGAAGCATCTCCCACACTCACCCCTAAAAGGCTAGTATTAAGTTAGGGAGGGCCTAAATACCCAAAAGGCACCAGATCCCATCTGACCTTGGAAGCTAAGCAGGGTTAGCCCTGGTTAGTACTTGTATGGGAGGCCATCAATGAATACCAGGTGCTGTAGGCTGTATTCCAGATGAAGGAACTGGCAAAACCACCTCTGAGTATTCCTTGCCTAAGGAAACCAATGAAATTTATGGAGTCACTATAAGTCGACAGGTGACTTGAAGGCACAGACACGCATTAAAGCAGGGAATCTCCACCCCCACCCCCAGCTCCAATGTTTCTACCATCTGAACAAAATCCTTTAGCTGTGATCATGGAAATAACTCAGAACTCAAGTTTATATTTGTTGAGTAGCTTTGCTTCCTGCCTGGGCCCTGTTCCTGCCCAATCAACAGCAGAAATGTAGTTGGTAAAGCATTACTCCTTAGCTTGCTAGATATTTGGCCCAGGTGTCTTTTTAAAAACAACAACAACTGTGAAGCTGGGCTATTAAAAGGAACCTAATGGATACCAAGGCTAGATGATCCATGGTGCAACTGGAGCAAATGCTTCAAAACACTTTGTGGCCACTGTTGATGCTGCATGTGTATACACACACTCCCATATTTGTACTGTGATGATGTTAGAGAAGGAGGGAGAGAGGGGAGAGAGGAGCAGTAGATCTCTCTTCCCCCTCTGCACAGGTTGGTAATGTGATTGAGTGAGTGACATGGTTGCCTCTGAGACTGCTGGCCTCAGTTACACCAGCTGGGACAAAGCCAGGGTGGGGAGAAGATGCCCAGAGCTGCTCCTTCCCTCTAGCCTGAAAGTGGTGACTTCTGTCCCTGGAGAGGGCTTCTGTCCACCCAGCAGCACCACCAGGCCTGATTTACTGGAGCACAGAGCCAGTCCTACAATGGAGAAGCTTGCACGTGTGCACAGAGGGAGTCCTGTTTTTGGAATTGTTTTGGGATCCCAATCACTTTAATACAACCTTGCTGGACACCCTATTTGAACAAGAAACCCTTCCACCCAGTTTCCTGAGTTTTATATATGTGTTTTCCCCTTGCATGATAGATAATTCATGCAAGGGGCCCTTGGTATCTGTGGGGGTTTGGTTACAGGACCCTGTGTGGATAGCAAAAACCATGGACGACCAAGTCCCTATTAATAATATGGTGTAGGTTAGCAGTGGTGGCAAGGCCCAACTGTCAGGTGCGCATTCTTCATGATCCAGGGAGCATGCCAGCCACCCACTTTCACCTTTGGAATCAAAGAGCAGAAGCGCCTTCAAGGCAGTGGTGGATGTGTCACTTCTGCTCTATCATTCCAAAGGTGGAAGCGGGTGATTGGCATGCTCCCCAGAGGCAGGGGAAGAATGAAGAATGTGCACCTAGTAGCTGGGCCTTGCCACCACTTTTGCTGCTGCCTTGGAGTGACTTCTAGGTCTGGTTGTACTAGATCTCAGTGTTGGGGTGGGGACTATTTCTGCATTTTCAGTCCACGGTTGGTTAAATCCATGGATTTGGAGCCCACAGATACAGCAGGCCCACTGTAAAAGCACCAAGTCAGGGATGTGAATGAGCCCTGGACCATATGTGGCTCTAACACTCCTCTTCCACTTGTCCCAGTTAGGAGTCCACCTTCTTAAGGGGTGTAAAATGAAGACATTGCCCCCCCAATAAGAAATCTGCCCCCAATGAGATTTTCCTGCAGTACCCAATTTTCTAGCATTGCAGAGAGTGAGACATTGAAAATTGTTAACACCTATAATTCTGATATTTGCTTTGTATGCAGTCCTTTAGTAACTTTGTCTGCCCCTTTCCTTTGCTTTCCTAAACTGTATTTCTAAATGCAGTTCTAAATTACTACAGTGCTAGAAATCTGCAGGAAGGTTTCAGTTGGGGAGGAGAGTTTTTATTTGGTTTGCAATTTTGCACACACATACATGAAGCTACACTTTTACCCTCTCCCAGTGCCTGTTGTTCTCAGTGGGAGAAAATTTCCAATTCCACTGATGGAAATTTTCCCCCATTGCAAATTGGGCTGCAGGGGGAAGTCTTATTGGGACAATAGCTGAGGAAAGGGTGAAATCTCTTCATATAGTGTGGTCCTTATATATTGTCCTCTTCCACACTGTTTGATTTTCCTTTAAAAATCAGGTAAGGCGGGGATGAGGGTTTTATGGCCCGCCAGATGCAGATGGATTATAAATCCTATCATTATCACCAGCCAGCACAGTCAATGGTATGAAATGGTAGGAGTCATCCATCAAGAACATCTGGAGGGCTGCAGGGCTCCCAGCTGTAAGAGGAAAACACAGTGCCTGCCTTACCCCTTAAAGTATATTGAATGTATATCATGGCCACTGGGAAAAAATGAATAGCAAAGCAACCTTAAACCCTTTAAGGGAGATGGCAGATCTGAGAAGTCTACATCTGAGCAGTAGGGTAGATGGGTGAATATAACATTTCCTTGAATGTGTTAATGTGAAGAAAGAAAGAAAATGGAGCCAGTTGTGAAAGACAGACATCCAGCATATGTCAGGAAACTTTCTTGGTTCCCCCCCCCCCAAGATATTGGATTTGGAAATAAGATGACTGCAACAATACCATCATCATTATTTGCAATTTCCTGATAATCTACACACTCCAATGTCTCTTCTGTCTCCAAACTAAATGCCATGAAGGGCTATTCAAAGGCCACTCCAACTTTGAAAAGAGATATATAAATTACATATCCATGTATGGGGTTATGAGGAAACGTGTATCTCAAATGAGACCAGACTTGCCAACAGATACCTCCAACTGATGATTTAGAGAAGCATACTGGTGACCGGAAGTATTTTGGGGCCAGCCCTAGCATTAGGCAGAATAAAGTTGCCTCAAGTGGCACAAAGTAAGAGTGGGAAGTGGAGAGAAAAGGCAGCCTACTAAGAGGTATGTAGGCCAATCCTCCTGCTAAGCTAGCCAGCAGGCCTCAGGGAATGGTGTCATATTGCCAGTACTTGAAATAAGATTCACCCGCCAATCTAGACAACATCTGTACTGGGAACAAAACATGGGGTGCCATCTTCTTGACCTTCCCCTCAGGCAGCAAAATATCTTAGGCTAGCCCTGATATTTTCACCCATTCTCCTATTAGTAAAATATCCTTGGCCTGCACAGTACTCTGGCTTTTCTTGGCTTTGTTGTCACATCAAATCCTCTCTCAGCATTTCTCTATCCTCTGCTGCTTCAATGGACACTTCCAGGTGTAACATTTCGTAGGTCATTGTTTACATTGCCGCATCGTGGCTGAGCAGTTGGATGACCACTTGAAAAATTACAGTTGCAGGTAAGCAACCTGTCCTTTTTTTCTTCTGCTGCTGGTGCCTTTCCATCCTCTATGGTAAACCCTTTCCTGGGATTGGCTTCTATCAGCCAAGTGGCGGGGGAGGTGGAGGCAGCAATCTCCAAGGGCCAGGTGCACATTCTTCCTGCTTCCTCCATGCCAGCCTCCACTACTGCCCTTGGGACTGCTTCTCGCCCTGGCAGCAGGTGATCACATGTAGAGTAATTTTAAATACCTGTACTGACTTGAGCATCTGCATTTTTTGGTATCCGCAGGGGGTCCTGGAACCAAATCCCCATGGATACCCACAACCCACTGTACTCCTTGGGTGCTAAGGAAGCACTCAGAAAGCATGTGCTCCTAGGGTGCTGTTAAATCAGAACTGGAAGAAACTTGTTGGTTGTATCCAATGCCAGGCTCAGGCTAGACTAAGGTTCAAAAACCTATTAAGTCATTAGATTTACTGGGTGACCTCAAGTCAGTCAACCAGTTAGACTTTCTCTCTTATCTCTCTGGACACTTTTACATTACAGCATTATAGCAGAATTATGATTCCACTTTAAGTGCCATTGTTCTATCCTGAGGAATCTTGGGATTCACAGCTTGTGGGGGGTACTTAGACTTCACAGCCAGAATTCAGTCATATTCTCTCTCTCTCTCTCTCTCTCACACACACACACACACACGGAGCTTGACTTACCTCAGAGGGGTGTTGTGAATATAAAGGGATGTGCAGGGAAAAGCCATATACACTACTTTGCAGGAATGTAACTAATATGCAAGTAATAAATGCAAGAAACAAGCAAATAAACTATGGTTGTGCATTCTCTAGCTGACAGTTTGCACAACCAATATAAGCAACACCAAGCTGAATTAAGCTGCAATGAACTGTATAACACCATGTGACATCCTTGGGGAAAGGCTTGCAGCAGCAAAATCCAGGTACTGAATTTGATACTAATGTAAAGGTGAAAACAAACAGGAGAAGCCCTGAATACATACATGGAATATATACAAGCCTAGAATAACTAGAATAATGGGCTCCAGTTTTTCCAGTCCCATCACTTGATTATTTAATCCTTCCCTCCTACATGAGACTAATAATTTTGAATTATGTATTACTAGCTGGACCCAGCGTACCATACACCGTTAAAAAACTCTCCCCCAAAATGTCCCGTAGACGTCATGAAACCCTGTAAGGTAGGCTAATGGTTTTAACTCACCCCCCGCCACCAAACTCAGCCCTTCTGCTACCAAACTCGTCCCCCCACCAAACTCAGCCCTCCTGCTGCCAAACTTGCCCCCCTGCCAAACTCACCCCCCTCAGCAAACTTGCCCCCCGCCACCACCAAACTTGCCCCCCCAGCAAACTCGGGCCCCTGCCAGCAAACTCCCCCCCCTAGCAAACTTGCCCCCCGCCACCACCGAACTCCCTCCTGCCAAACTCAGACCCCCAGCACCAAATTGGGCCCCCTGCCACTGAATTTGCCCCTCCCACCACTTGCCCTCCCACCATTGAACTCTCCCCCCTGCCGAACTCGCCCCCACCACCAAATTCAGCCCTCCTGCCACCAAACTCCCCCCTGCCAAACTTGCCCCCCCTGGTTGCCTCCCCACTGCCAAATGCCCTCCCCCTGCTGAACTTGCCCCCCACTGCCGCCAAACTTGCCCCCCAGCAAACTTCCCCCCCCACTGCTGAACTTGGCCTCCCGCTGCCCCCCTGTGCTCCAGCACATGCCATGCCATGCTACACATACACACACCACATCCCCCCATGCTACTCACACTCTCTGCAGCCACCGTGTTTACAAAGGATTTCAACTTCCACATGGTCCCGCCCCCAGTATGCTGATTGGCTGCCCAACAGAGCTTTGATTGGTTGGTCAGTTCCCTAAGCAGCCAATCAGCACAGTGGAAACGGCAACATACCTAAGAGCAATAGATAGATAGATAGATTGGTACATTTTCTTCCTTCCTCTTCTTCTATCACCACCACCTCCTTCAAAAGACTGCTGCTGGTGTGATCCTGATAAGACAGCAGGTGAAGATCAGCAATTGAGAACAAATCACTGCTTGAACCTCAACAATCTGTCAAACCAACAGGAAAACATCTCCTCTGGTGTCTGGATACTTTGATGACAACCTGGTCCAATTTGGTATCCTTTAGAAGTTTTGGAATGCATCTCATCAGCGCCCTCTGCCAGCATAGCCAATGGTGATGGGTCATAGACACTCAAAGCATCATGAGGCAATTATGTTCGTGACTGCTGCTTCATGGGATCCATCCTTTTGCTAGTAATAGTTGTTGTGGTTGTTAGTAATTGCTGTCAAGTTAAGACTTTGACTTATGACAACCCTATAAATGAGAGACCTCCAAGCCACCCTATTCTCAATAGCCCTGCTCAGGTCTTGCAGACTCAGGGCCGTGTCTTCCTTGATTGAGTCTATCCATCTGGAATGCACTCTTCCTCTTTTCCTACTGGCTTCGATTTTACCAAGCATTGTTGTTTTTTTCTAGTGAGTCATATCTCCTCATGATATGGCCAAAGTACAACTGTCTCAGTTTTGTCATCTTAGCTTCTAGAGAGAGTTCTTGCTTAAGGGCCCATTTATTGGTCTTTTTAGCAGTCCGGGGTATCCATAGAACTCTTCTCCAGCATCACATTTCAGTGAGTTGATTTTCTCCCTATCAGCTTTCTTCACTGTCCGGCTTTCACACCCATACATAGAAATGGGAAATATGATGGCAGGGAGAATCTTAACTTTAGTATTCAATGATATATCTTTACACTTCAGGATCTTGTCTAGTTCCTTTGTAGCTGCCCTTCCAAGTCCTAGTCTTCTTCTGATTTCTTGACTGCAGTCTCCATTCTGACTAATGACTGAACCAAGGTATGGAAAATCTCGAAATATTTCAGTGTCATCATCACCTACTTTAAAGTTATGTAAGCCTTCTGTGACCATTATTTTTTGTTTTCTTAATGTTCAGCTGTAGATCTGCCTTTTCACTTTCTTCCTTGACTTTCTTCAGTAATCATTCCAAGTCTTCGCTATTTTCTGCTAGTAGTATGGTATCATTGCATATCTTGAATTATTGGTGTTCCTCCTCAAATTTTCACACCTCCTTCCTCCAAGTCTAATCCTGCTTTACATATATGTTCAGCTAGCAAGTAAACAGGGTTATAAAATGCAGCATTGCCTGACCACTTTGCCAGTTGGAAACCATTCTATTTCTTCATATTCTGTCCTAGCAGTAGCCTCGTGTCCTGACTAAAGATTAGGACAAATATTGTTGCACATCCATTTCTTTAAGAGCAATCCCTATTTTTTCATGATCTATAGAATCAGAGGCTTTGCTATCATCTATAAAGCTCACGTTGATTTTCTTTTGAAATTCTTTAATGCTCTCCATTATCTAAAGTATGTTTGCAATGTGATCCCTAGTGCCTCTTCTGTTCCTGAAACCAGCTTGGACATCTGGCATTTCTCATTCTATAGATGGAAAAAGTCTTTGTTGTAGAATTTTGAGCAAAATTTTGCTTGCATGGTAAATTAATGCAATGTTCCTGTGGTTACTGCAATCCCTGGTGTTCCATTTCTTGAGCATTTCTAATCTGTGGGCCATTGTTTTGTTTTCCATATTTGTTGAGAGATTTTAGTTAGAATTAATGTATGTTCTGTCTTTGTGGCTTGGAGCAGCTCTACTGGTATGCCATCTGTTCCTCATGATTTATTTCTCCCGAGTGCTTTGAGTTGAGCTTACACATCACTTTCTAAAATGGCTGGTCCATCTTCAAATGGTTCTTCCTCAGATGAATCTGATATCCTTTCATCTATTTTATATAGTTCTTCTGTGTGATGTTTCCATTGTCTTTTTATTCCTGCATGGTCATGTAGTGTGTTCTCTGCTGGTCATAGAGCATCCCCCCTCTTGGTTTAAATTTCCCTTTGATTTCTTGGATCTTGTGGAAGAGGCCTCTTATTTTTTGTTATCACTTTCTGTTTCTCCGCACTGATTATTATAGTCGTTCTTGTTGCCCTGTACACAAGTCATTTAACAGTTACGTTCATGGTTCTGATTCTATTTCTGTCACCTTTTACTTTTGCTTCTCATCTGGCAACTACAGTCATCCCTTCATATTCGTGGGGATTAGGTTCCCCAGACCCCCGCGAATGTGAAAAATCCGCGAATAACAATTGCCCTCCCCCTCCCCCGCCAAAGCGACCACAGGGCCTCTGGAGGCCCTATAGTCGCTTTCCCCCGCCTCCCCCTCCCTCCCCAGGCCTTCATGGGGCCTCCGGAGCATCTCCGGAGGTCCCTTGAAGGCCTCCCCGGCCCTCCCCACCCCTTCCCCAGGCCTTCATGGGGCCTCCGGAGCGTCTCCGGAGGTCCCTTGAAGGCCTCCCTGGCCCTCCCCACCCCTTCCCCAGGCCTTCATGGGGCCTCCAGAGCGTCTCCGGAGGTCCCTTGAAGGCCCCCCTGGCCCTCCCCACCCCTTCCCCAGGCCTTCATGGGGCCTCCGGAGCATCTCCAGAGGCCCCATGATTGCCTCCCCAGCCCTCCCCACCCCTTCCCCAGGCCTTTATGGGGCCTCCGGAGCATCTCCGGAGGTCCCTTGAAGGCCTCCCCTGCCCTCCCCACTCCCTCCCCAGGCCTTCATGGGGCCTCCGGAGCGTCTCCGGAGGTCCCTTGAAGGCCTCCCCAGCCCTCCCCACTCCCTCCCCAGGCCTTCATGGGGCGTCCGGAGCGTCTCTGGAGGTCCCTTGAAGGCCTCCCCAGCCCTCCCCACTCCCTCCCCAGGCCTTCATGGGGCCTCCGGAGCGTCTCCGGAGGCCCCAGGACCACCTCCCCAGCCCTCCCCAGCCCCTCCCCAGCCCCTCCTCAGGCCTTCATGGGGCCTCCGGAGCGTCTCCGGAGGCCCCGTGGAGGCCTCCCCACTCCCTCCCAGGGCTTTCACGGGGCCTCCGGAGGCCCCGTGTCACGGTTTTGGAGGGGGGCGGGGGGGGCCTCCCAAAACCGCGAATAATCAAAACCGCGAATGTCCAGTTCGCGAATGTGGAGGGACAACTGTACTTGAAGAGTTTCATCTCTCATTCATTGAGGTTTTTCTTTCTTTCTTTTTTGGCTGAACATAGTGTCTTTTTGCATTCCTACCTGACAGTGTCCCTGGCTTCAGTCCAGAATTCTTCTGGCTCCTGATCAGTTAGGTTTAATAATGCAAATCTATTTTTCACATCATCTTTAAATTCTTCAGGGATGTTCTCCAGGTTGTATTTCAGCATGATGGTGTTACCCAAAATGCTCCTTGGAAAATTCCAAGAAAATATCGAGTTTCTAATATGTTGGGGAAATTAGCAGCAACTCGACTTAGCTGTGCAAGAGGGGGTAACCAGGGAATCTTTTAAATCAATTATACCAGTACTAGTCTGGATGGAATACGTGCACATTTAAAATTAAGTATGGTTTTTTTATTAAGGAGTTCAAAAATAACACCAAACACACACACATTCACCCAGAAGAAGCATTCACTCAAGGCTATAGAAAGAAACAGTAGGAAAACTTGGGATAGAGGGTTGCAAGAGGGTTTTGCTGGGGTACATAATATCACCTGTCCTATAGTCCATCTGGCAGAGTGGATGGAGAAGCTGGATGTGGCTAACACAGAGTAACAGAGTTTCCCCCCTGCTACAACTGTGCGCAATGAGGCATATTTGGGGGGGGGGGGTCTTTTATACCTCCAAATACACCTGAGGGGATTGGTTGCTTCATGGGTTGAAACAATGGATTCCATGAGCCTTCATGGATTGCACAATGAGTTTCCTGGTCTTGACAAAAGGTGTAGAAAATGCTAAATGTGTTTCTTAATGTCCAGTGATTGGATTTTAACAGCTTTTAGCATCTTCTTTAAGGTTGGGAGCTGAGGAGAGGAAATTTGACAATCAGCAAATACAAAAGGGTTTCTCCATCCATTAACCTCCCATTTATGTGGAATTTGTCTTCTTTTGGCTTCTCAGCCCCAGGCCTTACTTTCCAGGGAAAAACCAAAAATTACCTTTTGAGACCATCCTGTCTTTTTCCCTTGTAAAAGGCCACAATAATGAACCAAATTGGCCAGTTTCTGAGGCCTATAGCCAATGCTAACATTCCAGAAGTGGGGTGCCTTAGAAGTAGGGTGCAAGCTTGCTTACAATGGTTGGTTTAGGTTTCTTCTTTAGCTTTCGTCTAACTTTTGATATTAGTAGTTCATGGCCTGTGCCACAATCTGCTCCTGGTCTTTCTTTTTTCTTTTTTTTTCCAGAGAGAATGGCACTTCTCCATCTTCTGCTTCTAATTATGTAGTATATTTTATTTCTATATTGGCCATCAGATGATGTCCATGTACACAGCTGCTTCTTAGGTTGCTTGAAGAATGTGTTTGTGATGAACAAACTGTTGGTCTTACAAAATTCAGTCAGTCAGTCGGACTGCTTCATTTCCTGATCCTAGGCCACTTTTTCTAACAATCTTTGATTCTGTTTTGCTTCCTATTTTTGTATTCCAATAGTCTAGTATTAACACAAAGTCTTGTTTTGGTGTGAGATCAATTTCCTACTGGACTCTAGCAAAGAATGTTTCATCATCATCATCATCTTCTTCTTCTTCTAGCAGTACCTTCCTATAAATGGTTTGGGGTCAGAGCCAATTACGTAATGCACCCCATGAGCCATACGCATGGATGACTATCTGCATGTGGAAGTACAACAAGTCTGCATTTGAGTTTCTAGATAATCAAGGAATCTAACACTCAGTTTTCAAACTGGATGGCAAAGTTTGGATCAGAGGCACCCCACTAAGGAGATTTTCACATGGGGCCAAAATGCCCCGTTACTGCCCCGCTACCTCCTCTCCCATTCCTGCCACGGAATAACATAAATCTTTCACACACTCACCTTAATTCCGCAGCAGGAACGGGCTCCCCCTTCCCTTGCTGGCTGGCCGTAAATGCAGCCGTCGTAAGGCTGCTTTTACGACCGGCTGTCTGAAATGTTATCACGTTATCACGTGATAACACCGGAGAGTAAATTTAAAAAATAAAACTCCCCCAAACATAAAATCAGTTCACCAAGCACAAAAACACTCTTTAAATCACATAATCAAAACAGGGAGAGTAAAATAAAGGGTGCCACTTACCTGGATGTCCAGATCGTACCAGGAAATGCTCGGAATGGACCTCCCCTCCACGGCTGTCATTTCGGAACAGGGACAGGGCTCCTGTTCGCACACCCGTGATTGCATGATAGTGACAGAACGGGAGGTCTATTCACGATGAAAAATTGTGATTACATTGTTCTGGAACAGTCACGGGAGTAGGATGGATGCAGGACAGAACGGGGTCAACGTCGTCCGAAAGGGAAAACCTTTCCCAGCCCTGTTCTGTTCCTGCCATGGGATATATAGCCCATGTGAAAATCTCCTTACACTCACAGTTTAAAGTAAGGAACATTGAGGCTGAAAAAAGGTTAATTAAGAAGGAAGGTATTTTATTTTATTTTATTTTATTTTATTTTAAGGTGCACTTCTACTTGCTATTGATAAACCTGTCAGGAATTGGAAATGCTGATCTACTACAAACCTACCTTCTGTCAGCCTTTGCATACTTTGAAAGGAGACTACCCGCAAAGCTTCTAGTAGCTTATTCCATTGCCAAACTGCTTGTATCATTAGTACATTTCCCCTAATATCTAATCTGAAATGAGCTCATCACTACTACGAAGACAGAATTAACAACCTTTAACACAGCTGATAGTTTGTGTTTACATAATCATGTTGATTCGTTTTTAGTTTGATATCTCTGGGATCCTTAAAGAGTGATTGTTTGCTAGGCAGCAGTGTTGTAGTTTCATGGAAACATTTCTGCAAAACATTTTCTCCCATCTTGTAATGTTTGCTTGGTTCTTCCATCTATGTGTAAACACACATTTGTTATCACTGAATCAGGTTGCTACTATCTGCCCAACCCAGCTTTCAAGCTTTCCTCCAAAACATTGGCCATCTTTGTTTCACCCTCAGATTAAGTTAGCATCTTCTTGCTCATCTGAGTGATCTGTGAAGATATTGAACCCTACCAACATCAGCAATATTGCCTGTCCTCTGGGGATATATATATTACATATATATATATATATATATATATATATCTCTGATGTTGATGCACTTACTATCGCTCTTAAAATTCCTGTTCACTATAGGCTCACACTTCAGTAGGCTTGCTGTCATTTCCCTTGGCTCTGCTCCAGCAACACATTAGAAGGTCAACCTTTCATTATACTTCATCCCTATGTCAGGAACAGCATGTAGTTGAGCCACAGTGATGTAGTCAAGACAGAAGACATTTTATTACTCAAGGGAACTCTGGAAATACCAGCTTCCCAATTCAGCCAAGTCAAAGTGTGTACTGTAGTAGCCAAAAACTAGCCAAATTATTTTGACATATGAGACAGGACATCCCACCAACACCTTTCCCCACCGTGAAGTCGAAGGCTTTCACAGCCGGCATCCATAGATTTTCCTTGGGTTTTTCCCATGCTGTGAGGCCGTGTTCTGGAATAGTTTCTTTCTGATGTTTCGCCTGCATCTATGGCTGGCATCCTCAAAGAATGGTTGTGTATGAGTGTGTGTGGAGTTTATATGCTGTGAACCCCTGTTGGGGAGGATATGTAAATTTGTGTAATTGAATGTTTAGTTTCTGGGTATAGAAATGCAAGGCTCCTTAGTGTCTGTTTGGCTAATGGTTGGTTGATGGGCCAGTATCTGCTGGGAATCCACCTGTCCCTGGGTGGAATTCCTTTGTAAGTGTTGAGTTTTGATTCTATTGTATTTCAAAACTGGGAGCCCAATTTTGTTTACTTTTAAGGTTTCTTCTTTCCTGTTGAAGTTGTCCAGGTGTTTGTAGATTTCAATAGCTTCTCTATGCATTCTGACATGATAGTTGTTGGCCTGGTCTTGAATTTCTGTGTTTTCAAATAGCATTTTGTGTCCAGGTTGGTTTGTAACATGTTCTGCTACTGCTGATTTTCCTGGCTGGCCCAGTCTACAGTGTCTCTCATGTTCCCTGATTCGTGTTTGCAGGAGGTTTAACTTGGTTGTAAAACACAACAGCACATTAAATAATTATAGACATTACTACCTCTAAATTAGTAGTTCTCAGTCTTTGGTCTTTTGGGTGTTTGGACTTCATCTCCCAGAATCTCTAACCATTGGCTAATCTGTGTGGAATCTCTGGGGCCTGAAGTCTAAAATATCTGGAGGATCAAATTTAAGAAACAGGTTCCATATGGTACCCCAAATCTGCTGCCTAAAGCAATTGCTTCAGTATAATAGTAAGGCCAGTCCTGGGAGCCAATGCTTACAAGAATTGAAGTACAGAGGCCTTTTTGATTAGGAGAGACAATGAAACAATTCACACTACTCAGACTTCTGCGTTTCCTCTGAGTTTATGTGCAATCGTTATAGTAGGTGATGGGGAAATGGATTTTCACAACAACCATATTGATGAATGTTTTGGACTCTGCTTGTGAATGTGGCTATGTGGATGGTCATAGTGACCACTTGCACATCAAAATTTACAACTACACCCCTGGACTGGGGTCTGTCAGGCAGGCTGCCACTGAAGGTCACAGAAGCAGGGGTGCTTTTTTGCTTTTTTTAAAGGCAAAATCTATCTGGGAAAACCCTGTTGGGAAGCAGATGCATCATTGAAAGGTAACTCATAAAGCAGCCTTTACCAGGTGATTCTGTGCACATACCAATTTTGTAAAAGGGTAGAATTGCTGAAAGCAAAAGGAAGGGTCAAGGGCAACTGGTTAGAGTCAATGCCAGCGTGGTGGTGAACCCACTCTGGGATTTAGTCCATACGTTAATGGAGCTATCCAAGTTGTTGTTATTTGCCATCAAGTTGACTTCGACTTATAGCGACCCTCTGATTGAGAGACTTCCCCAGACATCAACTGCCCTGCTCAGGTCTTGCAAACTCAGGGCCATGGCTTCTTTTGATTGAGCCAATCCATCTATACTGGGGTTTCCCTCTTTTCCTACTGCCTTCCATTTTAGCAAGCAGCGTCTTTCCCAATTAGTAATGTTATCTCATGATACGTCCAAAGTTCAACAATCCCAGTTTAGTCATCTTTGCTTCTAGCACTACTTATCCTCTGTTCCTCTCCAATACTTGGATGGAGTGTCTTCCAACAGGAGAGTCTCATCTTCCAGCACCATCTTTTGTTTCAATTTGGATTGTCTCATCCTTTTAATAGTAGATGACATTCAGAAATGGTTTACCAGTGCCAGTCCTAATAAGAGTTAGGGCTCATGTCTACAAGCCCAAAAAACCTGGAGTGATCTACAGTAAAGACAAGTTGCAGCAAATGCAACTTGTCTTAATGTTCTCACAGCCCCCATAAACTTTGCATGCCCTCTATTCAAGATGGTGGCCACGAGTGAATTACCCGCATTTTAAAATCTGCCACCCGCCAAACTTTTTTTTAAAAAATCCTATGTCCACGGATGTGCGTAAGCAATATTTTGCCTTTACACAAAAAAAGGGGGAGAGAAAAAACAACACCCTGTTTTATCACCTTAGCTATCACTCACTAAAGTGAAAATCCAACATGGCAGGAGCAGGCGCTTGCCCTGCTACCAAGCCCTGCCCCTGTGCTCATCCAGCCAATCAGTTTGCGCTTCCTCTCCTATGGGAAAACGATTCAAATCAAAGTGCTTCTCCCAATGAGCGGGAATGTGCATTTCCTTCGGCGATTTTTAAAACCTCCAGGAAAAACTGAAGGCTTTCCCTTCACAGTTTTGATGTTTTTGGCCCCCCTCCTTCTGAATATGGCAAAACAATACGGGATACCATTAAGACAGTCCATAATCTCCTCACATTCGGTGAGGAGTATTTTTGCCGCTTAGACAACCCCATAGCTAAAGTGTCACTACCATCGTCTCTGAGAGATCCTCCACCAGTTGTCACCACACACTGTTGGTGCCCAGGAACTGTTTGGCACGTTTAGTCTCGCTCCTCAGCAAAAGCCTGTCTGATGTGGGAGACCTTACCAGTGGTACTGCTCACAACAGCATAGCTTCTTGCTTCACAGGAGGCAAGTAAGCTAGTGCCAAGGTGCTGAGAGCAGATTCAGCCAATGTTCCTTTAAATTCAGGCTAAAATGCAGGAGGTTCACCTCACTTCTCCACTGAGCTTGGAAACTATCAGCCATTCCTGGCAAGGACATCTTTTGGCAACAGGTCTTAAGGTGCACCTGTGGCCATGATCTTACATCCACTTGTTGGACGGGGAAGGCTAGTAAGTCCCAATGGCTTTTCTTCTGAGCAGACATGCATAACACCTAGTGTGGATCTCAGTGGATCAGGGTGCTGTTAAACACTCAGGAGCAAAGCTAGCAGTTCTAGTCCAGAAGTAGTAAAATTAAAGTAGTTCATTCTGTACTTAATTTATAGCCATCTTGGGAACTTTCAGTACTTTACAACATATTTATTTATACCAGTCTTCAAGGAACACTCCTATAATAAACATTAGTTTTGGAGAATTGCATATTTTGTTTGTTTGGGCTTTGCCCAATGAATGTTACTTGCTTCTCCCACTAAAGATTTAATACTTAAGCTGTAATTATGGTCTTTCAAGATTTGCCTGAATACACAAAGCCTGTTTTTAACGAACAAACCTGCTCTGTGGTTGTTTTTACTCCTGCCAAAGGAAGTGTTTCTATCCATACAAACTTGGAAGGAAGAAAAACAGACAGAAAAAATAGTCTGCAAGGGAAATCTCAAATTGACAGCTGCCACTCACTCTTAATCGCAAAAGCAAGATGGCTTGAATCTTTAATGAGATTCTCTTTCTATATGGAATATACAAATATAGCTAGGCTGGAGCAGGAGGCCCAAAGCAGCATGTGTTCTCTCTGAACAGAGGATTTTATTACTCTTGCCAAATATCCACTGCCTGTGTCTTTAGTTCCTTCTTGTTTTGTGTTCCTTCAAGTCATTTCTGACTTATGGTGACCCTAAGGTGTCCTTATCAGAAGGTTTTCTTGGCAAGATTTGTTCGGAGGAAGATTACGACTGCCTTCCTCTGAAGCGGAGAAAGTGTGACTTGCCCAGGCTCATCCAGAGAGTTTCTATGGCTGAGTAGGGATTTGAACCCTCGTTAGTCCTAGTCCAACTACTACACCACACTGGCTCTCTCACATCACTAAAATGTTGTTGTGCACCTTCACATCCTTCCCGACTTATGGCAACCCTATCACAGGGTTTTCTTAGCAAGATGTGTTCAGAGGGGGTTTGCCATTGCCTTCCTCTGAGGCTGAGAGAGTGTGACTTGCTCCAGGCCTCCCAGGGATTGGCACTCTGGCCTCCCATAATGTAACCCAACACTCAAACCACTACACCACACCAACTCATTTAGCTCCTATCATTCTTTGTTTTTATGTACATCCTGCCTTTAAAGAAAACAGAGGGGGGCCAGGGCAAAAGACTATTACCTTCTTTGTTCTCTCTTCCCCCTCATACAACCTTGCCTGATCCAGCTAAAAAGACCTGCACTCCATTAAGTCTTCCTTCCCCACATCTGTCTTTCACTAGATAAGAACTACTCCAGGCCTAAAGCAGATGCACATCTGAACGCATTGGGATACAGATGATGCCTATCAGGACTGAGCTGAAGAAGAATTTGAACGTAAGAAGAGTCCTGCTGTATCAAGCCAACCAGGGGGCCTTTCATACTACAGTACATAATTATAGCACTATGATTCCACTTTAACTGCCATAACAACATCCTTTGGAACCCTGGGGTTTGTAGTTTGGTCAGAGGCACTAGAAGTCTCTGGGGCCTAATCCACACTACACAAATAATCTAGTTTGAAAATGGATTATTTGCTATGGCTTCTTCCTATGGAATCCTAGGATTTGTAGTTTTACAAGGTCCAGCAGCATATTTTGGCCCATTGGCTACAACTGGCTCTTTTCTTTCCTGGAAACACACCAGGGACTGGCAGCCAACGGCTGCACTGGTCCTGGGGCCACCACTTTGAGTAGCACTGAGTCAGAGTATTGGACTGAGATTTGGGAGAACCAGATTCCAGTCCCCATTGAACCCTGAAACCCATGGCTAAACATGGGCCATTCACTCTCTCTCTCAGCCTGATCTTCCTCAGGGGGTACGTGTTGTCAGGGCAAAGTGAGAAAATATCACACTACACTGGTACAGTGCTATTATTCCACTTTAAATGTTCTGGCTACCTCCTGTGGAATCCTGGGATTTGCAGTTTAGAGAGGGGCAGTTAGAACTCAGCCAGAGAGCTCTTGGCCTCCCTAAACTACAAACCCCAGAATTCCACAGGAGGCAGCCAGAGCAGTTCAAGTGGAATAATGGCGCTATAACAGTGTACAGTAGTATGATAAAGTCCAAGGAAGAGCGCCTTGAGCTCATGGGAAGAATAATAGGAAATGAAGCCATCCAATAAATAAAACCCATTCCCATTCTTTCCACAGACTTGTGTTTTCCTTGCGGCAGGAGATTCTGCTATTACAATAAACATTTAGTCTCACACAGAACAAATATGACTGAAAGGTCAAAGGGACTCTGCATATATAATTGTAAATCTTTTTTGGCAAGTAGACCTCAAGTGATGTATATAGAGGGTGGCACTCATTGTCTCATACGTCTATCGCACGCTACTGTAAACAAGCTGCCTTCTGTATGAAGAGGTTAACCTGACTCTGGTTGACTAAGGGGTTGTCTAGATGGTAAAAAACTCATGGAATTCATGGGGAATTCCATCTGTCTTAAAGAGATCCCACATTGAATTGTGGTATTCGGACGAAGGGGGGCCAAAACCCACAAAAACTATGCCAGAAAAGACTTTGGGTCTTTTCTGTAGTTTTTAAAAAACTACGGGGAAAATGTACACTCCTGCTTGTTAGGACAACGGAATCGCATTGCTGTGCATTCCCAAACAGATAGCTGATTTATTGGACGTGCGTGGGGGTGAGCTTGCTAACAAGGCAGCACCCAGAACCACCATGTTGGATTTTTGCCATAGTGATCGTGTACAGACTCGACAAAACAGCCTTTCTTTTTTGTTTTAAGTGGAATATCGCTCTTCCACACCTTGGAGTTAGATTATTTTTTTAAAAAAAAACTGGTGGTGGCAACTTGGGGAGAATAAACCCACGAGTAATTCACTTGCGCCCACCATCTTGATTAGCTGGTGTGTCCATTTGAATAGCAAACATGGATAACTTCGCACACAAGCAATCTTGGGGGGAAATCGTGGAGACAAATGAAAGCCGCTGCGAATTGGTGTAACTGTGCACCAGTCTACATTTTATTCCCTCTTATAGATGGGCCCTAAGCTAGGGAGCTGGCACTAGAATTAGTCTCCAGAAAGGGAAGGTGAAGCAGGTGGTTAGGCTGAGGACAGAGGAGGCACAACAAGGGCATAATTCCCAGGGCCCAGACAGGAAGAAGACCCAGTCTCCTGGATGCCTGGACAGTGAAAAAAATAAACAAATTTGCAGTAGTGTCATTTGAAATACTTAACAACCAGTTCCCATCAGCTAGCTCTGGAAGATCCAGTCCTTCCCTCCCTCTCACACACTCTCTCCCTCTTCCTCTCACACATCACTTGGCTCTCCTTTAACCTCCCCAGCCTCTCTGTCTTTAACAGTTATAACAACCAGTTTTGGCAAACTGGTGTGAACCAACTGAATGACACCACCACAAATGTGGTATCTCAATAGAGAAGGGAACAGCATGATGTAGTATCTTTGAGCATTGGCCTAGGCAGGGCCAGTTTAAGGAATTTTGGGCCCCCCTGCAATGCTTTATTTTGGGGGCCCCATATGTTTATCTCAGGTCAATGTAACCTAACCTATTCACTGTACAGGATGTTCAGATTACAGTAGGACCCCCGTATCCATGGATTCGTTATCCATGGGACACAAAACAGCACACCTACCATAGAGTCTTCCTAGAAAATGTGTCCTCCCTAGCCGTTTTCTAGGCCCTCCAAGGCAACTCTATGGTATTTTAAACCAGAAGTCCCATTATTTTCAATGGCGTTCACTATTATTCATAGTTTTCAGAATCCACACACGCCCCCCAGAACCAATCCCCAGTGGATAAGAGGGGCCTACTGTATTACATAATTTGCCACCAATAATTTAGTTTAATAACTATATTATAGGCACTAACATAATATTTTTTATTTATTAGCAATTAACGTAATGGTGTAGATTTCCTCAAAGAAAAGAAAGAGTGGACTACAAGCTGAACATGAGTTAGCAGTGTGATGCAGCAGCAAAAAATGCCAATGCGATTCTAGACTGCATTAATAGGAGTATAGTGTTTAGATCATGGGAAGTAATAGTATCACTCCATTCTGCTTTGGTCAGACCTCACCTGGAATGCTGTTTCCAGTTCTGGGCACAACAATTCAAGAAAGATAGTGAGAAGGATGGTGGGAGGTCTGGAAGCCATGTTGCCCTATGAGGAGCAGCTTAGGGAGCTGGGTATGCTTAGCCTGGAGAAGAGAAGGTTGAGAGGTGACATGATAGCCATGTTTAAATATTTGAAGGGATGTCATACTGAGGAAGGAGCAAGCTTGTTTTCTGCTGCTCTAGAGACTAGGACATGGAGGCATGGGTTCAAACTACAGGAAAGGAGATTCCACCTGAATATTAGGAAGAACCTCCTGACAGTAAGAGTTGTTCGGAAGTGGAATGTACTGCTACCTTAGAGTGTGATGGAGTCTCCTTCTTTGGAGGTTTTTAAACATAGGTTGGATGGCCATCTGTCAGGAATGCTTGGATTGTGTGTTCCTGCAGGGCAGAAGCCGATTGGATGGGATGGCTGTTGGGGTCCTTTCCAGCCCTATGATTCTATGATTCTAGGCTGCATTCAGAGCCTGGGAAAGTTACTTTTGGATTACACCTCCCAGAATCCCCCTGCCAGCACCCTTCTCAAGGTCTGGTTGCATTGTTCCTTTTCCAGCATTCTCTAGCCCAGTGGTTCTTAACTTGGGGTCCGCAATGTCCTCACAGGGGGTCCACAAAGGCTTGAAGGCTGCTTGGCCCACCTCCTCCCTGTAGTGGAGTAGCCACGTGACAGGAACCAAGGCAAAGGCTGGCTGGCTTGGCCTGTACATTGCCATTCAATCCACTCCAGCCACAAACTTGCAGGAAGAAGCAAGAGTGCCTCTGAGGGAAAGTTTAATGGATGGTGTAATTATATTTTTGTTGTTGTTAGCTATTATTATTAGGGTTTTAAATCTTGAGTTAAGTCTTGGGGCAACAAAAGATATTTAAAGGGGGTCCCTGGTAAAGAAAGGTTAAGAACCACTGCTCTAGGCCAATGCCTCTCACATAACACTAATGGGATACTGGTGTTTTAGTGACAACAATAAAACCATTGTTCCCAGTAATATTACTCTAAATTTTAATTTATATTCTTTATATTCTTCTGTTAAAAGAGCTAGAGTGTTGTAGAAGTTTCAGCATTGCACTATGACTATGGAGACCAGGGTTTGAATCCTTACTCAGCCATGAATGCCCACTGGTGACCTTGGACAAGTCACACTCTCTCAGCCTCAAAGGAAGGCAAGAACACACCCCCTTTGAACAAACCTTGCCTAGAAAACCCCATGGTAGGTTCGCCATAGTCAGAAATGACTTGAAGGCACATAGGCAAACACACACACATTTCTTTTACAGGCTGAACTCAGAGGAATCTGAAGACCAAGGGGGGAAGGGAGGGGAGAGGAACCAAGACAGGTTAAAAGCAGCTGGAAAGATGGGCTGGAGGGGATCTATGTGGAAGGAAGGAAGGAAGGAAGGAAGGAAGGAAGGAAGGAAGGAAAGAAGCCCTTTCTGAGGGAGACAACCCTCAAATTCCCCCCCTCTCTCACACACACACACTCACCCTCTCCAATGTGTCTGGCTGGTTTGCATTTTGCATCAGCAAACTTCCTCCAGCTTCCGCCACTGAGTGCTGCTGCTTCTTTCTCTTTCTCTTTGGGAGATGCTGTTTTGTTTTTGTTTTTTTTTTAAAAAAAAGGCCAGCAGGAGGTTTTGGGAGGAGGAGGGTAGGAGGGGGCTCCTACCACCAGCACAGGGCCCTCTCTTGACCTCGGGGCCCCCTGCCAATGCTGATTTGGCAGACAGGTTAAACTGGCCCTGGGCCTAGGACTCTGAAAGGCCAAGATTCAAATCCCTACTCAGCCACAGAAATCCACTGGGTGACTCCAAGCCAGACACTCTCTCTCAGCCTTTGAGGAAGGCCACGTCTAGCCTCCTCTTAAGAAATCTTGCCAAGAAAACCTGTCGGATAGGATCGCCATGAGTTGGAGTTGTCTCGCAGTCACATAACAATAACACTCTCAGCAGACCAGAGAGTGGTTGTTATGGCTGTGGTCAAATCCCAGCATAGCAAGTCTTTCTATAAGCACCAACATTTCTTAATGTGATTCAGATGTGGCAAAGGACAACATATACCTTGAGACTGGGGGCTTGTCTACACTGGCCAAATACCCCTGCTTGCCCCCGTCCAGAGCCCTGAGGTCCAAATGATGCAGGGCATTTACCCTGATCTGCCCCTGGGCAGTCCTTATGACCTCCAGGGCAAATACAGGGCTGGAACGGGGGCAAGCCAGATAGGGCCCTTTACCGCATTTTAAGAACATACACAGTTTAATCCGGTATCACCGGATTGGGCCCCATGTGTCTGCAAGAGCCAATGCCAGAATGCTACTCCTCGCTGCCACCACCAGAATCCTGGCTCTCCCAGAAGCCAGGCAAGGGTCCTGCAGCATGTGACCAAAGCTGGTCACATGAAGGGGGCCTGCAGTCACATGTTGCAGGACCCCTGCCTGGGTTTTGCATTAGTGAGAAAATGCTAGCGGTGGTGGCTTCTGCAACAGGCTGGCGTCCTGTTTGGACTCCAACCTGTTTTTTGCAGGTAATGGGGGGGGGGGCAGGCCACCTCTGGAGACAGGGTATGCTAGCATATCTTGCCTGGTGTAGATGAGCTCGAGGACCTTAGGGTCTTAGTAGTAGACAACAGTTCACATTTGTTCAACAAGCATTTCCAGAGTCCCCTTAAAGGAACACTAAGCCACAACGGGAGACAGAGGAAGCTAATACCCTAAAGATACCAGATTCTGTTTTATTTTGGAAGCTAAGCAGGGTCAGCATTGGTTAGCACTTGGATGGGAGACCACCAATGAATATCAAGTGCTGTAGGCTACATTTCAGAGGAAGGAACTAGCAAAACCACCTCTGAGTATTCCTTGCCTAAGCATGTGTCACCTCTTCATAGACTGGAACATGTTGGAACCAGTCTACATATGTTTTGGCATTGTTCTGCACTGAAACTGAAGAACAGAAGAGGGGGAATAGCAAGAAAATATGGTAACATTGAAATTAAGGTAAAGCAATTTTTTCACTTTGGGCTCTGTTTCAAAATCATTGTGTGTGATGAGAGAGGTTTTGGGTGAGACTGGTAACATGTTGGGGGAGCATAATTCTCTACTAGGGTACTAATGGCTTCAGTGGAAGGGGCAGAGAACAGCCTTTGCCCCCTTTCCTTCACTGCTTACCCTGGACACCCAAAAGGAAGCAGGGAGAGCCTGTGGGTGCAGCACACCATCTAAGTGTCCCAATATTCCTGATTAATCCTCTGCTCTCCAACTTTTTCACCTGCTTTTAAAATGTCCCAGTTTCTCTCTCCTCTGCCTCAGCCTTGGTCATCAGCTTACTTCCCTTGTTGCAAACTAAGTTTAAAGTAAAAAAGTGATTTGCTCTCTGTTAACTCAGCCAGGAGGAGGGAAGTGGAGGGAGGTGAAATCTCACCCTTCCCAGTAGTCTGAGGCAAAAATAAACTGCTGCAGCCTCTCCTAGCTTGTGAGTTCTTCCTCATAAATAACTCTTGCCATCTTGACTACACTCTGATGTTGCTCAGGGCCACATGGGTCCCACTTTTCATCTGTGAAATACTGGTGAGTATGAGTGCAGTCCTGTCTCCACAACCACCAGTTGGGAGCAGGTATGTTTCTGCACGTGTTCCAGCTGCTCATAAGTGCTTGAGGATGAAGAAGCAGCCAATGCCCTTAGCATGAGGCTGCTACTTCATCCCTGGGTGCTCAAGAACACTCCCAGCCCAAACTAGTGGCCAGGGAGACAGAAATGTACCTACAAGCCTGTGGCTTTTGTTGCATACCCAGTGTGAGATTCCTCTTTTTGCAATCTACCCCCCAAGTCAATGGAACAGCATTACCAGGGGTTACATTGGTGTATGCCTCCAATAGTGCGCCAGCCACTGAGAGCTTGTCATCAGATGCTCAAGTTTTACTATTAGAAGAATAAGCTAATGAGGATTCGGCTGAACCAGAAGATCAGAGATGCTCTAGTGCTACTCAGGGTAAAGACAAATTGATTTCACATCTTATGGAATACTTTTTCGTGAATTATTTGGCTGTATGATAGCTTTGCCTTAGGGTTGCCATAAGCTGGAAATGACTTGAAAGCACACAACAACAGCAGCAGCAACAACAATGCTTAGTGCACTAGAAAAATTATTTTACCACTTCCTTCATTTTTTTAAACCAAATATGAAACAACTAGCTGTACCTGGTGTAACATACGCTGTTATCTTATCCTGCTCCTCTGACACACTTCATGGGGTGGGGGAGAAGAGACCAAGTTCTGCCACTTCCTCGGGAAAGGAAGCCCAGGTGGGCTTTACTCCTGAGTAAACTCACCCAGGATTGCAGCGCAGACTCCCAAGGCGGCCACGATAAACCTGGCTCTGGCAGCATATCCGGGATACAGCTGAACAGACTGGAGGTGGGGGGACCCTTTCCTCGTGAGTAAATCCATGTGGACCTGCCCAGCGGTTGACTCGGGGTCTGCAGCTAGTGGAAGCAGTCCACACATTTCTGCTCCCAGTGTGCTGATTGGCTGGCCAATGGACAGCTTTGATTGGTTGGGAAGTTTCCTAAGTGGCCAATCAGCACACTGGGAACAGCAACATACCCAAGAGAATTATGTATACAGATTGTTCCTCAGACATCAAGTTGTACAGTAACTGAAGAAAAATTAGGACATGGTGAATTTTCGGGATATCTCCTGTAGGTCCTATACTGAGTGAAAAATAAATAAGTGAAATTATTTACACCATTGGAAACAACATTTAAAAACAGACTGAACTGATACCATGGACACATTTCAAAGAATGTTAAATACACCTTTTTTTTTTTTTTTTTTTGTGCAAGGCCCAAAAATATGTATTTCCCAAGGGTTTTTTAAAAAATGTATAACAGCTTAATGGCTCAGACCAGCATCGTATAATATACTACAGTACTCATCCATTGAGTACCCTGTCCTTAGCAGCCAGTGAACAGAAAATCCTTTGTCTGCCAGGGGACAGACAATAAGGAGCCCAGCCTCCTGCTGGAGAGAGTTCCACAGCTTGGAAGCAGACACTGAGGAGAGCCTTTCTTGCACCATCACCAATGTGTCTCTGAGCATGGTGGAACTGAGAGAAGGGCTTCCCACACAGACCTCAAAGCTGAGGCAGGCTTATGTGGGAGAATAAATAAACTTTCTTTAAATAATTGAAACACTTAATAACAGAAGAGCCCACAAAACACTGCTAAATGTGTTGCAGACACATAGACTGATCATCAGTCATAAACAGTGTGGGGTTTTTTTTGGTATAAAATGTATTAACACTACTAATTAAATAGTTTACTCATGTAGTAGTACTAAAAATGCTAATTTTTTTTACAAAATTTGCCCTTGAGTTTGTGAACAGTGTTACATTTTTTTATGAACGTAATAACTATCCCATCCTGATAAATGTTTTTCATTTATTTTCAGTATTTCTTACCCTATGTTAAACCTAAGTTGCTTAAAAATGTGCTTAAAGAATATTTGCTCATATTTGGTTTGTAGGAAGATTTCGGGAGGGGCACCTGGTTATCCATCTTGCTCCACTGGGCCCAGTGCCAGCTCTCTGTGGTCCTGCTTGTTTGATGCCATAGGCAGGTTCATGGACCTTTGGGTTCCTGTTGTAACTTGCCACAGAAGTCCTCCCCTTGGGCTGCCTCATTTGTGATGCCTTTGCTGCAAGGGGTCCTTCCCTGATTTACATTCCATGCATTTATAGCCAGGGGGAAAGGACAGAGTCCTTTTGCAAACTGCTCCCCAAACATTCAGATAGGAATACTGTACTCATGTACTGCTAATGAGCAGTTCATCCCCTGTAGCTGCAGAACCAATATCTGCAGTTCTAGCTGTTCAGGACTGAAAAGAATAGGGACATATACCATAGAGTCACACTGGAAAATGCCTAGAGAGTGCAACTCTATGGTTTACTTGTACAAAACGTCCTTTATTTTATTAGGGTTTGCTATTATAAGTGGTTTCATTTATAAACGGTTAGTCCAGGAATGGACCTCTTGTGGATATGGGGGCAACCTGTATATAGGATTTTATCAGACCACCACCCCCTTAACGATCTTTTGCTGGCATAAATTGTGTCGTTTTTATGCCGGCAAAAGAACCCACCACCACCAGACTTACCTTGAGCAGCATCAATGAGGCTTCCTCGGCAGTAATGGAGCACAAACTGAGCATGGATTGAAATCTCATGGATTCTCATGAGAAGACACTAGTGTGGGAAATTCAAAAATAAAAACAAAAAACAAAAAAATACATCAAAGCATTAAAACATGCTTTAGAAGTCCCAAGTACACTGGGGGGGGGGAATGTTATAAAAAGAGTGCCCCCTACCTGGCTGTTGTGATCTCACCTGAAAGTGTTTGCCCATTGATGCTGCAGTCACATGAGTACAATGGCATGCGGATTCAAATGCCAGCATTGCCGGCAACAAAGTGCCACCGCTGATCTATTGACAGCTCGGGCTGTCAATAAAAAAGTACAGCTTTTGGACTTTACATGATCGTGAACGGGTGACGTCATCTGCTATGCACGCCCTTTCACAATCATTAGGTGTCCTTATGACGCCATATTTGTCTGGTCTGATAAAGTCCGTAGAACCATAGAGTTGGAAGACACCACAAGGGCCAGCCAAACCAACCCCTGCCCTGCAGGAATACACAATTAAAGCACTCAACAGATGGCCATCCAGCCTCTCTTTCAAAGCCTCCAAAGAAGGAGACTCCACCACATTCCAAGGCACCGTATTTCATTGTCAAACATGGATACAGCCTAATGTAAAACACCTATGCTATTGCTGTAATGAATCATGATGCGGCACCTGTGTGAAGGAGCACCCCTTCCTTTCCGACTAGAGCTTTCTGCTGTACCCAAAAACCCACTCCAGAAGATTTCTCAACCCTGCAGAACTGGTTTTGAGGCTGCATAGGGGATGTGGCTGCAGCAGGAAAGGGAACTGCCCACATTCACAAATGAAAACTAGGATGTGTGTGGGTAAGCAACATCAAAGTGTGGTCAAGATGGAAAATGTTATTAATGCCACCGTTTTGCTTTAGTCTACTGGGAAGGGCAAGATCCCATCCCCTCCTCTCCTTCTCCCCTGCTAATTGAGTGCAGACTACAGACTTTATCAGACCACCCCCCTAAATCCCGTTCTTTTACTGGCATAACTTTGCCATTTTTATGCCAGCAAAAGAACTCCCCATGCCACACTTACCTGTAATCCTGCTAAAAGGCTTCCTGGCAATGAACGAGGAGTGAACAGACCTCCATTCACTTATTCATTTGAAATCCCATGGATTCTTGCGAGAATACCTAGTGCGGGAAATTCAAAAATAAAAACAAAAAGAACACTCAAAAAATTTCAAAAAGCACCGAAAAACGTAAAAACTTCCAAGTAAATCAGGGAGGGTCATAAAAAGTGCATCACCTACCTGGATGTTGCAATCTCACCCAGAAGTGTTCTCGCCAGACTGGCCATTGATGCTGCATTAACATGAGTACAATGACATGAAGTTTCAAACGCCGGCAAGGCTGGCACAAAAGTGCCACAGGGATCAATTGACAGCTTGAGCCGTCAATTAAAAGTACATGTTTTTTTTTTACTGGATATGATCTCGAAAGGGTGTATGCACACCTTTTTGTGATCATTAGGCATCTTATGACATCTTATTTGCCTTGTCTGATAATGTCCTACGTTTGCACTTTGAGTTCAGTTTGCAACAAATGAAGTAGGCTGAGGACAAAGGGGGGAAGTGGTAGGAGGGGAGAGAAGCTGGGACATTTTAAAAGCAGCTTAGAAAGTGGGACGACAGTGTGCTGCTTGGGAAACATACCCAACCAATCGCAGTGCTCTGTTGGCCAGCCAATCAGTAGCTTGATGGTGTTTTTCAGTACCACCTCCTTGCCTTACAGCCACGTATTTGCCTGTTGAGCTGCAGTAACTACTGTAAATACTCGGCCAGCTCCCCTTGCTGTTTTCATATGCATGCATGGGGGGAAATGATGCTGCTTTCTATGTGTCCCCCACCCTCTTCTTTCTTCTTTTCCCTCCTGTCCTACCTTTCTGTGCTGCCTGGGGCCTTTCTGTGCTGCCTAGGAGCTGGGGGTTTGGGTCTTTCTGTGCTGTCTGGCGTCCAGGGTTTTTTGGTGCTGCCTGGGGCCTAGGGCCTTTTTGTGCAGGCTGGGGCCAGGGGACTTTCTGTGCTGCCTGGGGACTTTAGACTTTCTGTGGTGTCTGGGGCCTTTCTGTATGGCTTTGGGTTTTTCTGTGCTGTCCGGCGTCTAGGGCCTTTCTGTGCTGCCTGGGGCTTTTCTGTGCTGCCTGGGGTCTAGGGTCTTGGGCCTTTCTGTGCTGCCTGGCCCATTGGCCTCTTGGGCCCTCGGTGCTGTCCGTAGCTGCACCCTGGGCCTTCTGTGCTGCCTGTAGCAGTTCCTTCCTCTTGGGCCTTTGGGTGGAAACATGTGGAAAACTTCAAGTCCTTTCTAAACATGGTGGTGGAGGGGCTCTCGCATCCTGCCACGTATGGTGTGTGTGTGTGTAGTAGTAGTAGTGTAGAGTGTGTGTGTAGCATGGAGTGTTTGTGTGGTTGCATGATGGTGGCAAAGGGACTCTCGCATCCTGGTATACGTGGGGTGTGTGTGTGTAGTGTGGTGTGTGTATGCGTGGTGCATGCCAGTGGCAGAGGGGCTCTCGCATTCTGCTGCACATGGTGTGTGTATGTGTTTAGTGTGGTGTTTGTGTGTGTATGTGCAATTGCATGGCAGTGGTGGAGGGGCTCTCATGTCTTGGTGCATGTGGTGTATGTGTACATGTGGTTGTATGGTGGCAGCAGAGGGGCTCTCATGTCCTGGTGCACATGGTGTGTGTGTGTGTAGTGTGTGTGTTGCGTGGTATGTGTGTGTGTACATGCAGTTGCATGGTGATGGTGGGGCTCTCGCATCCTGGCATGTGTGGTGTGCGTGTGTCTACCATTGTGTGTCTGTCTATGTGTCTGTGTGTCTGTGTGGTTGCATGGCGGTGGTGGAGGGGCTCTCGGCATGAAATTAGTCATCATAGTTCATTTGAAAGGTTATATATTAATGCGTCAAATGATCATACTCTTGACATGTTTCCTAAGTGGTCAATCAACAGAATGGGGATGGAAGCATAGAATCATACCGAAGCATTTTATATATACAGATAACAGTGTATGTTATACTGGGTATAGCTAGTATGTATATATTTATAACATGTATACCTCTCTCTAATGCTAGAAAGTCCCTTAGGGCAGCTTAAATAAAATGAGACAAGATACTCTGTGCTGTCAGGGATTTTAAGACACAGCAGAAAAAGAAAATAGGATGGGGAGGGAAGAGGAAACCAAACGAAACAAACAAACAAACTCAGGCACAAGTTCTTAATGTTATGAGTTCCCCAACTGGTTGGATGACTTCTGGGAAGAGGCAAAGTCTGGTGGATCTGCCTTCCCAGAATGCTAGTGTCCATCTTGCCTTCCTCCTCACCTATACTCTGGTGAAACGTCTACAGAATGACACCAGTGGTATTGAAACAACTCACTTGAATTGCTAGCTCTGTTTAACATTGTACTCTGTGGAGGTCAAGAACCTTGTACTATCCCAGTATTATTTACTAGAAAAAATGCCTGACATCATGACAGAGACAATGTTCACCTGGAAAAAGGACCTAAATAATATTGCTTAGACCACTAGGAAACATCAGAAAAGGGGTTGGGTTTTTGTTTTTTTTTTAGGAGAGGTGGTGGTCAATGATGTGATGTGGATTCTTTTAGTCTGTTGATAACAAATACATTTCCCTGTTGAAATTGTTTTATCAAGCAACTGTGTCCTGGAGTGCTTGTGATCATAAAATCCCATTGTCATCATATAAGAAGATTAATATTGCTCATATTAAAATTCTGCAGCTGGTGAGAATGGTCATATGTCTGACTTAGCAAAAGAAATTAAAGGAAATTAGAGAGAAACCATTCCAAGGAGGCAAACACAGATGGTTAACGCTGTTTGTATGTATAAAAGTTACATGAATCCTGATTCTACCCAGGTTTATTCCAAAGAACGTCTCATTTATTTCAATTTATTTTATTCCCTGGGCACCAAAGTTGAATCTAATTTCCCTCACCCCACCCCTGGTGTGAAAACACACAGCCTTGCATATAAGGAAATGTCAGAAGAACCAAGCATTTTAGCAGAGGGTAAAGAAGATTAAGAGGGCCATGATGGCTGTCCAAGGCTGCCATAAAGCAAATAGACAAGAATTGTTCCCACTTGTCAATGAATGTAGAACACGAGGTACTAAGGCTGAAGCTGCAGGAAGGCTGATTTGGGTTATATATTAGGAGATACTTCCACTGAGAGAGCGAGCGTGCATTGAATTATTGTTTCATGTTCTCTACTTCTCTGAGTTCCAGGGGCAGCTTTACAATCCTTGTGAGAAAAGAGAACTTGTGGATTTTTACAGCCTGTTGTAATAAAGTGCTTTTAAATAAATGTGAAGGTTGTGCAGGTGAGAAGGAAGTATGCCTTACAGTCACTCCTCCTCAGCCCAGAGGAATGTGAATATAGCTGATCCAGGGCTGGCCCAAGACATTTTGCTCCCTGAGGTGAAATCAGAATGCACCCCCCTCATATCACACATCTGAAGCCAACAAGATGAAGAGTTGAGTTTGGGGAATGGCAGCATCCTCTACCATAGGCGAGTGCAACATGTAAGCTTAAGGGACAGAGGGTACATGGCTAGAAATGGATGAGAATTTTCAGTTCAGTTCATGAAGAACTGAAACCCAAAGGCTCCGCTAATAAGCATTTACCAAACTTCACAATTGTCTTTATATCTAACTTGGAAAGAATCTAAGATTGTAAAAATGTAAATATGAGAGAAACCAGAACTGAAAATTGAATCTGTTCAGGATGGGACTTTGAGCACTTTCATAGGACTTTCTCACACAAGCATGTATAAACACTGTAATTCTGCAATTGAAGAAACCGGAAACATAGCGGCATGATTACATTCATTTTCATACTTTGTCGCAATTGCACAACACTTGTGCTAATGGAATATCACATGGCCATTCTACTAGTGAATTAAGAATGAGATTGTAACACTTGTTTTCTCATTATGTTGGAGTAGCGCTGCATTACCACTTCGAGATGGCCCACACATGCCCCTTAAAAAAACAATTCTCCTCCTTCCACAATTTCACAAGAATGTGGTTTCGGCCATTATCACAAGAAGATGCCACTCCAAATAAACAAACAAAGAAAGAAATGAACACATTAACAAATTAACAATTAATTAAACAAACAAACAAAAATACAGAGAAAAGGTTCATTAAAAGGGCCTCATAGAGGTCCTCTTCATTCTCTCCATCGGAAGTTGAATTATGTGTTCTCATTGGGAATGGGGAGGGGGAAAGAAGTAGGAATGCCCACCCACACCATAATATCTGAACTACAATGAGACTGAATTATCACACGCACGTCAATACCGGGAAAATAGCGATATTAATGGCTATTCACGGGTTTTGCACGTAAATGCAAAGGACCACCACAGTAATGGTTGGAGGACTCACCAACCATGGTATAAAGACAATTATGTATGATAACAGGCAGCCATTACTGCTACTATCCCAGTGTAATTCCGCAATTTTGGCTTTGTGTGATACAGTCCCTAGTATACAATTATAGTGCTATGATTCCACTTGAATTGCCATGGCTCCATCCTATGGAATCCTGGGGTTTGTAGTTTAAGGATTGGCCTTTAGACTCCTCAACAAGAGAGTTCCTCTGGTTCTTCTGATCAAACTACAAATCCCAGGATTCCATCAGATGCAGCCATGGCAGTTCAAGCAGAATCATAGTGCTATAATTTTGTAGCATGAATCTCTTGTGTATTCAATTGTGGTTTGAATCTTATTGGTAATCCCAACTAAATTTTACTGTCTTTTGTCTCAACTTCACATGGCCAGGAAGTAGGAGTGGCCTCTGCCTGCATGAGATCCTTTACCTGAACAATAACACAAGTATCATCTGAAACAGCATGTAGGCCTGTGACTCCAACATTGACACTTTTCCTTCTTTCTTTCTTTTAAAAACATATTTTGCCTGATGGAGAAGCCAGTAGAGCTTTGGAAAGCTTGCATCATGTGTTTTGCATTTGGTTGGCTAATAAAGGTATCACTTTTTTGGTGGATTTTGTTTGGCTGCATGGCCAACATGGCTAGCCCTGAATATGTTTCCCAACTAGAGTAGACAGACTGAATCAGTCTGCTCTAGTTGAGGTTAGCAGTTAAATTTCAGAATATGGTAGTAGTAAATTCAGGTTGTCACTTCTTTTTCCTCAGAGGCTCCACTACAATGTAAACCATTCCGCACTGGAACTAGCTTTATCTATTGAACCCAAGAGGTGTCAATGAGGAAGAACTTTGCTTCTGAGAGGAAAAAAAAAATCCAAATTCACAAATATTGTCATGGAATTAAAAAGAAAAAAGAGGCTTAACAAATCTGAGAAAGTGAAACTGACAAATTTCCCCCAGCTATGCATGGCACACACACAGTTCTGTCCTGTGATACTTTGCTACCACTCCTTACCTCCCCGCCTCAGCATCTGGTGCTTGAGGCAGCTGTTTAACTCTGTCTAATAACAGATACACTCCTGAGCACTTCAGGAACTGGAAGCTGCTTTTTCCAGCCAAAAACCTCCTTTCCAAATATTTAAAACAATGGTTCCTGTTTATCCTGTTACCTCCTTCTTGTTTGCATAGCAATTCTCCTTAAAAGCACTAAGTATGTCCACCCGGAAAAATGCATTGGGCCATTAAAAGATCCCAGCTTAATGGTCGACATAATTTTCAGCATCCATTTTATGAACAATAACAAATGAAATAAAATATACAACTTCGTCTTGGAACCCTTCCAATTTGCAAAGCATTCGATGCTTCTTGGCTTTGACCTTTCTCTGAGCTGTTAGTCAGGCCAGAAAAAATGCAAAGGGCACCTTGGAAAGTTCTGTGTTAAAAGCAGAGCCTGGAAAAGTTCCTTTTTTGAATAGTGCACAACTCCCAGACCCCTCCCCCTCCCAACTAACGTGGCCAATGGCTGGGGATTCTTGGGGTTGTAGTCCAAAATAGTGAATTTCCCGTTTTGGCCTTGGCAGATTGATATGGGTGGAGATGCTCCTTTTAAAATCCTGATCCCAAGTTATATAGTAAGAAGTTATTTGAACTGAGTCTAGAAGTGGTTCTGGCAGCCAATGGAGTCAATATAAAAGAGGAGTAACATGCTCAGGACTATATATATTTCACTTAATCTCCATCTGTTAGAGCAAAGGTGACCAAATTTAGACTTGTGTAGGTCCTAACTAGCCATGACGGGGATGTGTGGCTTCCGCTGACTCGTGCTTCTTCCATGAGGCCTGCTGGTAATGCCTAAGGAAAGGTACGTGGGATTTGACATCAATACATTTAGAGTCTCTGTGCCCTGTACCAGCAGCCAGCAAAGAATTTGGGTGAAGAAACATTCAATACAAGGGAACAGTTGTGCTGGATCAGACCAAAGGCCTATCTGCTCCAGCATTTTGTGCCTAAAGGGAAGCTGGATGCCTCTGAGAACCCTACATGTAGGACTGGAATCACATCATTCCCAACCCTCTCCAACGGCCCCAATTTGGCAGGGTCAGCCCCAATTTAAATCTTCTGTTGTCCCATTTTTTCACTTGCTTTTAAAATGTCCCAGTTTCCTTTGCCTGCACACTGAGTTCAAAGTTTAAAAGTATTTTCCACTCAAATTAAAGAGATGAAGGAACAGAGTCTTCCCCTTCCCAGTAGGCTAAGGTAAAAGCAAACTGCTGTCTCTCTTAGGTAATCTTCTGTATTACAGTAGGACCCCTATATCTGCAGGGATTGGTTCCGGGGTGGGGGGCGTGGATACCAAAAACCATGGATAGCAGCGAATGCCATTGAAAATAATAGAACTTCCAATTTAAAATACCATAGAGTTGCCTTAGAGGACCTAGAAAGTGGCTAGAGAGGACGCATTTTCTAGGAAGACTGTATGGTGGGTGTGCTGTTTTGTGTCCCGCAGATAACTGAATCGGTGGATACTGAATCAGCGGATATGGGGGTCCTACTGTAACATTTGCCAACTTGACAATACTCTGATGTTGCTTGGTCACACATGTTCTAGTTTTCATCTGTGAAATGCTGGAGGCCATGTATACATTTCTGTTACTAGACTTACCAGGGAGATGCATGAAGGAGAGCTCAATCAGTGATGGCCATGTGTCTCCCATGATGTCTAGTAGGCAAAGACTGTGCAGCAGGAGCCAGGAAATCCTTGATTCAAATTGTACCTCTGCCATAAATTTGTTAATTACATCACTTTATGCATTCATTATGTCACTTCAGGCAAGCCCATTTATCTAATAGGTGATATGGGGAATGATAATATGGACATGCCTTGCATTCTCTGCAGTTTGGTAAGCTGTTGTACGGAACTGAGCGTGGCTTACATGCCTGAAAGCTGCTGCATTGGGGTCCAATTCTAAGCAGGCATGCGCAGAAGAAGACTGTACAGTAGCACCCCATATACATGGGAGATTGGTTCTGGGGGTCCCCATAGATACTGAAAACCGTGGATAGTAGCAAATACCATGGATAGTAGTGGATTGAGAGGGGACCTCTGCGATGGTGGGGGGAGGAAGAGTTATGGAGGAGGAGAAGGCAGGCAGGAAGGAAGGAAGGAAGAGGAAAAGGAAGGAAGAGGAAGAAGAACACAGCCCAGTGGGTTCCTGCCGCGGAGAGAAGGTAAGGCAGATGGGAAGGGAGGGAACCAGATTGGAGGGGGGGCAGGCAAGCTGTCCTCCTCCCTTCTCTGTCCACCCCCACCACCTTCGCTGCCACTGCTGGAACCCCCTGTGGGGAAGGGAGAAGGGAGGCAAGCTTTCCTCCTCCATTCACCCTTTGCCCGTTGCCAACCACAGATAACTGAATCAGCGGATATGGGAGTGCTACTGTATTGTTAATGTTTAGCAGGACAATGTCCATATTAGTCAGGATTTAGGGCTGCTAGGTCAAATAGAGGACAGGACTCCAATACATTTAATAGCTGGGTGGAAGAGGGAATTTCATCAGGTGTTCCTTTCAGAATGTACTGGACTCCTTGTCTTGTATTTCACCTGGTGACCTTCTCATATTTACACCTGGCCTTGCCCACCGTACACCATACTTTTATTTCTCTGTGGACTCCATTGGGTACTCTCCAGTATTTGCTTCTTCTCTTTCACTTTGTTCTGGCCAACCCCCATGACCCCAGCCAAGGGGTTGGCCACTGCAGAGGACAATTTTCACACCCTTTCTACTGCCACCTCTGAATTTTGGGGGGGAGATTGGGGGAGGAACTGATGCATTTTGCAGTAATCTTGAGCCATTCTGTGCAGGTTTGAGCTCAAACATTTGCTCAAAATTACACACACAAATGGAGGGGGAGACTTGGGGAGCTTCATGGGGGCTTAAAAAGCTGGACTTAAAGAGTTGCACCCTTGTCCTATGTCTGTTCTCTGCTGGAATACAGTTGAACCCCCTTATCTGCTGGGGATTGATTTGAGGGGGGGGCGTGGATACTGAAAACTGTGGATAATAGCAAACACCATTGAAAATAATGGGACTTCCAGTTTAAAATACCATAGAGTTGCCTTGGAGGACCTAGCAAATGGCTAAAGAGGGAACATTTTCTAGGAAGGCTCTATGGTAGGTGTGCTGTTTTGTGTCCTGTGGATAATTGAATCAGTGGATAATGAATCAGTGGATACAGGGGTCCTACTGTACTCCCATTCTCAACACCCTTTCCCAGCTGACCCCAGCCACTGGGCCAAAGGAGTTTCCCTACACCCCTTGTCATAAGGATTGCTAAAATAAGGCATGTTCAGTGCTTCAGAAAAGATTAACAGTACAATTTTCAGTCAAAGGTAGTGGGTTAGGGAAAGGTACACATCTCATCTGCCAGCAAAAATCCCCTTCTGCCGGCAAAACCATCTTCCGTCAGTTGATCTCAAAGTTCTAGCAATCTTCAGACAGAACTGCTTTGCGGGCTAAAATGTACAGGTATGTGCATAGGAACCAAACCAAAACAGTGCAGAGAAGGGATCGGATGGCGTGACGTAAGAGCTGACATGTGCTAGCTCCAAACCTCCTCCAGTCCAGGGATGCACTCTTAATGCTGGCATAGATAAACTAGGGCCAGGTAGTCTTAAAAGCAGGGGTTGGCACGGGGAGCATTTTCATTTTTTGCTTTCTAGGCCCCCAGAGAATGGGAAAAAGAGCTCCAAAGCATGAAGGAAATGTCTCCCATAGGACATTTAACAGAATTTTGTGACAAACATGGTTTTGGGGGGAGGTTGTCACAATTTTTTAACCTTTGGGGACCGCAACACAGCCTTGGGCCAGATGTGGCCCACAAGCTGTACTTTCCCCAGACGTGTCCTAAAGAATTTCTAACTTCTTTTGCTGGAAGGCGTTTAGATTTAGCATAGCTTCAGCTTCATTAGTGTCAGTTTGGCTGCTCCTTAGTATTCTGTAAAAGGTTAAAAAAACGTGCAACATACAGTGGGCCCTCCCAATCCACAGGATCCTGATACGTGGTTTCAACTGCCCATGGATTGTTGCGTCTCTTACCTAAAATGACAGCAACATGCATGTGTCTACACTGATGTGTCCATGCACACATCACCACCTTTTAATAATACAAGGCGTAACCATTTGTGTTTTTTGCCATCCACAGGGGTCCCAGAACCGAACCCCTGTGGATCTGGAGGGCCCACTGTAGTATTACTTTGTTTTATTGGGGGCTGTTCTCTTCTCATAACTGTGGTTTTGAGGCCAGCTGGCATGTATGGGCCCTTCAGAGGTGCTCAGTTTCTATGACAAAGTCTGTGCCACTTTAGTCCTTAAAATGAAGTCTAGTGCAGTGGCACTTAACCTTTTCTTTACGAGGGACCCCTTTAAATATATTTTCTTGCCACAGACCCCCAAGACTAAACTCAAGATTTAAAACCCTAATAACTATCTATACCCAGCGTAACATGCGCTGTTAACCCCCCCCCAAATGCCTGGTAGGCCTCATGACAACCCTGTAAGGTAGGCTGGTAGATTTTTAGATTCCTCCTCCCCCTTTTGAGCATTCCACACTTTTCTTGGAATTGCTGAGGGTGACTTGCTCTGTTGCCCTGCCACCACTGTGGCCACCACCAACAGTTAACTGTCTGGGTCTCATCGCAGGTGACCCACTGCCGCTGCCACCAGTTGACTGTCTGGTCCCATTGCAGGTGGCCCATCACCACCACTAGTTGACTGTCTGGGTCCCCATCTGGGCCACAGACTTGGGAGATTATCACAAAGGGTCCTAAAACCTGACCCTGTCCTGGTACCGCCAATCCCACCTCACTCCCGTCCCTGTACCACTTTTTTTTTTTTTTTAAATTCAGACCTACCTTGGAGCCGCAATAGAAACAGCACCCTCTCCCTCCAGCATTCAAGTTGATGAATACAGCTCGCACAGAGCTGTATTCACTTCCTTATTTGAAATCCTGGGCCATTCTCACAAAAGAACGAGCATGCAGGAATTTTTTTAAAAAGGGAACGAAAGGAAAAGAAGTGACAGCAAGCACAAAACTAAAATTAAAAAATTACAAGTAACCTGGGGAGGCAGGGAAAAGGCTGTTACTTACCTCCTCATCCTGATCACACCTGGAAGTGTTCAGGAGGGACCTCCCACCACAGCTGCCATAGTGCCAGCATAATGGGGCACCTTTTCATATGCCCATGATTCCATCACAGAGACGGAACAGACGCCTTATTAATGATTAAAATCATTAATAAGAGGAAGCAGGGGGGGGGGCAGGAGCAGAATGGGATCATCACAGGACAGGGATGACATCATGTAAAAGGAAAGTCTTTTAGTGATCTCTGGTCATCCCTGTCCTGGGATATTTGAGCCATCTGCTAGTCTCCTAAGTGACAGGAGTGGATTGTGAAGTGGAGAGGGAATTTGCATGTGAGTTGTGATTGGTGGGGTGTGTTTCCTGAGCAGCCAATTAGCATACTGGCAACATACCCAAGAGAATTTATATATATATATGTATGTATATATATATATATATATATATATATATATAATTCTCTTGCTCTGACTCAACCTCAACAACTCAACCTCTGAATGAAGGTTTAATGGCTAGTGTAATTGTATTATAATTACCAAAGAACACAGCTGCGCTGGGCAGGGCACGTTTCTAGGATGGAGGACCATCGCCTCCCAAAAATACTACTCTAACGGTGAACTCGCCACGGGTCAGCGTAAGAGGGGCGCTCCAAAAAAGCGATACAAAGACTCCCTGAAACAACATCTCAGGCTTGGCCAAATTGATCACCAACAGTGGTCCTCCCTGGCCTCACATCGGGAGGCATGGAGACGCACTATCCACAATGCTGCAGCCTTATTTGAGAACTCACGACGAACAAGTCTTGAAGAGAAACGACAACGCAGAAAGAATCACAACC
This sequence comes from Gambelia wislizenii, assembly GCA_030847615.1. Lineage (NCBI taxonomy): Eukaryota > Metazoa > Chordata > Lepidosauria > Squamata > Crotaphytidae > Gambelia > Gambelia wislizenii. The sequence goes on along the minus strand of JAUMIR010000002.1, from coordinate 250,641,955 downwards.
CAAAAACATCACCCAAGGAGACCTTCTGCTGTGCTTTTTGCAACCGAACTTGTTTATCTCGGATTGGCCTTTTTAGTCATCAGCGCGCTTGCAGAAAGTGCGGGATGAGTCCTTCCTGAATCTTCGTTTGCGAAGAAAAGCCATATATATATATATATATATATATATAAAGATGCCTGGTAATTATAATTCAATTACACTATCCATTAAACCTTCACTCAGAGGTACTGGTGTGAGAGGTAAGACTTTTCTTCTGCTTCTTCCTGCAAGTTTATGGCTGGAGCAGATTGAATGGCAATGCACAGGCCAAGCTAGCCAGCCAGGTTTTGCCTTGGCTCCTGTCACGTGGCCACTCCACTGCAGGTAGGAGATGGGCTGAGCAGCTTTCAAGACTTCACAGACCCCCTGTGAGGACATCGTGGACCCCTGGGGGTCCATGGACCACAGATTAAGAACCACTGGTCTAGTAAGTACTTGACTTTGACCCTACCAACATACAAAGCCCAAACAGAGACTGAATATTAAAACAAAACTTCTTTCTTCTAGCACCTTTTAGAAATAGGGTGGGTTTTTTTTTCTGAACAAGTCTAATTGTAGAGAGGTTTCTTGTCTTGATTAAAAATGTGGAAAAGCTACCAGAGTCTGGATAAAACTGCTTCATGGACTGACTCTAGTTCACTGGCAGGCAGTTGGTCATTCCTCTGCTAGAAGTGCATCTAAGCATGCATAGTAAACAACTACAATAACACCAGTTGAGGGAACAATTACTTTTGGCAGCTGTTATCTTTCTATACTTTATGGGGAACATAACGATACCCTGTTGGTAGATAAGATAGTCAAGTACTGTTGAACTATAAACCAGAGGCAGCTGCCTCTATTCTCTCAGGGTGGGCAGGATAGATTAGAAACAATGTTTAGGATTTTTTTTTTTTTGCCATGTCTTTCTGTCCTAAGCATTGTGCCAGTAACTGGGAGACAATTGCTGTGCCAAAATGAAGTGTCACACATTGGAAATACTCAATTGTTTTCAAATTTCATAACATAAATGTTAAATGCAGGTTTTTCAAGAGGGGTCATTATTTGCTTTATTTTATATTTATTGAAGCAGAATTTGTCTTTTGTGAGAAATAAGTGCATGCAGGACCGGTTTAAGGAATTTTGGACCCCCCTGCAATGCTTTATTTTGGGGGGCCCATATGTTTATCTCAGGTCAATGTAACCTAACTCAACCTAAGCTATTCACAGCACAGGATATTCAGATTATTACTAATAACATTTTTGCAGGAAGAGGGTTACTACGCCCCCCCCAAATGATGGGGGGCCCTGCGGATGCTGACGCTGCCGGTGCCTTAAACCAGCCCTGAGTGCATGAGTAGATTTTTTTTAATTGAACCATTCAGTTTGTGGGGTAAATATTTTCATCTAAGTTCCACTTTACAGAGCAATGGTAGATTAAAGACACTGGCTGGTTCAATACATACATGGCAAGCTGGGCTGTTGTTTTCCAAATCTAGTATACTGTTATGTTCCTGCAAAGAAACCATGGTTTGCCAGAAAGCTGCGAACCATAATTAGAAGCCATGGTTTGTGGTTGTTGTTAACTCTGGTTAATCCATGGCTTGTGTTTATGTCAGAACCCAGAACTGTGGTTTGTCCCTGATTTATTCCCAACTTGCCCATCTGAAACAAAAGCTGACAAAAGGGATCAGAGACAGATCAGAAATAAGGAAAAGAAAGTGTGGTTTGTTTGGTTGTCTGAAGGAAAATTCTTGGCTAAAGCAATAAACCCTAGTTAACATAAGCCATGGTTTAGTATGAAATATAAATGCAACCAATGTTTTTCCCAGTTCTGCATGAAGCCACATACTTTGAGAATAATCCCATTGTTTCCTAGGGCATTATTTTGTGTTTGCCTTCTTAATGGAATTTTTGTGGAAAGAAAAAGGCATGAGAAGCAGCAAGAAAACCAGGGAGTGGTTTACAAGGGGAAGATGTCTGCCTCTCCCCAGTTCTGTAAAGAAGGCAGGGCATTTGAACCATGAAAGCATTCTCTGAAGGCACATTAGAAGATGGGCAGGGTTGTGATGATTGGGGGGGGGCGACTTAACATACCCTCCACCTGTCCCAGTTTGACAGGGACAGTCCTGATTGCTCCTTTGTCATACCACTTTTTCCAACTGCTTTAAAAATGTCTCAGTTTCTCTCTCTTCCTTCCACTTTCTCCTTTTGTCCTCAGCTTACTTCAGGTGCTGCAAACTGAATTCAAAGTACAAAAGTAGTCTGTACTCACCTAACTCAGCAGGGAGGGGAGGAGACAATGGTGCAGAATCTTGCCCTTTCTTGTAGGCTCAGGCAAAAGCAAATTGCGCAGCTCTCCTTGCTTGAGTGTTGTTCTCCCTTAATACCTTTTGCCATCTTAACCACATTTTGATGTTGCTTGGCCACATGTGCCCTGGTTTCATCCAACCAGATGTTTTGGGATTCAGCTCCCATAATCCACATGGCAAATGCTAAAGGATTGTGGTAGCTATAGCTGGAACAACTGGAAGAAAAGACTGCAGAGCCAGGTTGGTGAACTACAGGGAGAACCTGTACAAAGAGAATCTCCATGGCTTCAGTTTCTTTTATTCTGGTGATATATTCAAATCCTGCCTAAAAGAAACTGTTCTGGTTGTCTCGACTGGTACTGTTCTGGATATGATGGCTTTTTTAAAATTACTGGTTTGGATCTCATTTTTCTAGTGCCATTTTTCTCTCTGCCGTGAAAATGTGAGGCTTAAACTACTCTCCTATAACATTTTGTCATACTGAGAGTTAGCATGCATTTTATTTCTTAAAAATAACAAAATAGCACAGTCTTTTGACCTTGCCTGTTTTTTCCTTTCACCCGATGACACCTTCCTCTTACATAATTTGGGAAGGGCGCATAGAACAAGTTTTTTCTGCTTGTAATGCTGGATGCTCATCCAGTACTTTAGGGAGAGAGTTTGTGGGTGCTTCAGATAACTCTCTCACCCCACCCAAAGGATAAGTTCATTGGAAACATTTTGTTTTCAGATACAGGCACCAAAATGAGCAATACTTTGAGTCTTATACAGATGGTAGCTTTTTCAAAGCCAAGGAGGAAAGTTTTCCTTCTGTGCTATGATAGTACAGGTACAGGTTGAGTATTTTGCGGTATTTTACTTGTAAGCTGCCACTGTTAGACAGCAGCTTCTGGCCCATCCTAGATTGTTTAGATGGGAAGTTCTAAGCCCTTTTACTAAAGATCCCTCCCTTCATCTCAGCAGGGGTGGGATAAAAAGAAAGTCACTTTGGATTTCCTTTTCCAGAAATACAGTCCTTTAACAAAAACCTCATGAAAGTCCCAAAAGCGCAAGGAACAGTCTTACAACTATGATTCTATGATTCACACATGGAAAGTTTAGTGAGAAATTCCTTTCTTCCCGTGCCCTGAAACAACATACCCAAATATCAAATATTTTTAAAAATGAATTTATTTGGGGGAGGGGGGAGGGAGAAAAGGGAAGATAATCATCACAGTCACAGAATTCCAAATAAAAAAAACAGTCAGTCTAACTTAATTAAATATCTTCTTGAGTTGGTTTCTTGAGCACATGGAGAGTTAGCTGCAGAGAAGAAAGATGTTCTGAGACACGTAGTCACCTTTCAGAAGTGACCAGACTTTTCCATTTACAGGAATCTGAGTTTAGTAAAAGCTAGTGTCTTTGCAGAGACAGATTGTTCTCTTGTCCAGTCATGCAATAACCTTCATTTCTGATGTTGGTGGTCTGGCCAACAAATCAGAAAATTACTCATAGCCTGAACCCACCTTCCTTATGATCCTAAACTTTCATCTCAAAACACTTTTTAGATAAAAATAGAGGTCTGTTAAAAAAAATGAGCTTAAGTTTGGGGTGTTTATTCAAAGATAAAGCACATGATTATGCTTATTCTTATTCAGGCTGGTCAGCAGGATACCGAATGTGGCAGATGCTCTAGGGGGCATTGTTGAATTATTGTACTATATCAGAATATAGGTGTTTGCCCTATGGCAGTATAATCTGCATTTAGAGGATCTCTCTCTCTTCCCTATCTTTGTTGGCTTTGATCCAGCTCTAGTAGTACAGTACTGCCAAGGCCATTTACCTTGGAGGGAAGGGAAGGTGAGAGGTGTCTAGGTAGTGACTCACTGAAGATCCAAGAGGGCAACATCAGTTCTGTTCTCCTGACTGTACAACTGCAGCCAGATGCTCCAGGATGCCTTCTTCCCCATACCCCACCCATGGGAAAGGGCAACGCCATCTTACTCTGGTGCTTGGAAGCTGAGATGGGATAGCTGTTGCACAAGGAGGTATTGAATACCTCCTTTGCAACACCCCAAAAAAGGACATACACATGGATAACTCCAGTTTACATAAATGTATGTCACTGGTAGGATTCCAACCATTGTGTCCTATCTGTCTCTGATGATGTAACAGTTCTCACTATCCAATGTAGTGACCCTAACAAAGATTGAATGGGACAATTGCTTATAAAAGGAACTAACTGGAACAGTTGTTTGATTCAGCAGTACAGTAGTTACTCCTGTACTTTTTTCAAAGTATATTAACTACCAAGACATCGTCCAAGGTTACAGACTGCAGAATTAGCTCAAGTGCTATTGTTTTCTGCTTCAAAAAAGTCTCAGTTGCCTATATTAATTTGAATCCAAATAAGAGGAAATTCTTGGAGGAATGGTGTAGTTCACAAGGAAAGGTTGTACACTTGCATTCAAGATGTACAGGTCTGTGTACTTTGGTCAGCTGCCTGGTTTTGGCTTCAGCTTGAGAGCTAACTTTCTTCTGTTGTGCTGACATGCAAGAATTCACTTGTTAATTATACCTCTGTCCATTTCCTATAAGCACAGGTGATTCATCACAGGCCTACGAGATGGTTCTCTCTGCTCCCTCAGCAGTATCAGTGTGAACTATTGCCCTACAATTTAATTCCTTTTCATTTCATTATCCAGCAGAGACATGATTATCTGTGAGCAGGGAAAAGATGGTTTATGTATATCATATTTTTTCCCAGTATATGAAAGGGGTATCCAGTAGTTTTTTTAAAAACCCACTATTGTATTAATTTATTTTTTAAAAACACCACAATGTTATGTACAAATCAACAATACATGACTAGGAACTGAACTGGGTACTTGGGCATCTTGGAGACCTATGTATCCCTTTTGTTGAAGTCTGTACTTCCAAGCCTAGCACTCTTGCTTATGCCTTGCTTCCATCCTGGCCAGTTCTACTGCAAGTTCCAAAGAGGCTTTGTAGTTGAATAAGAACTTCAGGTGTTCCTCAGTCATGCCAAGCTGACTAGGGGCCCATCTACACAAGGAAGGGAAATCTAAAATCCCTCGTAGTATTGGCATCTTGCAGCAGAAGTGACATGTAAAAATGAGGCTTCTGGCCTCATAAGCCCCCATAAGCCTTGCATTCTTGATGGTGGCCGTGAGTGATTTACTCGTGTTGTTCTTTGCCGCCACCAGGTTTGTTTTTTTTAAAAAAAGTCAACCTGAGGCACGCTGGTGCAATAGAGTGCTTCTCCAATTTTATAAAAAAGCAAAACAGAAAATATTGATCTTTTTTATCGCTAAGGTGAAAATCCAACATGGGGGCAGTGGGCACTTGCCCTCCTAGCAAGCCCCACCCCCGCTCTCACCTGGCCAATCAGCTTTATGCTTCCCTTCGAGTTTTTTATTGTTCTATAGTCCAAACAAACAAAAATGCGCACCTGCCTCATGGTTTGTGAAAAAGTACAGGGAAATCTGTGAAGGCTTTTACCCCATTGTTTTTGCCGTTTTGGGCCCCCCTCCTTCCAAATACTGTGGATTGGTGCTGGATCCTGTTTAGATAGGTAAGATTCCCAGTGAATTCCATGAGGGTTATTTTCACCATTTAGACAAGCCCTAGAACACAGCTAGGGACAACAGTCTATTTTTTTTTCATAAGCCACTGCCAGCAACATGGGCACAAGTTCATTTCCTTATATTTAGTACTAGCAATTCTGGAATAACTTCCACTTTCAGGTTTCATGATCACCAACATGGAGTAGAACCCAAAACTTGTAATGAATAGCAAGCGAGGTAGTTACCTGTAGCTTATGGTGAGGGGAGCAGTAATAAGACTATAACGAAGTTGCAGCTCAGTAAAAATGCAACAAGAAGGAACAGTGCTACTTGGAGTTTTCTTTGGTTTTAACATGTAACATTTTAAGCCACATTTATGTATTTTTAGGGCATTTTTGAGGCATTGTTTAGTATAATTTTTCAAATGTTGCATTGTTTTCTTAAAATAGCAGAAAAGTAATTAGTAATACAGTGCACAAGTTATTTTTTGTTATGTGAAATATTAAAAGTAGCTAATTACTTTTGAAGGATTTTGGAAATTAGTCACATGACATATTCATTTTTAAGAAGCAACTTTCCAAGCTTTGCTAGAACTCCATTTCACCTATAGAATAGCAATTAAAGAATAGCTAATAACATTTTATTTTGTTTGCTTGATTGTGAACATGGCACTGTGGTCAGTAATCTTTAATATGTACTCTGTTAATTTTTCTGCCCCTAACCTGTCCTTCAGCCCAGGGTGCTTCAAACTGGCAACACAACAAGTTGGTTATCATGAAATGTAACAGGGATGCAACCAGCACAACAGATTCCTATATTCATGGTTCTCTCAGCCCTAGAAAAGTAGAGATGTTCTGAATACAGCAGTGGCATTGAGTTTCAGCTGAGGCGAGAATTCCTGTAAGCCACTACATCAGTTCTTTCCTAATCCAGTATCAGCTGCCTCTTAATTTGCACAAATCATAAGAGATAATCACATGAGCTTCTAAAAACATTATTATGGCACTATATTTTACAGCGTTTGTGTTCTGGCACAATGAAACACATTTTTGCACGCTACCGTGATAATGATACAAAATTGCCCCAAGAATCTGGCAATACAAACTCTTGTGCCTCTTACTTCCACGTTTCTCTGTGAACAAGATTTTGGCACATCTCGCAAGAAGACACGAGCACGGTAAAAAGCTCCAAAACATCAAAATTAAAAAAGAAAACATTCAGAAAAGCACAGATAAACATTTAGAAACTTGCAAGCAAGATGGGGAGGTTCATAAAAAGAGTGTATGGCACCTAGTTTTCCCGTTCACACCCAGAAGTGTTCTGGCGGGACCACCCATTGACACTGGAATCACGCCAGCAGAAAATCTGAAAATCCAGAACACAAACGCTACAGGAGATCAATGTTTGACTTCTCCCTGACAATAAAAAAGAACTCCCTCATAACAGAAGCAGAATGCTTGTAAAATGCTGGGGCATGACGTTGTTTGATAAGGAATCCCTTTTGTGATCTCATGGTGTTGTTATAATGCTGTTTTTGATGTGTCTGATAATCTCCATACACTAAAATCTCAATCTAATCAAGTTTAGTTATCTATCTATCTACCTATCAAAAGGATTATCATGAAACATTGGCACCTACTAGAGGATATCCCAGGGTGCTCTCAACCTTCCCTTATAGCCCTAAGAATGACTAAAAACATAAAAAGACTTCATAGTCCAGTCGGATATTTACTCTCCAGGTAAATAACAACCCCTTACCACAGTTAATTTTAAATGTGGCCAGTACACCTGTTATAAACAATCATTGAATACAAAAGAGTTCCTACATCCCAATACTAAAGAATTGTTCCCATTCTTGTAAAGCTTCACTAACTGCAATTCCAAAAATTCAATTTATTTAGTCATGTGTCCATGTCAATTGATTTATGTGGGTTTTTCCACAAGGGAGATCAGAATTCACATCACAGAACATAAGAGCTGTATTAGGAAACAAGAGTGTAGGTTGCCCTCTAGTAGATCATTTCATGGAAAAAGAACATGCACCTGAATCCCTCAGATTCCTTATTATTGAACAGCTAACGTGTAGTCTCTATAGTACTGGATCTCTGCAGAGGAGGCTTCAACTAAGGGAAACCTTCTGGATATTTAAATTAGGAACAAAAACCCCCAGGGGGTTAAATGAACTTTTAGATTTCTCAGGTTTTTTATGAACAAGTACCTAAGTATTCTAAGAATTGGTTTCTATGAATCACTGCTCCTGCCTTACAGGGTTTCCTTGTTCTGGGAGGTACCTGGAACAAAGTTCAAGTGGTTTCAATGGATCTAACAAACCTGCAATTAGTACAAACTGAAAAGAGTGAAGTATAAAAATCTAGTGAAATAAAGTTCAGTCTTACATTGGCAGCTGAATGAATGGGAATTCTAGAATATCACACTGTATTGTAAGGAGGTAAGCCCAGTTATTTTCCTGTGATATTTTTCAAGGAATTAATTACTAATATGAAGGCCAAATATATTATTTATTGTATATTTATTACAGAGTAATGCACACTGAGGAAGACTTCGAAACGGTCCACTATATTTCTCTAGAGGTGACCATCTGTGTTCTATGAATTAATTAAGGTGTATGGAAGGGTGATAGACATATGCTAGATTTATTATCCAACCCACGGCATATGTCACCATAGCCAGCCATCACGCAATCCTGTCTGCGATAATCTTCAACTTATCACTTACCTCTGATGAAGAAGATTTCTGGTTCACTTTGAGGCATTTATATTAATGGTGTCCCGATTCTGTTGAATGAATTTGTGCTGCAATGCTGCGTTTAGAGTATCTAAGCGGAAGAAAGATCTATAGCCTATCGAGGATAATTAGTGTATTGTTTGTAATTCTAACAGACACTTTTGTGGACTTTCCATTGAGACCACTGTATCATCATTGTAATTATTAGATTGTTTATTTTATTTATTCCATTGAGACCATTTGCATCATCATTGTAATTATTATATTGTGTAGTGTATTTATAATTGTCATGTAGTACATTGTTTATTACATATCATTTATCAGCACTTTGGCATTAACATAAACACATACAGTCATTTTTGTAAAGAATATATTTATTGTATTTATTCATAGTATTCATCTATAGCATCTATAGCATTTAGGATTGTTACCAGGTATTCTTCATGATTCTTAGCTGCTTAGAAAAAGGGTCTTCTGCCAGCAGAAAGACAGTAGGGAGGGAGCCGACTGGATCTCCTGTGGGAAGGAGTAAGCAGCCAATAAGAAGTCTCTCTCCTGTGTGCTCACCCAGCATGCCTGTGATGGTGGTGGGATGGAGAGAAACCTCTCCCCTACAGATCTTAAAAGTCAGACAGGCTCACAGAGGGAAATACAGTCTTTTAGATAGTCTAGGCACAAGCTGTGCAGGCCTTTAAAGGTCATAGCCAGCATTCAGAATTCTGCCCAGAATTATGTTGTCACCAAGTGCAATCGTACACATTGTCTTAGGAATACATTTCTGCGGCCACAACAGGATTTAATTCTAACTAAACATGCCAGTAGGTGCTTTTAGCACATCCAACAATGCACATTACTTGTGTGGGAGTTTTTCATTATTAAATATAATGAGACAGAAGTGGAATTCTATGAAATTTACTCTTGATGGAAATTGGTCATCATATTGTTGTTGTTGTGTACCTTCAAGTCGTTTCCAACTTATAGTGATCCTAAGGTGAACCTATCACATGGTTTTCTTGGCAAGATTTGTTCAATGTTGCCAAGAAACAAGTGTTGTTTCTTGGCAACATTTGTTGCCTTTGCCTTCCTCTGTGGCTGAGAGAGCATGACTTGCCCAAGGTCAACCTTTGAACCCTGCTCTACAGAATCATAATCCAATGCTCAAACCACTATAGTACGCTGGCTTGGTAATCATGTTAGAATTGCTAAATTGACTATGTTTTAAAACCCCTTATTTTTTAAGGGTTGTCCTTAAAAACCCTATGAAAAATGTGACTGCAGCCTCATACATAAGAATCCACATCCCTTCTGCCATCTACTGCTCAATGAACTCAATATAAGAAAAACAAGATCCACACAATGAGACATTATTTTGCTCCCCTGCCATATTTTTGTTCTATTTTCAGTATTTTCTGCAGAAACATTAATTGCCTTTCTTTGTTATGTCTAGTTACAGGTTTTTTTAAAAAATAAATCTTATTCATTTAGATATGTTGTAATTTTGTTACTGTCCCCAGAGAAGTCAGAGCAGGTTTGATGTAAATCAAAGTGAAAGGTAGATCCAACCATAAAAATTCTAGCCAAGCCTGAAAATTAAAGCATGTTTTACGGTTGTTCTACTGAACTATTTCCATGTCAGACTGAAAAATGGAAGAAATCCCAGTTTTTAATGATGAGTTAATGACTCTATCTACTTTCTATCTATTATCAGCATTCAACATTTTTCTCATTTGGTTGAATATGTAGAAGAAATGTATCATGAGAGTGTCTCTGTGGAAGGAGAAACAAAATTGTGACACACGAGAGAGTAAAGTTCTAGATCAAGCTGATTCCCCCACGTACCGTGCTAGATTTCTGTTTGCAGGGAGGATGCATGTGGACAGGAAAATTTTAAAAAATAGCTAGACCCAGCATACCATATGCTGTTAAAAAAACTCCCCCCAAAATGCCCAGTAGATCTTACGCCTGGTTGCCTGGGTCCTGTAGCGGCAGTGGCAGCATCCCACTGCCACCACCAGTTCACTGCCTGGGCCCCGTCGTAGCAGGAATAGAAATGATATTACTTTGTAGACTTAAATCATAAGTGGGAATTGTGCAGCTCTGAGACACTGGTGAACTGGAAAGGCCTGCAGCCTTAGTAACTACAGTTGTCCATCCACATTCGCAGGGGTTAGGGTCTTGAGACCCCCCCCCCCGAATGTGGAAAAACCACAAATAAAAAATGCTGCTCCCGCAACCCCACCCCAGCGGGAGGCAGGTGGCGGGAGGGTGTCTGGCCAGCCTGGCCGGCCTCTCCACAGCCTTCCTGAGTGGACTCTGGGGCTTTGAAGCCCTGGAGCCCGCTTAGGAAAGCCGGGGAGGGCAGCGGGCGGGCAGGAGGGAAGCTGCCCTGCCTCTCCGTGGCCTTCCTTAGCAGACTTTGGGGCTTTGAAGCCCCGGAGACCACTTAGGAAGGCCAGGGAAGGCAGCGGGCAGACGGGAGAGAAGCTGCCCTGCTTCTCCGTGGTCTTCCTGAGTGGACTCCGGGCCTTAGAAGCCCCAGAGCCCCCTTAAGAAGGCTGGGGAAGGCAGTGGGCGGGTGGGCAGGAAGCTGCCCTGCCTCTCTGTGGCCTTTCTGAGCAGACTCCAGGGCTTTGAAGCCCCAGAGCCTGCTTAGGAAGGCCGGGGAGGGCAGCAGGCGGGTGGGAGAGAAGCTGCCCTGCATCTCTGCGGCCTTTCTGAGCAGACTCCAGGGCTTTGAAGCCCCGGAGCCCTCTTAGGAAGGCTGGGGAAGACAGCAGGCGGGCGGGCGGGCGGGAGACTGCCCTACATCTCCGCAGCCTTCCTGAGGGGACTCCGGGGCTTTGAAGCCTCGGAGCCCCCTCAGGAAGGATAGGGAAGGCAGTGGGCAGCAGCGAGGGAAGCTGCCTGGCTTCTCCCCGGCTTTCCTGAGGGGACTCTGGGGCTTTGAAGCCTTGGAGCCCCCACAGGAAGGCCGGGGAAGGCAACAGGAGGGAGGAAGGCTGCCCCCCCCGGCCTTCCTGAGCAGACTTCAGGGCTTTGAAGCCCCGGAGCTGCCTCTGGAAGGCCGGGGAAGGTGCAGGAAGGAGGTTGCCCTGCCTCTCGCTGACCTTCCTGAGGGGGCTCGGGGCTAAACCGTGAATAATCAAAACTGCGAGTGTGAAAGCCACGAATGTGGAGGGGCAACTGTATAGCCAACACTGTAGCATATTGTTTGGTCACTCTCAGTATGCAGATTGGCAATGAGTGGCAGGAGTAGATTGTGAGGTGGAGAGGGAATTTGCATGTGGGTGGTGATTTGCATGTGGGTGGTGATTGGCTGAGGGAGTGACAGGAACGGCTAATCAGCACACTGAAAGAGGCAACATAACTAAACACACTGTACCTACCCAAGAAGCAACATACCTACATAGCGAAGGCCATTGTGCATACCCAAGAGTTTTATATATATAAACATTTCCCCCATTGGCTTAGGCGTGACATGGACAATTTTACCATCTCAGTTTCCAAAGATGTTAGTCAAGTAAAAGTCATATTGCAGCAAAAACAGCATAATCTTGTTGTGCCTTGAAGACTAACAAGTAATAAATGTGTAAGCCTTGAAGGTTCCACTTTGTTTTGATTATCTTAGGACTCTTTAACACCAAATTCTTCTGCTTGTGCAGAACAGTACTAACTCATGGTTATACCACTATTTACCGTAGACATTGGCAGAATTTGGGATCTTCAGTGGGAGAATTTGAATCCTTTTATTGTTTTGGATGCATTTTTAATATTGCTAATTTAATTACAGTAGCACCCCTGTATCCACAAATTCTGCATCCACAGATTCAAACAACTACAGTTTGAAAATTCCCTTCCACCAAAAAAATTCCAAAAAGTAAAGCTTGATTTTTGCCATTTTATATAAGTGATGCCATTTTACAACACCATTGTATATAATGAGACTTAAGCACCCACAGATTTTTGTATCCATGGGGTGGGTGGGTTTTGGAACCAAACCCCAGCATATACCAAGGGCCCACTGTATTTGATTATACAGTTGTCCCTCTGTATCCACGGATTTGGTATCCACAGATGTAAGTATTCACGGGTTGAAAATATTCTTTAAAAAATAATCCAAAAAGCAAACCTTGATTTTGCCATGTTATATAAGGGACACCATTTTGCTATGCTATTGCATATAATGGGACTTAAGTATTCATGGATTTTGGTATCCATGGGGGGGACGGACGGCTGGAACCAAACCCCAGCGAATATGAAGGAACAACTGCATTTTATTTGATTGATGATTCCAGTACTTACTTTGGGTTTTGTTTGTATTTAAATATTTTGGAGTAGAGAGATGGCTTTTGTTAAATATTGTTCAGTATATATACATACCTGCCTACCCAAACTTTCTTCTGCATCTAGAAATGTCAGCACGATTGGTAAGTGCATGGCCATAGGAGAGTAGATCCCATAAAGTGAATTAAGAGACAGAGAAGTCTAGTTTGATACATTTTAGTAGATTAGGCTGGACTATTGTTTCAGTTGTATTGTTGTCTTTCTCATCCCAATAGTTAGGTCTGTTAGAAGTGGACACAGGCAACGGATATCTTACTAGATCACTTCTTCTCTCCCCCCCTCCCCACTTCTTTGGTTACACAATCTACACCCATTTCTGTGGTTTCTGCAAGTTCATAGGATCAGAGATCAATAGGATAGTAAGGGGTGCTCTTACTATCAAGCCCCCCTACGCTGAACAGTTACAGGATTCTTTTGGAGGCTTGAGTCCTAAACTATCCTGCTTCATGCTCCTCACTTGCCACTTCCCATAGCATGATTTCAGGGAATGCATTTTTTTTTTTACTGGATTAGTTTTCTTGTCAGGACTGTGGAATATCTATTTGTTTACAGGTAGACAAATTGAACGAGGCAAGGAACAGGCAGCATTAGCCGTAATGTAGCAACACTAACCTAAAGCAACTGCAGCCCCTGGCTGTTCTGGCCAGATTAAATATGCTTCTTTTTTCTCTTCTGCTATACACACATTCCGGAGAGCACAGATCACAGGTTATAATCCACTCGGTGTAACGTGTCCTCCTCACTTTAAAACTAGTCATCAGTATGTATCAAACAACCCCAGCAGTCCAGAGGTGTGGAGGGAAGGTCATATTTTCACTTGTACACAGAATATAATACTCTCCAGTCCCTGTGACCCACAAATGGTGCCAGCAAAAGCACTAGAGAAAGATGCCTTTTAATAGTCACATATCAAATCTAATTTCTAGCATGTTGTCAAGTATATTTTGCTACATGACACTGAAACTTTAAGAGTTTTTCTAACTTTTGGTGGTGTTAGCAAATCTAGCCCCTGACTACCTTAACCCCACATTTAAACACTCTTGTTAGTAGTTAAGTGCTAACTCTTGTTTAGTCCCTGCCCCCTGTAGAAGTGACTGGTTATCTGTTAAAAATTAAGCAAATTGACCCGAATAATAAATAAAGGGAATACAGAAGAGCTCAATAAAGAATGGGAAGCAATAATGCAATATTTGAATAGATGTTGGAACATGAAAAAATTGATTTTTGAAGAGAAAAATAAAAGTAAATGGGCTGGTTTTTGGAGCGAGGGAGACAGGGAAAACACCAATGGAGATGGCAAAATACAATGGTTGTAGGAAGCATTGATGTAGATTATAAAGATATGGAGTAAGGGAATAAGGGTTTATGAAGCAAAAGATGAGATAGAGAATATTATTATAAAAGAAAATCTTTGGTTTGGTAAATCTGATGAGGTCAAGATGAAGGGAAGATAAGAAGATAAGATAAGAAGAAAGCAAGAGGGAAGATATATGTTTTCTGCTTGAGTGGCAAATCTGCATAGTAAAAACTATAGGTAGTATAAGGGATAACATTGTTTATGAACTGCAATTAAGCTTTAATTTGCACAATCCTGTGAAAAGCTTATGTTGTATTGAAACTCAAGATAAATAAATATATTTTAAAAAATAAACAAGTTCAATAATTGAATGTATGGATTTAATTTATGTGTAGAAGAGGAAATTTAAGGACATATTGCTTGTGTGACATGCAGCGCCTGCCGAAATTTCCTCCCCTACACAACAGTTGAGCCAGCATGTTGTAGTGCTTTGAGCATTGGATTATGACTCTGGAGTTCAAATCAATGCTTGGGCATGGAAACCCACTAGGTGACTTTGGGCAAGTCACATTCTCTCAGCCTCAGAGGAAGGCGCTGTCAACCCCCCTATGAACAAGTCTTGCCCAGAAAACCCTGTGATAGGTCTGCCTTAGGGTCAACATAAATTGGAAACTATTTGAAGATACACAACAAAGAAACTACTGGGTTTTTTTTCTTCTGCCACTCCAATGTTAAAAAGAATTTAATTCAAAATGTATTCATTCTTCTGGTAAAATATACCTTTTTGTATAAGCTGTGCTGAATTACTGTAGTGCTTGTGGTCTAATGTGAAGAACGTGTGGGCTGTGATCCTACACCAGCATGTGTTTAACTTTCATTTACTTCAGTGAGATTTGAACATCCCAGCTATGCGCAGACCTGCAGCTGTTGGCCTTTATCATCTTGAGCTAAAGGTCTGTGAATATTCATCTCTAGAAAATTTCAAGGAATCAGCAGATGCAGTTGCTGAGTTCCCAGCACTCCCCAGGCTTCCTTGCAGAGGCTAACGTTGGGTTTCCAGGCAGAGTGCTTTGCCTTCCTATTAATATTGGTGCATTTATTGATTGAACTGACTCAAGCTTCAAATCTACAGGGAAAACAATAACCACAAGTAATGTTCTCAATCAATCAACCCTTCATGTACGTAGTAGTTAGGTTTTTCTGTTTTCTGTATAATAACTGGAGTCAGAATTAGTATGAATGGATAGAAAACAAATGTGCTCCTTTTCTGAATATTTATAAATTGGAGGAAAAATAAAACCACACTATCAGAATTGTTCACAGTAGTACAAGATGCAAAACTGTGTGTGTGTTTGAAGCACTGTGTGATCCATTTTCAGAGGACAATGTGCTTGTTTTCTTATTTTTTGCATGTCACCTTGTCTGAATAAGAGAATTAGGTTGCAATCATATACATGCTTGCTTGGGAGTAAATCCTATTGAGTGTAACAGGGCTTGCTTTTGAGTAAATCAGTACAAGCTTGCAGAATTGGCATCTTATTTTCAAATGGCAGTGTTTCAAATATCAGAATGTTAAATGCTAAAACTGAAAACAAAACAAGCACACTGCAGGGTGATTTTTACATCACAATCCTAAACATCTACAAAATGTTAGTCCTACTAAGTTAAGTAGGGCTTATTTCCAGAAAACAGAGCTTTAAAAAATTTACATAAATCTGAACAATCACTTATCTTGCCTTTCTGTTGACCAAATGGCATGCTAGCAACATCAGCAATTCTAATTGACTGAGTAAAGAAATGTATTTCCCAGTTTATTCTTTGACAATTGTTAATCATGCAAGCAATTACAGGCAATGAATTTTCTGACATATGAGTTGGAATTTACCTTCTCGCAATCTTGTATTTGAAAAGGTGTTCTCTAGTGCAGTATGCAGGCAGTTGTTCAGGTACAAGTATTAACTTGCCAGTATGAAAGATAATGTATTTCAGACATGTCTCACAGAGTTTCTAAGTTCTTGTTTAATCAGACTAGCCGATACCAAATAAAAGCTGAGATGGCAAGGGCTGATGGTAGTTGTGGTCCAACAATATCTAGAGGGCTATAAGAGTAGTTCATGTCTTATCCAATAAAAAACCTTCTTTATCAGTCACTTAAAAAAATTAGAAGGTAAACAACAAAACAGCTAGGTAGTGATCCAAATTAATCATGCAATTAATCCAAATGTAGCAAAAGTCCAGTGGATGGAAATACATATGCAACATTAACATTGCATGTTTCAAATACATGTTTCAAATGGAACTCTGGATCCAGCCTTAAAAAAATAGTGTGCAACCCCCATCTAGTAAATAAATCAACACAGTGCTCCAAATACATATCCTTTGAAACATAAAATACAGAACTTTACATATGCTTTATTCAGAAAATGCAGAACTTGTTGGACTAATCTGCAGGGAGTTAAAAAGATATTTTGTATACAGGCTACTGAGCATCACAGGTTATCCAGTTTGGGGATCCCTTATTCAGTTTAAGTTGTTTGATACAATATATTGTCAGAGGCAGCAAACTGCTTCTGATGGAGTAGAGGTGTACAATCTACTAATATATAGGAAAAAACTTCAATAAAAATGCAATACATATTGAAGTTTTGAGGTCCTCAAACTGTGAAAAAAGTTTGAGGAAATGGATAGAGACAGGTACCAACCTTTTGACTAAACTGATGTCAAAAGTCAGAACTTAAAATCTACTGCTGTCTATTGTGATATTTTAAAGCCACTAATGTACTAATGTTGGACTGTGGGTGATTAAATCCATGTATCCAAAGACTATGTCCTAGAAAAGGCCAGACGTTTCAATGAGGCATTGTAATTCATGGGGTATAGGATTATGAACCACAGCCATCAGTCAAGGGAACATTGGGTTTTGCAAAGTTATCTCTGTCTTACACATATGCATAGGCTAAGGCAGCTGAGGCAAAAATTAAATGACAGGATTTTGCACAAACATGAGGGAAGACAGGATATATTTTAAAAAATGAAAAGAAATGTGAAATGCACCTCATAATGTAAGATGCTTGATAGGTATGTGTCATATTCTGGATGATTTGATGCTCCTTGTCTATTTGTTATTACTCTCCTATCCTCACCCAATGACAAATTGCTCTGCAGTATAATGCCATCACTATAGTCTCACATTTTTTATAAAATTATGTAGCTTTCCTCAACTACTGCTAATGCCACCAGGTTATGATAGCCATGATGAGATTAACAGAAGTGTCCAGTAAATTAAATGAATGAATAAATAAATACAGTAGATTAGTTTTATGCCACACAATATTCTGGGATCCCACACACATCTGTGTGTGTGTGTGTCAACATGCATAGATTGTTTCCATCATTCTCCTACAGTTGAATTCTACTGTGCTGCACACCATATTTTGATTCCCATGCTAGTCACACTGTTCAAATTCTAAACCTCTCTGCAGCTGGGGACATGATCAGTAATCCACTGCCATGTGTGGAAAACAAGTATATTCAGAATTGCTGAGAAATGTAGGGAAGCTTAGTGGAATTATCAAGACGGTTTTCTTCTTGTGTAGTCTATTTCCCAGCTAACCATGCCACAATAGAAATCCCAGCTGAGATCAGCTTGCATTTTGCTCTGTACTTTACTTAGCCTGGTGAGTGAATGAGTCTTTGTGATGGCTGATCTCTAAATTAGTCAAGATAATACATTTCTTATATTACATGTATTAAAAGTGTAAATCAGAAAGGCTTTCTTGCAAGTTCCTCCACCAAGCAAGATGCAGAGGGTGGTGACATACTGTACAATCAAGTATTTTCAATCGAAACACTCAAGCTCAGAATTTACTGCTTGGGGAATCCAACTACTAGCTACTTTCCATAATGAAGTTATACAGCACATGAAGAGAGTACTGTTTGGGGAAAACAGAGACAAAAATAGAGTGCTGCAATTGAGCAAGCCAAACTTATGAGAGTCTTCAACGTTCTAGATGTCCTGACACATGCACATGTTCACATTTAGGTGCCTCTGATACAGTGGTTGGTTGGGAAAATTAACAGACATTCTACATTGTTGCAAGTCATACTTGTGTTTTTGTGATCCAGTTGTTCATGGATAAGATGTATGATTTACCAACAAGTCAGCTAAGCCAAGTAAGTTTTAGGTTAAGAACAGTTCTATCTAGTCTGGTATACTGTCTCCAACAGTTATAGTGAGATGCCCCAAGAAAATTCACAGGCAGGTCTTGATGGTGACCCACCTTTCATCATTAGCTGAGTATCTACTGAGCAGAAGTAAACTGAGGGTCCTAAATTTAACTATAATGGCTAATAACCATTGATGGCTTTGTTTTCTGTATGGAATATATGCACAGTTAAGTTCCTCAGCTCCCTACTTCCCAGCCTCCCTCCCTGCCACCCTCATATTTTCATTCCTGTGGTTGTGACTTCCAGACAATGATGTCTTTGAGTAGTTGGTATGTCCACCATGTCCATTCCCCTGGTGCATCTTTGGTCTTGAATCACATTGGGTATTGTAGAGAACGTTATCCAAACAGCATCTGGCTGTCCAAACAGCATCTGAAAGTGGAATAGGGGAAAAGTTACCATCCTGACCTTTGTCTCAAGCAGCAAAATGGCTTTGCTTGGCCCTGCTTCAAATGTAGAATTGACTTGCTTCCAGGCTTTGGCTCTTTATTTTTATATTCTTTTTTAGAAATTGGAGCTAGTAAAAGGGGTATCTTCAGCCTTCCTTTCTCCAGGGACAAGGACTTTGCCCTTTCTTCTTAAAATTAACAGGGCCAAATAGACTGAGACAGAACAAATTGAACTGTGCAACCTAAAAGATGAGGATGGGGCAATCATTGAGAAAATAATAAAACACAGAAAAATAACGTATGAGTAGCTTATGATGAAGCAGTGGG
This sequence comes from Gambelia wislizenii, assembly GCA_030847615.1. NCBI lineage: Eukaryota > Metazoa > Chordata > Lepidosauria > Squamata > Crotaphytidae > Gambelia > Gambelia wislizenii. The sequence continues at coordinate 250,622,733 of JAUMIR010000002.1, read as the reverse complement.
TTTTAAATGCATGAAATTATTTGAAACTTGGGATTGAGAGAAAGAAAAAGAGAGATCAACACCAAACTTAAAGAAGCCAATAAAATACTGAACAAGTCATAGAGTCATAGATTCTAGAGTCTGTCACATTTCTGTATACATGGTGATGACCAGGAAAAATGGTCCCACACTGTACTCCTCCATTGGCACATGTCACTTAGCCAATTCTGTTGTTGACTTCAGCTTATGGCAACCCCATGAATGGGAGACCTCCAAGTCACCTAATCCTCAATAGCTCTGCTCTGGTCTTGCAGACTCAGGGCCAGGGCTTCCTTGACTGAGTCTATCCACCTGTAATGCGGTTTTTCTCTTTTCTTACTGCCTTCTACCTTACCAAGCCTTACTGTTTTTTCTAGTGAGTCATGCATCCTCACGATATGGCTAAAGTATGAAAGTCATCTTTGAGGGAGAGTTCAGGCTTGATTTGCTCTAGGACGCATTTGTCTTTTTAGCAGTTGGTGGGATCCATAGGACTCTTCTCCAGCACCACATTTCAAATGACTTGATTTTCTTCTTATCAGTTTTTTTCACTGTTCAGCTTTCACAATCATACATACAAATGAGAAACACGATGGCATGGCCAATCCTAACTGTAGTATTTAATGATATATCTTTACACTTCAGGATCTTGTCTAGTTCTTTCATAGCTGTCTTCCAAGTCCTAGTCTTCTTCTGATTTCTTGATTACAGTCTCCATTCTGATTCATAACTGAACCAAGGTATGGAAAACCATTGTCTAATTTGAATTTATGTGAATAATCTGTGGTCATTATTTTTGTTTTCTTAATGTTCAGCTATGAACCTGCCTTTGCACTGTTCTTCCTTGATTTTCTTTCTTCAATAATCATTCCAAATCTTCTGCTATTTTCTGCTAGGAGGATGGTATCATCTGCATATTTTAAATTGTTGATGTTCTTTCCTCCAATTTTCATGCCTCTGAGTCTGATCCTGCTTTACATGTCATATTTTCACATAGAAGTTAAACAGATAGGGAGATAAAATGCAGCCTTGCCTGACCCCCTTGCCAATTGGAAACCATTCCATTTCTTCCTATGCTGTTCTAACAGTAGCTTTTTGTCCTGAGTATGTTGTGGCACACCCAGTTATCAGTATTTTATTTACATTTGTTGGCTTGATTCAAGACAGGGCGGCTGCATTAAGCCTCAGCAACAGAATTTATTTGAGGCCAAGGAGAACAGTTGCCAACAACTAGCTTCCTCAAAGCATTTTTCACTGTAGAGTTTGGGTTAGAAAGGAATATAGGCTTTTCAACAGTAGATTTTATAAAAATGCAGTATGATTCCCCTACCCCCAAGTGTCAAGGGGGATAATATAACTTCAGGACACTGGACATGTTCCTTTCCAGGAAGAAGCGGCTTGTGGGTCATGGTGTTAATTTTTTTGTTATTCAAACCTTCCATTTACAGATTTCTGTTGTAAAAGATATCATTTTTCTTCTAACATTGCCTTTAGTTCAAAGCTTCTTTTTAATGTTTTTGGCAACTCAGTCCACCCTTCCCCCCACTTCTTCCTTTTCCTCTGTCCACCATCTCTTTACAAGGAATACCCAACACTAATTAGTGCCTGTCATTAATTTAACCCAATGTTAACTTATTGGGCTAAGCCAGCATTTTAATGAACGGTAGAAATGCCCTCGGAAGGCAGAGGTTGCGAACAGGCAATTTTTGTAGGCGAAAGAAGGGCAGGAGAAAGGAAAACTCAGGGCAGCGGTGTGTGAGGTGACAGTTTATTGCGAGAAGGCAGTTTGATGTTTTTAATGCTGTTTTTATCTGGTTTGGTGGTTTTTTTTTTTTACTGTGTATGTTTAAATCGGTTTTAATCGTGATTTTAATTGTTTTGTGAGCCGCCTTGGGTCCCACTTTGGGAGAAAGACGGCATAGAAAATGCACAAATGAATAAATAAATAAATTAAATGATGTGTGGCGGTATGAGGCGATAGTGTGGGCTGAAGCCCGTGTTAGGCATGACAAGTCTGTCAGTCTCGCGAAGAAGCCGTTGGAAGGAACGGCGGGATGGAACGGAAGCTCTGAGGCGGTTAGAACCGTTACGTTGAACTCTTTCAATTACTGAGGTGACAGCCCCGGGCTAACAGTAATGGTGACGGAGTTGGGGGAATAGGGAATTATTTTTAAATAATAAACGTTTATTATTGAAATACTCAGTGTACAGTCTCCTGTTTTCGTAATACATGCATTGAAAGTCATGCAGTGAGAGACCTATACATGGTTAGTGAAGCGGGATATTAAGACTGAGCAGCGCAGAGCTAACACAACCACGTTCCCTGAATGAGGGAACAGTTTTGAACTGAAGTCAACTTCGGAAGTGGGAGCAGGAGGAGCGGGAAAACGCCCCGACTCTCGGCCCCTTCGTGACTCGGGATGAGAAACCAGCAAGAGCTGCCGAGTCGGGTGAAGTAGTAGACCCCTTTCGAGCTGAATTAGGGGAGCGAGACGGGAGGATGGCGGTTGGCTTGAGGCCGAAAGAGAAGGAAGGGCCGAAGGGGGTGGGGGGAAAGGGAATACGGCCAAGAAGCGAAGAGCGCTGCAACGGCAGACAAGGGCTCGAGCCTGGGGGTGGGGGTGGGGTGGGAAGCCAAAGGGGCCGGCTCGTGACGGTTGTGAGGGCTAAGCTCCGCCCCTTTGTGCTCCTATGCCTGCCCTGTCCCGGCTAGCTCCGCCCCCTTTCTGCTCTGCCGGGAGGCGGCGGCGATTGTGATGAAGCCGCCGAGAGACTGGCTTTGTCCCAGAAGGGGGCGGGCAAACACCAGGAGAAGGGCCGCTGCGCCAGGCGACGGCTGAGGGGCGGAGCTCCGTCGCGCGCGCGGCAGGGGCAAGGGGCGGGGCGGGCGCGAGGGAGGGAGGGAGGGAGGCTGGCGGGGCTGTGCTCGGGGCCGCCAGTCGTGCGTGTGGCGTGGGAAGGGAGAGGGGCTCCCGCCGCCGCCGCCGCTCCTGGACTGCCCCCCTCCCGCTCCGCTTGAGGCGGCGGCTCCCTGCTCCCCTCCCGCTTCTCCGCCCTCCCCTCCCTCCCTGCCTCCCTCAGCCGAGTCTCCGCCATGGAGGAGGCATCCCGGCTGCTCGCAGGGCTCCAGCCTCCTCCCGGGGCCGCCGGAGACCCCTCGCCCCACCGCCTCCAAGCGCCGCCGGGCCCGCTCCAGCCCCAGCCGGGCCCCGGGCTCCAGGACACGGGGGACATCTTGCAGCAGATCATGGCCATCACCGACCAGAGCCTGGACGAAGCACAGGCCAGGTACGGCAGAGGCGGGACGGGGCAGCCTCGCCTGGGCGCGGGGTGAGATTGCCGGGCACCCGGGTGCGGTGGGGTGGGGGGTATATTTTTGGGGGGGTGGGGGTGGGGGAGTGGGGCGAGGATAGATTTAGGAGGGCCTTCGCGCCTCCCGGTAAGCTGACTTTGGCCTGCGACAGTCCGGGAAGAAGCACCTCAAAGCCGATGGTTGGAGGACAAGAAGGGCTTTTGCTTTTCCACTGGAAGGCTGTTGGAACTTGTAAGCCTTCAAGATTTGGGGATGGGTGGCCATGTCGATAGGAGGAGGGAGAGGATTAGGAGCCGAGGAGGGTTAGAAGCAGTGGGGAGTAGGCCCAGCTGGGCAGGGACTGTGTCTGTTGGAAACTTTGGGCGACTGTGAGGGTGCCTGTCTTTGAGATCTAGTGGTGTCTTCATAGACAAAAGGTTTGGGGAGCTGGGTGAAGCCAGGAGTGATGTGTGCTCTTCGGACAATATGAGAGCCCTTTTATACCTTCCTCTGGACATGCTTGGATCTGTCACCAGGTCAGCTGATCTTGCCTGCTTGGCAAGTGTACCTAGAACCATAGAATCATAGAATTGTAGAGTTGGAAGAAACCACAAGGGCCATCCAGTCCAACCCCCTGCCATGCAGCAATACACAATCAAAGCATTCCTGACAGATGGCCATCCAGCCTCTGTTTAAAGACCTCCAAGGAAGGAGACCCCACCACGCTCTGAGGGAGTGTGTTCCACTGCTGAACAGCTCTTACTGTCAAAAAGTCCCTCCTAATGTTGAGGTGGAATCTCTGTTCCTGGAACTTGCATTCATTGCTCCGTGTTCCAGTCTCTGGAGCAGCAGAAAACAAGCTTGCTCCGTCCTCTATGTGACACTGTATGATACATGTGTTTGCAAATGTGTGCCTATCACATTCATGCTTTACATTTCTAGACAAGCATCTAGGAAGGTAAGTGGCCCTCAGAGTTGGGATTTTGCCACTGAAATCTGTTTTGGGAATAGGGTTTTTCCTGATCTGATGACTGGGGGCATTGGCCTCCAGATTTGATGAAGGATCCTGTCATCTATAATGGTCTTCCATGTTATGGTAATCACCAGGTGACTTCAGAGCCACTGGGTTGTTAACCACTTGCTCATTGTCCAAGTCCATACATTAGTTTATATCCCTCTCAAGAAACTAATCAGGATTATGTTAAAAGAAATTGAAGGAAGATAATTATTTGGGTGCATTCTGTTCTAGGGAGAAGTCAAAAGCTAACCCATGAGATTGGTTCTGTTTGTTTATTTGTGCAGGCCAATGCTGGAATAACATGTTATTTGGGGGCAAAGGCCATTATTATGGAAGGATGCTTCTGTTGTTTGAACAGTACCATGGTCAGTACCTTTGGTGGGCAGAGTTGGGTGTGAGGCATTAATTCCCTCTGAACATTGATAGAGGATGTAAGTGAGCAAGGGTAGGTTCTGTAAGAATCCTGAATGGAGTGTAAGTGCAAGCATACCTGAGAATAGGACTCTAGATTTGGGATAAAAACAGTTACATTGAATGACTTAATATCAAGGTAGTCAAATTGTATCTCTTGTTTGAGGTTTCTACTAATGGTATTTCTGGCTTGGGATTTGATAAGGTCAACTGGTTGCAATACAGGTATTCATTTTGTTTTCTCTTGCCCTAAGGCCAGTCTTTGGGAATAGAATGGTGGATTATTTGTGGATACACAATAGTATTCATGGCCAGAAATAATGGGGAGAGATAGTTACTCACCAGTCATCTCAAGAAAATGAAATTAGCAGAAGCCTGTCTTGCTGTGGTGTTGGAAATATCCAAAAGATTACTAGTTTACTTCTGCATATGGCTGGCAGTACAGCAAAAGTGCCCCCCTCCCCAAATTAGAGAGTTTTCCTTATATTGGCCTAATTTAAATGTGTTTAATTTGACTTGACATACATTTAATTTAACATTGTTTAGTCTAAGTTTTCTGTTAAGAGCTGCATCAGGGCATAATTTGGAGTTCTGCTAACAGATTGGGTAGAAGAGAAAAGGGAGGAGCATTTGTACCTTCTTGGATTTCTGATTAACCCCTATATATAATGTTTTGCCTGGTTACTGGTTATGAAGATTTGCTGCAACCTGTAAACTATTTTCCCATAAAGGCCATTTCCCATAACTGAGTTCCTGCACAGATTGGCTTTGCAAATAAGAGCTCCTCAAATATTTTTTACAAACACAATCGCCTGTGTGAATCATTTGTGATGAAGGAGAAGGAGGAACAACTTCCCTCCCTGTTGACTTGTAAGTAACTAGGCAAGTGGCTATTTTCAAGTGATGTAAAGTGGCAAATGCTGACTAGGGTCTTGAGTATGAAACAATTACACAGTACAACTTTTCATACTACTGTATTTTTAACTGCTATGGCAGCATGCTGTGTAATTCTGGGATTTGTGTTTGTGAGGCACTAGTGGGTTTTTAAAGCAGAGAATTCTAAATGCTTCATGAAACTACAAAACCCAGATGATATAGGATGGGGCCAGGGCAAAGTAGTATCAAAGTGTTATACTTGGTAGTGTGAATGACACCTAGATCAGGTTCCTGTAGCACTTTTCTAGCTGGAAACACGTTTGGTGTTACTTAATGTGGGTTGAATGATGGCCTGGTGATGTCTAAAGTTAATGACTTAACTTCCTTTAGTTTGCATAGACTTTGGCAATCCACTCTGTCTGAGATAATTGGACCTCTTTCCAGTGGTATAAAACACATAAAATGTCAGGTAACTCCCCTTGTCCACCTTCTCTTCTCCAGTAGTTTGAAAGAGATGCGAAATGTCAGTTCAGTCACTACAGATACTCCCAATGCAGTTTCTTCTGGTACACTGTAGGCTAAAAAAGTAAACACATTGCCAACTTATATCTACATTTTTCTCTTGAATTGGTTATTTAGCATTTCGTCATGTGCCAGATAGTTGGATAGTTGTAGCTTTATATGGTCATGTGAACAAACACATTAATAATCCGTCTTGTGTTGTTTTTGCTGAAAATTTGGTTAAAATGAATGGAGAATATGCTCTCCTAATTGCAGAGTTGTCCATCCAACCCCTCCCTGCTCCCCACTGTTCCAGGAAAAACTGTTTACCCATAGAGTTGGCTTGTAAATAGTCACTTGCCTTGTAGTCTGTAGTGAGTAGGGTTCATCTTCTGGACAACTGAGGAAGAAATATTTGTAAGTTATAAGACAGTTGGGTGTTTCCCCCCCTCGTAAACTGTTTTTGTGCTAAGGCACAAAAGGCATCTGTGGACAGGCTGGCTAAGAAAACAGTATTGTGAGCTAGTCTTTTTGGTAGGCTTATTTGTTAGCTTACCACAGAGTGTGTAAATTCTTCTTCCCTAGATAGTAAAACTAGGATATCCTAACATGACGATATTGAGTTTGCTCTTCTTTAATGGGGTTAAAAGTGGGGAATGCACAATAGAATGTACGTAAACAGTTCATAAGCAAGAAAAAGGATAGAAGTAAAGGACTCACTTCTTAATAATTGCTACAGAAATTTCTGCATTTGCTTGGCTATATTAACATGACTTTTAAAGTCACTAACTACATTCCAGCAGAAAACCATTTGTACTTAAGTCTACTGAAATCAGTGAACTTCTATATGCTTTAGTTGATTCATGTAGTAATAAGAAAAGAGATCCTCCAAGATACATGAAATTATGATATAATCAGCCTAACATTACAAAGTTCATGGTACTGTAAAACAAAGCAACTTGTTATGTCCCTTCAAATCAACTCTTAACTTATGGCAACTCTGTCATAGGGTTTCCCCCCTTTGTCAAGATTTATTGAAAGCAGGTGTGCCATTGTCTTCAGCTGAGGCTCAGAGTGGGTGACTTGCCTAAGGTCTCCCGGCGGGTTTCCAAGTCCGAGCAGGGATTCAAACTTTGTTCTCCTGGAGTGCTAGTGCAACACTCTAACCCAGCCTTTCTCAACTTTTTTACCCTGGTGGAACCCTTGAAACAATTTTTAGGTCTCAGAGAACCCCTGCCTAAAAATTATTATATCTACAGCTCAAAAAAAAGTGTATTTTTTTCATTCTCAATATATCACGGAGCCCCTAGCAACCTCTAATGAAACCCTAGGGTTCCAGTGAACCCTGGTTGAGAAACCCTGCTCTAACCACTACTCCATACAAATGAAATTGTCATTTGACATCCCATCAAAGTGTCATGTTTCCTGTTCCACAGTCTGCTTGGGATCATTTTCAATACATCTTAGTGTTGGTCTGGAGTTTGAAAATGTTAGAAGGAACAAAAAGATGCTAACATGATTGATTTTTATGAGCATCCTTTTATCAGAAGTCTGTAAAGTAAGGTTTTGCTCTAACTGTAGAAATCTCAAATATTTTAATCATAATACAGTTCCCCCCACCCAAGACAGTATCTTCTGCTTGCATAATTCAGATAGCTGCACAGAGAAAGGAAACAAAAAACATGACCAGAATACTAGTGCATTTTATTTCAGAGCTATCTGGCAGAATCCTGTGTGAAAAGCTATTCTGGAGTCTGTCTGCTTAACCCATGCCATTGTTAGAAAGTGCATGGGGACCAAGGTGCTTCTATTTAATGAGATGCCGGCTTGAGAAATGCATCCTCTTTTAGGAGCATAGCGACCTCTCTTGTGTTTCTCATGGGACTGAAATTAATTATGGCATGTAACTAGCCTGATATAGGGACAGCATAGCAATACCAATTTGCATTGTTCCAGCTACTCGCTTTGCCCTGGTGCTGTATATGGTTTGGTAGCAGACTTTTCGTATTGATAATAAAATAGAATATATTGATTAATAAAATACAGATACCAAAATACGAGAGTATGTGTGTCACAGGAAACATCAGTGTACACCAAGCAAAATATTTTATCTATGAAATGTGGAGCTGCCCTGTCATGAATTAAATTTGGTGATAGTTACAAAGTTGATAAAGCCCACAAAAAGAGGTCCATTTTATTCTCTTTACTGAATCATCCAGAGTCAGAGAAACCCATAAATAAACAAAAATATTACGTATGAATGACAGAACAGACATAAGAAATGGAAAACATGTAGTCCTGCAGATGTTGGACTGCAGCTTCTCATGTGGCCCTCCAGATGTGAGGGATGCTCACCATTGGATATGCTGGCTAGTACTGATGGAATTTGAAGTCAAGCAACATCTGGAGAGCTAATGACATGCATAAACATACAAACATTTTGGTGTGTGTTTGGGGTCACAGGTTTGATTAGGGTTTCTGTGTTTGTGTACATATGTGTGTCTGTATACATATACATCAGTATATGTTACCTATAATTTCAGTACACATTTTGTCAGTTTGACTCAGAAGTAAGCCCTACTAAGTTCAATAGGACTTACTCTCTATTTAATGTCATTAGCATTGCAAATGCTGTGCACTTGCTCCAAAACATTGGTATAACAGTAGCATACCTGCAGCATTGCACATAAAGACCTGCCTTAAGTTAATTCATGCAAAAATGAAAAAAAAAGATCTTCCAAGAGATACTAAATTATAATTTAATCAGCATAACATAGTTACATGACAAACTTCATCCATAGTACTGTAACACAAAGCAACTTGTTATGTCTTTCAGATTGACTCTGATTTATGGCAACTCTGTCAAAGGGTTTTCTTTGTAAGATTTAATCAGAGGGGTTTTTCCATGGCCTTTCTTTAAGCCTGAGAGAGTGTGACTTGTCCAAGGTCACCCAGCGGGCTTTCATGGCTGAGCAGGTATTTTAACCCTGGTTTCCTGAAGTCCTAGCCCAGTACTAAAAACCACTACTCCACACTGGTATTCTGAAACAAAGAAACATTGGATATGTTTAGTCTCTTTAACAAAGAGATTTCCAAATTTAAATTCTGCATTATAATTTAGTGCACTTTTTTGAACCTCTCTCCTAGTTCTTCCCTTTGCTGTTTTCCTTCCTTTTTTCTCACATCATTCATGTATTGGTTCCCTGTGGTTTGCTGTTTATGGCAAAAAACAGAAAGCAGAAAACATTGGCTACAAGGAGGAGCATCATAAGTCATGGTGTTATACTTGGGCAGCAAAACATCAGGATACTGAACAAGTGCAAGAACTTTAGGTGAATGTTTGAAGAGGTCACCAAGTTTAAAATAATTAGAGGAATGCCAAGTCATGCAAGAAAAAAATATGTTTGGCTTGTCAGAATGTAGTCATACATAAGCCAGAAATTTGCAACTCTGGGCACAAGTGTGAGTACATGGAACCTAATCCAAATAGTATGAGCATAGTGCTCTGATTTTAATACTACAAATTTCAGTAGTCTCCCTATAGCTGATATTTCTGTTGGCAACAAATTTCATACTGATGCTAAACAAGAAATTACTCTTACTGCTTTTACTCTTCTTGGTCACAAGAAACTTAAACTGTTTAAGTTGGGCTTACCTAGAAGTGGGCCACCTGTATTAGGCCCTTGACAGCCTTATTGTTTCCTTAATAAGATAGTCCTTGTGAAGTCGAAAGCTTTCATGGCTGGCATCCATAGTATTTTTGTGGATTTTTTAAACATATCCTCTCCAACAGGGATTCACATTATATAAACCCCACACACCCCTACCCAACTATTCTCTGAAGATGCCAGCCACAGATGCAAGCAAAACACCAGGAATAAACTCTTCCAGAACATGGCCTCACAGCCTGAAAAACCCCCACAAAAAACCTAAAGATAGTCCTTGTTTACAGTCAGCATAGGTTTTGGTGAGCAGAGGTCTCCACTCCTTGACATGTATGCAAAATGATATTTCTTGTGGAAGTGAGGCTATTGTAAACTTGCACTCTGCCAGAGTAAGTAAAGTTATGGTATAGTTAGAGCTTTGCTTTTGCCTTTTTTGTGAACTAAAGGGACTGTATTTCAAGCTCAGCAGGGTGCCACTTTCAAGAAGTGGAGTGACCATGGAAGCAGGCAATTTATGCCATGTTTTGTTAAGTTTGTTATGCTGGACTGTGCTGCATGACTGCTTTGAGCTGTCAAGTGCAGTTCTATGAATTTACTGCAGTGTAAGATTATTTCTTTTAAACAAAGGAGACTGTCTTCCGGAGCAGAAGATGCTCTGGTAGTTCTGGAAGTTATAATCCAACTCACAATTACCGTATAATGTGTAAAAACTTTAGCAGCAAAACCCTTTTGGTGAGTGAATTTGAATTGGAGGTGGCTATTTCTTCTCCATCTCCTTCCTTGCTGTGTTATAAGGCATCTTAACAGTGCTACACAACATTTATGATGTTTAGAATCTCATGATCAGGAAGCTTTCTGATCTCATCCATCTAGAAATTTTTTCCAGGAAGGCGTATAGGAAAAAGCAGGAAAAAATACAATAATAGCGTCAAAGCAATAAAAGCTAAAAGCAGCAGATGAAAAGAGAAGTGTATAATCAACCACCGGGAATAACATGTCACCTCCAAAAAGCCTGAGAAAAGTTTGAAAGTGTCTTTTCCTGGTGCCAAAATGATCCTCTGGCAAGTGTCAGACAAGCCTCCTTTGGGAGTTGGTTCTAAAGACAGGGCACCACTACCTAGAAAGCCCTTTCCTTGATCACATCTGCTGTACCTCAGATAGCACTGCAAAAGGACTTCCAAAGATCCTGGTGTAAGGGCAGGTTCATGTGAAAACTGATGATTTTTCAAGTACCCAGCCCCAACCTGTGAACATTTTAATTAGAAGTGGGGAGCTTGTGGCCTCCAGATGTTTATTAGGCTTTAACTCACATAACCCATCCAAAATGATCAAGGATGATGGGAGTAACTATCTTACCACATTTTGAAGGCCATGGATCCTCACCCCCTTTGAAAAGACAAGTCATCTTTTGAGTGTGTGTGTGTGTGTGTGTGTGTGTATAGATCATTCAGTTTTCAGAAGGAGATGCTACTACAAACCCTGTCTCCACATTAAAATATAGCATGCTGATGAAGGCTAGGCTGAAACCATCTCCCTTACATACTAGCTCTGTATTTGTAGGGAGGGGAGAACATTAAAAAGTGACCATCAGCCTGCAGTCTGAAGTAGTACAGATGAGAAAAAAACTGGTGGCACATGTTTCTACTAAATTTATAAACTTAGCAGTAGTGTTGGACTTGGAGCACATCAAATTGTATAAGTGTTGGGCAGACATATGTTTAAATGATCACCTATATAAAACAGCTCCTTGCACATAGCAAATTAGTATGTGAAGGAGAAGGGATTCTTTTCATGCTAACGTCTTGTCAATTATGTACTAGTTAAAAGGTCTGTGGCAGATCCTGGAAAGACTAGGATGTCCCCCCCAATTCCTTAAAATGGTTATCTTGCTACATGAGGGCCAGCGTGGTCAAGTCAGATACGGCGATGCTCTTTCAGAGCCCTTTCTAATAACTAATGGAGTGAAGCAAGGTTGTGTTCTTGCACCAACTTTATTTACAATCTTCTTTAGCATGATGCTCCAAAGGGCTACGTCAGAGCTTGAAGAAGATGACGGCATCTATATATGTTACCGTATTGATGGTAGCTTGTTTAACTTAAGCCGTCTGAGGGCTCACACTAAGACTCTAAACTATCTAGTCCGTGAGCTGCTCTTTGCTGATGATGCTGCCTTTGTTGCCCACACAGAAGCAGCTCTGCAGCGCCTAACATACTGCTTTGCAACAGCTGCAGAGCTGTTTGGGCTGGAAGTCAACCTGAAGAAAACAGAAGTTCTTTACCAGCCTGCACCACAGGACGAACACCACCATCCCCACATTGCCGTCGGCAAATCTGTGCTCAAGTCTGTTCAGCAGTTCACCTACCTGGGAAACATCATCTCCTCAGATGCCAAGATTGACAAAGAGATCGATCACAGATTAGCAAAGGCATATAGTGCATTTGGAAGACTTCACAAAAGAGTCTGGAGCAATAAACACCTGAGGCAAAGCACAAAAATCAATGTGTCTAGAGCCATTGTACTGTCTATCTTCCTTTATGGATCTGAAACATGGGTCACCTATCGCCACCACCTACGACTCCTTGAACGCTTTCATCAGCGCTGTCTACGCACAATCCTAAATATACACTGGACTGACTATGTGAT